>JACBWW010000034.1:3100323-3693114 GCA_020086605.1 Lanius collurio | reverse complement strand
TGTGTTTTCAGTAAAGGGGGGCGGCGGGGGCCCGGCGCGGCGCGGTGCCGCCGGGGCCCGGCGCATGGCGGCTGCGGCGGGGGGCATCGCCACGCTGCCCGACGACGGCGGCAGCGGCGCCTTTCCTCCGGGGCACTTCAAGGACCCCAAGCGCCTGTACTGCAAGAACGGCGGCTTCTTCCTGCGCATCAACCCCGACGGGAAGGTGGACGGCGTCCGCGAGAAGAGTGACCCGCACAGTGAGTGTGTCCCGGGACCACCGCGGGCGGGCGGGCGGCTCCTCGCCCGGGCAGCGGGGCTGCGAGAGGGGCCGCGCCTCGGTCGTCCCGCCCTGCCGAAGCTTCGGCAGCGAGCCGTGCTTGGAAAGCGCCCGTAAATGTGCCGAATGTTTCTATGTGCATAACCGCTAGTACGCAGACGGAGTTAATTCATACCGAGTTAATTCCTACACACGTCCTGCAGCGGGTGGTCCCCCGCCGGCACCCGCGGGATGTCCCGGGGCAAAGCCTCGCTGGCGGCTCCGCGCTCAACCTGCTGAATACAGAACTCGTCAGGTGCACAGAGGTTTGGTTACGGGCTTGGAGGGGTCTCGAGTTTGTTTGCGCGGCGGTACTTAAAGGGGTGTAATGGCACTTGCCGGCTCTACACGGCGGCGGTGAATGCGTTGGATGCATCACGGTAGAGAGGAGGCTGTTCTTTTTCCCACTGCAGGTAGGTGCTCCTGAGTAGGAGCCCTTTTGGCATACAGGTACTCTTAGGAGCAGAGGGGTAAATCTGGCCAAGGAAGCAAGGTTTATAACAAACTGCTGTCAAAACATCTTTTTGACTTAAAATGTCGCATATTGTGGGTTTGTTTTTTTTTTTTTTTTTTTTGCTAACTTAATTAACGATGGTTCAGCTACAAATAAAACTTAGGGATTCCAGCAGCAGCAGGAAGGAGGTCGTCCCTCCAATACCTGATCTTTTGAAGGGAGGGAGAGGCTCCTGGGCTGGGAACACAGCCCATGGATCGAATGGTCACAGGCTTGCAGGGAGCGTGTGGCAGGTTGCTGTTACCAGCATTGTCTGCTTTTGGTCCTGTGAATCAAATGCCTTTTGCAGAGCTCAGAATACTTTGGAAGTGTTCAGTATGGAGGTTTTTTTGGATGTAGTGGTGAGTTTTTGATGTGCCTGTGAGGTGTTTCCTTCAGAGCAGGCACAGGGAGTTGCTGTGTAGCTGTCAGGTCATCCCAGTGCGATTCCTGGTTGGAGAGAATTTGTTATTGTTCAGGGCCTGCCTGCAGGCACTTAGCATGAGAAGCAGGTGAAATGCCTTACTAGGATTCTTTATCTGCATTGCACCTGTGCTCTGAGTGATGGATGCAGGGACCGGGCTAAACTTGAGGGATCAAGAGGAGAAGGAAGTGAGAAGACAGACAAAGGTTCTTACTATTACTTTCCCCTTTGGACATTTACCTTTTGCAAAACAATTAGTTTTATCCAACAGTTCCAAAGAAGTCCTGTAACAGAAATACTTAAAGGAAATAAATCTCATGAGTTCATCAGATGTATGACCTAACCCTAGAAGTAACTGTGGAAATCTGCTGGAAGTCTACTACAAAGGGAGGTGATGTTGAGTGGAGGATGTACAAGGCTGAAGCTGGATCCAAGACATTGTCACGACTGTTGGGTTCTTGCCTCATTCCCTAGTTCTGCTTTTGAAAAGTGCAGGTAGTGGTGTGTGTTGTTCTGTGCTCACCTGGCTGGGCCAGGCTGCTCTGAGTGCAGGTGGTATTTATCACTGCTGCCTTTTTCATCACAGAGCTCCCCCTTAATCATCTCTTCCTCCCTGCCTTGTTTTATTAGTCTCTCAGTAAAACTAATACTAGTTTTTCATTCTTGAGTCCATTGAATGTGTGTTTTGTCTTCCTGTTGAGCCTTATCAATACTAAAATTTTCAGCTAACATCCCGTGCTTTCCTAGTAGTGAATTCTGCTTGGAAATATTTCTAATCTTGATGATACTTTCTTATTATTTCAGGTTTTTCTGTTTTAATCTATAGCTATATTTTTGCTGTCATTTCTTTTGGGCTCCTCATTTTGCCTCTGTACTTTTTCTTCCCTGCCTCTTCAGTACTATCTGATCACAAGTATTCTTTCCCCTTTCCTTTGGTTCTTCTCTCTGTGAAGCTCCTCTCTTTTCTTTTGAACGAATGGTGCCAGCAGGTAAAGGAAAACCTGAGTTGTACGTGGGTGATGTGGCCTCTGCCCTGTGCTGCACCAAGTCAGCTCCTCGGGCACCCTCAGCTTAGCACTTGCTGGCCAAGTGCAGAAAACCCTTTTGTTTAAAAAGAGCAGTTTCTAAATGTGGTACACCTGGGGGCTGCTGGGATTTGCTTCCAGCAAACACACCTGGGGACAGGAATGCCACCACGTCTGAGCTGCTCCCTTGTCCCTTGCTGCCATGCTCTCCTTTTCTCATTATCAGGCAGCTCTTGGCTTGTTGCTTTTTCTTTCTTCCTTTCTCTTTTTTTTTTTTTTCTTTTTTCCTGGAACAACCCTAGTTCTGAGAAGCAGAAAATAATCAGTGCTAGAAGCATCAGTGAGGCTCATTGCTGGGGCATTGCATGGTTCACATCCTTAGCATCCTTGCTGTAAATACGTCATTCCACACGACTCTGCTCAACTCTGACCTGGTGAGTGCTGCTCTGTGGAAGTCACTGTGAAATCTTGTGGTATTCTTGGCATGGCAGAAGGCAATAAATCTTGGACAGTGTGAGAGGACTTTAAAAAAGAAATTAGCAATGAAAATATACACCTCAAGTAATTCAGGGTGATTTTCTTTGCTGAGCAAAAAGTTTTGTAAGGTGGTTTTGAGAAAAGAAATACCATGTGTTTGCACAATTTGGTTTAGAAATAATCAAAGGACAGTTAGTAGAGATGCTTGTGGTTGCTGCTACTCTTAGAAATTAATTATACAAAATAAGATTTCAGTAGCACATCATCCTTCTTACTTTTAAAGGGATTTCTTATTTTAGAAGGCAAATTACTGTCTCCTTATGTTTCAGACCAAAGCTTTAATACTACAAACAAATTTCTATGATCCATGTCCTTTTTTGTTCCCTCCTCCTGCCTGTATTTGACATACACATCTGTTTTATGTCATGGCACGGTTTTGTACTCATCCCACTCACCTTCATTTATTCATAATTGTGTCGTTAATGAAATTAAGAATGGAAATTTACGTCCTGCGTGCTGGAGGATTGGGATCATATGATTCACACAGCTGAAAACCAGGACAAGGCGTCTTCCATGGCCATTATTGCCACATCTGATGCGTGTGCTGCAGTGACTCCAGCGAAGTGCCCCTTTGGACACACTCTGGGGACTCCATCCTCAGTTTTTTCCCTTGAAGAGGTACTTTCAGACAAACAAGAAACAGAAGGCGCTTGCTGAGAGTTTTGTTGTTTAAAGCAAAATAAAAAACATGGCTGTTTTTTGTTGTTGTTGTTGTTCAACAACTTTTGATTTATGCCCTGGAAAACATACAAAGAACACAGTGTTTTTGGAAAGACTTTTAGAAACTCTCCAGAGGTGCTTCCCTCAAAGAGGCTACAGTACTGGTGAGGGGAGAAAAGCATGGGGAATGGAGAGGGAACACTTATCCATGCATGTAGAACATGTCTAGTAGTAGCACTGGTTCCCTTCAGAGTTCCCCTAAATGAGGACTGGTTGGCATTTATGTATTTCCAGAATTTCTTATGCAGCTTTGTTTCATGATGACCATAACCCAAGACAGTATCCAAGGAATCCCAGCCATTCTTGTCCACTCCTTAATGAGGTGACAAGGCTCCAGCCTCTCACTTGGAAAAGATTCAGCTGTGTGAGCTCAGTCAACCGTGCAGATGTCTGAAACACCTTCTTCCTGCTCAGTACCTCTCTCCTCTTCCATAAATATCTGAAGAAAATGTAAAACAGGGTAATACTGGTCCAGGAAAATTTCTTATGAAGGTTCCTTTCATAAATAGTTGTAAATGTTAAGATTTTGACTTGTCTGTTACACAACATTTAAATGGTTGTGAAAAGACTCTGCTGAAGTATAGGCAGACTTTTAGAGCAGTTGAGTGAAGAGGATGAAAATCTGATCATGCAGCGGGAGAAAACTCATGGTGATCCTCAGAAAGAGGAAGCTGAGCAAATGTGAGGGAGTGTTTTTGTATGAAGGTTCAGTACCTGGTGTTTAGCCTTTATAGATGCATATGTTGTTTGGGACTTGGAATATCTCCTTTCCCATTTTGGTGTCCCAAAGACATGGCCAGAGCTGTTGACAGGGCAAGATTTGTTCCAAATCTTTGCACGAAGTGAGGGGTGACTCTTTTTTTAAAAAAAAACCTGCCCCTTAACGTTCAAATACATTGCTTCTACCCAAGTCCTTCTGGAAACAGACTGTTTTTGCATTACTTTTAATCTGTTGCACAGACCTTAACCGCTTTGCCAAGTACTTTGTGGTATAGCACAGAAATTCCTCCTGGCTCCTGGATGTAGCTGCCTTTAGGGGATCCTTCGTGTGAAAAAGTTGGGAATATGCTTTGTTTTGCTTCTTTTGTCATAGAAATACCATCATATTCCTGCAGGGTCCTGCTCAGGGGAGGATGCCCTCTCATCCATCATTGTGTGTGCTAATCCTCTGTCCCAGAGCCTAGTGAGTCTTGCCCACCCCGGAGCTGTGTGATCCAGTAGCAGGTACACTCCAAAGGTGGACCAAGGCAATAGGAGATGTCTCCAGTGGGCAATGAACTGTCCTCTCCCTCCCAGCTGTTTTCTGCCCAGTTTGTAAGTGGAGAAGGTTCCAAGGGCACCACCCCGCACAGGTACACTAGAGGGCAGGATTTAGCCCTTAAATTGTCTCACTTGGGAAACCAGGAGTGCTTTTAGGTACTTATATAGTCTTGTTTGCAGGAAAATGATAATCCAACTCCTCTTAGCTGCTGCACACCCAGAGCTGGATAAGACAAATAGAGATAACATGTAGTGAGATCAGGGGGCTGCTGTTGGCTTTTATTTGGTTCATAAATGCTTGAAATTTGTGCAGCTGATTCTAAGAAAAAGTTTATCTGTAGTGGAGTCGTATTTAAAAGCATTTTATAGAAAGTGAATTATGTTAGTAACTCAACCTGAATTTTAAATCATAATCCTTTCAGTGACACTTTGTTTCTGTAAGCTTTCCCCAGCTCCCCTGGATTACAGACACGGCAGGCAGTTCTAATAAATAATTATTTGATCCTTATGGTTTTTAGCACTCTTGGGAGTGTTGCCCTGGGATCACTGGCTATCTGTTTCAGGATATGTGAGCGGTGATGGGTTGTGCTGAACTGGTTAATGACCCTGGAATTAATGGTGCTTTTGACTGTCGTTAGTGCACTTATCTAATAAAACCAAACCGGACTCAATGCAGTCCAGAGAATGCTCAAGTTACTGTTGCTGAAGAACATACACAAGTGAATGAAATATGTCAATTGAGTATCTATACCAAGAAATATTTGAAATGTTTATGGCCTGATTTTTGAAGCTTTAAAGATGGTAATGAGATGGTGTTTCAATCCCAATGGAGAGTTAACAGCCTTTGCTTTTGTTAGTTCCCGTTTAACACTGTGCATTTCAAAATAAAGCAACTCTCTCATCCTTCATCATTTTCAGTAGTGTTTGGTGACAATATATGGGTAAACTTTTTCCTGTCTGCCTCTTCTGCTGCCTCCAGACGTTTCAATAAAAATGTTAAAAGGGCAACTCTCTGGAGTGCTGGTGGCATTTTAGGGCTATTATCTTACGTAGTTTTTTGTTTGTTCAGGGTAGGGCCAGATTTTGACTGGAGTGTGATAGGATCAGCCGAGAATACAAATGAGATGATGTCTGCAGAGTTGGGTGGAGGTCGTCTTGCAGGAGCTGTCATGGTGCTCTGTTGGTGGAGTGACCTGGGTGAGCCTGCCACTCATGTTTGACTCTTAAAGCTTGAAACCACATTTCCTTTTCAAAGGAAAAGGATACTGAGGGTACTGGGAAAGGGCAAAGTAGGGCGCAGACGCCATGTGCAGTGGCAGTGTGGTGAAATTCTGCTCTTGTGCTGCAGAGATCACTGGCACGTCTGTTACCATCTGATGGGATTTCAGCAGGTCTCAGAAAACCGCAATCATTTGGATTCCTGGAATGTGCAAGTCACAAAATCCTGGTAGCTGTGGCTATGGAATCCTGCATGGTGGTGTGTGGTAAGAGCAGGGAGAGATGTCAGCTGTGATACAGCTTAAAAATATTTGTAGTCTGTGTCTTGGTTCTTTCCTTTCGACTCTCAGGCTGGCCCACAGTGCCTGATGCAAACTTACCTGTTACTCCCGGATGCTCTGTGCCATTCTGTGGGGGTTAGCTTTGGGGTTATTTTTGCTGATAAAGGATGTCCTTAACATACTCGAGGGTGCAATTACCACAACATCTCAATCTCTGCTTGGGGGAAGGTGTTACCTCTGGGGACTGGCATCAGTTTTTTGGCTGACTATCTTTTCTTGGTGTTTCTGGGTACTGGGCTAAAAATCTTCAAGTGTTTAATTTTAATTCACATGCCCATCACTGAAATGTCAAGAAAGGTGTGAGAGCTGGTGCAAGGGAGGTGGTAGGAGCATGAGGCTGGGAGTGTGGAATGGAGGGACATGGAATGCCCCTCTCCAGTGGCAGCTGATTGTCACTGCCTGTCCTGACCCATCTCATCTGTTAAAATACACAACAGAATAGTAGTTTTGGGACTGTATTACAGAGAATGTTCATACAGTCCCACAACTCTGGGGAGACCGACATTCCTGAGTGTAGGGAACCACACCTGTGGAGTGGTTGTGTGCAGTTACTCCATGGGGCCTGTTGGTACCTGAGGGAAGAGAGAGAGATACAAAATGAGGAACATGGGTTAGCGTGGAGAAACAGCCACTGGGGACCATATAGGGGCTGTATGTGAGAGGCTGGCACCTCTCTTTAGAAGTCTCCTAGGGAATCCTGCTGCACAGACTTGTTATACTGAGCAGTTCCTGGGAAATAGTATGTGGATTCCACCTGTAATGGAGCAGTTGGGATAAACAGCTGAACGTGCTCCTGGCCACACCTTGGAGTATGTAAATAGGAAAGATTAATTTTGTGGATTTTACAGATGTTTACAGAGTCACTGTGGATGTTTTGCTGACAGTAATATAGTTCATTCAGGGAAATGGAGGAAAAAGATGTACAATTCTCATGTCCTTAGAAATGCAGGAATTCCTCAAAGCTGAAGAGGTGCTTAGAACTGCCTCATGTTGCCAGCTGTTATTTATTTCAGTCCTAACCTTCTGCTTGCTTTACTGCTTCAAGCAGTAGCATCTTCCAGAGCACTTAACTGTGCTAGAGCAAGTATCAGGGGTGGTAAGGTGTTTTCCAGTGATCAGAGTCTAGTCCATGGATCAGTATTGTCTGTGTGATGTTTTATTAGGAGAAAATGCTGTTAGGAGTGGGATGCCTGGCTGTTGCTTTGATGTGGTTAGAGTGAGACAGTGTGATGGCCAGTGCTTGTACATGGTGTACTTCAGGAGCATCTTCTTGCAGAGATGTCTGGAGCATTGTGGACATAGAAACCATCACATAGCTCTAAACCAGGATATGAGCACTGGCAATGGTCTGGCTGAAGCAGCTGGGAGCCAGGTAGGTTCTTCCAAGCTTCAAGATCTGTTGCCAGGAAAGTGCTCAGGTGCCTTCTTAGTATGGTGAATGTCTTCAGAATAAAAGTGAGGAGTGTTACCCAAATATGCACTGTGTGTTTTATTTTCAATTAAGGAATTTGGTTTCTTACAAAGAAAACTCTTTACTCAAGCAAGACTGCATTCAAAAGCAAATTAGAGCCTTTTTGTGAAGACTGGGATTCATTACTGAGCTGGGTCAGCAGTGATTGACAGCTGTTGTCCTTCACTGCAATGCGTGCTGTTTCCCTGTGGATGCTTTCTTTAAAGGTCAGCACAGGGTGGTTACACAGCTTGATGGAAGGGGATGAAATAGAAGGCTGAAGTGAGACTCTGGGTTTAATGTGGCATTTGCACTGTCCTTGCAGTAAAGGAGATGGGCAGGCACCAGTGCAATACTGTGTGTACACGTTTATGGCTTTTGATTGGGGTTTTCTTTTGACTTTTTGCAAATATATTTATTAAAGTCTCAGTAATCAGTTTCATTGGAAACAGGGGAAATGCAAACCCAGCATAGTCACACTCTCAACCTTTTGTCCAGGTTAAGAGCAATCAGCTCTAAAAGGCAGCTTAATTCACAGGAGCTCCTCTGTTTGGGGTTGTTCCTTCTTCCTCCCCATCTGCGGTGCCATCTCTCTGGACCCTGGTGCCTCACAGAGTTCCTCTTTCACCACTGTGTTCCAGACTCTCTGAAATCCAAGTTACTGATTCTTCTTGGCATTCCTAAAATCCAGCTTTTCCTTTCCAATTGTGACAGTGAGGCTTATTGAGCCTATGGGTTGGCAGTGTCTCCCCACTGCTCTGGCAGTCTCTTCCTTTCATCTCATGTGTTACTGCTCCAACATCAGTCACAGCCCTGAAACACTGAGTACTACTGAGTAGTTGTGTGAGTTGTACCTGGAGGAGGAACACTACCAAATACCATCTAAAAATTACACATTTTACCTTTTCCATTTTCTGAAATGCTGTTCCGTGTTTGCCTTAAGTTGTCTCCGGTTTTATGTGTTTGTTTTGCTGCAAGTGAAAAACAGCTCATAGTTACAAGATGAATGAATTTACAGTATACATAAAGATGAATTTCTGCAAGTTCTGTGTGTGTCTTCTGATACGGCTGAGTTGGCTGAACAATTTCACCAGCTTTGTTCTAAAGTTGAGCACCCAAAAGTGGTTATTCTACGATTTATTTCAGTGAATACTAAATGAAGTGAAAGCAAATGAAAGCAACCTGGGGGATTGCCTTACCCTTGCTAAGAAAACCCCTTTAGGAAAAGTCTTAAAAAAACTACATGTGAGCAGGCATTATTATTTTGACAAGGAAACCCTGAAACATTTTTCTAAATCAAGAATTTGGGGTGAAAATACTGGTAATTTGGAGACTAAGCTTTATTACCTGTACCCAGTGATAAATGAAGTTCTTCACTGGTAGTTAGGAATTTTTTTCTGTTTGATTTTGCTCTCTTGATTTCCAAAGATGCATCAGTTCATCTGCAATGCCAAGGAGTCAGCAAACAGTGTGGCAGAAGGAATTTAGAAAGGTTTTACATGATGGTGACTTGGAGTTTCTGGCGTATTAAATCCTTTCATAACGCAAAGCAATCACTGTTTACTTTACTCAGCAGCACAAAATGCCCAAGTCGTGCTTTGTAAGCAGAATCCAGAAACTCTGGATTTGCTTTTGTGTGACACTTTTAAAGGGTTTGATTAGGTTTGATCAACGAGATTATGCAAGCTGTGAGAAATGGAGAAGTATGGCTGTGCATGTTTTACATGTGGGCACACAGGCAAGGAGCACAGTGTCACAGTGGTGCCAGAAGTGTTGAGTGTCACACTATTCTGAAGTTATTGTTCTCCAGGATTACTTTACTGTCTTTTATATGAAATTTTTAGGGAGCACCAGAGAATGCTGTGTATTTGGTAATTAGTGTTTCATGGGGAGGATTCCCAGTGCCACAGGTGCATGTTGGGTAGAGCTGGATATTTGTAGGAATTGAGGTCAAGATATAAATCAGAATAGGTGAGAAACCTGAAAAGGAAAATAATTTCCATTGTATTCACTATCTGTACTACTTAAAAAGGTGGAAACTCTTAAAATCTGGGAATGTTCATGTTAATGTGGTTGATTAGGTTAGCGGGTTGATGCTTAAACAGTTAGACAAGTTACTGTTCTGCTTAAAGCCTTGGTTTACTCTTAAGTGTAACCGGAACTTCCTGAAGTGTTTGTGTTTCAGGAATGTGTATTTTTGTTGTAGATGTTTACATTTTGGAGACCTTGGGTCTGTCTGTGAGTGGTTTTATGCCTCTGGCTGGCAAAAAGGAAAAAGATACACTTAGAATGTTGTCATGCAAAAGCAAAGAAATGTGCCTTTGTACGGGAGCGTGACTCACTGTTTCTCACTGTGACACTCCATTGGCTTGATTGTTTTTGTTGCAATTCTGATGGTTTGGTTTATTAGCAGCCCACCTCTCCTGGTAAGATTTGCTGGCTGTTTCTCATCTCTGTTTCTCTGCTCTCCCTCTCACGTGTATTCCAGGTTTTAGGCAGTGTGTGCTTCAGTGACTCTGGCAGTTGCTGATTTTTGCCATGAGCGTATGAAAGCGAGCAAGTTGTTCTCTTGTTCGCGGTCTGAAGACTTGAGGATGCCTCGTATGTCAGTGCTTATCAAATAGCAGATGTTAAATTGCTTAATGTGCCTTTGAGAAAGAGCTATCAGAAACTCTCAGAGACTGGTGTGGGACAGAGAGACAAAGATTTTTGTAATTCCTGGAGATAAGTTACAGTAGGCATCACCAGCTTGTGGGCTTGGGTTTGGATCTGATCCAGCAGGCAGGAAATGCCAGAATGGGGGTGTTAATATATGTGTGTTTGTAAATGCATGTGTAGCTTTGAACCAGCCCCTGGGTTTGGGAGGATTTGTCATGTTAGGTGTGGAGCAAGCACGTCCAACTCCTTGTGTTTTGCTTGGACACCTGTCTGGGAATTGATGTTGCCCCCGAGCCTGAAGGAATGGCCAATTTCAGCCACAGAGTATGGCGGAGTGGAAATTCGGCTGTAGGATGTTGAATTTAGCAAAACGTTGAGTCTTACTTTTCCCCTCCTTTTTTTTTGTGAACTTCCTTGCATTTCTGATGCTTATTCCCTCGGGAGCTGACCCACCTCTGCAGTGAGACTGCAAAATAGCTGCTTTGTGCTTTCCTGTGGGCACGGAGGTGCGGGAGGGCAGGCGATGTGAGCTGGCCCTGCAGCTTCACCGCAGTGTCACTCGGGGGCCTCGTGGAAGGATTTTCCTTACAGGGCCTCTGCAAATATGTTGGCAATGGGCCCTGAGCCTCTGGCTGGGGCTGAGCTTTTCCACAGCAGACTGTAGTAACACTATCATTGATCCAGAGACGTGCAGCCTGGTATTTTTGGGGGGTACAGAAACTCTCCCTTCTCGTAAACTGAGTGAGAGGTGTTTTGCTTGTGACCTTTTTAGTTCCAATAAAGCAGCTGAATATTAGTGAAAACAGGGATTGAAATAGTATGCAGTTTGTCCTCTCCTCCTGTGAGCTGCTCCCTTAGCTGCAGTGTGGCGAGCAGAGTTCTCACTGTGATGGAGGCTGGACTAGACAGAGTCCTTCTGACCTGAGTTCTGTGTGATTCGGGTGCTGTGGCTGGTGCTTGTAGCTAGTCTGCACTGAAGTCTTGGATAGGCTGTTTGCTAGGTGTGTTATAGTGAAAATACAGCTGAGGCTGTAATCAAACCTTTATTTGCTGTGTAAATGTATGCATAGCCAGAGGCTTATAGTTGGTTTTTACTTTAAGGTTTCTCTGATACAGTGGTTAGAGTTCCTATTTCCTTGGGGAGGAGTAGGAAAATGGGGGTTTTATTAATCCCTTTGGCTAATACATCCTCAGATTCCACCTACTTCAAATGTGTGTTTGCCTCATGCTCCAGTACAGCACCCTCCTGTACTGCCCTTACCCTGCCCCACCTTCACTGCTCTTTGCTCTTTTTTTCTGCCTTTTTATTTTATTTTGTTCCTAATGTGTTTGTCACTTTCTCTTCTCCCTGTGACCTTAATTTTCCCTTTTCCTTACTGATCCTGGGGCATTCTCCTGCCCCAGAACATCTTAGCCAGTGCAGCTGCTGTGAGTGAAATACCAGCACGTGGTTTTGCTCACAGGGATTGCCCCGGGTGAAAGGCTTGCCAGCAGATTGCCTCTGGGAGTCAAAAGGTAGTACCAGCTCAGTGAGCAACTTCCAGAACGTGCAGCTCTGTTTTTCTGAAGTATTAAGTTGGTAGATTTTGCCAAGCTCTTTGAAATGAACTGCTTTTGAAGGAGATTTTTGGCCGAACCCTTTGTGATGCCGAGCAATGAAACCGTTTGGGACCATTTAAGTTGTGCAGTGTTACTGGGTCTGGGCCACTCTAAAGCTTTGGTTTGTTAGAACTGTAAAAGGACCTGAGAGTTTGCATTTTAAGTGTAATTTTCCAGTTCTAGTGCTCAAGACAATAAAACTACTTTTGGAAAATGTCCATGTTTTCTCTATTCTCTGCATTTGCTAACAGCTTTCCTGTCTAGCTACTTGTCCTTAGAATTGTTTTCTCCACTGGACTGTGCAAAACTGCGTTGGAAATTTTTTTTTTTTGAGAGCTTTAAGAATTAAAGCAAGGAACATACATTTTTTAACAGAAATCTGAAACCTTGCCAACCACAATGCTATTAAATACCATTTTTCAACTTCCATATTCTTAGAAAAGTCTCTCTAAGTTGTGAAATACCCATTTGTAAGCCTCTTAAATACACTGTTCAGTTTAACCTGCAGCGTTTACATCTGTCCTGGCCACATATCCTGCGAAAGAGCATTTCAGTGCCTTTTGCAGTGGGGTCCAGCTTCCTTTAGTGCCACAAATTGTACTGGTTTCAGTGGAAATTCGGGTTGGATGGTGTAGCTCGTGTTGTTGTTCAGCCAGAACATCAGTGAATACGAATCTCTAACAGAACCTCTGTGTATTGCTGGGAAAAACTGTTCCCTCTCTATTCATTTTTATACTACTGGAAGGCACCATAGGTTCACTTGAGCTGCATCACTCAAAGTTTTTTCCATTGGTGTGAAAGTGTATTTGTACATCTTGCAAGTCTTTCCTTATTACTTGGCAGAACGATTCTATTAGGCTTTTTGTGATAGAAAAGAAAGTCTTTAACAGGAGCTGTAAATTTCCTGAGTCCTTTGAGTTGGTTGTATTGTTTTATTTAATAACTTGGTGATGACCAGTTATTTATTTAATAACTGGTGAAGCCCCAGCCCTGGGGATGTTTTCTCAGCAGGTGAGTTCTGTGTTGTCACAACACCAGCAGGCATCGAGCAGAGCCTTGTGCTTGAGTTCCTTGTGGATTGCAGGGCATGAATGGGAACAGAGAAATAACTCACTGCTGGTGCTAGAGGAGCCCTCAGAGGATTGCCAGAATATCTGGGAAAATGGGCCTTTTTAGCCCTTGGTTAATGCGCTCTTTCACAACAATCTGTGCTACATTTATTGGGCTACAAATGTCTTAATTATTTGACTTTCATGGATCAAGTTTTGAGGTTCAATTATGCTGAAAACAAGTGTGGGAGTAGATATGAAATGATGAACGGAGTCTGAACTGTTGCTGTTGGTGATTAAAGGCTGCAAAAGATGCACATCATCGGTGTCAAGTGATACATTTCTCTAACAACCAGTTTAGTTGCAGTGAGTTAAACCTAAAATTGTCGCTTCTGGTCATGCTCGTGTGGTCATGTTTGATTAGTAAGGCTGTGTTGTATCTTGGCATCTCCAGCTCAGTGTAACCCTGTGGCAAATACTCACTGCATTAATAAAGCCGTAAAATAATGCTAAAACCTGAAAAACTTACAGGATCATTCTGGCTCTGTTTGTTCATGTGTTTTTGGAGTTGGAGAGGAAAATCCAGTGAAGCTGATTTTCCTTTTGGGGCTTTGAGTATTACAGCTCTTTTCAAACTCTGCAGGAAAACCTTGGGGCTTTTTTTTCTTCTCACAAGCTTCTCCAAACTATACAAATTTTTACAGGGCTTACAAACCTTTACCAGAAGTTTATTTTCAAAGAATTTGAACTTCTGGCCCGGTGTGATGTTGTAGGATTTCGTGCGCGTTTTTGTCCAGAGAAAGTCACGAAGCATCATAAGTCAGTACTGCAGTAATTAATATTAATTTTCAGCTGTTCCACAGCTGTTTCTTGTTAAGTGTGTGGTGAAAGCTGTGTGCTTGGGCACATCTCAAAAGTCTATTTCTCACAGTCCCTGCCCAGAGCACTTTTCCACATTCTAGCTTCCCCAGAGGCTAAGGAGTTACACTGAAGTGTTTGGAGCTGTTCACAAGTCGGATTTTGGCCTCATAACTTGTGAGGGCTGTATTTTGGATACTTGATTCTGAGATGAAATTGTGGCTGACTTTTTACTTGTACCCTGAAAAAGGGTTTGCAGCAATTATCCCAACAGTTTCATGTCCCTATACTCCTGTTGTTGGAGTTTTGGTTGGTTTCTTCAGTGCTGTCTCTTTTTGCCTTCCACAAAAAGCCAAATAAGCACCAATCTCTCTCTGAATCTCAAGAGATGCTCTTTCTCCAAAATTCACAGTCACTTCAGGTTTTTATTCTGGTGGCTGAAAAGCTCAAGCTATTTAAAACTGCATCTCCAAACAGAATAAAGTATCTGCTGCACCAAAGCAGGTGGGTGAAGGGAGCTTTTGCCTGCGATGTTGTACACAATGGGCAAGGGCAGGCAAAAGGGAAAGCTTTCACATATTCATCCAGGCTACTGAGTTTGATTAGTGGCTGCAGAAATCAGTTAAGGCTTTGTGCTAATAATCCACAGGTAGTAGCTAAAAGCTGTGTGATAGGACCTTACAGGTCTTCATTTCTATAAAATCTTTAATTTCTTTTAATTGATACAAAACACACTCCTGGTTTGTGTAATGCTGTTTCTTGTGCCTTTGCTGCCTTCACCTACTGCTGCAGTTCTGTTTGTTTGTTCCACCCACTTGTTGGATGGATGAGGTAAACTAAAGGATATTTATCTGCTGGGAACTGCCAGAACCCTTAGGCAGTGATATGGACCTGAATAGTCTCAGCTGTAGCCCAGACTCACTGACAGCCTGTACAGAGCTGTGTACATTCAGTGTCTGATGCTGTTCTGCAAACATTGAGAGATACCTCTGGAAAAATTGCTGTGAAAAATTTCCATTTTCTGGGAGCAATTGATTGTGCCCTAAGTGGGCTTTCAAGGAATTTAATGGGTTTTTAAGTTGCCTTTTTGTGAAAAGAAGATGGAATAACTCAGTCTCACTGTTGCCAATTTATCAGTAGCTACTTCCTTTATAAAAACGAGTTCAGAAAGCCAAAGGTTGAAAATTTATTTTCATTGCAAGCTGAAGCTTTTTATGCTGCAGGGTTTGAAGCAGTGACTGTCAAGTACTGCAATCCCACAATGGCTATGAAAACTTTGGTTTTGTTTTTGTTCGCAGTCAAGCTGCAGCTTCAGGCAGAAGAACGAGGAGTGGTGTCCATCAAAGGTGTCAGTGCCAATCGCTTCCTGGCCATGAAGGAGGATGGCAGATTGCTGGCTTTGGTAAGCAGCACTTTCCTGATGTCTCTGTGTGTGTTGGTGTCCCTCGCTCTGTGTGGAGTAGCCTCTCTTCCTGCAGGAGTTACTCAGCTGCTCAGTGTGGGATTTATCAGGAGAAATGAGCGCTGCACAGCTTCTGTCAATTACTTGAAATAGGAGCTAGAGGAGTTGGATATTTCTGCCCTACCCAGGAGCTGAAAAATTTAACAGGAATGGCTTGTCTGAGAGAGAAAAAAAATCACAGTGATTGGGAAATTATAAAAACAAATGAAGAATAGAGTGTTTGTATTTTTACCCTCAGGAGTAATTTTTTCCTCTTTCACTTACTTTCACATAAAGCGATTTTAGAAGACCTCTTTGAAGTGGAAAGTAAATCAAATGTCTTTTAAAAAATTACTTTCATGATAGTTAATCTGTGTAAATTGTTTTCTCATTTTCCTCTTTGTAGAGAATCAAGTTTATTTTTGGGCACTTTTACTTCCTAAGTAGAAAACTGGCAAGAAGAATATTTTTGAAAATGTGATGATAAAATTGTAAAAGTTATATAAATGTGGGTAAATTAAACTGCTCTCTAGTGAGACTAGTTTTAGTTTAAACTCTGGTGTGTTTTATTGGTATCATCTGAATTTTTAAGTGGGTTTTAAAGCCAGTGTGTGCAGCAGACAATGAAAGTTAATGTCTCTCCGAGCCAGATGATAAATTTTGCTTTAAGAGCTGCAGTTACATTCATTTTGCTTATGAGACATCGACACCATCCCTCATCCATATTATAACCTTCAGTGCCTGGTGAAGCACCACTGCAGGGCATCCACTCTGCCAGAATTTTGGTTTGCAATAATCATCGGTGCTTTGGTGTATTCACACAGCCCCATTCAGTCTCTGTACGATTCCCTCCTGATGGCTGGGGTTAACAATGTGCATTCCTAACCCTGACTGAACTGCAGCTAGTGAAAGACCTGTGCCAGGGGCTGCAGAAATCGCTTCTGATTCCCCTTCTCTGCCTCCATGAAATGAGACTGAAAGTTTTTTTTATAGGAGCAGGGCTCCCTGGGGTGCTCCTCGGCTCTGGCTCCAGGGAGTTTTTGTGTGGGCTCAGGAATGCAGTTAAAGAACCTGCTTCAAGTTACTTGGATATTGTGTGACAGCTCAGTTGAAGAAAATGTGAGGAGTTGTCCACTGTGCTATTCTTGAGTTAAGGATAATTGGGAATTTCCTGTGGTGCTGCTGCGGTGGCATTTGGCTTCCCATTCGAACTGCAGTCTGTACCCTCAGCGATGGCGAAGTGTCAAAATAGGGTGTTTAGCACCATTTGTAAAATTATAAACAAACACAGGGGTGTATTTATATTTGGGATTTCTCACCTGCTGCTGCATGGTGGGTTTGGTTGTAGAACACACTTCCCTTGCAGCAGTTTTAGCTGTAGTTCCTGTAAAGCAAAATGCTCAGAAAGTATCATCCATTCACTCGGACTTACTGTCGCAGAGTATGTAAAGTTGGGTCACTTCATACTTCTCACTTGAGCTTATAAAACCTTTTTCTTTTGTGTTGTTTCCCGAAATGGGTATTACTTGAATCATGTTTGCTGCACATGACGTGGTTATTCATAGGTGGAAGCACTCCTACTCTTTTAAGAGTTTTTTTTTTTCCCCTCCAACCAGCCTAACAAACGCTGCTGCAATTTCATGGCTGTTTTCTGTTGCACTGACAATGTTTTTCTGTCAGGATTTCTGCGCTGTGACTTCCAACAGTCTGTGGCTGGCTGTGCCTTTACCATTTTCTGCCTCTGAACACATTCAAGAAACTGTTTCTAATTGCCAGCGTCTCTTGTTCAGCTCGAGCTGGGCTGTGTTTCACCAGAGCTTGCAGAGAGCGTACACTGGAAATGTTTGTGGTGAATTGCACATGGTGAAACTCTGCTCAAATTTCTTTTAAAACATTACGGAATTTTAATTTCCAAACAAATAATTTAGTCCTCTAATCCATCAGTCACTTAAGTACCATTCTGTCCTTTTAATGTCTGGGTTTCTTTAATTACTCTTCAATGACCAGGGTCAATTTGTGTAGTGTCCTTGTTTTACAAATGAATCAACATCTTCGGAACTATGTTTGCAAATTATTATTCAGGCCTGTTTTTTGTCTTGTTGGATGTTTTTGTAATTACTTGTTGAGATATGCTGCCGGGTTTGTTCTGAGCTGGGCTCTGCAAGGATGATTTATTGCACAGCCTGTTGATCCCTGCTCACCCTGGTGATCTATGTGGAAGTGCAGTGGGTTGTGTCCTTGTCTGGAAACCTGGATGCTGCAGCTTTTATGGAGCATTTTCTTGCTCTTTACTAACAGTGTGGGGGAGAGGAGATCTCTACCACTTGAGGAAATGGCTGGTTATGGATGCAGATAGTCAAAACCTCCCCTTGGAAAATGCTCTTTTAACTGAAAATATTTGTGCAGAAATGCATCCGTTCCATCAGATTTTTGATAGAAAAACTGAAAACATTTCCCATCTGATATGGCTTATTTTGACTTTCCAGTTTATTATACAAATGAAATACTTTCACTTTCTGGAATGAAATGTGATTATTTCATTTAATGAAGAAATTTCCTGAACTTCCCATGAAAGGAAGAATTTTGACTCACTTGTATTTTATGATAAATAATTTGTTTAAGGATATGACCTGTTCATTCTGTCGTGCTTACATGGTTATTGCTGCAATAAGTGAGGTTTTACCAGACTTCAGGAACCTGGCTGGAAGGCAAATTCTTGTCTTTTGATGTTACGGATTTAAATTGTGGAGAATAACCGGCATTTAGTCAGTGGAGTTCAGGTGTTTCACGAAGTGCTACGAATGCTTCTGCTGCCAGATCAGCACTCTGGATGCAGCCTGGACTGAAGTGTAGTGTATTTGAAGGAAAAAACCACAGCTATCCAGGGTTTTTCCAGGTGCTGAGACTGACAGTGCAGTGGTTGGCATCCCACTCTTGCTGGAAAGCAGTCTAGCTCCTGAAATGTCACCTTTGGCAGATGTTAAGGAATACATCATTCATGAAGCCTCAACTGCCATTTGTCACCTAAATGATGGAGTTTATGTCAAAATGTTTACATTGACAGTGTCCTGTAGGAAAGCACTGGTATCAAGTATGCTTTGGGGAGAAATAAGGACTTGGTTTTTTCACCCTTTTTCATGGTGTCTCTGCCTGAATTTCCAGCTTGGGCAGTTGTACTGAATTGTCTATACTCTGCTTTAAGTTTTTGTTTTTAAAGGCTTCTTTATACATTTTCTGATTAGAACAAAGAATTACACGCTAAAAGCAAATCAAAAGCTGCTTGATCTGTGTTAGAGACAATAAATGAACCATAGGTAAAACCTCCTCTTGTAGGTGTTTTTAAACAATATTTTCACTGTAAGTATCTTTCTTCAGTCGTGAAACAGTTAATCTCCATTTCTTAAAACCACAGGTACTGCTCACATTCTTGCTAAGTTAGGCCCCTGAATGTGAAGAATTGATTTGTGGTGCTACGCCAGTAATGTGTTTTCTTTTCCCTTTTAGAAATACGCAACAGAAGAATGTTTCTTTTTTGAGCGTTTGGAATCCAATAACTATAACACTTACCGGTCACGGAAATACTCGGATTGGTATGTGGCACTGAAAAGAACTGGACAGTACAAACCTGGACCAAAAACTGGACCTGGACAGAAAGCTATCCTTTTCCTTCCCATGTCTGCTAAAAGCTGATTTCCATGGCAGATTCTGAACAGCAGTGCCACACAGCACTAAAGATGTCACCTTTCCTACTCCTCTCTGAAGTAGCAAAATATAAGCAATTATTTGCTGATATTATAACTACTTTTGCAGATACCAGATTAAATCATGAATGTTTTATACTGTCTTTATATTGCTCTTTAAACCCACTGTGCCAGTGTGTGTAGAGGTAAAGTGACTTGGAGAATGTATTTTCAGGATCAGTAACACTTCTGTTTTCTGCTAGGTATCTATGTATTTTATTTACCTTATGCTTGCTTTATGGAATAGAGAACAAACCTGATGCACGCTCATGGCAACCATTACCTTTGAAAATAATTTATATCTTAGCTTATTAGAGAATAATTACTTTCTAGTAATTACCTAAAAAGAAGTCCATGGATAATGTTAATATGCAACACTGCAATAATAATTCTAAATTATTACTATAAGGAAATGTGAAATGTGTTGCTATCATGTCATGTTTCTGTAGGACTCGGGCAGTTCCCTGTGGTAGAGTTTGTAGAACAGGCCTGTGCAGACAGCTGGGAACTCCCTCATGGTTATGTCAATCCTATCAAACCCTTCCCGGTACCCATACAGTAAGAGCTTGGCCACGTTGCTGGTGATGGGAGTGGCATTTCCCGTCCTGGCCAACTCCTCCAGGTCCATCCACTCACAGCGGAGGCACTCGTGCTGGCAGAAGCTGATGTGGAAGGAGGAGGGCTCCATGCGGCAGATGATGTACATGTCCGACTTCCCGAAGGCTCCGGGGTGTTCGTGTTGCTGCCTGATGCTCAGGATGGACTTGAACTCTGACTTGATGCCAGTCTCTTCAAAAACCTCTCGAACAGCTGTGTCTCCTGGGTGGAAAGAGCAATCCTTGCAATGCATTTGAGAGTAACTTAGCACTCTTTAAACCTTTTGGAAAGGTGGAGAGCCTCTAACTCAACCATTCTCTGTTTGCTTCGTAATGTTTTCGGGATGTAAGTCTGTTTTTCCAACACAAGGATAAGCTAATTTTTTGGTCCCCAAACAAAAGTAATTGCTGTGTGCCTTTCCTGTGTATATCCTACAGAATTACTTTGGTAATGCTGTACAGGGTGTGGTTTGAAATGGACACTGATGGCTGCTGGCTCTGCTGATCCATTAATCCAAGACAGCAGTGCACTGTCTCTGCAGTCCTTTGGATCCCCATCCCTCTCCTTGTTCCTGCCCAGTCTCAGGTTCAGACCCTGTGCAGCAGCACCTGCACTGATGTCAGATCTCTTGTTTGGATCAGTTTCACTGCACTTTCATGCCAAGGGGTAACAAAATGGGTAAAACTGTTTGCAGAAAGTGAAAGGTGGTGCCGGGTCCTTTTCAAGATGTATCTTAAGAGTCTGGTGACATTTCAAATATGCCACAGCACCAGTGCAGCACAGAGCCTGTTCCTGCAGGAGACATGCTGCATCTGTGCTGCACATGTGCATTCTGTGTGCCCCAGACAGAGTGAGGTCAGTCCTAACATTCCTCACTGCAAATGCAGCAGGAACTTTAGAGGTCTGCAGGGTCTGCGTGCTGCAGTTACAGCCAGAGAACCACCCATCCATCCAGAACTCCTCCAGAGAGATGATTTTTCTCTTCAGTAACAACTTAATTGAAAAGCCCAAAATAAGTTTTTTTAATATTCCACTGATTTCCCCAAAGTCTGCGGTTTCATTGTAGTCAAGTCAGATCCTACTTCCCTGGGGTAACTACTGGTAGGTTAAATACTGGCTTTTCCCAAATTAACGTAACCTCCTGGTCGTGTCTGGTTTGAGTGGTCAATGTATAGAACTGTTGTGCAGTGTTAGCTGCTCCTGTTAGTTCATTTTCAGTAAGAAATGTATGCTGGCTTGCTTCCAAAAGCAAATGCATTTTAAAAGATCCATAGAGATTCACCATCCTATGGAAGCTTGCATCTTCAGGCAAGTCAGAAGGGAACAAAATAGACATTTCACCAGTAGTTTCAGATATTGGAAATAATAACTCCCTGTGGCAGGTGGTTTTGTTAGTGGGCAGGGGGCTGTATTGCACAGAAGTGAACTGAGATGGTGAGGAATGTTGAGGCAGGCTGTGGTTAAGAAAATTGCAGTAATTAGGGATTTCATTTAAGCTTTGAGCTTTGCTTTTAGATGAAGTGCCATTTTCTGTTTCCCTTTTATTTAAATGTGTGTGTACATATATAAATATCTAATGACAGCTAAACTAGAAGAAACAACACTAGGGCTAGAGTTTCAGAAATACTCACATATAAAAATGTGTGCACTTTGCTTAATCTGCATTATGAAACTATTGGTGTTACTTGCATGAGTCAGTTGGCACTCATTTAAGTAGGCAGCCATGCATGTTGTTACTTCATGTAACCAAAGAATTTTAAGTATTGTAATTGCAATTTTTAATGGCAATTCAAAATTCAGTCCCTTGAGTGACTTGAGTTTTTAAGGTTTCATGTAAGAATGAAAAACGAAGATTAGGCTCTGTTATCTTATATGTTTCACTAATTTATACCTTCTTGTAATATAAGATGTGATGCAGAGAATCATAACTTTTATTATTCTGTAGGTTATAAATGGCAGGAGGGAAGCTGTGAGAGAATTTTCTCCTGGGTGGTTTTTGGTCCAGGCTCCAGCCATAATCTCACCTGGTAAGTGAGGGATGGCCACTGGCTTACTCAGCAGCAGTATCCCTCCAGGGAATCCACTGGAATGCCAGTGCTGTCGTTTTGTTGTTCTCTTGAGTACAAAATTCCTTTTGCTGCTGGCAGACGTGAGAAGGAGCCTGGCTAGACAACAGCCATGGTATTTGGGGTTCTTTTGAAAGCATGGATCCATTTCACCACGTTACACTGCATTGTCCAGCAAATATTTTTGATTTCCATCACCCAGTTTGACAGAAAGACTTAAAATATGACTCATGAGTTACGAAAACTAAACTCAGCCATATCCTGATAACCAGGAGCTTTCTCCATGTATTGAATTAATAACTGGAATACAACCCTAACACATGTTGTTGTAGGGAGACTGCTACAACAGTAGGTATTTCTAAGGTATGGAACAGTCAGGAAACCTGGGCTCGACAGCTTAAGAGTTAACCAGACTATGGATCATGATTTTAAAGGCTGAGATACAAGGAGAAAAAAGCCAGATGTTCTCTTTATAAACACCCATGTTCATTCACCTGTGAAGATAAACTGCAACAGTGCTCATTATCAGCACGTAGTGTGTTGGAGAGAAATGAGAAGTTTGTTCAAACCAGCCGTGTTTCCTACCACGGCAGTGCCTCATGTCTCTGTTGGGAGCAGGTGCCCACAAGACTGAGGCCCTGCACTTCACACTGGCCCTGTGCCAAGGAGCTCTTGGTCTAAACTAATCAAGTGGATGGGGGTGGAAGGAAGCAAGTGCATTTATTTTGTTTTGCATGTAGAAAGGGAGAGTTGGAAATTTTTGCTCAGTCTGTCTCTGAGGTCACTGCCCTGGATTCCTGTGTGAGCTGAGAGCTCTGTTTCGGGGTTTTTTGGGCTATATATGGATTACCTTAATCTTCTGTACTTCTGGCTCATTTTTCAGCATATCCTACTAGCCTACAAAAACTTAGCTGGCCTCAGGCACACACTCAGAAGGAAGTGTGGAAAAGAGTAAATGTTACAAATACAAAACTTCTTTACCCTGAACATAATGCTGCTACCATTAAGAGTCCCAGGATTGTGCCACTCCATCTGTTCACCATTAATTCAAGGAAACCATCTATCATAGAAATGAGGTGGGTCACCCTGTATTTCAGTGGTATTCATGTCTTTGTAACTCTGTTGATGTCTGAGCAGTTCTCCTAGAACTTACCAATGTCCTCTCCCGGATTAGATAGACCTCCTGGAAATTTCCATGCGTTTACAGTCTGTATTGGAGGAAAAAACCCATTCATGAAGTAGTCAGCCTGTGTTGTGCTCTTTAATATGAAGGAGACAATTAACACATAACTTTTTTTTGTTGAAGTTGCAGTATTATTATTTTACAAAGATCAGTGAGTAGGAACTTGTTAGTTCCTGCTAACAGGATGATCAGAGACAGCTACAGTCTGTATGAACTGTTGGAACAAAACACCCACTGACTGAAAGTACAAACTGTCTAACAGTCATTAGACAACGTTGCTGCTAGATAGAGTAGCTGAATATTAAAGAAAAAAAAGCTGCTATAACTATATAATCTTATATTTAATCACTAATGTATTCCACTCCCATTTGGCTTTTAAAAATGTATATATATTTAATCTTACCAACAGGTATTACAATTGTACTGTTCTGTACTGCACTGGCTTTAAGATGTCTCTGTGTGTCTGTAATGATCATTTAGTGTAACTTGTCATTTTCATGGAATATAAGAAATGAGGGCCTGTGTGTAAGTTATGCATAGAAACATTTATTGAATTGCAATAAAGTTCAGTATTAAAACGTGAAGTGCAGGCTTGCTGTTGTTACTCACACTGCTAAAGGAGTCCCAGTCCCTGCACTTCTTGCAAGAGCATAAACATTTGTAGGCTTTACCTCTACTTCTGTGTACTTTTTATTTCTTTCCTTATTAAAAGTTTATGTAGGAAGAAGTTGCCCTTCACCTAGAAATAAGTGCACTAAAAAGGTACACTGGCCCCCAAAAAACCTTTTTTTGTCTATGCAGCATAGCAGGGAAGCTCTGTGCTTTCCTGTGATTTGAAGCCTTAATGACTACATTGGATTTTTTTTTTCCTGGACATTCTTAAAGGGCTTGGATAGGAATTTAAAGTAATAGATTAAAAATAGTGCAGATGGAAAACACATATATTTGTCTACTGGTTTTCAGATTTGCTTTTAGTTCCTGGAAATCTTTGTGTGCTGTGGAATTGTCCTGTCACAATTAAACCCAAACAGCTCTTAAAATTCCAACAGCTGTTTAAATTTTAACAGTTTTTTTACTCTGATATATTTTTAAGATATTTACTAAAAGGTAAGCATGCACATTTTTGGTTTTTTGTGTATGAAAGGGTAAAGAAATGTGTTTCTAATGTTTACAATGTGCTGTTGTGTCCCTGGAGACTCTGGAGCTGGAACCACTTTTGGAGTCTACAGCATGCTTTAATTGGTAATTGCTGAATGTAAGCCTGAAGATCCTGCTTATAGACAAGTCCTCAGACATTTTGTTCTAAGTAAAAATATAAGATACAAAAATGAAAAATAAACATCTTCAATTACAGGAAACAAGTTCAGAGGAAGAAAAACAGCCTTGCCTTTTGTGTTAGAAACTCAACATGTGGTATGGCTGAACCTGCCTATGAAAGCACCCTTTCACTGAAGTTCCTTATCTGTGTTGTAATTACTAATGAACTGATTCTTTGGGTCTTGAGGAGAAATGTCTTAGTGACTATTTCAGGAAAGACAGGAGAATGCAGCCAGTGACTGGCACAGTTTTGACTGTGTAAAATGCAAATGATACATCCAAGTGTATTTCAAAGTCTACCCAGCTAGGTTTTGATTGTTTCATGTTAAAACGGCATTAATCTCACTCTGCTAGAGACACTTGCAAATGAAAGCATAATGGAGGCTAAGTGTCTCTTACATGGAGTAGCACAGGCAGCTGCCAGTGAGCCAGAGAGCTTTCTGCAGCAGCTGAATTAAAACCTGGGTTAGCCTGATAGGGGCTGGAAGGCATTTCAGTGATTGATGCTCATTGACCTCAAGCCACATCACACGGGCCACCCTCACCACAGCACTGCTCTGGTCTGGCACTTGCTGTAGTGAAGGTGAGCGCTTCCGTGTGTGAGGAATTAAAGATCTTTACACTGCTGGACTAAGGTGGTCTCCAGGTCACGGCCAACCAAGGTACTGCTTGTTAAAAGCCACAGATATGCCTGGAATTTTGGAAACTGAATCAGAATCCTCTCAAAATCTGTTTCAAGCCATGGGGGTTTTCCAGAGGTCTTCATGGATCCAAACACAAGATTACAGAAGAAAACAGAAAACTCAAAGCAGGAAGGATACTTAGTTCTGCTGAATCAATCACCAGGTATGGTTTATAACAAAGCTGTTGATTTTTAGAGTTGTTTTTCCCTTAAAATGGAATACAGTAATCTGTTGATAGATGTGTTTAAGACACTTGTAAAAGGAAATAACTTTTAACTATCACAATTTTGGAGTGGAATATAAAGAAACATATATTTTGTTTTATACTACAGCATAGGCTTATCTAAATGAACTTCTCTATTTTATAATCCTGTAACAAACATACCTTATTTCTGTCTTGTACAACCAACACCTTTCCAGTGCTTTCATCTAGAACAGCACCTGGTATAGAAAGAATATTGAAAAAGATGAAGCATTTGGACAACTATGTTCAATCCTAACAACTAAAATTTAACATATTTTGATAAAGCACAGCAAATCCCTATATATAATATGTAGAGTTAGGAAGGTTTGTATGGAGGAATCACAGAGTAGTTTGTCAGTGGAAAATGGATGCATAATAAAATATCAGAAAAAGTTAAAGTATCCCATATAAACATTCAAAGTTGGCAGTACCAAGCTAAAAAATTGCAACATTTAAGTTCCAGATTAGACAAGAAATGAAAAGAAAAACTTGCTTGTGTTAATATCAGAACTAAAGAATGCAAGATCAAGAGGTTACCCAAACAATCTGGCAAAGCTGCTCACTTCAGCAGAGACGTGCCTGTAATCTTCCTCAAATAACAGAATTTTCCAGTGACTCTGGCTGAGAAGCCACCCTTAAGGGGGATGAATTTTTCTCCAGTGAAATTCATGACAAACCCCCCACCTGCTGTAGTAAAGATTTGAGTGTTTTTGGGTTAATAACACACCAGGTTTAGTACTCTGGGCTGACTGTACAGATAATGTTCAGCTGTGTGACTATCTCTGAACTTGCACTACCCAGCTAACAACTCATGACACGAACTGCACTGTAATCCGAGTCAACTTCTTAATCAATAAGTGTTGCTTCCAAGTGGAAAAGTGACACTTTCACTTGATGAAGAAGCCTGTCTGACTGAGAAGTGCTGCTTTTCCTTATGTCCTCATGCTCAGCCCGTGACTTTCTCCCTCAGGTTACAAGTTTTCTTACTTTCTGAACTCCAAGTGCTTTTGTTTTTAATTATGTCATGCTCACTGGTCATACTTTAAAAATGTTTTTCCCTTAACACAGGTATTTTTCTCAGATTTTGAAGAGCAGGATGAGTGCTGTGGTGCATTTTACCAGGATCTTTTCCCCATCAGTCATACATGGCTTTCAAATTAGAGGTTAACGGTAAAAAAAAAAACTTACGTCATTTTACAGCCGGAGGAAGAGGATACAGGCACATCTGTGATGACATGTGCATTTGAAATGCTATGGGGAAGTATATCCACAGGAAGGAATTATTAAGGAGTGAGTGTCCAACTAAAAACATCCTCTGTTTTTTAGTAATACATGGCAGAGTTATGTGTAGGAGGAGTATTTCAAAGATGAAGTAGCAGTCTTCCTTCAAGCTATGTCAAAGGACGTGCTTTAAGGCAGTAGTCACATATTGGCCTCCCCATGGCTTGTGACTTTATGATTTCATTCCTCCTGTAAATATTTAGCAATGTCCAAGTTCAACTACTGTAATGATTACAAGAGGGAACATAAGGAAAGCAGGAGGAACTTTGTGATTAGAGGGTTTGTTTTCTAGAAAAGTCATTCCTCAGCCAAAGGGTTTGCTGAGATCACAGAGGGCTGGTGAAGGCAGGAAACTGCCATTTGAATCGAACAGAAAGTGTTTGCTCTCCTTTGTTCCCCCAAAATTGAAGCCTGTGCATGTAATTTTTGGCAGTGAAATTCCCAGTGAGGTGATTAGAATCTCTGCTAGAGGATACCTAAATCCAGAGCAAGAAGAAAGAAAACACGCTAGCAGGATTTGCTGTCTGGTCTCATGTTCCCTTGCTGGGCCATATGTGGTGACCAGTGAGATCAGAGCTTGACTGCAGGCCCTGACGTGTGGTTTTTAAAACTCTCCCTCTTGCTACAAATGTGGCAGCTGGAGCTTTAAAATCATCTAGTGCCATGATGACTTTCTGGAAAGGTTTATACTTGCAACCCAACCAAGTAATCACTATTACACCACCACTTGGTTTTGAATGTTCTCTTTTGGAAAATAGGTAAGAAAAGCATTAAAAAAAAAAAAAAGAATCCTTTATTCAACTCCAGATAATGAGTAATGGAGGGGAAAAATATCTTCATCCTACCTGTTTTATTTATGACTGATGTAAAAATGCATGCAAAGATGTTCAGTGTTGAAAAGCACTTGTCAACCACAGAATGAGTGCAGACACAACTGCCTGCACTGTAAACATCAGCAGACAGGAGTAGGTATTTGCAAAACAATTTGGGAACTACTTTTAAGTCACTTTTGATAAGTGACTTACCAAACCTATCTGCCTCCATCTTCCTGTGCAGTTTCACAGTACTGCAGCTGCTCATTTTAATTTCCTTAAGTAACAGGACTGGCCAAGGCTGATGATCCACTGTGTGTGAAGACTCTCCTTCCTGGAGTCCTTCAACTCCAAGTATCTTGTTTCAACAAGTGGATTAAGGTGGCAGCAATGCAGATAAAAGCTGTATTGTAAGGTGTGTAGTGCATGAGAGGGGGAAGAAAATGGTTTTTATTTTTCTTTCTCTCCTTTTACTTTCCTTCCTTAGCTTGTCCTCTCGTGCCAGGTTTGTGGCATATTTACAAACATGTCACTTTATGGATGGCAGGCCACATTCTCCTCGGAGGTGGAGAATTTTGGAAATGCTTTTTAAAAACATGTTAATCACTTCATACACCAGAGACTCCTCTGTATCTTTACACATGTGGAAAATCCTGCCGCCTACAAACGGATGCAGTAACTTAGCTGGAAGACACATCACACATTCCACTATTTCTAAACAATAATGGCCAAGCCCAATGAGTAACATTTGTTACTCTCGGCTTGGCCACTCTCATCCAGTCTGGTAAAACATGACCTGACCCTGCTTATTCACACCTTTGTCATCGCTTGGCTGGATGGTCCTGAGGCACAAGCCCTGGCTGTGCTGTGTTTGCTGCGTGAGAAACTCCAGACAGGAGGAAAACCAGCTGCTGGTCTACTTGGCAATGAGACTTGCTACCTGTTCCTTGTGCTGGCTCCCTGCTGGCCAGCCAAGCACTCTCCACATCTCTGCTTTTCATTTTCAGGATGCTCAGAGGACCGAGTCCTGCATTTCACTCACTGGCTACAGCTTTGGCATAGAGACTCTCACCAGCAAATTGCTTTTATTTACTGCAGACACGTTGTAAAATACTTTTTGGTTAGGAAATAAATATGCCTTGTGTTCGGCCCCCTCCCCCATATACATATTAAAATAATTTATTATTTCAATAAAAATAGAATGGAGCCTTTCAACTACCCAGGGTCTCCCTCCTAAAGAAGAAAAAGGAATAAACCTACCAGGTGGTATCCACACTGCTTAGTGTATTTTTGGGATGCGTTCCAGGTCCACTGACAGTGAGTGGAACAAAAAAAAACCCCAAAATGTCACATAGCCGTCATTATTTCACACCTGCCTAAAATGCTTTCCTTCAGTATTTACCTCCTTTAAAGAAATTCCCAATAATGAATAACAGCACACAGGTTTGAAAAATGGTAGCAAAGAACACATACATTATATGTTGTGCAATTTTAAAACCCATACAATAAATTATGAAATCCATATACCTGCACTTACCAAAATTTTCTTTAAGGTTTTCTCCTACTTGCAGAGTGCAAAGTGTTTTGAAACACAAGTGCAAATTATGCTCTGAAAACACATTTTTAAATGTTTATTTGCCAGTCTTTCAGAATTATGATTTTTTTTCTAGTCCTTTCTGATGCCCACTGGGGTCACAACCCATTTCTTACATGATCTCCTTTCAAGCAGCACTTTCAGCTGTGCAAGTTTGACTTCAGAAAACCTCTCACTTAGTCAGGTCTCCTCACAAGGAGTAGCACGGTGTCTTTGAGAGTAGAATGCACTGTCCTGTTCCAGTTTAATGCCACATATTTTAATGGTGAGGTTTCCATACCTCAGGAAAACATGCTCCAACATGTCCATTGACAAACTTCAAGTCCGCCTTCAGCATCCACTCTGCCCTCTGCTGGTCTTGGAAGAAGACTGCGGGTGGCGGTATCACTGTTTTGTAATTCAAGGGTTTTTTTCCCCAAACTTCCTTTCACCTGACCTGCTGCTACACAGAACAAGCCATCTTTTGTGAGTTCTTCCTAACTAGATTTTTCAAATTGCTATTTATGGGCCTCCACACCACTTGGTGAAGAAATAACATCCCACACAGTCCCTGTGAGCCAAGTACAAACAAGTCAGGGTTGCAACTGGAGAGGTTTGCTCTCCCCAATCTTGTGATTTCTGTGCATTAATGTAACCCTTACACAGTACGTGAGGGGTCCAAGCCAACCTCCAGTGACAGATTACTAAGTGATGGGATAAGTAATGGCAGATCTGTGGAACTCTGCTGAGTGAGAGGGCAAAACCACTTGAATTCAGTGAAGCTAACTTCAAGCTGACAGTATTTTTGGCTCATCATCAGTCCCTTGTACTGTGCTATATGAAAAACTAAAAAAGGGGAGACTTGTCTAGTCCCTCAGAAATTTTCTCAGTTATGGAACAACTTCCCAACTGTGGTTGTGGGAGGTCTACATGGATTAAGACTATGGTGTTTGTTTGGTATGGTTTGTAAAATATACAGTTGACGACTTGTAGGCACAGTTTAGATCAGCTTTCAGACCACTGCAATTTAGTCTAATAGTTGCTTTAGCTTCTGAACAATCCTGTTGGGTCAAGTTTTCCCCATTAACTTTAGCACTGTTTAGGCAGATACACACATTTAGCACACAGAGCAGAGAAGTGCTTTCTTTTTCATTTTAAAATGCAGTAGGCAGCTGCTTTCTGCATGCTGGTTGTACACAGGAACAGTTCCTACTGAATCTGCTTCTAAGGGCTCCTTCAAGATTTTCTGTGGGTGCAAGCACTTCTGTAACTCACCTGCAACGCCCAGCTGGTGTGTGGCGAACCCCGGCAGCCTGCTGGGCCCCTCTCCCAGCCACAGTGTCAGGGTGGATGAGCCCTGCTCGGCGTGGTGGAAAGCAAAGCCTTGGGAAGCAGCCACCGCCACAAGGCTGCTCTGGAGGATGGGGACATGGAGCCAGACAGCAACACGGCCTTCATTCCGCCACTGAGCCACAGACTCTGCAAGAGAGGGAAGAGGAGGGTCAGGGACCCCTTTGCCCTTGACCTGTGTGGTTTTAAACCTTACCACGCACTACAGCCGTTTGGTAACGTGCAAAAATCTGTATTTTTCACCTCATTTACCACAGGTAAAACTATTGTTGGTGGGAGAAACACGCCAGCACTGTCAGAGCCTGCCAGCTCAACACATTATGCGGCACAACTTGGTGTTCACGTGCAAAATGATGGCTTTTCCATCATGGGTCTGCCACAAGAAACAGAGAAATCTACTCTTCTGGACACCAACTGTCCTCAGTACAAGAAAGATAAGGAACTACTGGAGTGGGTCCAGTGGAGGCTGCAAAAAGGATGAGGGGTCTGGACCATCTCTCTCGTGAGGAGAGACTGAGGGAGCTGGACCTGCTGTCTGGAGAAGATGAGTCTCAGATGGGAGCTCATCAATTCATACAAACATCTCAAAGGTGGATGCCAAGAGAATAATGCCAGACTATTTTTCTGTTGTGTCCATCTACAGGACAAGGAGGAATGACCATAAACTGAAACACATTAAGTTTCACCTCAGTGCGAGGAAGAACTTCTTCACCCCGAGAGTGGCAGAGCACTGGAACAGGCTGCCCAGAGGGGGCGTGGAGTCTCCTCTGGAGACATTCCAAACCCAAGTGCTGTTGTTTGTCACTGCTGTGTCACCTGCTCCGGGCGACTGGACTGGATGACCTCCAGAGGTTCCTTCTAACCCTAGCTGTTCCATGGTTCCGTGAAGGATCCCTGCTCGCTCCTGCCAGCGCCCCTCCCCTCACGGCCGCGGATGGGCGGTTGAGGGCGCCCCCTGGCGGGACTCCCGCCACCTCTCACTCACCGCCCCCCGCCCGCCCCGTGACTCGGGACCCCCGCCCGGCACTTGCCCCGCAGCCACCGCCCGAAGGCAGCCCGCTCCAGCCGCGAGGACCTGTGCAGCTCGCCCAGGTCCACGCTCACCCCCCCGAACTTGTCCGGCCTCGCCCGCAGCCCCGCCAGAGCCGCCAAGCCCCGCGCCCTCCGCAGCGCCCGCCACGGCCCCGCCATGGCGCTGAGGGGGCGGGAAGCGGCCGCCCCCGGGGCGGTGCCGGCCTCTGCTCCGGAACCGCTCTGCGGCGGCCGCGGGGCAGCATGTCCGCCTCCTCTTCCAGAAGGAAGAGTAAGGGGCGCTCGGCCGCGGTTGGGGGCTCCCCGCGGGATGGTACCTTCGAAGCTGCCGCGGGCGGGCCGCCGGCGCTGCGCGTCACCGACGCCGTGGAGGCAGGTACGGGGTACGGGTGGCGGGGACGAGCAGCCCCAGCCCCGCTGCCTCAGCCTGACGCGCTGAGGGCGCCTCGTTTGAATCTGAGTCCCTGCCCAGCCGCGCTGCCGGCGCCTCACGAAAGCGGAACCGGGGGTTCTCTCAGTCCAAGCCCCTCTGAAACCTACCCTGATTCCCGAGGAAGGGTGCCGGTGGTAGCTAAATCGCGGTGGAAGGGGCAGTACCGAGCAGCGGGGACCGCCGGTGTTCCCAGCGCCGCCGGCAGCTCCTCACGGGGTCCGCGCGCTCCCCTCAGGGCAGGCGCCGTGAGGGCTGGCGGGGCTGTGCTTCCCGGGGAGCGCGGGGAACCCCGGACTCACAGACAGGAAAGGAAGAAAAAAATGTTTGGATTTTTTTTCTCCCGAAAACTTCAGGAGATGACAAAGTCCCGAAGATGCTGCGCAGAGCGCTGGCGCAGCTGTCGCTGAGCAGCATGAAATCTGCGGATCTCTGCATAGGGCGGCCGGCACTGCTCACCTCCGCTGAGGGGCGGCAGGAGGTGAGAAACTTTCTCGTCCCTATAAGTGCTTTTCTCATGCTTTTCTCTTGTTATCAGCATGTTCCTGTTGTATACAATAGAACCTGCATGGTCCATTGAGAAGGATGGTGAAAGTGCTCTCCTGTGTTTTCTATGCTGTAGTTGCATCTGTATTCTTAGTATTGGAAAAAAATCCATGCAGCTGATTTTTATTTTTGAGAAATTTATAAGTCATGTGTGAATATATGGGTTATATATTTTATCTTGCATAAGCACACACATTAGTTTTATTTCCAAATAAATTTTATAATTATTTACTCTTTTTTTTTCACAGATTTGTAGCATTTTCTAGTCAGCACAGTGCATGCTTTTGAGTCATCTTCAGATTGTGTAGAGAGTCCTGGTGAAATTTTTTATCACCTTTACAGGCAAAATATAAACTCTTCCATCTTGAAAATTGTTGTGGATCATATCTTATAATATCTTACTTGTGTCTTGGTCAGTGGCACCAGGTTTTAACCTAATTCTTCATATTAAAGCATTGTTTACCTTGACTGGAAATGGGAGGGGCAAAACTTCAACTGACAGGTATTGGCTTTGAAAACTCTTCCTAGGTCTGTACTGCTTGGCCCACCACAGGCTTTCCAGGCGGGAGAATTGGGCTGAGTGAAACCACACAGAAGAATCTGAAAGTAAATCCAGGTGACACAGTCACTGTGCAGCCTGTGACTGGTGCTGTCATCCAGGCAGAAGAAGTTGATGTAAAGTTGAGGTATGGAACTTACTACAACCTCACTGAAGTTTTTATTCAACCACTTCCCTTCATTCTTTTGTCATTTCACAGAGTTGGCATTTGGATTGTTGCAGAGTCTGATTATAGTTATGTCCTGAATAAAGTTACTTTACAGTTACTTTTGAATGTGTCCTAGCATTTATAAATTAACATCATAGTTCCCAGGCAGTCAGTTGCAGACTTTTTTTCCATGAAGAAATTCCTCCTGTTGTCCAGAGAACCATAGTTTCATGTAAGAAGTAAGAACATAAATTACTAAAAGAATAAATTGAAGTCGCATTGTTCAAGTACTGCCTAGGTTTTTAGATGCTTTACAGGTGTAGTTCGTTCTCTGCCAATTAACACCTCTGGGTAGTGCTTACATGCATAATTTAGCTTTTTCTTCCAGTTAAAAGAATCAATCCCCGTCTTCAGGCCCCAGCAGCATATTTGAGTACGTGTTTACTCATCAGGAAAGGCTATGATATTTTAAGTGCTCTACTCTAGATTAGCTGAATACACCTGTTTTCCATCAGGTTGCTTTATTGATCGTTAAAATCGGGAAACGGGCCTTGATTTGCAGGCTTAGGGCTCCCCCCGTTGTTCACACTTTGAGTTGCAGCAGGTGCATCTGCTTTAAATGCCTTTGGTGTGATGCTTTTCAACCTACAGGTGTGAGTGCTTACAAACGTTGTGGACTTGCATCTGCAAAAGGGGTGAAGTGAGTCTTATCTGAGAGTCAGTTAAATAAACGACTAGAAAATGCTTTGTGGGGAAAACTTGTGTTTTGATAGTGGATGTGCAAGTGCTCAAGGCACTGTTTTAATCAATAAAAGTTGTGTATGTGTGTTTGCAAGGCTGAAAGAGACCTGCCTGATCTAAGTTCTTTTCAATTCAGTGCATGCAGCAGTGGTTGTCCTGCCTGGTGAGATGAAAGGCCTGCATTGCTTGTGATCCTAGGAAATGATAAATATAACATAGGATTTTGTTAATTACAGCATTTTGTTGGGCAGAAGTAGCCCCATATTACATAGATATACTTCTGGTGTTACTATGTGTCTAATGTCTTCTGGGTTAAGTCCATATGATAGGAGGACTGTGAAGTGCTGTGGACTCTGGTTTGATTTATAAGTGCTTGGAAAACCAACTTTTTCCTTTCCTACCACAGGGACAAAGATGGCACTGTTAATGCTGAGGAAATGTCTGTCTGTCTGCTGAGGAACCTTGGTATGAGTTTTGCTGCTTCTCTTTTGGGAATTTTTGTAGTAGATCATCATGTTTTGGATACAAGAGCAAACATTTTCCCTTTATGTTCTTAATCAGGAGCTTATGGCAAAATAGGGGATGTTACTTTGCTCGCACTTCATAGATTGAAATGTTGTCATCTTTGTCTTTTTTTCTTCTTTCATCTTCTCATAGATGGGAAAATAGTCCTACCAGGAAACCTCTTGGCTTTCACTTACTATGGCAGACTTTGCAACATTGTGGTGATGAAGGTGAAGGGGGCTGATGGTGCAGAGCTGATTGCACAGGGCAATGCCATTCCCAGTGATTCCAATGAGCCAGACCTTGAGAGATCTGATTTGGAGAGCAGTGCCTTAGATTTGTCCTTGCAGCTTGGCAAGATGGACATCAGTGACAGTCCAGGGGTTGCCTCCATGAGCACCCTGAGCAAAGCCGTGGATCCAGGCTCACCAGTCACTTCCAGTGGTCCAGACTCTGGGCAGGGAGACCAAACTTTCATCAGGGGAGATTGTGCAGACCTCATCCAGGATCTGGAGTTGGCTGGGAAAGCCAGCACTGAGGGACTCCCACTACCTGGCAAAATTGGAGCAATGAGCAATACAGATTGTTTTTACTTCATTTCTTCAAGGACTAAAATCAATTTTATTGAATCAAGGGCCAGTGTAGCAGAAGATGGCGAGTGTGAGTCCCGGGTCACCTATGACATGATTGGAGGCTTAAGCAGCCAGCTCAGAACTATTAGAGAAACTGTTGAACTGCCCTTGAAGCAACCTGAACTGTTCAAGAGTTACGGTATGATGCCTGAGACTTGGCTTTCTTCATTAACTTTCTTTTCTAACATGAGTTGTTGTTTTTTTTAAACACTAATTGCTCCAGGGTTATGCACTTAAATGAATTTTATGTAAGACTGATCTGGTAAACCTGTGTGTCCAAACAATGTCAAAGTGCTTTATAATTACACTGTATGGATACTCTGAAGCTGTTATGGTTAGCCTATGGGAAAAACAGTTGATCAGGGAAGAAATATGTGTCTGTACTGAAATTCAGGCATGCATGAGCAGAATTTATAGCACACAGGAAAGACTTCTCTACTTGGATATTTGGAAGGTGCAATTGTTTGTGTTGTCCCAAGATTTTGTGTTGGTAGAGTCAGTTAATCCTATCCTTTAAATGGAGAAGAACTCAGATTAATTCTTCTGCTGTTTTTATCCCTGTGTTTTCCTGCAAAATTTTAAGGAGTTCTTTGAGACTTTTTACTCAAACTGCTGAGTGTGTTTAGTATGGAATTACAGGGTGGAAAACCAAAGACAATTACTGTTGCCATACATAAAGTTATAGCCAATATATATAAAAACTTAAAGGATATTTGTGACGTTATGTATTTATCACAAATAGTTGGGTACCTTGTTCAGGTGTGCATCACTGTGAGACAGGGTTCTTACCTATAAATATTTCTTTAATATCATGTCTTGGAGGCCCTTTATTTCTCTCTAGGACCTCTTCCCCCACACATGCTTCAGAGAGGAGGTGATTTCAGCTGGGACAGTTTCCACTGCACACAGGTGGCTGTTCCTGGCCATGATCCACAGGTGTCAGTGGGGTGGTGTGAGGCATCCACGAGTGGTCCAGCTCATTTGGTCCAACCCCAGCATCACCACATGGTTTTGTGGCAGCAGAGTTTGCTTCAGCATGAGTGTTCTTCATACCTAGTCCCTAAAGCTTAAGCAGATTCTCTGCTAATTACATGATGGCTGATGATGTTTTCTCAGGAGTTACAAACCTTTAGCCCCTCTCCAAATGTTGGGAGTCCTTGTCTGCTCACAGGCAGCAGGGCTGGAGCTGAGGTGAGCCTGTGGTTCCACAGCCCCATGTCTTGCCAGGGGCCAGAAACGCCACAGGAGGGAGCAGCACATGCTTTAATGGACTGGTGAAGGAACCTGTCTGTAGAGATACTTTTATTTTTATCCTTGGTCAGTCAGCAGATAATTTTTTTCTGTTTTGCAGTGTATTAGTTTCTAAGATTCAAGCTTGTGGCCTGCCCTTGAGGCATCATTCCCTGTCTCATTCCCAGTCCCACCTGGTATTTCTTTGGTCTTGTTTTACCAATATCTTATGTGCTGGGGTCAGGCTTTTTTCAAATATTTGTCTGCTTTTTGCTTTCTAATTTTTCAACTTCTAATTTTGGCTTTTGTGCCTATTTAATTAGGCCTTGCTGGTCTGAAACTTTTTTTTTGTGGGCTCTTTACCTGGAATCATAATAGTGTTTCTTGCAGTTTACTTGTAATTTCTGTCCAGCTTCAACTGTACACTGCAGAACCTTGTTCTTCCAAAGTCCCTTATGTTCTGTGCCTGAATGTTTCTGTCTCATTGGCTCTTAATATATGCTATTAAATAGGCAAATTCACCCTTTTAATGTATTTTTTCATCATCTTGCAAGCATTCTTAAATCAAGCCTCACAGTATTTCTAGAACTTTCTGGAGTGTTGAAGAAAAGTGGTTTTCTGATGTGGAAATCTGATATAATGACGCTGTAATAGTCATGAATAACTTAAAGTATATTCATGGATGTTAGATACTCAGTCTAGCATTTTTTTTGTGAACACACAGGGAAGATTTACAATGAACTACTGAAAAATATGATTTAAATAGGTGCTTTCTGAATAGAGTGTTTTGGACATTAAAAAAATGTGGATGGATGTCCCATTTAAGAGTGATCTTTTCCCTGGAAGCCCACAATTTCATCCTAATGACACGTCTGTTACAGGAATTAATGCTGAAGTCAAGTTATTATTGGTAATAACAGGGACTGTGAAATGTGCAAGTGCAGGCTGAGTCTGGCATTTATCACCAATATTTTCCTTTCTCTGTTTGCCTGCATGTGCTTATCCAAAGGGATCCCTCCTCCTCGAGGAGTGCTGCTCTATGGCCCTCCAGGAACTGGGAAGACCATGATTGCCAAGGCCATCGCAAATGAGGTTGGCGCTCACGTTACTGTTATTAATGGCCCTGAAATAATAAGCAAGTAAGTCCATCCTCTTTATGTTCATAAGTTCTGTGAATATAGTAGCCAAAATATGCCCTGGCATCTATCTGTTGTGGAGAGATGTAGTATTTGCTATGGGTTGTCTGCCCAAAAGAGTCAATAACAAATGGGAAAGGGTTATCTCAAGTAGAGCTTATGTTTCTCGTATTAAAAGAGGTTTATTGGACTTGGCCAGGAAATTTGTGTAGGGCATAGACTGAATTAAAGAGGGGATTAAAACTGCATTTGCAGTTGCATGTAGTTAGTTCTGCAACAAGAAGAGGAACTTGCCTTTTCTTCCAGTGTTCATCTCTGTCTCATACATGTTGTAAGGATTCCCCATTGCAACACTTGCCAGAGCATATTTGCAATTAAGGTGATACTGCACAGACTGATGCCTCCAGAGAAGTAATTTTTTTTTTGTTCTTCAAAAATGTAAATGAAATTGTTCCTCACACAGAAGAGAAGCAGTTCTCTTTAATGTTTTTTTTTTCTAGTTACTAGAAGATTCTAACTTTGCCTGTGCCCCATTTCACCTTAATTTCTTGTCCTTGTGGAAATGAAGATTATTGTAGATTTGCCTAGACTTCAGGGCTTTAAAAGTGTGTGCTACGGCTTTTTGTAACTCATGAGCAGTAATTTTCCAAGTTGCCTGGAAAAGACAAAAACCCCATGTTTTTTATTAAAATATTTTAATTCTCACAGGTTTTATGGGGAGTCCGAGTTGAGGTTACGTCAGATATTCGCTGAGGCTTCTCTCTGGTATGTTTCTTTGGAGAATTTTATCCATGGTATCAATTCCAACCTTAATGTTTTTAAAAGAAACGTATTTGCAAGAATTTTTGAATTGTGACTTTTTTCATCCAGTGGTTTTTAAAAGGAAATAAATTTGTTTATGTAGAGCTTAGCTAGGAAGAGAGCAGTGAAATTCTAGGATGCCTGTTAAATCCTTTTGGACACTGCCCTTTTTATAAGGGGCTGTTAGGGATGGTGCCAGATCTGTGTCATTAGTGCATTGTGTGCTTGTTTCAACAGATGGAAGCATGAGCCAGAGTTTCACCTGGATGCAGATTTTCCTCTCTAGCTTCTGGAAACCAGCTCTAAATGAGTTAGTGTTGGTACTGGGTACAGCATGCCTCTGGTGGCATCTTGCCCAAATTTATTAGACCTGGCTAAGGCAGACTTTAGACTTCCATGTGGTTGGTGTTCATAGTTCATTAGCAAAAGACTATTGCATACTGAAGGTATTCGTTGTCTGATATATTGTTCATTTTAGTTTTCTCTTTGAATAACTTTGTATTCAAGACTTAAACTTCCAGTTACCTAAAGGAGTGGGATGCTTGTTAGTTTTTGTAGGAACTGGCCATTTTCCATGAACAGCTTTGCTCTGCCTGAGTGTTATAAATCTTCCCAAGCACCTTACCTTTTTTTTCCCTTTATTTTCCCCCTGCAGTTGCCCCTCAATTATATTTATAGATGAGTTGGATGCACTCTGTCCAAAGAGAGAAGGGGCTCAGAATGAAGTGGAAAAGAGAGTTGTTGCTTCATTGCTGACATTAATGGATGGCATTGGCTCAGTAAGTTGATTCTATTGAGACAAATAATGTGCATGGGCAATTGCTGAACAAAATAGTATTTCTTCTGCAGGGGAGCCAATTTTAGGTGTATCACTTGTGGGGAAAGAAGACTACAGAGTAATCTAATGCTTTCTTGGATGCTGAGCAGAAGATGTAGGAGAGGAATGTCTCCTGATAACTGTGAGCTTAAAAGAAAGTAGTTTTTTTCCAATCACTGCCTTGCCTTTGCCTTCTCTCCCTCTTGTAGTTTTGGAGATCAAACTGAAATTTCAGTGATAGCCCATCATTGAACTAAACCAGGTATTTTTAATTGCTCTGAAATCAAAGTCATCAAAATACTTCTGGTCATATGTAGGCTGCATGATTAAAGGCAACAGCAGCTATTTCAAGATTGCCAGAGCAGTATGTAGGGCATAAACAAAAGCCTAATAAAGAAACAGTAAATTTAATTGACTTGAGTAAATTATGGATCAAGCCCATAAAGTCTGGCAATCTATTATTTTGTGATTATTAGCAGGGAAGATGAAAGAACTCTGTCCAGAGTATGAAAATAAATTTGTTATGTTTATGTAATCTGCAAGTTTCTGATTATTTCCGTGCATGGCAGTTTGAGTTGCCCAGTCTGGAATTGTTCACAGGCAGAACATATTTTCTGGTGGCAAAAGCTAATGGATATTCTCCTGGAAAAAGTGCTTCATTCACAAAAAGAGTATGACATTACAAGAGACCTCCTGGCTGATCCTGCTTCGCTGTAAAAGTGAAAAAGCAGATCTTGAGGAAATTGATTAGGGTTTTTGACCTTGTTTTTGCTACTAGTCCTAAAGGAACCTTTATAACCTCCTGTCTTTGCTGGGTTCAATTTGTGTCCCAACCTTGTTTATTCAAGGTCTGCTAATACCGTTTTGTTTTGCCAATGCTGCATTTTAGCTTAAACACTTCTTTTTCCCTCCTTGATTCTTACTTTCTGATTCAGGAAAGCAGATTATTGGGGATTAAAGTGGGAGTGTCTCTTGTATTATCTATAGATGCATGCAGCCTGTAGTGTTGCTAAACTGCAGTTAGGGATGGGTTGGTTGCGTTCGCTTTTGTGATGTGTACTCTGAAAAGCTTGTTTTATTCCTTTAGAGCCAGCATTAGGATTTTAGTATGTGTAACAGCTGGAAAAGAAAGCAAGAAGTATGTTTATAAGGTGTGTGACATTTAATTGTATTTTAAAAATAATATTTTGCACTGCTTGATGCCTCCAGGAAGGCAGTGAAGGGCAGCTGTTGGTCCTTGGGGCCACCAATCGCCCTCATGCCCTGGATGCAGCACTGCGCAGGCCGGGGCGTTTCGATAAGGAGATAGAAATTGGAATTCCCAATGCCCAGGACCGTCTGGACATACTCCTGAAGCTTCTCAAGAAGGTTCCCCATTCGCTCACAGCAAAGCAGTTGGCACAGCTGGCTGACAGTGCACATGGTTATGTGGGTGCAGACTTGGCAGCCTTGTGCAAGGAAGCAGGTAAGACTTTGTTTATCTTATTTAAGGTATTACTTTACTGTTAGTGTCTTTATTAAGGGAAAAAAAAAATCCACAGTCTGTACTAACGGCTTTTGAAAAAACAAGGTTTTATTAATTTTTGTGTCAAAAGACAAAACAGCCAGGTGTGAGATATGAGGAACACCAGTCTGCTGCTGGACAAATAAGAAAAATTCTTTGAATATTAGTAACTTCTTAAATCCAATGTTAAGATCAATAACCCTGGGGAATACCTTATGCCATTTCTAGGATATTAGACAGCTCACTGTCTCTCAGTAAACCAGTGGTTTAGGGAGTTAACTAACATCCCTAAGAGGTTTTCTGCTCTCTAGCCTCGCAAACAAAAATCCCAAGTCGCTCTGGCTGCACAGCTTGTCCTGCAGGTCTGTTTTCCCAGGATGTGGAAGCTGTGTGCCTCAGTGTCTGTGTTCCTGTGTTTCCCTTCCATATTTTGTGCCCATATTCCATTTCCTGCAGCTGAGGAGCTCCTTGCAGGGGCGAGGGTGCTGTGTGCACCTGGCTCAGATTGCGCAGCAGAGCTGAGAGAGCTGCAGCGCACACCCTGAGCCAGGGGCTGGAACGTGGCCCTTGGCCTTGGGAACAGGCATAATAGCCCTGGAGAATTATCCATGCATCATGCAGCCAGGGTTCAGTATGTTCCAGGGAATGCTTCAGCATGAGTTCACTTCTGTTTTCATTGGATGAAATTTTGCAAGTACTCTCTGTGAGTTCCTAGGTTTTGCTAGAATGCGTCTGTGCTGTTTAAATGTTGGCGCTTAAATCTGCCCATCAGCAGCCCATTAAAACAGCCGAGTCAAAATATGACTCTCCAGCTCTGCTTATGTGTATTTGCTCCCTTGTAGTTCACAAGCAAGTTTGCTGCTGCATGTGCTGGTTACTTTTATTTCCTTTGGCACTGGGATGGCTTCCTCTGGCAGTGGCACAGAGCACGGATAATTCTTGCATTGGAATTGACTGCAAAGATGACAGATGTTTTATTAGGGGTGATGGCACCAGGAACAGCAAGGAGTTTTACTTACCAGCTTCCAGATTTTTTTAAGGGATGGTTCTCAAATATGAATTTTTTGAGTTTTTAATGGATCAAGAAGAAAAGAAATACATGAACACAGACTATTTGTTTTACAGTCCTCTTCTCTTGGCTTCAATTGTGTTTTAAGCTCTGTTTTAAATTAGAAAACATTATAATTTTTACTGCTTGTATATATTTGTTTTAATAAAAGATAAACTCCCTTTTTATTTTCCTTCCCTCGTGTTTTTGGAAGCCTGTCAGTCTGCCTGTGTCTCAGTACTCACATAGTAAACACTTAACTAATGTAATCTAAAGTTCTCAGTGAGAAGTGTTGTGGTTTCAATTCCAAACATGACCCAGCTGAGGCTTTACTTGTGCATGTGCAGATGGATTCTGGACACTTCATAATCCAGCTGCAAATAGACTATATTTACCCACTTCATGAGGACCTCTTAGAAAATAAATTTGGAATGTTGTGCAGGTTGAGCACTATGTAGGTAAAAACCTTTGGGCATCCAGCTGTGGCTGATTGCAGGACATGCTGTTATCCGGGAGGTTTGAATCCAAAACCAGTGGTGGGAATGAGGGAAGGAGGAGATCTCCTTCCTGTTGCTCTTCTCTCCTCAAGTTTGACTCCATGCTGTTAAATTTTCCTGTCGTTGGGGTGACCTCTGCTGGGGAGAATCCAGTCCAGCACCCTTAACTCCTTGCAGGCCACGTGAATTTTTCCTCTTGAAGAAGTTGCAGAAGCATGAGTCAGTCGGGAGCTATTACATAAACTGAACTTAAGTTGCTCATCATTAAGGAACGTTCTTAGTTGGAGTCTTTATTTTTTTTTCCCAATTAAGCTCTTTATCTGTTTTTTTATGTTGCATTTTCAACATCTGGTAAAATACTACTGCTTTCGCTGGAGTTAAACTTAGCAAAAACTTTTATAATCTACTATTTCTCCTCAGCAGGGCAAGATTCCTTCATATGGCAAATTTTCCAGTGTTTTGTCTAGTTTTTTGTGTTGTTCCAAGATGCATGGGCTTCTATTGCTTCACTTCAGAAACTCTGCTGTGGGCCAAGCTAGCTTACTGCCCAGGAATGCTCTGTGATATTCAGCCTAAGTTTTCCTTGTTTAGTTTTATCCCATTATTTCTATTTACATCCTTGTACAACACGTTTGCTCTCCCTCCTTAGTGTTTACACCCTTCCAATATCTCTAGGCTGTTCTCATGTCCCCTACCTCCTCATTCATTACTGGGCCAAACTATAAATATTTAGCTCTTTTAATCTTTCCTCATAAATAAGTCCTTCCTGCCTTCCGAGAAATTGTGTTGATTTTTTCTGAACTGCCTCCAGTTTGTCAATAACCTTTTTGGTGATGTAGGGCTTAGAATTGAACATATTTCATATATATGTGTATATTACAGCATAAAACATGGTATAAACACATAGTTAATGTGACTAATGCACGTTTCTAAATATCTAAAATGCTTTGTATTCAGGCAATATCTGAGTTAAGAATTCTTTCACAAATTTCAAGGTTATTTGTGCCACATTCAGACTTTGTGTGTGTAAGTACAGGTGAAATGTGGAAACTAGCTTAGAAAAAGGATTTCAGAGCTCAGGAATACATGTTCAGTTTTTGGCACAGGATTACTGTTGCTTGCTGATTGTATTTCTGTTGTGGTTTGTGGGAGACTCTCAAGTCCTGCATACCCCATTTATATCCTTGGGTTTGTGGTTGGAGAGACTGAAAGATTGCAAGCTAAATATGTTTATATTCTTAATACAAAGTTTAGATCATTTTCCAGAGGACTAATTTTTCCTTATCTTTCTACTTTAACTCTGTTTTTTTAAGACATGTATTGTGTATATACTCCTTATATAAACCAAGGGTGTGGTAATTAATGTACCATGGTAAATGTAGTATTTGTAGGGCTTTTGCATCTCTAGTTAGGTTTCCTAAGATACTTCATGGTAAAAGCTTTGATGTTTGCCTTCTGTATAATTCTGAAGACCATATGTTAATGAAAAGTAAATAACCATTGTAGAATTAAACATATTCCAACTGGGTTTTTTTTGGCAGAAGTTGTTTGTTCTCCAGTGCAGGATTTGCTTAGTGGTGCTGCTGGGGTCAGACAGGCAAGTTTTGTGTTCTGTTCAGCAATTCTCCATTTTCATGGGAATTTTGAAGAAGTTTTGGGGCCTGCAATGTCCATTTTGTGCTGAATGTTTCTAGGCCCCCGTGTCTATGGTGTGTACAGAATTGTGGTGTGGTGTATGCAAGGATGGGCAGGTAGAGGAAAAGTGGACAAGAAACTTGGAGAATCTGTGCAGTGTGATCTGGACTTTCCCAAAAAGGGTATTATGACCAAAATCTATGGCACCTTTATATGGAGATGCTTATAATAATCAGCTAAGAGTGTTTTTATTTTATCTGCTGAGTTTTTAAAATATGAATGGATTTTTTTCCCTTTCCTCTACTGAAGTTTCAGTTCTAACATCTCAAAAAATGAAACCACAAAACTGTGATTTTTATAGGATATCTACATGTCCAAGGTTACAATATCTGTAGTGACTGCAGTGTAGAAATTAAGATTTGCTGTGATTCTCTGCTGCCTGGTGAGATGCTTGTGATTTCCACAATTAGCTGATGCTTTCACAAAGTTAACAGCCAGGTGTGGAAAACCTGCAGATTTCATGTTGGGCACTGGGCCATGTCCCATGGACATCAACTTGCAGTGTGCTACTCTTGGTAGACTCCTGAGGACTTGGGTACCATCCAAGGGATTCACACACAGAGAATTGTTGACAAGAAAAGGGCCTAGTTATGTGTGTAGCTGAGAAAGTCATATTCTTCAGGCTGGAAGAGGTCTACTGTATCCTAAATTATTTAGTAGACTGGTTTTTAGTGTGAACAGCTGCCTTCTGAATTATTTTATCTCAAGCAAAGGAGTGTATAGAAGAAGATAGACTGCCATATCCTCGTGTGTAATGTCAGTGTTTGTATGCCCTTGAAATCTTGTTGCTTCTCCTTTATTTAATTTGCCACATGGTCTTTCATTAATTCCCCCCAAAATTATAATGGTTTTAATTTATTAGCAAAGATAAGCACTGTACTTTTTTTAAAAAAAAAAATACCAAAACATATGAAATGTTAATTATGTAGCAGGGACATGAATGGTATAAACTGTACTGAATGTTAGAAGATGCTTAGCAACAAAGGTTTCCAAATATAGCAGTTTATTATAAACTTATCCTTCTATGGCTCCCTGTAGCATTTCAAGAGGGTGAATATAAATATAGCTTGATTTCTTCAAGGAGTGGGTTCAGTCATATTGTTTACAGAGAAAGGAAGTATTTGCTTTGTGACTCTCAGAATTTATCTTGAACATCCTTGTTCATTGCACATCATTTCAGTGTGCTGATATAAAACACTTGGGCTGTGATAAGATAGCATCATGAGGAGAGGAAGAACAAATGGCTTTGTTTAAATTGTGGTCTTTCTGGCAAGAACATTGATTTGCTTCCAGTAAGGATGCTGCAACCACTGAGACTTTGAGACTTCTGTGAAAGAGGCACTGGTGGCTTTGTTTTGCATCAGAAGTTTTTAAATTGCCTGTAAAAGGTATCACCCTGCTTAGCCTTTAGGATTGAAATGATCTACTGTCTTAAGATGTCTGTTAGCAAAAAAAAAATCTTAGAGAAATAAGGGATTGAGATGCATCTTTGACCAGAATGAGTCAGCATTACTCTGCTGAATCTGTGGAGCCACTTGCACAGGCATGCCATAATGGTCTGTTGTCTTGCTCTCATAATTTTGAGACCTGTTGTTTGGAGATCTTATTGTCTGTGCTGTTCATTTGCCCCTTTGATTACCCCTGCATTCTGATGAATAATACAGGATGGAGAGGCTTTGTGCTGTTTAATCTATAGCTCTGTACATTGATTTTATGTGGGTAGCAGATCTATAAAGGTGTAATTTATTTAGGAGGATACCATACCTGGCTTTGTGTTGGAGCTGAGAAACTTCCTCCAGTATCTTCTACACCCCAAAAAAGAATTTCTGCAACCCACTTGCATTAAAAGTAAGAATTAAAAAACAATCAACCGAAGGACTGTCTCTTAGGATTTTTCTGTTTTTCCCTGTAATTGACAGGGAAGTGAATTCCCCTGAAGCCCAGGAATGTCTCTTTGTAAGACCTATGTAGTTTCCCCCCAGCTCCTGCAGTTGTGGTAGCCTGGCCACCTGCAGGAAACATGAGCTGTGTGGGCTAATGTGATTAACAGTGAGGCTCTGTGCACCCCGAGGAGCAGCCCCTGACTGCTCTTTCAACCAGACAAATGCTGCCTTCAGTCCGTGCCTTCCCAGCCTCCTATCTCCAATCGAGCCCTTCCTTTCAGCTCAGGCACAGCCCTGATGAAACAGGCCAGTGTTAGGGCATCAAGAATATCCCTCCTTTCTTCAAGCCATAAAAATTCAGTCTGAACCTTTCCCAGCACGGTCTGGAGACAGGTTCTGTTGGGTGTGTACAACAAATGTAGATTTTCTTTTTTTTTTGGATTATAATCCTAAATGTAGGAATGTGGGTTTGAGACACTGTTGAAAATGCAGATTTTGACAGAGGCAATTGATGACCAAGGCAATGGGATTGTTTGTTTTGCAGGGTGGTTTTTGCTTTGCTTTCAAATAAACTAACTGCAGTTACAGATTTGAAAGGGGAAGCACTGCTTGACATGCTGTAATTATTTTATTCCCTTATGGAAAGTGACTGAAAATACCATGTCTGTGTTGTTACTTATTTATTAGTAGCAGGGACAAATACTGAAGCTATGCTGCTGCAAACAATCTGCTATTGCATTGTCTAACCGAGTAGTGGTTCCCATGTGACACTCAAAACGAGGTGGGAAAGGCTGCTTGCCTTTTTGTGAAAAGGTCATGTAGAAGATGTGGGAGTTTGGGGAATATTAATAACATATCTAGTCAGATGGTCAATACAAAAAAATGTGTTATGAAATTTTTGCAGAAGGGGCAGAATACTGGATTTTGAAATGCACTGAAAAGCACAGACATGATACAAAAGTAAAGCTACAAATTAATTTTTGACCTGGGACAACTGAGTTTTCTGACACTGTGTTCCATCACTCTAATGTATGGTGTAAAGAGAGCAAGAAACACCATTCCCCATCTTCAGTGTCCATGAGTTTTAAGTTAGTGCTGCATTCTGAAGTTGGGTCCGTGAAGCAGAAGGTGTTTCTAAACCAAAGCAATTGGCCAAGCAGGTTGGGAGTAAATGGGCCCTTGTTTGCACACACACATAGCAAAGCAGTGTGGCTTTTTTGGCCTCTGTAACACATGTTTTGGGATTGTTTCTTCGAGCAGCAGCTCAGAATGATGGCTTTTGTGCAGAAGTGGCTACATGTGGCTGCTGCCTCTCTGAAGAAATGCCGATGCACATTTTGTTGGTTTTTGGAGTTATTTTTTTCTTGTAGAAAGTCTTTGCCCATTTTTTTGTTTGTTTTGTCATGGTACTTGATTTTTGTTTTTGCATGAGGAACATTGCACTGACTGCAGTCAGGGCATGTGAACTTTTGGTTTTCACCATAACTCATTTTAAATGTGTGTTTATCCAAAACTTGCAGCTAACTGGATGATGGAATTGCTGACTTTATGCACACAGTTGTGGGTTGAGTACTTATTAATCTGTTTAAAGCACATCCCATTCTGTCTGCTGATATTTATGTAAGCAGGAAATAAGGATTATTTTTCAGAAGAGTTGATCAATAACCGTAGCTAATATTTTAAATTAACCTTCTTGGCAGATAAGTCACTGTGTTCTTGCTTCTGCAGCTTGAGTGGTATGGAAGAAATTATATTACTCATGTGTGGCACTGCCATTAGCAGTAGGCATTTGTATGTAGAATGATTAGCTACTATTGGGGGACAGAGCTTAAAGGTTTTCAGGCAGAGTTTTCATAAGTCTCCTGACTTTAATTTTTAGCTGTATCACTTGCCAACATTACTAATTAAACTTAGACTGGGCAGTTAGTCCCTAACTCTTGCTTCTTGTCTTCCTGCCCTTGCTGTTCTGGTAGCCTGGCAGACCTTGTTTTTCTCCTCACACGTGTGTGACCACCCTTAGCTTAGGCACAGTTATGTCTGGGAGCAGACTAGGAACAGGCAGTCTGGTATTCCTTATTTCCCTCTGTTGTCACAGTGTTGGGATAAATGACGTGTGTACCTGATCTGTGAATAAACTGTTTCCTCTACGAAAGAAGTTCTGAAAATGCAGTTCCTCCTTCCTTCCTCCCTTCCTTCCTTCCTTCCCCTCCTGTCACACCTCTCAGCAGCTTTCAGGCAGCTCCACAGATTTGTTCCAGCAAATGCCAGGGCCCTTGAGGAAGGACTATAAATCGTGGATATAATCCCTGTAGTAGGTTAGTGCTCAGGTTAGCCCAGTGAATTTGCAATGTTACGGTTACAAGGGATTTAAGGGCATTATCTTTCCTGTGCAAACAGGGCATGAAAGGTCTTCAGGGATTTTTCCCATGTAACTCTGGCAGTTAAAGACAGATTGCAGAATATGGTTTTGAGAGCAAAAAGTCAAAGTTTCTGCTTCCTGACTTTTTTCCTGAAATAAGCATGAATTTTATGTACAGGTTAAATAAAAAAAAAATTAAAATACATTTATAAACTGACTTTAAGTTATATGAAATGCTTTTTCTGTGCATTAACCTATTAAATTTTGAAGTCTAGTATGTGAAGATCTAGAAGTAGAGGAAGATACCCTCTCCAGTGCCATAAGAAAGCTGGGATCTTATCCATCCATGCCCCTCTGTTGAGTGTTCTACTTCCAGCCACGTGGTAGAGGATCACATTGGGTATGACAGCTGTCGTTGTCAGAGAGAAATAGTGTGTGTCTTCTGGGTTTGACCAGAAAATTTGGGAGGGAAATGCCAGATTAGCAGAAGGAAGAAACATTCCTTTTGTAAAGAACCTTACAAGAAGATAACAATTTCTTTGAAGCTACTTAAAAATTCTGGTACTGGGATTCTGGTAGAGTAAGTCCAGACAGGGTAGATTTGCAAAAGGAATAGCTGATGGATGGGCAGTAAAAGATGCACAAGTACCAATTTTTTTGTAGTTCAGTTTATTTCCTCAAGTGTTGTGTATATATTCTGTTTTGGAAACCTAAAGTATATACGTTGGTCATTCTGAGTGGCTGCTTCCTATTATTTACAGTGGTGTATAATTATACACAGACTCTGACAAGTATAGCAGTGTCGCAGGGTCTATTTTTAGGCTCAGATATTTGTTATTATGACCTAATGTGCCAAAACTTAGCCAAGCTATGAGCAAGAAAATCTTACAGGCAAACAATGCTATCGACCTTGTGCGTAGCTTGGTACCAAAGAAGGATCATCTGTACCAGGACAGGGCGTTCTGCTGGTATTTTCCCCTCTGTCCACTTGGTTTCCTCTGTTCTAGACAGACAGGATGAGTTGGTGAGGTAGAGCACACGGTTGCTGGGCTGGAACAAACTGTTTATTTTCCATTGTTTGTAATCATGCGTGCCCTGTTATGCTGCTTTCTTTTCCTTTTTTTTTTTTAACCAGGATTTTCCATTGCTACTTCACCGAGGATCAGTGTTGTGCACTAGCCCTGTGCTAGATACAGGTATCCTGTGCCTGTGTCAACAGTCCCACTGACCCTTCAGCAGGATAACTGCATCTCAGTCCTCCCTTCCTCATGCAGGACTGGAATAAACAGGGAAAACCCAGTTGCCGACTTATGTGTTCCCCCAGGCACTGCCAAAAGGATCGTTGATACTCATTAGCCCTTAAGAAGGGAGTAACATCTGAAAAGGAGCAAGCAGAGCTGTGCTGTGCTCAGAGTCAGTTCACAGCAATGACATTATGCTCAACCCGAAACATTCCCATGTGAAAGACGCCCAGGAGGTGCCTGATGTTTTCTGAGGAGTTCCTGTTTGTATCTGCATTATAACTTGTGTACAGGTGAACGTGGGTTTGCTGTAGGGTTCCACCTCGTTTGCCTCTGCCCTGCTTCTGGCAGCAGGGTTTGCATCCTACCCTGCATTTCCTTATGTTAAATGCATCTTTCAGTGTCTTAAACAAGGATGTGTTTTCCTGCCTCTGGCAAGCCACTGGCTGTATCCTTCTCCTGTTACTGAGGCTCCCCCTCCCCGCCCCTCTTGTTAGAGGTCAATCTGAAGTGCAGGAAAGAATGATTATGATAACAGGAGGAAACAGGAAGAATCATGCTTTCTTTTTCAATCTGTTTTTTATTACTGTTTTAATGTAAAACATTGTTTCAATTAAATGCTGACCTGTGCAGTGGCGTGTGCGTGCACATGCTGAAATGAATTCCGGCTTTGTTTGAAAAGCTGTGACCTCTTTATTCCTGTTCTGGATCAAGGCTGTTGCCTTTCAAATCCACTGCTGAGGACTAAAATTTTGCTCATACTCCTTATAGCACTGGCAGTAACAAACCTTAAGAGCCCTGGTCTCCTTGGGCATTTTTATTTGCTATTCTCTCTCAGTTTTCAAAATAAGTGTGGTTAGTCTTAAGACTTACTCATGCCATGGATAAAAAGATAACCTTGGCACATTTAAAATGCATCAAATGCTTGTTGGGCTACATTGGCACTTGGTGGAGCAGACAGGTATAGAAATGAGCAGATGTTTTCATCAATAACTTGCTTTCTATAGGCCTTAATTTCATGTGAAGTTATTTACTTGCATTTTTTTAAACTGAGGTTCCAGTGTGAATTGAATGCCCTGAATGAAAATATAAGACTGAACCCCAATGCTTGCTCCCACCCCACAGTCTTAGCTCCAATGACGTGGAATAATATGTCAAGTTTATTTGTTTGGATGTAAATTTTAAATTTGGGGAGTGAATCTATGTTGTCTCACTTAACTTGGTTTGTTTTTTGTTTTTTTTGATTAAAATGAACTTCAGAGGAAGGAAGGAGGGGGTGAGGAATAGCAATGAAAATTGTCTGGGTTGTTAAAATGAATCAGTTGTATTTTATGCTTGTCCTCTGGTGACCAGATTTTCATTTTTCTCCTTAGCCTCATGGAATGTTTTTATTTATATATCTTATTAGTTTTGGATGTTCTGTGCAAGGGGAAACCTGAATTACAAACTTTTTTTTTCTCTCTGTTATTGTATTAAGAGCCTGGGTATTGGATGCAGGTGCTCTGACTGCTGTAATTGGCACTTTATGGAGAGACACCAGCTGTACTGCTTCACAGGGGACATATTATATCTCTTCACACGTTGTATATATTGTAGGAAATGCAGAATTCCTGTCATTGTCAGAAACTCTGCATGTCTGCATCTACCAGTGCCTCTGCAGTAAAAAAAGACAACAATCTGCTGAAAGTTAAAACCACGTCTATTTTCAGAAATGGCTTGTCCCTTTTATTGTCCTTTCATGTAGCACTAATTGATGTTTTGTTTGGTTAAATATAGAAGAGACTTAACAAATGTTTGTCTTTTTATGGTCATGCAAGGTGAACTGGTGGGGTATGAACTGCCTCATTTGTTTTGGAGCACATGGCAACAGATGCCGCTTATCTGGATGTGTGTATACCTGCATATAAAATTATACTCATCGTGTAATAATATACAAAAAAAAAATTATCATTTTCAGTTACAGTACAGGGTTGGAAGCAGAAGCAATAAAACCCTAAATTATGCTAGGCCTTAAAAGGCATAATTATACAGTGGGAAAGCCATCCTGCTTCTGGGCATCTTACACAATGGGGGCTGCAGTTGCTCTCTGGGGAGTGCCTGGGAGCTGCCAACGGTACTGCTGGGTCCTGCCAGAGGAGTAGTGATGTACTGATGTGTGAGTAGGTGGGACTTGTATGGCTTTTGAGGGATTGATTTATAGGAGGAAACTAGGAATTGGTATCAAGATTTAAAGATACTGTATGTGAGTGGTTTGTCCAAACAAAGGAGAGGGTGAAAGCTCTGCCTGCATTTGGAAAGTGTGATCGCTGAAGGGAAAAAAATAACTATTCAGTGTCGCAGGGGATGTTTGTTCCATATCCAGAAAAATGCAGGTGGTCTGGCATCTTGCTACATGGAAAAATAGGGTTCCAATGGAACTTGAAGCAATCTCATCAGGCTTTTTAAAAAAGTTTTGAAGATACTGTCCTGGTAATAGAGAAATGGGCAAGGTTGGGGATGTCTTGTGAGCTGATTTAACATGTTCTTAAATGTTCATTGTCCTTCCTCCTCTGTGCTTTAGAAATGTGCTCAGACCACTGTATGGACATTTGGAGGTTTTGCCCTGCTAGCATTACCTCTGGGAACATGGGAACAAAGCTTGTTCCATTCTGTCTTTTGGAGCAGATATGGTTTATATTCTATCTGTAGCTGTCAAATCCCCTTTTTTGTGCTCTCTCATCGGAAGTGTCTTGCATGTTCTTTGACATAGTTCAGGCCCAGCACTGAGACACTCTTTTGAACATAATTTCCTTTCCAGTGCTGCAGTGTGTTTGTGTGTGGTAGACTCTGTTTGAGAGCAAGCCTACCTATTTCCATGGTTTTTTGTTTCACTAGGTTTGTACGCCCTGCGGAGAGCGCTGGGGAAGAGGCCCAACCTCTTGGACACTGAGGTGGCTGGGTCAGTGATGATTGCTTTCAATGACTTCCTTCAGGGGATGAATGATGTCAGGCCCAGCGCCATGAGGGAGGTGGCAATTGATGTGCCAAAAGTAAGTTGTTTTGTGCAATGCTGTGGTGACACTGTCAGGGCCATGTTAAGAGAGGAATTTTATGGAGTGGAAGCCTTAAATTACTGGTTAATGTTATGCACTATCTTTTTGTTTGTGTGTTTGTTTGTTTAATTATAATTTTGAAAAACCATTTGCAGAGGCTTAAGTTCCCAATGCTTCAGAGAGAGTTTGTAGTGCAGGAGCATATCTCCTGATCTGTAGTTTATATGCTGAGCAGCTTAATGGAGTAAACATCTTAAGATATAGGTTCAAGGGAAGTCCTGAACAACCATGGAGCCTTTTGGGAGGCAGATGCAAACTAAAACAACTGTTAGTATTTGTAACCACAGTGTGTTGAAGCAAAACTGTGAAGAGTTTGCTCTGATTTTTATGTGCATGTGGCCTGAATGTCCTCAGTGGCATTATATGGTTTTAAATGAAGGCAGAATTCAATGCTGTGGTCAGATTATCACTGCCAAGCAGTCACCTGTCAGTGACTGTCGTTATATGAACAGTTCATTTGGTGGTGCCAGGTTCATCTTTACCCTGCTCACTGCCCTCTTAATTGCATATTACAGCAGTTCAGTAGCAGACCCAACATAAATTGGGCTGGGGAACTGATCTGGTTTAAGGCAACTGTGATTTATGTTAAGAAGATTGAGCAAAAGAATTTTGTATTTAATCTGACTAAATCCTGATTCTGTGAGCAGTTGTGCTGGTGTTTCTCAGCAGCTCCCCAATCCCTAGAAGAAAACATTTATGTTTCATTGCATGAAAATGAGTCATTTGGGAATTAGATTGCACAACTGTAGCCCCTTATTCCCAAGCTTATAGGAATGGGAAATAAAATCTGTGAACCGGATGCTGCACGCAGCCAGCTCGGATGTCACACTTGGCTTGTTAAGAGTCCGTGCTGTGCAGGGTGGAATTGCCTGGGCTGGCCCCAGACAGCTTTTCCTGGAAATGGTGTCATGGCACCAATATCCTCGAGGCTAAGTGGTTCTGCTGAGAGCCAGAGTTACTGATTCTCACCTTGCTCATTGTGCTACTGGCTCCTGGGCTCAGGCTGTTATCCCTGTGCTGTGCCTCTCGGGCACACCAGCCCCTTTGGAGCCAGGTGGAATGCTGCTGAACAGCACAATACAGGCAGGTAGAAGCAAGGTCTCGAGGCACTGCAGGAAATCTGTTCTCAGTCCTGGTCAAGCTACTCCTCAGGCTCCTGTGTCCACTAAGCCATCCTGCTGGTGGCTTCCTTCATTGCCATTTGATTTTATTTGATAAACACCCACTGAGTCATTGGAGTACTACTGAAATTCATTCTCTTATTAGCAACATAGTGGAGATTTGTGCTGACAGGACCTGCATTTCCACAAAGTAATGCATATTCTCTAATGATGTAGGGTAAGTTTCAAGCCATCTGATTGGTACGTGGGTGAGTTTAAAGTAGAACTCAAAGTACTGTGGGTGCAACAGATTTTGTGTCCTCCCATATCACCTACCCAAAGGAAGGGAGTTTGGAACTAGATGATCTTTAGGGTCCATTCCATCTCAAAGCATTCTCTGAATACTATAATCTAAAAAATCCTTGCTAAAAATAACTTCAAACACTACATAAATTATAAGATGTGAGATTTTTTCACAAAGAGAAGACAGGCATTTGAGCTACATTAATAATAGCAGCTTTTCAACCTTAGCCTTTTATTGCAGATATGGTACTCACTTGGCAGCCCACTTGGTGTGGATGGGACTTTTGGCCTCTCTAGTGACTTAAAAGTAAAACCATTGACATATGTGAGATTTTTTTGACTTGTAGCTTCATTTTTCAGATGGTGGGACTTTTTCATATTTCATTGCTTTGCAGTAGCCATGTGCCAATCAAATGACAAGAATTCAAAGACACTTCTGAATAAAGCCACAAGTCCTTCCTCTTGTGTCTGGATTGTGTGTTGGCTGTGACCAAGGCAAATGCAAAATCCTTGCTGGCTGGTTCTGTGTGCATCTTGCCTTCCATTTTTACAGAGCCTTTTTTGAACTTTGATGTGTGTTACAACGCTTTTAGAAGGCTGCTTTTTCTGCAGCAGGGATTCAGGAGAGAGGGGATGCACATTGTAAATCAGGAAGTTAATACTGCCATTCTTTGGAGAGTTGCACTGCAGTTGTTGTTCCTCTCTCTCCTATGGGTTTCTCTGAAACTTTTTTCACAGAGTGCTGTGCATTTTGCTTGCCTCTTTCATTCCCTTTGCTGTAATTCAGCACTCAGATTTGTGTCTTTGCAGCCAAAAGATTCTGGATGAGACATCCTTTGCCTGTCTGCTTTATTTCTTTATTACTGGTGCTTAATAACCTCTGGGGAGCTGCTGCTCTGCATCGCTCTCTGAGCTCTGTTGACCTGGGGAGAGCTAAAGATTACAGCAGTAATGAAATCTCGAGAGCTGGCTTTGTATGTGTGAGCCCAGCCTCAAGGCTAATCTTTAAAGCCATTTCCACAGTGACAGAACATCACACCTCATTGCTGGTGTTGCAGGACCTCTCCTTTGAGTTCCTGTGCAGGTGAGAGCAGCATAAATATTGCTGGTGGACTGTTCCACACACACACACAGCTCTGTCCTTTTTAAATGAGGAAATAGAAATTTGTTCTGTTGAGAACTTCACCAGAATGTGAAGGTAGTGGTTTATTAGCTATTTTTGCTTTTAATACTATTGCCTCATCAATTCCACACCTTGCACTGTAGGAATTTAAAATGTAAGCAAAGAATAAGTCTCCAGATTGCTGAAAACAACCTTCATGTAAGGTGGCCCCACTTCACCTTTTCTGTACAATCCTGTCACTTGTGCTGGTGTTAAATTACATGTTGTGGGTCTGAAAAAATCACTTGAATAATGCCTCAGAAGACTTATGCAGTAGACTGAATATTGGCAGAGGGTAAAAGACTGAATATTTAAGAGGGTAAAAATAACATTTAAGTGTTTTCTCCCTGGCTTTTTATGTGCATGCAAAGTACTACTAATAGATCTTGCTGAAAGTTATAGGGAATTCCTGATGGCCTAATTAATTTTAAGATGTTCTTGTTCATATTTGTCAAAATCTTTGTCTAGATAGAAAGACATGATGATAGGAATGACTAGTCCGTGCTTTACCAGGAATGAGTAAGGATTGATCTTGAAAAAAGGAGAACAAGCCTATGTTTTCTTCTTCCCTAAAAAAAGTTGACTAAGAGTGCCAAGGTTTAGTTCTGTGCAGTTTAAAAAGCTCCTAGATAGAATCAAGGGTTGTAGGGATAGGTGATACATCTTTTAAAATGAAATTTAAACCATACTATTTCATATCTTACTCAGAAACATAAACTTGTGTTTGCTGGTTGCTCTCCACTGTCTTTGTAGTTTTCTTCTACATCAAAGTCTGACAATCGAGAAATTTTATTTGGTTTGAAGTTTGCTTGGTCTTAACAACAAACAAAAGTGCTTGCACCACATCCAAATGTACTTTCTCATCCACTTCAATAGCAGACTGGATTATCTTTTTTCAGGGACTGTCAGCTTCTCGTTTCCACTCCTTCTCCTGTCACTAGGAGAAAATAAGGACACGCCAAGGCTGACACCAGTTTGCAGCTCAGGTGAAAGGCAATACCTTGCCTCTCAGTAACACTCTGCTTGCCTTTCACATGGAACTGACTTTGCAGAGCTGAAGGATGATTTATGTTGAGCAAATTTCTGGAAAAGTGTTTTAAGCAGAAGATCGTTTGATTTAGGTGTGCCTTGATGTGTTTAATATTTGAAGTGGATGGGAGTGGATGGTGACCAGAGAAAGGGCAGTCTGAGGGGATGTGGAGAAAAGTCTCAGGCTTCTTTACAGAAATGTAGGAAGAGGTGTAGCAGGTTTTAGATCTGCCTGCTGGTTTGGGTAGGACATATTACATGCCCTTATGTGTTCCTGACAAGCCTGTCTTGTGCATCTTATTTAATAAAGACTTTTTGAAGAAGTGACTCATTAAAAACAGCTTCATGAAACAACCAGTATACATTCTACAGAACGTGTTTGATATGTTTGTTTTCTTAATAGTTCTGCTCCATAGTTTGAATTCTACAAAATGCTCTGTTCTGCAGGTATCTTGGTCAGACATAGGAGGACTAGAAGATGTCAAGCTGAAGTTGAAGCAGGCAGTTGAATGGCCTCTCAAACATCCCGAGTCCTTCATCCGAATGGGGATCCAGCCTCCCAAAGGTGTCCTGCTTTATGGACCTCCTGGGTGCTCAAAAACCATGATAGCAAAAGCTTTGGCTCATGAAAGTGGCCTCAACTTCTTGGCAGTGAAGGTAGGCCATTCAGACTCGTATTTTCTTAACTCCTGCGTAACAACTGGTAGTTTACCAATTTCCAGTGTTAAAATCCAGTGCCTCATGGTGTTTCTGATCCCTATATATGCTCCAGCAAACACTTTGAAAATGCAAAGTAAGGTTTGTGTTTCCTTATGAAAAGGACTAGGGCTTTCTTGTATGCGGTTAAAAAAATTATTTTTTCACAGCACAGATGTTTGATGGACAGGTAAGCTGTGGAGTGACATCTTAAATATTGGCATTGTTTGAAGTCTTTCTAAAAGTGGCAACAATACTTATAGTGCAATTAAAGCAGTATAAGTGAAAAGTGACTGTATAATAGCCGCTCTTACTGGAATAACTACTTGCGTGCATGGAAATATTGTCATCTAATCTCTTACATTGCTTTTCATTCCTCAGGAAGGTCACTTTCTTTATCTCACTGTTCATGTTTCTTACAGATTTTTCTTGTTCTATTTGCCTTTTTTTTATGGGGAAATAGTTCATCAGTTTTCAGAAACCTTGCAAAATCAGTTCTATCTTGAATGCTCTGGGATAAATGGGATATTCTCTCAGCGTTAAGAAACACTAAGTATAGAAAAATTATGGATTTTGTTGCCTATGAATCAGTGTAGTTGATCACTGTGGGTTGTATGGAAAACACATGAATAGAAGTTATTTAATAATAATACTGAACTTCACTGCATAGGAAAGGAAAAAAAAGATAGCAGAGTGATTCCACATGGGGTAGTCTTGCAGCTGTGTCAGAATGTTAATGAAGTGCAAGAAAAAACATTTGTTTAAGTATTTTGAAAGTATCTCCTTCTCTACAGTAAGATCACGTCCCCTTCTCTGTTGACCATCTCTTTACTCACAAAGCCTCCTGTGTTAGCTTCTGCACAGCTTCCTCCTCCTCCCATCCTTTCAGGCCCACAGTAGCTGCAGATCCTCTCTGGGAGCAGAGGCAGTTGTGTTGACCCTGAAAGCAGCAGCCCTTCACTGCCTGGGCTCACTGGGATTGCAGACAGCCCTCTGGGTCACGGTCACATCAACAAGGGCAGCCTTGGAAACCTCAACCCTTAAGAAACACTACCTTTATTGCCCCTTCCTTTAAGACAAAGTAGTTCTTTATGTCCAGAGTTACTGGTAAACAAAGTAAACTTTTCCTCCTCCTCTGCTTAGAAGAAGACATTCCTCTTTGTCTCACCCCAAGCACTGGTGCCCCAGAGGGTGGGGGAAAAAAAAGGTAGCAGTCTGGAAAAAAAAAAAAAACCAAACAGTTAAAAAATGAGTTCAAGTTGTTGCTGTCTTGTATCCCTCAATCATAGCACTATCAGCCGTTTTTATTGATGCAGTTAATTATCCAGAAGTGAAGGGTGGCTCATGCTGACCAGGAGCTATCTGAAGGTGCAGTGATGGGAAATGTGTACAGTGATGCAGCATTTTTCTGTGGTGGAGTTCTGCATGTGCAACGTTCCCCATCATTGACAAGCTGCAGCAGAAGTGTCTGGCTTGAGGAGACTGCCCGTGATTCCCTGTTGGTTTAAATCTCTTGGCCTGGAACTGGTCAAATATTCAATGTACAGATGTTTCAAGAAGCACATCTCTGGAGCATGTCCAGCCTTGGACATGTTGACTCCAGGAAGGGAATATAGCCCACTCTTTCTAACTTCACATTTGTTTCCTGGACAGAAAAAGGCAGCATCCATCATGTACTAAATGTGTTAAACATCGTCTGTAGCACTTTTTCAAGCACAACAGGCCTGAATTAATTTCCACTGCAACTGTTCCTGCAATAAATCCAAAGTAGATGAATATGTGAGGTTTTGGGTTGTTTTGTTGGGTTTTTTTTTTAGAGGGGATTTTTCTTTTATTGCTTATAGCCCTATTAATTTTTTTGTTCTCTACTTTGTCTCGGATATCCATCCCTGGAACTGACATCAGGCATTTTGAAATGGAAATGTGATTCTTGATAATTAACTTTTCAGACTTGCCTTTTCCTCCCAGTCTCTCCTGCCTCGAATAAGTAATTCTGATGACAAGTGTCTGCTGTACAGCTTGTAGGATCCCCTTTTGGGACAGTGCAGGGGGCAGAGGTTCTTGTGCCCTTCTGGAGCAGGGGCGGCAGGCAGGAGGCACAGCTCTAGCTGTTGGAGCCTGCTGCTGGATGCTGCCTCTCCCTTTGTCTGAAGGCTGAGAGGAAATAGATTCTGTTACATGCAGTGCTTGCTCGGTCCAGTGAATTTTGGAAGGCTGGACCTATTGTGTCTGCACACTACATTTAAGAGCCACAGGCACAGTAAGTCCCAACTCCCACAAGTGCTGAATGTACTGTCCTTGTCTGAGTTGGCTGTCCTGCTTCAGTGCAGCAGGTATTGCCCCAGCCTGCCTCCAGGAAGGCTTTGTTTGCCAGATGTGTCTGTGCAGTTTGGACAGCTGACTGTTCAGTGAGATGTTTCAGCTGGGTTATGAGCAAACTGTTAAAATGTGACCTTTCCATCTGTCTTGGGCATGGGGAGCTGTCACAAGGCAGCTGCTGGCCCGTGTCTGACAGGAGGCCTCTCGTGAGGTTTGGAAGATGGGCAGAGTCTCGATGTCATTTCTGGGCAGAGGAGCTGAAGAAAATAACGTGATAACAGATGTTTGACGTTGCATCCTGTTCTCTCCTGAAATCTATTGTGATGTTTGAATGGTTAGTGTTACAATGAGTGTGGTGCTTTTGTAAACATGCTGTTTGATACTTGGCCAAAACCTTTTTATAGCTGTATTTTCACCAAGATTGGTGACCTTTTGCTTTTCCAGAGCAAAGCAGCTTGTTGGTTGGTTTGTTTTACAAAGCAATCTTGCACATAATTCCTAAGGGGAATAGTTTATTTTTGTTCCTTCTCTTGACTTTCTTTGTCTCTAATACAATGTATCTGCTAAATTTACTGGGGAGGAGGTTGTCAACTACTTTCCAGGGGATGGCTCTTCCTTCTCCTTCCTGCCAGCCCCTTTTTCTGAATCTCTTGGTAGCATTGAGGCTTTTCAGGGTTTGAGTGGTCATTTGGATTATTCCCCCCTCCCAAACCTCTGTTACAGAAAAGGCAACTGAATTGTTCTCAGCTTCTTGGAGATTTTTCAGTGTTTTGCAGCTATGGATACAAGTGAATGTAAGACTGCATGAAGGAATGAATTAGGATAATTTTTTCATTCTGCAGGATTGGACATCAGTCTTGACTTATCAATAGTTTTTGATCTGACTGACCACTTTTTTCAGTCAGCCTTCTCTGCATTTTTGTCCTTCTTCACAATCCCTTTGTGCTTTCTCCAAAATGTGTAATTTTCTTCTGAAATGTGCTTTATGCATTTTTTTGTACTAGTAAGAGAAACCCCTTAAATACAGGTATTGGACCTATCCATATGAATATGATGGGGATACAATTTCCAGCTTCTGCCAGGCTGGTGACACCTTGCTGTAATGTACAACCTATCTCTCTGACATTTTTGCTTTAGATGTCATCTAGCTTTCTGAAACAGAGCAGAAAGGAAATTAAACCCCTTGTCACTGTATTCCCTCTTTTGACTAGTTATGTGGTAGGTATTTCTATGGACTGTTTTGACAGTTCCTGCATTTAGGGTCAGCTTTGACTATCTGTTTTTTTGAGCTATATTTTTATGAGACCAGTAGGATTTTTGTGGTGATATTATAAGAATATTTTTGGAGGAAGTTGACCTATCTTGCTGTATGGCATAGATAATTATCTCTGCATTTGTCTTGCATCTTAGTTTATTTAGATGTGTTATGACTGCCCTCTTGGATTTTTAATTTCTTAGTTTATTTTGTTTTTAGGAAATCCTGTGTCATTGTGTTGTGCTAAGAATCAAATGAGTATTACTTTTCCTTACAGATTTTCTATTGCTTTTCTGGGAAGCAATTTGCAGAGAATCTTGTGGAATATTTTTCCTCCTCCTATTATTGTGCTATTTAGGTCATTAACTTTAGTACCAAGTAAGAAAACCATTGTGCTTTTTTTGGTTTTAACCTATTTCAGAATGAACAATGGAGTCTGCTCTTAAGTTGCCAGGCTGGGTGGCACTATCAGGGTAGCCACCCAGACAAACTCCATCAACCAGCTGTGATGGTCTGATCCATGAGGACTTGGAGTTCTGTTTTGTGTCCAACAAGCAGATTACCCGAGTTTATACAATATATAGTAAGAAAAATTATGTAACTTCTATTTGCTTGTAAAGGTTTTGCAGCATCATTTTTCCTCATGCTGTTTAGTTCTTTTTAACATTTGTCTGTTGAAAATCAAAAGTAAGGCAAAACCTCACTTAAGGGTAGTGACAAAAACCAACTTAAATTTAAATAAATTAAATCTCTCAGATTTCAGCTAAGTGAGACACAGTAATTGTTGTAAACAGGATGAAGCAATGCTTGAAAAAAAGCCCCAGCACACAAAGAAAACCAAACCCACCTGTGACAGTAAGGAGTGTTTAAGGATGTCAGCACTGAGCAAACCACTGGTACAGATGATGTGAACTATACTGTTCTGAAACTTCAATTTAAAACCTAAGTAAGGAGCTCCAACTACAGTGTGATTTTTCTTTTTTAAGAAAAAAAGATTAAAAGGAAAAAAAAAAAAAAGGGAAATATTCCTGTCCTTTTATTTGCTGTTACTTAAGAGCTTGGGCTGAAGGAATCTTTTCTTTTTTCAATTAGCAGTAATTACAAAAATATACACTATTCCCCGGGCTCTGACTTCACCTTGGCTTGGTTTAACTTCCTGTATCACCCAGCCGATGCTTTTGTACCACTCCCCATGCTTGACATGTGCTTAAGCTTAGTTTGTCATCTGGGTCAATTATGTCAAAATATTTTCCAATTGAAGTTTCCTCTGCTTTTCCCTTCAACTCTTGGCTGTGGCAGCTCCAACAGATTAATGAGACTTGGAAAGGTCGAATGCTTTGCTTTGTGAAGAACTGTCATTGGGTTTTGGGGAGATAGCTTAGCCTTTTGATGGGGATTTCAGTGAGCAGAAGCCTGAAATAAGAAAGTTTTGTGACTGTTAAGTAGTTATAAGCAAAACATTTCAGATGATAAATGCAGAGGCATTGTGGTTTTATGAGAAACTTGGGTAAGCATTTGATAAAATTTCTAAAAAGATCCACAGTAAGACATTTACAGTAACTTGTTAGTTAATTAGCAGATAGTAAAAATAACTGTTTGAAATTTGACGTTTTTTACAAGGGATAACGAGCTGAGATACTTTGAAGAGTTCTTTTAATCCTGAAGCTATCTGCATATTTTACTCAACTAAAAATAAAAAGGAATCATTCATTCATTCTTACCATAAGCTTACCAAAAGTGAATGTTCAAGCAGAAATTTATTAAATATAATCCCCTGCCTCTGTTTCCTTGTCCCTTCTCAGTTACCTTGCGAATTTAATTTTTATTAGCACTTAATTTCTCTCTCTCCAATCAAGTTACCAGTGATGGGCTGGGATGTTGCTGGGGTGGGAAGTCTCAGCAAATAGGTTTTGCAGCAGAGCTGGCTAATTTTGTGGGGTTTTGCTGTATGATTTTTAATCCCACGTGGATCCTGCCCTGATGGTGCCAAAGGCACTCTGAAGGCACTGGTGCATGCAGTGAGTGTAATTCAATGTTTCCAGTCAGTTCATTCTGCAGTGCAAATCCTGGCTTCTGTCTTGTGTAAAGAAGCCTCAAAAGATTGTCACTGGAGTTTGCTGGTCAAGGCAAATGACAAACAAGTGGATTCTGAGGCATGCCAGTAAAGAAAATTGGGTATTACAGTTACTTTTACAGTCTGACCATGCTGCTTGTAGCAACTTCACTGCAAGGATTGGGGTTTTTGCCACTTTGCCCCCTTAAATACTGTAGAGCCCACAAGCACCTGCTGAAATTGAAGTTTTTCAAACCCCAGACAGGTGTCAACAAGTTTTTAAGGTCCTCTGGAATGCAGGGCAGAGGAAAAGGAAGTGATTAAAATGGTGCATGGTGCTTAGCCTGGGGTTTTCCTTGTGCTGGGAGTGATGCAGATTAAATCTTTACCCAGCCCTGAAAGAGAAGAAGCAGGCTTTATTCTTAACAAGCAAATAGAATGCGTTTTCTGAGCAAATATTTTTCTATGTGGCGTAACCAATTATCAAATCACACACATACAGCCTCTGCCTTAGAAAGAGCCTTACTGTTAAAATAAAGGAAGTCTCAGTGTTTATCTTGTTAACTCTCTTCCCTGCAGCCGCCCTGAGTCATGTGGTGCTTTGGTTGGACTGTGGGAGGGATGGAATAGCGTTTTGCCATGGAGGTTACAGTGCCAAAAAGACTCTATAACTAATTTCTGAGTCTCTTCGGTGTTATTAGAGTAGAGCATAAAGCTGAGAGAATTGGGATTGTTCAATCTGGAGAAGACAGGGCTTAGGAGTGACCCAATTGAGGCCTTCCAGAACCTAAACAGATCCTACAAGAAAGATGGAGACAGGCTTTTTCCATGAGTATGTAGTGACAGGATAAGGGGGGATGGTTTTAAAATGGAACAGAGTAGATTTAGGTTAAATAAATTAGGAAAAAGTCTTTTGTGAGGGTGGTGTGAGGCACAGGTTGTCCGGAGAAGTTGTGGATTACCCATCTCTGGAGTTCTTCAAGGCTGTGTTGGATGGGGCTCTGAGCAACCTGGTCTGGTGGAAGGTGTCCCTTCCCATGGCAGGGAGGTTGGAACTAAATGATTTTAAGGTCCCTTCCAGCCCAGGCCATTCTGTGATTCTATGACTTTATCTCACCTGCAGTGTCAAAACTGGAAAGACTGAAAAAAAGATGCTGGTTTTAACTCTTTGAAGGGTGTACTGGTGGGGTGGGATCAAGCTTTGATCCTCTGAGCTGGATGTCTAAGCTTCTCCAGTCATAAGAGAAATTAGCATATTGCACCTTAGAGGTAAATGTCTGCCTGTCCAAATCAGTTAATGTAAATGTCTAACTCAAATGCAGATGTGTGAGTGTGGGCACTGAACATTACCCTGGGAACCCATTGTGAACAGTAGAAAAATAATTTTGGCACCTCCTGCCTCTCTTTTTTTGTTCTTTTCTGAGATTCACAGTACGGAGCTCAGTTTCTAGAGACGTCATTTGAAATCAAATATTAGTTATGACTGATATTTTAATGTCTTTTTGATCATTTCTGCTTTGAATAAGGCAAAGATGGAATTGTGCATTATCTTGTAGTAATGATCTAGAGTAATAACCCATTGGATATCATAAAACTCTCTAGTTGGATTTTTAGAACATAGGAATTTTACTCCGTGGCTAATATAGTTTAATGTGTCTGTGTAAAAGCCCAGAACCTCTACGTGAGGTTATCCCACTATTTCTGAAGAGTCTAGACTGAGCTGTATGCTGGAGGAATCTGGAGCTGTGCCCATGTGACTCAGAAATCCTAAGTGCATAACTTGCCTAATTGTCAAAATAGTAAAAAAAAAAAATCTGTAAGAGAAGTCACTGTCTAAATTTCCTACCCAAGTGGTGGAAAAAAGTCTGCAAATGGTCTTAAGCTCTGCTCAGAAAAATGACTGATACTCTTTAACTTCAGGGATAGCAGATGTCCCTTTTGCAGTTTAAAATCACTTTGAGAACTTCTGTCAAAACCATGTGTACACAAGCTTATCTCGGGTTGCTGCATGTATGCAGGGGTTTTATCTTCTACACAGTTAATCTTTCAAGAGTTGACTCTGATAATATTTTAAATGTAAGGAATTTTCTTTTTTTTTTATTAAAATAAATAAATTAAAATTCACCAGACCATAAGCAAGTAGAAGGTTTCATAATACAAGGGGATATATCTCATAAATGGGGATGGAATAGTCTTTAAGCAGAGCATGCCTGGAAACTCTCTCTACTTTGAGGCTGAATAAAAAAACTTCAGCAGTATCCAGTGGACCTGAATTGGGAATTTACTGTCAGTCTGGATTCTAGCTCACAAATACTTATGTGCATGGCTAAGATACAGCTACTTCTGCCAGTTTTCTGCTCCAAATCTTTTGCTGGTTTTGGAGTCACTGTGCAAATGACCACAAGAAACAGGTTTTATTTCTTCATGTCTGTTTGTATGGAAGATGACTCGTTGCAGATGAGAACAGAGCTGTGCAGCATTAAACTAGCCCATTTGTTACTAGCACCTCTTGGTCAGTTTATCAACAGCTATAAAAAGCTTTTAAAAGAATCCTTATGCTCACCCCTGGGCCAGCAATGATCTTTCAACAAATGTCAGCTTGCTGACTAAGTCAAGCTCATGTCGTTTGATTTTTAAAGCATTTAGAAAAGCTCGGAAATATAAAATAAAATCTCTCCTGGTATTTCTTCAGTGGCCTCCAAAGAAAGCCTGCTAAAGGTGAGCTTTGTGAAAATGGTAAGCTGTGTCAGCTGCCAGCAGATGACTTTGTGGTGGTCTGGGGACTGCCTGTCCTGTGGATTTATTTTTCAAATAAGAACTGCCATCAGTCTGAGCTAAAGGACACCATAGGTGCAGACAGGGTAAGGCAGAGGCTCAGCTCAGGTGGGACCAGAGCTCACCCAGTTCTGTTGCTACCTCCCACTGCTTTGAACATTTCTAGTTTTTGTGTTGTGCTTTGCAGTGTTTGTGTGAGATGAATCGTACAGCAATTTCTCCTCTTCTGTGTGCTTTGTCTTACTTTGGAGCCTTTTCCTTTCTTGCCATTCGAGCTGCTCTCAAAAACTCAAATGCAGTTCTGGTATCACTCATAAGTGGTAAACTGAAAGACTTCCAAATCAATTTCCATGAAAATTCTCCACAAAGAGGCACAGGTCATTAGCATGTAATGGTCTTTCACCTGCCGTTGCTGCTTAATAGAAAAATGGAGAAAAACTTCATGTCGAAGCTTACAGCAAAAAGCTGCATTCAAAATAATTCTCTTTGGAAAGATTTTAAACAGTATTTATTGCTTTGATGTTGCCTTCATCATATTTTAATGCTTAATTAAAAATAAAACTCCAAGCATCTGAAATTATATTGTACCTTAGAGCTCAAATAGAGTAGTTTTGGATTTAAGCTGTTGTTTTGGGGTTTTTTTTCTGCTGAGACAAAAGAAAATGTCAGGCTGTTTGATGTTGGGTCATAGGAGAGGAGCACCCTGTTGGCACTGATGTGTGTGATGTTGGTTTCCATGGGAATACTGATGTGAAGGAAGATTACTTATGGGAATAAGGGCATGAAAGAGAAGGTCCACAGGCTCCAAGGAAAAGTTAGTGAGAGAAATCTATAATTTTGGGTAGAGCCTGCAGCAGTTTCTCAATGTAACAGGGAGCTGAATGGAAGGAGAGGACTCTGCTCTTGTTCCTTAAGGATTTGTCAGGGCTGTGCTATCAGATTCCTCATCTGCCCTGAATGTGATGAATGGCGAGGCCCTGGAGCAGCTCGGCTGTGTTGGAGATGCAGCCTGTTCCTCACCAACTGCTGCACACACCTCATGGGCAGTGTCAGTAGCAGCAAAAGGTGCTGTGTTTCTCTCTCTCTCACCTTGTTTTTGCCTTCTCTCTTTCCTGCATTCCTTGGTTTTATGTCTGAATAATTCTGTTTCCATGCAAGTACCCACCAGACTTCAGTTTTGCAGTCACTGGAGGCCTCCAGCTGACTTTAGCTACCACAGCAGTTGCTTTAAGGGTGGATGTTGCTTGAAAGGAAGCAATGCTAATTGCATCATTTACCTTTCCTACAAGCAAGGCACCTAGTGCTGGCACTATCAACCCTTACACTGGGGCTTTGGCCTGTGTGGTGCTCCAGGTGTGGCTACTGCGCTGTCTCACCTGGTCCTTTGGATAATGGACAACTTTTTTTGCAAACAACTCAATGAAAATGGTGACTATGCCTGGATGCTTTGCTGATATCAGATAACTTGTGCTTTACTTTTCAGAGGATATGTTTTTCCACCCCCACATTAGCACAGGGGTTTTCCAGTGTCAAGGTAAAGTCAGTGCATTAACTGTTACTGCAGGAATGAAAATGAGCATGGAGAGGGGAGACTGCAAAAACCAGTGTGCTGCATTTTTAAAGTGATGAATCTGTGTTCCATTCACCAACCTGGGAACAAAGTCCAGATGGTCCCATTCAACGAGGGGTTGTAACAGAGGCTCTGTCACTGCCAGTGCATAAATGTGTGTCTGCCACACATTCTTAATTGTGACATACCTGCTGTTTAAAGCTGCCTTGTGCTCTGGGCTGAGTGTTACCTGAAGATACCCACAGCTGGGAGAAGGTGGGTCAGCTTTCTGACTTTGAAGGATGAGTGTTGTTTCTGCTGGGGAAATTACAAGGACACCTGTTGTTCCCTGGAAAATAGATTGAAGCCACTGGCTCTTTTCGGTCAGGGCAGCAGATAATCATCTGTGGTTGCAACTGCAGGTCAATGTTGATGCAAACCAGGCTGAAGTCAATGAGACATTACCAATCCCAGGAGAAGCTGAGGCCCATTAGGAAACATTATTTAAGCAGCTTATCCTACAGGATATAGCAGAACAGAAAATACTCTGAGAATTTGCCATTGTTTTACTTTTCATGATTGGAAGTACTTGTTCAAGACTCCAATGCTGACCCTGTGGTCTCCAGTCTGTTCCTGGTGGACAGGGCTGTGAGGATAAACAGGCACCACAGCATCTGGTGCTCGTAATCCAGCTTGGCAGCCTCGGCAGAGGAGCAGGAATGGGAATGAGCTCAGACACTGAACAGCTTCCTCACTAGGGATGGGTTTCAGGTGTGCTGCTATGGAGCTTCTTGCTTCACCTGCAGAGTGTCAAGTTCAAAGAAGTGCTGGTAAACATTGGTTTAAGTCACTGTTGTGGTGCTTGGTTGGATAGGATGCACAAGTTTGAGAGTGCAAGTAAATGCTTTACTGTGATTTGTCCTTCTGGCTGATTTGCAGCCCCTTGGTGCTGTTGTTGACCACTTTTAAGAACCTCAAGCATTTATTTTTTTAGTTAATTCCATTTCTCATGAAGGTACTGGGAAAGTATTAAGATGAGAGGACTAACCAACATGCATAGGTACTAAAATAAATGGAGAAAACTTGGTAGAGGGTAAGTAAAACTGTACCCATAAGACTTGCAAATGACAAAATCTCAGAATGTTTGTAACAGAGCATGACCAGTGTAGCACTGGCAGATGGTCTCAGTCATTTTGTGTACAAATGTATCATGCTTATTATTTTTCTATTTTGCAGGGGCCTGAGTTGATGAATAAATACGTTGGTGAGTCTGAACGAGCCGTGAGAGAGGTGAGAAAGGGCAAGCTATGGATGATGTTAGATGCTAAGATTTCTTGGCTTTCCTGTTCTTCTCTGCTTATGAGGTACCTTTAAACTTTCTGAAAAACTCCTTCTGGTGTAAATTTAAAGAAGAAAAGAAAAAAGTGAAGCAGCAGGGATATTTAGCTTTCTCCTTCATTAGCCTAGCGATACGTGTCAAATTTGGGATCCCGTAGCAGCTTTTTACTGCAAGCCTATATCATGAAAAACTTCTAAAAGTCTGTTCTAAAGTAAAACCAATCCAAAGCAAGACAGGACTGATGTCTTTTATGTGAAGCTCTGTAGCTCTTGAGGTGTGCAGGGGGTTATAGTGTACTGTAAACAGCGTCCATCCCTTAAAACTGGGTGTTTCATTGTTGTTTTTTTTTGTAGATCTTCAGGAAAGCCAGAGCAGTGTCTCCTTCAATTCTTTTCTTTGATGAAATAGATGCCTTGGCAGTTGAAAGGGGAAAGTAAGTAATTCTGTTACAAAAATAACAGACATTATTTCCTGATCAATTACTCTTACACTGTACAATCACAAGTTTATTTACCTTTCTAGAATTATTTTATTAAATATATTCATTCTTTATTCAGAAGGGTAATGTGTGACTTTTACTCAAGCCTATTTAACTTGGCATAAACAGGTAAGCTGGTGGAGTTCCTCCTTTCTCATCTCATTAGCCTGAATGATTCTACTGGTTCTCATGCTCTTTGGCTCTTTTCTGTGGTTTTACCTTTTATTTCCAGTAACTTAACTCCTTTCTTTTCCCAGGGTTGTTGCACTGGCCTAATTTGGTGTCTCCATCAAGCAAACAATATGATCATGAGCTACATAACACAAATTTTCAAGGAGACTGCTCATATACATAAATTTACACCTACATTTAAACATTTTGCCAGACTGGGAAAAACTTCATGAAAAGATTTGGGAACACTTGTGTCCTTTCATGTGTGACTTAGGAAGGGATTATTGTGCAAACAGCTAGTAATATTTTTTTTAATATCTTGCTTTGTGATGATTCCAAGAGATGTTTAGCTCATGTCTGAAGTAGGATTGCTGCAGTTTTTAGTTGCTACTACAGCATTTAAGACTTGACAGGCTTTGTAAATGGACTTTCTTGTGAGATACCTCCTTGTAAATGCTAAAACTGCTACTTGCTGTTGCAATAAATACTTTTATCCTGTTTTATTTATTATGAAAAGCTACAAAATTGGTGCATTAGAAAGTATTTGTCCAGTTTAAAGGTGCATCAAAACTTCAACACTTTTCTGCAAAAAAAGCTCCCTCAACATCCTTACACATTCCTTTGAATTGCAAGAAGGGCATTTGTATCTTCAGAAAAGGATAACAGGTTTCATTTTGATGTTTCAGTAACACAAATAAATTATTTGTGTCACAGGATGTGGCATTATGTGTAGCATAGAGCTGTCCTGTGAAGCTGCTAAGAAGTGAATGTTCTTGGTGTTGAAAATGCAAAATCTGATCGAAGATGTTTTCCTCAGCATCCTTCTCACATGAAATGTATGCAGCTGTGAAATTTGTGAGCTTCCTAGAAGTGGTATGCATTGAAACACCTGCCTGCTTACTACAACAGAGAAATTGCAAAATTGTTTGCTTGAATCAAGCCAGTGGAGGGGAAAAAATATCATCCCCTGCTGCAATTGTTAATGTGTTTAGCTTTCAGAACCAGCAGTTCATCAAGATGAAACCTCTTGGAAGATTAAGCCATAACACATTTTAAACAGCCTTTTCACACAGTACCCTGGAGGTGTTGAGTTTGTTTGTTTGCTTTATTCTTTTAGGGAGTAAACAACTTGATTTTACCTTACCTGGGACTATCCGTGGGGGGTAGTAGGCCTGGCACAGCTTGCTGAAGAATGTGGTGTGACCTGCTGCAGTCATGTTGTGCTGGAGACATCTGGTTTTGGAGCTTTAAAAAGAACAGGGTGGGACACACAAATATTTCATTGTCAAATCTGAACCAGATGGGAGGTAAAATATGTAGCAGAGTTCTCATAAAATTCATCTGAAATTAAATGGTGTAGGAAACCAGACAAGGCACTTATTAGAAATGGCCCTTTTTTACAGGCTGACTTTGCACAGTAGGAATTTGCAAATGCACTGGAGATGCTAACGATATGTGGCCTCTGGAGATCCATTTCCTGTTCTATTACTGACCATGCTGAAGTTTGCAAGGAAACACCTGTTTATATTGTCTCCCCATTCCCTCTGTTGGCTGAATTAGTTTTCTTTGCCTTGGCAGTGAAAAACACTTAGTGATACAGCTTTGTAAGAGGTTTTTCCTCTTGGTTTAAATCCTTGTTAGGATGCTGTGGGCTTTGTGCACAGTGTGCCACATTCTATATCTCCTGGGTAGGCAAACTCTCCTGATCCTACCAGGATATGTCCAGAGACACAGAGAAGCTGAAACTGTTAAGTTTGAGAGTAATTTTACTTATAATTCTGATCACAAGTACAGATGTGAAATAATCTTGAGTAAATCACTTCATGCTTTTGTTCTTCAAAGCACCTTGCCAAGTATTCATTAACCCATTATTTAGATTTGACTAAAGCCTTTGGGTTTAAAACACAAATGTTTTGCTCCCAACCTTTTGTAGAGATCACAAAATGATCCCTTCTCAGCAGCAGGCACATATGAACCAACAGCCTTTGTAATTAGTGAGTGTACAGGTAGATCAAGAAAGCTGAGGAATTTTCTTGTTTGGACCATTCATTGCAATGTCTCCTTTGTATCATGTAGTGGATTCTGTCACTGCACAAGCCATTACTCCATGGCAAACACTGACTGCACTCAGTTATGCCACAGTGTTTTATTTATTACACATTCCCAAGCCATAATTCATTCCATAATTGTAATACATCTAACACGCTACCTTATGTAACTGTCTCATGTGGCAGTTTTGTTTTACAAAATGTATTTGTGTGTTTATTGGTTAGAACATATAATACTTTGAAGTCAGCAAAAAATATATTAATTGACCTTGTTTGTTGTCAAAATGTATTATTTGGGAAAGATTATTTCTTATTCTGCCTGCTTAGAAGTTCCATATGTTTTATCGATGCAAACTAAGTTCCTGGATTTTTTTGCTTGTGTGTCCACAACCTCCCTGTTTTACGTGTAGGCAACCCACTAATACATATTAATCAAGGAATTAAGAATGTGGGCAGTGTTGAAGACAGTTTATGAAAATACAATCCTGCAGCTCTGCAGAAAAATATTTCAATGTAAGGAGTAATTGCTTGATAAAAACATGTGATTATCTTTGATGCAAGAAGTTGAGAGGGTGATTCTGAATGGATTTGAGTTTCCAGTGTGGTAGTGAAGACATAAAGATACTTTGAGTAGTGTTCATTTATGTGTTTTGTTCTGTTACTCTGAGCTTCTAATGCTCATGGAGGATTTTTCCATCTCTTTCTGATTTATGTTGAGATATTAGAGTAAGTTTAGAGAGAACTGAAAATGAAGAATTAGTGGCTCAGTGGCCTGACTGTAGAGAAAAAGGGAGGCATTCACCATGACTAACTCTTAAGGAACAAATGATAAACCTGCAGCAGAAAAGATGGTAGAAAGTTAGAGGTGTCACAGTGAGGTTTGAAGAGGAGAAATGATTGAGAAAGGAAGAACTTCTGCAGTCGTGCACCAGGAGAGGTGAACCATGGGATGCACAGAGCCTTTTCCACTTCTCCATTTTTCTAATTAGTGTTTGCTTTCACAAGTGGATAATAACTTTTTTTTTTCTCCAAACTTTTGAAAGATGCTGTTATGACTTTAAGTAGGACAGATTGTGCTGAAGCAGGACTGGTTCATATACAGCAGTGGGAGCAGGAAAGTTTGCCTCAAAGTAATCCCGTGCTTGCACAAAGCTTGGGAGGCTTTACAAATTGCACAGCTGCAGAGAGTTATGGGTGTTTGTTACCCTCAGTATCCTGACCATGTAAAACCTAATTCTTCTGGCCATTAGGGGTTGCCAAGAGGGAAATGGCCTGGTAATTAGACTTGAAAGTGATGAATGAACGTGGGTCTGTGTAAATGCAGCACAGACAGTCTGTTTGCTGAGCTTCAGAAATCTCCGTGCTTTGGAAATGGGACATTGTTTATATAAGTAGGATTTTTAGGATTTTTGGGCAAGAGACATCCTTTTCTTGTTTTTCAGAAGCAAAGCATTTCCCCTTTTAACGGCAAGTCTCTATAATGTAGGATAGGAAATGCTGTAGACTGCTGTAAAAGACACTGATAAATTCTATTTTCCAAGGGGGGAAAAAAAAGGGCCAGGGACAAAATCAATACCTTGCATTTGACTTGTGGAGGCCAAAAGTTGGTAGATGAGTGTTGCTAACCTTTTCAGAGTGAGGGTAGAAGTGACAAACTGAAGGGTCTTTTGTACTAATTCCCTAAAACTACAACATGATGATGCTTTTTTGGGGAAAATAGGTTATCCTGTATGCTGAGGGGAGGACAGATAGATTCCTAAGCCACAATTTAAAATAGAACCACTGAAAAGCACACTGTTTTCACTTTGGGTATTAAAATCTTTGCAGTCCTTAATTTGAGGCTCTTGAGCTTTTAGAAGAAGCTGTGAGGTACAGCAGCTTCTCTTCTGTACTGTGCCACCTCTGCCTTGAACAGGGACAGTGATAAATCTTCTCTTTTTAAACCAAGATACCTTTCTGGAACATTTTAGCTCATATTTATTTATCCTCTGCACTTGAACTTACCATTGTATTTTAGTGCCTGTACAAATTCCCTGGTGCAATGGGCAGCCTCTGTCATGGAGGAGGTTTGTGTGTTGTGTCCAGTAATGAAACCCACAGGCTGGACCCTGGAGGGATACAGCAGAGTGACAGTAGGTAGGATGGAGGTTCTTGGCATGAATCCACCTTGCACAGGGTAAATGAGCAGTAATGAAGCTGGAGGAGGTATTGTCCACCTAATGTTTCTCATGCAAAGACAGAAGAACATGAAAAAAATATACCTGGAAGAAATGGAGTTTACCTCTGCCATGATTTTTGTGAGGAACCCAGTTCCTGTTCGGCTCAGATGAAGAACTTCGTGTTTCTGGTCTCTGTTGGCACTGATGCCCCTGAACTGGGGAACATCAGCTGATTCCCTGAAATATCTGAGCTGTGTTTGCACATGATGGAGAATTGAGGCATTCAAAACTTTTGTGACTGCTGTATGAATTCTTTAAAGTTTTGGAATTTGGTATCCAAACAAATATTGTCTGGGGAAAAAAGCTGCATGCTTTTTATTTTAGGCCTAGCAAGAAGTGGTGAAAGAGGAAAATTCTGAAACAACTTTATTGTACAGTAAAGCTTGTAATTGGTTTTGGAAGAGCAATTTTAACAAATAGCATTACCCATAGATTGGGTGCGTATACAATAAATGTCTGCAGTCCCTTTAATTTTAAACTAAACTTGTTAGTGCTTTTGGCTATCAAGAATCCTTCATCACAATATGTTCCTTCCTTTTTGTTTACAAACCCAAATGATTTGTAACTTCCCAGCCTGCATTATAATTCAGAAAATTTGAAGTCAATAGAGACTTTCATTGACATCAGTGAAAGCAGGACTGGATACAAAACCACTTTTCTTGAAGACATAATTTTAATGATATGCAGGAGGAACATAATTGTAACTAAAATTTATAAACAGTGAACCTATTATACTATAAATATTATTGTAATGAAATGAAATCCAGTCTAGTGAATTACTTCTAGGTCTATAATACTTCCAACTTAAACTGTACTTTCCTTGTAGACATGATTGATTACAGATTTAAACTTGATTAACTTCCAGGAATGTACAGAGGAGAAATGCTGAGAAAAACAGAATGAAGGGAAGTGGGAAATTTACTGGGCATCAGGTGTGTGCTTGGTTTGGGCTTGTTTTTTTTATTTTGTTTTATTGCCTTTTTTTTAAGGCAACATCAGCATTAGCAGAATAAGAGAACTCATGATGTTAGCATTCTTCCTGTGTCAGCCACACAGTGCCAGGGCCAGCTGGAAGTGTGGGCTAGTGCCCATATTTCATGAATGTGCATCTGGAATCAGTTGCAAACAGATGGAAATGGGCGATGGATCACCACCTAGGTGCTCAAGGATTTGGAGATGGGCTTGGGGAAAGCCCTCTGGAAGGAAGCCTGTTAATTCCAGACCTGTCTCAAACTGGCTCCTTTCCTCCTTTTCTCTCCTTTTCTCTCCTTTTACCGTGTTTCATTTTTCTGGGCCTACTTCATTAACTTTTGGAAGCTTCAATAATGAGAAATTTAGGCAAGTGGAAGAGGCTGCTTACACAACCACGAAGGACAGTTGGGATGTGTCTGCAGCTGTCTACAGGCCATTTGTTTCAAAGTCACCTGCTGAGAGCTGAGCACTGTTTCCTGTTTTCACAAAGCTCATCATCTTTTTAGGAATGCTTGCAAGCTGGAGGCCACATGAGGAGTACTTGGAGTTCTTTTATTTTTCTGTACTTTTCTAATGCCTTCAAAACCAAATTACATGAATGGCATTTAATCAGCGAATTGATGGTTGGCAAAACATCATTTTACCGTGGAGATGACCATGAAGATAAATATTCTACCCAGACTGAATTTCCCAGACTTTGCCTAGGTTTCCTCTGGATATTTTCCTTCTGTGGTACTTGAATTTTGTGCTTGAGAAAACAGGGAAGATATGATACAGTGTGGTGGGTAATAGTTGATACAGATGCATCCAGGATGCAACAGCATCTAATTGTAGGGTGCTGATGGAGGGAAGGGTTTAGGATCGTCTTCTTGCAGGGTTTTTCTGGTCATACAGGCAGGAAAATTCCCTGTCATGGGATATGTTTGTTTTCTGAGCACTGAAGTGGCTTCTGTACTAGTGTGGTTTGGGTTTTGTTTTTCTTTATAGAATAGCAAAACTATATAAGAGATAATATAAAAGATTTGCATGCTGTATATCTTAGACTTTAAAAACATCCAAATCTGTGGTATCTGTAGTGGTCTGAATAACAGTCATTGAAGTTGTGCCATTCACATGATGCAGCATTCACAGAAGTAAATTTGGCCCAGTGTTTTAGTATTGGACAAGCCTACTTTTCCTCACTGGCACAGCAGCGTCCATTCTGCTGGACAAAATGCCCCAGTGATGGAATTTTTGCATGAAATTTGGTATCTGGACCATCCTGCAGTTACTATCTTTCTGGTAATGCTATTGGAGTAGATTATTTGAATTTTTTATTTTTTCAAATGCTGTGGAAAACTTTAACCTGCCAAAGCCATATTTCACCCGAGCTCGAGAGGGAGGGCAATAAAAGAGTGTGACAGTTAATTATGATTGCGGCAGCTGGATTGAAAAACTGGGCTTGGCAGGTGCTCCTTGCTGACAGGTTCCCCCTGCAAAGCCCTGACAGAAATGTCAGACTCAATAAAAATCCTTCAGACTGTGTGAGCGAGGCGGCTCTCGCGTGGGAGTCTGCTGGCAGGGGGCTTCTGTATTTCAGGAACCTTTTACCTCCATAGTTCACAGAGAGGTAGTGAGTCCTGCCAGGAAGGTCTATTTCAACCTGTTCAAATTTTTTTGATACTGAGCATTTTGTCATGTCAATGGGTTTTACATTTGTTTTGATATGAAATTATTTCCAGGGGTTTCAGTGAAAGGCTTATTTGAAATGATACCATGTCCACAAGTGTTTTTAAAACCTATAAATTTTGAGTGTGATTGCAATTCTTTTGTTAGGAGGGGAAAAATAATAAAGTCAGTTTTTATCCATATGTAAATCTTGCCTGATGGGATGTTTTGGAAGAGAAGGTGGGCTTGACTCCATTCTCACAAAACCTGCATTATAGATTTCAGCTATGTGGGGATTAATCCGTCTGCAGTAATTTATCCTGGATGCTTCTCCTGAGCTCTGCCTCTTTGACCTCACAGCTCTGCCTGAGGTAGGGTCAGCTGTGCAGGAGAGGGATCCTCCCAGACTTCTGCTTTTGCAGCTTTCCAGTGACTGTGATTTTAACAGCTCTCAAAATGTTACTGTGTGAAGATTTCCTGCATTTCCTCATCTACGTTTAGCAGTGTAATTAAATTAAGGTCCTAATTCTGAAGCGAAGGTGTTCAGACAATGCCACTGAAATCAGTGGCAGGATGGAGAGTCACTGGTTCTCATTTATGAGATTTAAGTGGTGGTGGAGACTTAAATATATTTTTCAGCGAAAATGACATCTGGTGTTGGAAAGCCAGTGAAATGAGTATTTTTTCAGAAGTGTTCTGGATGTTCAGATGATGCAAATGTATGTTTGCTTTAGCTCGCAGTGGTGGTGCTTACCAAATTTCATTGTGGGGTGAAACCGCAGTGGCTGCATTCTCAGACTGTTTTTAGTTTCCAAATATTAAAAAATCTGTTAGAAAAAGGATGGGGGGAAAGACAAGGAAGTTAAATAAGGAAAGATGTACAAAACAATAATTAGCTGTCAAAAAAAATGCCTATAGCAGGAAGGGTAACAGATTTAAATGTGATTTCGTACATCTGGATATGTCGGGAAACAAAATCTTCTTGGCTGGAAGATCTCTATAAGCTAGTGAACTGTATGTACTCCTTGGTGCAGAGATAGGATGGAGCTGTGGCTGCTTTTATATCCCCTGGAAGAAGTATGAGAGTGATTTAAGGTGTCCAGGGGGAAATTTCAGTGCCCACTATTACATGAATCCAGCTGGCTTGAATGGTCATTGGATAAAGCCAGAGGAGATAGAAATAAAAGCTGTGGGGAGCCCTCTCCTGCTGTATTGATTTTGGAGCTGGTGCTCTTGATCTCTCAGGTCTATCAGACAGAGGCAGAATTAATTCAAAATAATTCTGAGTCTTTTGTAGACTGTAGAATGCATGATTTATTCTGCCAAAATGTGTATTGGGAATACCTTTAGCCAACATAAAATACCAAGAGCAGGTTTGTCTTTCATATTCACTATGGATGGTCTTACCTGACAGCCTTCAGGAATCTTCTCTGAAGGTCAAGCTGAGTGCCTGTGCAGGAGTGCACTTGTGCTTCATCTGAGACTGATGGTACACTTGCAGGATTAGCTGGCATATCACATAGAGAATTTCTGTCTCTAACTGTTGTAATGCCCTTCTCTACCTTTCATTGAGGATTGTAAATAAAGTGGGGTTGGCAAAAAATTAAAATAACAAATAGCCTAATATATTTCATTAGGGCAACACAAGCAATTACTTGAGATTCTCAGGCAGGCTCCTCTTTGCTCACACGTTTTTTTATTTTGAAGGTATTTCTGGTTGGGGCATGGCTCCTACGTGCACACACCCGTGCACACACATGGCCCTGCGTGGATTATGTGAGGGGCTTAGCTCTGGCTGCCTGGATTTGCAGGCAACGTGTTGACAGGAAATTAGTTTGTACCAGGACGTGCCTTTGGAGGCCATTTCCAGGCAGTTGTGATGACATCAATGTGTGCAGGTCAGGTGGAGGCGGGGGGGGGGGGGGCCAAGGCAGCCCTTTGGCTGGAAGTTGGTTTTGGCAGTGCCTCCGTGGGACTGGAGGGTTAATCACGGTTTGGTTCTCTGGCTGCTGTTTGCGTCAAAACTCCGGGCAGCCTTAATGAACGTTGCCTGTGTTAATTTGGAACCCTTGCTGGGAAACCATGGGAGAATGGAAAATGGCATCCTTGCGTGTCACCCCTGGAATTAACAGCTCGGGCAGCACCAGAGCTCTCCCATCTCACTGCAGCTCTGAGGCAGCTCCGAGCAGCTGGGGAAGAGATCTCTTCCTGTGCCTGCCTGGGATTTTTATAGGGTGTCCTGTTAAGCCAAAAGCTAATTTAGTGTAGACTGTGCTAAAATGGTGCAGCGTGTGACAGCTCAGTGAACTGTGTAAATAAAAGCACTGATATTAGAAATCCTTGGTGTTGTAGGACCCAGGCATCTCCTCACTTGATACTGGTTTTGTTATTGATATTTTTTGCGTGCGAGGACTTACAATTATTTACTTCACTTTTAAGAGATGGTAATAAAGCCCCTAGTAACGTCCTGGAAGCCCTCATTGTTTGATCTGTGTTATACCATCTGTGATTGCCTAACTGCAGTTTTCTGATGATGCCCTAATTGCATAAAAGTCCTTACAATGTGCATTCCCCTGTGGGGATTTTCTTTAGAATAAACACTTCTTTAATGTGTTGCGGGTTTTTTCTTTTTTTCCAGTCTGAAGCTTGTAAGAGAAATGTTTGTATTGGGGAAAGATGTAATATCCGTTCTAGCCACCTCTCTCTAAAACAAAGTATTTCTTTTTTTTTTTTTTAAAGGAAACAGAGAAAAGTTTAGCATCTCCTCCAAAGTCTTCCAGCTTCAGATCATTTTATATAACATTAACATTTTGGTCCCAGTTTTACAATTATTTTTTCCTTGCTTAGCATTTTCTTGTGCTCAGTCTATTTGGTATTAAGTGGAGTAAAATTGAACCTCATGCAAGATGGGAGGCCTGGCTCCCTACCGAGACTAGCTAATGTTACAAAGTTTCTTTTAATTTCCTTTAAGAGGTATGTCCTTCCAAAAGCATTTGCTATCCATGTCTAACACCTGAAGTGTTTTATCACACTCAGCCCTCTGTAAGTCAGTGGGACTGTGACCCATGGGTGTGTTAGAAATGCTCAGATATGGCTTGGGAATTTCCAGTGTGGCTCCAGAAATCCCAAAAGCTGACAAATAGGCAACCCAAGTCCCTTCTCTAATATTTCTTAGCAACTTAATATTTTACTCTCTTAGCCAACATTTATTATAGCTCCTTAAAGATGTTTTCCAGACTGGGTGTGATAAGTTAACTGTTTTGCACTGTAAAATTGCAGAACCAGTTGTAGGACAGGAAAGTTGGGGAATTTATTTGGAGGAGAGCTGTACAGCAGTGATGGAGCCATTACTGTTGTTGTGGCTCTGGGACATCGCTGTGGTTGCAGGCAAGCTGCTGATGGGTGGCAGTGCTGCAGCAGTGTATATGTATAATAACTGTACAACTGCATTTGTGCATTCTCTATCTGATGGAAATAATTGAAGCACTTATATTTTAATGTATTTAATATATTTATACTTGGAAACTAGCTTTGTCACGATGATTGTATTGTACTTCTCTGTGTGTGGAGGTGCCGGTATATCTGTGTAAAATTTTAAGAGAACTTTTGGAAAAGACTTTTAAAAACTTCGAGATTAAAAAGTTATCCTCCGTAGATTTGGTCTTGCTTTAAGTATCAGAGTTCTTTTTGCTTCTTAGTTTATAGGGATCAAGAAGAACTGGAGAGATTACTTTTTGAAAAGAGCCTATTTAAGGGTACAGAAGTGAAAGCTTCCCCTGTGCAGCAGAGCAGGGAATAGCCCTGGAAGAGCAGTCCCATTGGTGAAAGATGATGGAAGTGTGTCTCTGCCATCCACAGGGGAAGGAAACAACGAGATTTTAGTGTGTTCCAAGAGCAGAATTTCCAGTTTCTGGAAAAGGAGGATAAAACTCACATTTTTGGTGTAATCTCCAGCTGCTGTCCCTAGCCTGCTTCAGTTTCCCTGCCCCTTCTCAGCAGAGGGAATACTTTATGCTTGTCTGCTTATGTTTTTCACATATTGGTGACTTCAGAACTGGAGTTTTCAGTTTTTTCAGTGTTGGGATTTTTCCTGGTATCTGGAAAATGAGCTGAGTTAAAGGACTGACAATGCTATTATGAGGCAGTTGGTCAACTTTCAATTTTTTCTCAAGTGATGGAGAGAACATAATAATGTAGAGCAACTCTGCAAAACACAACTGCCTAATTTTTTATACTGCATAGGGCAGTGTAAGCTCTCACTTGGATGATGCTAAAAATGGAAGTTTTTCTGACTAGTAAAGAAGCTGCAAGAATACAGTTTTCTTAAAAATGGTTATTCCAGATATCCACATTGTGCTAAGTTCTTTACAACCTTCACAGCAGGGCAATAGGTGAAAAAACCCCTAAATCTCAGTTGCTTTGCTGAATACGAAGAAAACCTAGGGAAGTCAAATTCACTGGTTTGGTTTTACTCACTTCATATCACTGCTACTGTTTCAGAGATTGAAGGTGAAAATAAATATTGTGAAGAATTAAGGTAAAAAGATGCATCCCTGTAAACTGGAAAGAATAGCATATCTTTTCCCTTCTCCAGTTTCTAGGAAGGGAAAGCTAATCCTGTGACTTTTTTTTCCTGTAAATCAGCTCTTCAGGTGCTGGAAATGTAGCAGACCGTGTCTTGGCTCAGTTGCTGACGGAAATGGATGGGATAGAACAGCTGAAGGACGTGACAATTTTGGCAGCTACAAACAGACCGGACATGATAGACAAGGTACAAATAGATGCACTCTCTATATCCTGTTTCTCTTGAAAAGACCATATTTTGGTATCATTCCATCCTCTTTTACTCTCCAGACTGTTGTCTGATCAATTTAATGATGTAGAAGTTGGACAAGGCAGAGGAATGGTTCATGACCCCCACTTTTTTTCCCCCTCTACAGTATTTTTAACAACAAAAAAAAAGTTTTATGGTGGCCTTAAATATCTGTTTCCTAGAAGAAATTTTCTTTAAGTCAAGCTCATTGAACTTGTGCAACAGCATTTCTGTCAAACTGCTGCTGTGGTTTTTGCTTCTGTTCTGTTTGTTTACACAGGAGTTTGCTGGAGTTTGTTGGTTTCATTAGTTACTTCCTTTCAAGGATTAAATGTCTCAGCAATTCAGTTTCCAACTGTAAACAGGGCAATTTCTCCTCAGATCTCACAGCAGCTCGGTGATGAGACCATCTCAAGTTTGTAAAATCTGGAGGGTTGTAACACTTACTGCAGAAAACCTCCAAATACAAACCCAACCCAGCAGCCCTCCAGAAAATCCATTTTACAGCTGTTTACCACTGCTGTGTCTTCTCACAGCTAAGTGCAGGAGACAGATCAGTCTGAAGTGATTTCATTTAAGATATGTTTTGTAGTGTTGGTAGGGTTCTTTATTCCACAGTTTTTCACCTTCACAACATTAATAAATTTGATGACAAGTTAATGAATTTAGTTTTGATGATCTTTTTAAGGTTTCTTGTAAGTTTCCTAATTCTCACATTTTAAGCTGTTTCTGGAATAGTCTTTTCTGTTTGTCTTGAAGCATTCAGGCACAAAATACATGTGAAATGTGTATGTTTAAGGTATGGTTTGTATGCACATGAAGTCTTGAGAGAAAATTTGCGTTTTGGCTCCAGCCTCTTCCCTTTTGAACTGGAGAAAGCCACACAGCTGAAGGAGACCTGACAAAGGCTTACTCTGTGAGCCTGCCATGGCAAAGGGGAGCCAGTGAAGGGTTTTCAGTAGGAGATAATAAAACTCATCAGTGAAAAGTGTGCTTGTGCAAAATTGAAACTTTCAAGACTTCACTTTTATCAAATTGATTTTGGGTTTTTTTGGGTGACTATTCTTTGGGGTCAGACTAAGCTGACTTTGAACACATTCTGATTGAACAGCAGGAAAATTCTCTTCGGGGTCAGTTCACCATTGTATTGTGCTGTCACCATCACCAACTGATGGGAATTGAGTTCTCTGTCATTCTCGGATTTCTCCTGGGCACACAGTGAATGCTGCTTTCTCATATTTCAGGTTTTATTTGAAATACTGGCAATATTGGAACAGAACTACCTTGAGTTAAGGGTGCCACCCTGCAATACAGAGAACTTTAGGATAAAACCAATGTTAGTGTGTACTGTACCTACATCACTGATGCAAGTCCAGACCTCTTAGCCTGGGACTGAAAGTTTTCATTTTGATATGATGCATAAAAATTCAGTGTCTTCTTTACATAAGAATTTTATAAGGGTGGTGAGCTTTTAAGGATGAACAACACAATTTTGTCATCCAGACCAGACAGGCTGTACCAGGCCACCATCTTCTCCTGGGTCCATGCAATATTTGCAATGCAGGAGTTGTACTTTTTCCTTTCCCTGGAAGAAAGAAGATGACACCAGAGAGCATTTCTACCTCACCAATGGGAAATCTTTCAGCAGGGACTTTTAGTTAACTCTGTGATTGGTGATCCCTTTGAGAAGGTACGGTTTTGTTAAATTAATATATTTTATATGGAAATAGTTCTGTATGACAATAAGTGAGTGTCCTGTTTTCATAGGTATGTATGGTGACTGTACAGTAATTTTTCAATGCATGAGCTTTACATATGGCATAAAAGTGTAAGGCAGTCTCTGTTCTCTACTTCCAAGGACTGGGGAAAATGACTGGAATACTTTTTTGTGACTATTCTTTAGCTTTCCAAAGCAAGAAATGCTTGGGGAATGTGTGTTTTCTAAGGTTTATATGCCTCCAAAATTGGTAACAATGCATCCAGCATCCTAATTTGTGACTCCTGCTTAACTGACAATTATGTGATGATGCAAGTCTTGTAATTAGCAAACAGCACGTGGGGCTATCAAATGTAAGGGTACTCCCCAGAGCCTAGTGCACACTTCCATTATTCCTGTAAACACTACACTACGTTGTTTTTGGGTAGTGAATAGATTTGAGTCAGGCTTTATACAAAGTTATGTGTAATGGTAAACTTGTTTTGCCTTGTCACAGATGTCTATTAATAAGGTATTTCTCTAAGATGATTGTATCAAAATATTATTGCAGCCTAAAGTTGTGTCTCATGTTTGTGTCTCAGTTACTTTGCATCTCATTCATGTGATGCTGGAGAGACTTTGGAATAGTTTCTATTTTCTGTAAGAATACAAACCCAGCATGTACTGTTTTCAGCCATGTATGGTACAGAAAGTGATTTCTCTTGGAAGGGAAATATTCTGGAACAAGATGTTCTGAACATTCTTTGAAAGTGATACAGAAACAAAACACTCTGAGTCAGTAATAATAGTAAAATCTTTCCTTCTTCATTCTATAAGCAGAATTGATGAGCAATAACTGGAAAAACTGCCTTTTGGTTTTGGTAACTTACCCACTCAGGAGTGATTTTTCATGCCTAAAATATGTAGCAGTAACTTTATGGAGCTGCTATGATTCAGAGCCTGTTTGTATTTTCCTATGCATTGGTTGTCCTAATGAGAGATCACTCATTCCCACCTAAAATATTTTGAACCCTGTATATAAGTTGCTCAGCTTGAAATGAAAGGTTCTGTCCAGACATACATGAGAACAAGTTTTCAGATGTGGTGTGACAGATTTCCATGGAAGAAAACCTAGACCAACTCATGAGGATTTGTGTGCCCTGTTTTTCCTTTTCTCCGTGGAGCCTCTTTTCCTGGTCTTTTAGTGCTGGGCTTACTTCTGGTGTGAGAAGGGTGAATTGCTATCATTACCTACCCGTGCAGATATCTTTTTTCCTCTCTTAAGCAGCGTTTCAGACTCTATTAGCAAGGGTGCATGGGGGAAAAAGGAGGACTGTCAGATCCCCAGGGACTTGGGTGAATGTTTTAGCACAGGAAGCAAGATGCACAATTGCTTCAGATCGGATGATTTTACCTCCTGCTGGGTCCAATTTGAATGTCAAACACATTAGCTATGATGTAAAACACGAGGCCTGAGTGAAGGGATGGCCCATGGTATAGGATGACATCCTGGTGCTCCTGACAGCTTCACTTCTCCTTATCTTGGGGTGCAGAAAAGAGTATCCTCAAATATGCTATTTGCATAAGAATGACAGGATGTGATAGGACAAATGAAGATTAATGGGAAGCTGTGCTGTCAGCATTCCCCATTGTCTCCAGATTGATGATGGTCTGGATTTTGTCTGCATTCATGGGCTTCAGTGTAGTTTAAACTGGAAGCTGCCTTGGTACCAGAATACTGAAGAGCTGAACCTTTACAAATGCGTTGTTAGCACAGGAGGGCAGTGCTTGGCTCCTCATTTCTAAGCATCCTGCTTGTTGCTATAAAAAAGTCTATTTTGCATATTGTGCCGGTGCAGGGGATTTTTCCTGCCTCCTTTTGCATGTTTATTTTGTTTTTTATAAACTTCCTGCTCCCTAGTCTTCCTCCTTACTTTTTCCTCTTCCATCACCTACAAGTTTTGCTGCTCCTTACATAAGCTATGTTGGCTTCATTCTATTAACCACTGGCTTTGAATTCAGCTTATTTAGTTTAAGAGTCACGTGGATAACACCGAGTTTTACATTCTGGTTGCACGAACAAAAGAAAACAGAACTGCAGCTGATATTCTTCCTCACAACTGTCAAGCATGAGGAAGGGGAATAAAACTCCCTTCCCCCGTGGTTCAATTGGATTTGAAAGAGTTTTCTGGGCAGAGAAATCAAGCAGAGGTTTATCAAATTGATCTGCCCCTCAAATGTTGATTACGATGTAGTTATGGGACAATCTTAATTTAAAGTGGCTTGTTTTGATGAAAATAAAAAACGCGTGATAGAACCATTTGGCAGAATCAGTAAAGAAATTATAATTTCTTGCCTGCAGCAAATATGAATAATCTTTCCTCTTTAAAAACATCAAAGTTCAGTCTTTCTGAAGGCTTATGGAAGAAATTCAAATATTTAAGTTTGCAATTTTACAAGTTAAAAGGAATAGGAAAGAATCTTGCACATTTATTCATTATTGTCTGGTAATGTCTTATGTGCTGTCACAAAGCAAGTGATGCAGTCAGATGCAGGGGCATGATCTTACCTCAGTACCATGTAATATATTCTTCTATTTACATATTTGCCTATTTATGGTTTCTGTTTTGGCCAGATACATCTCACTAAAGGTTATTTCTGTGCTACAACTCTTGACTTGGTAGGATTTCAGTTTTCCCAAATGTCGTATAGGACTGTAGAGTCAGAAGCCACATAATCCATCATGTGTCTTGCAGTGGTAGGGCATGAGCAGAGAAAGGAAAGAGGGATAAGTCTCTCGCTGCCATTTTTTAGCAGTGCAGATTTCATCCAGATTGGGAGGACAGGGGACTTGAGACTGGGTGCTTTTTAGAAGGAAATGGTGCAGAAACACTTAACTTTCCCTCCTGTTGTATTATTGTGTGGCAGTGTTTCAGAGTAGAAATCGAAGTATGGAAATGCAATCGCCACAGCTCTCCACACTGCCGAACAATTCATTATTACTTTTTTACTTTAAATGCTGAAATGCCTCGCTGCTTGTGAAAGGGCACTCCTCGTATTCTTGTAAAGCCCTGGGATTAAAAACAGAAAGTGAGAGTTTGTGGGTCTCCTTTTCAGTCAGCCAGCACCTAGAGCACTTACATCATCTTACCCAGGTGCAAGTATGGCTCTTTGAAATAACAGAAGATGTGAGATTTCTTTTGAAGACAAGATTGTTCTGGAGCATATAATAAATTTTCAGAAAATGAAGCTTTAGGGAAAAATTATATCAAACTACATGACATTGAAAAGAGGATCTGATACGCTGAAATACTTCCACAATTTTGGCACCATCACATTTTCCATCAATTGGTTTTCTCTGGTATGTGTTTGAATTTTTCCTCTTGATTTTCTTAAACCTGCAACTCTTGACTGGGGCAAAGAGGTGCTCTGGAAAGTTTCTCAGAGGTTCAACTTTTCCTTTATTAACATCAGATCTTTATACTTTAGGGTGATTAGAAACTTATTACATTTATTTAAAACAAACAAAAACCCCCAAAGAGTAAAATGAAATTATTGAAAAGTTTTCACGTGTTCTTTTCACCTGCCAGACTGAAATGGCTGAATGGACATGGTTGATGAGCAGTGCTGTTTACTGGCTGAGATTTCAAGGGGCTGAGACCTCCAGACTTAGAGGCTGGATTACATAGTGAATCCATGATTTCTAAAGATCCTGACCACTCTTACTATGCAGAGGTAGTTTTGAGATTCTTATATATATATATTCATATTTCTTTAAGACAAGAACTAGGTTTTAAGATTCACCTGAATCTCCCTCTCTCCTTTCTCTTCCCCCCACCCCCTGCCTCCTTCCTCACAGATGAAAACTTTGTTTTCTCATGAGCACAGCAAATAAAATATTTCCAGGTGTGCAGAAGTGATTTTTGTTTCCAACTATTCGATTGTCAGAGTGTGGAGGGCTGAGTAGTAAATCAGCCTTAAGGCTGCTATGGTTTTAAAAAACAAAATCAGTGGTGACAGCTGAAGAGCACAGTGACTTTTTCACTCAAGATTTATTGCTTGCCTGAAAAGAAAGGTTGGAGGGAAAACTTGCTGGGCCACATATTTTCTCCTTTAGCAGATATACTATAGGGCCAGGACAAGTTGGCTTTATTTTGTCTGTGAAAACATACATTTAAACAATGTATGTAAAAATATAATAGTTTTACTTCAAATAGAGCAAAAAAGTTGATACACCTTCTGCTGTTGTTTATAGCAGAAAGCATTCCTTGTGTTGGCTCAGTCGTGTGTTTTAGCATCACTTACACTTTCATAAACTTCCCTGCAGCACATGCCAGAAAATTTACTTGAAGGGATCAATGTGTATTTATTTCATTTGGAAAAGTACAGAGATGGAAAGGTAAAGGCCATGGGCCACAGTTTGTTCTTACTCAGACCTCCTGCCTGGAGGTCACAGAGTCCAGCTAAGGTACACAGGGTGCTAGCAAGCCTCTGGACAAAGTGGGAGCTTGGAAAGGCTCTCAGTTTCTTGTCTGTTGTGTAAATGGCAGTCTGGTTCAATGAGTCTGTAACTGTGATACCAGGCATGGTTTTGGAGATTTGTGGTTGTTTTTTGTTTTGTTACTTTTGTGTGTGTGTTTTTGTTTTTTTTAACAGTGGCATGGAAATGATGCTGTATTTCTAAGATAACATGGGAACATGAGGTTAAAATGAGTAATACCTCTAAAAAGTAGGTGCATGTAAGCAGTGCATATAGACTGGATGTAAATTCCTAAGTGTTGGGTTAGGTCAAGTCTGTTCTTTCTGTAGGTTTAGTGAAAAAATAAACAACTTTATCTAGAGAAGTAACACTAATTTTATGACTAATTGTAATGTACCTGTACAGGAACTTCTATCTGCAAAAACTTGTGCATGTGCTTATAAAGATCTCACTTCCTGCTTGAGTTACTTGAGAACAGTGTATGTGATGGTAACCCCTTCCTAGTAAATCCTTTAAATTCACTCTTCCCACTTTGTGTCAGTGTTTGGGTTGTGCAGGGAATGGGTACAGCTTAGCACCTCCCCAGAGATGAGTGGCTTAGCTCTGTTCCCAGGGGAGCATCCTCAGGAGCTGTCAGGGCTATGGTGGCCTGTAACTGGGAATAACTGGGATTTATGTCAGGGAAGCAAAGTGCAGCAAGGCATATTCTCTAGTCAGCGTGCTGGATGGAAGAGTATTAGTTATATTTAATTAGCTTCATTTAGAGTAGCGATAACAGTTAAAGGAGAGACATTCCAAACAGCCCTGGGTTTTAAATATTTGTGGCAGTGATGCTGGAAGGGATGTAAGTGTGATACTGAGAGCTGCAGAAGCTCAAGGAAAGGCTGCAGTTGTGGTGCTTGGGCTGTAACTATGGACACATTTAGGGCTTGCTTTGCCCTTGGTCTTCTGCCCAGCTTTCCTCTTTGTGGATGCAAAATGCACAGTGTTTGTCCAGCTTCCTGTGTATGCTGTATTAAAATAGCATTGTAGAGGATGTGTTTGTTGAGCACTCATGAGTTAAGACCTGGCACGGGCAAGATTGTGTGTACAATCTTCATTCATTCATCTTGTGTGTGTACATCATAATGCAGTCTTTATTTACATTAATTAAAGACATGTGCATTGTGAGTGATTGATTAAATTGCATTCATTTAGAAAATTATTTTTGCAAGTCATTATGATTGCTTCTACTTTAATTACCTTAATACTCACATTTCCTTGCTTTTGCAGGCTCTGATTAACAGTTTAAAATCAGATGAACCATCACTAGTTTCTGGTGGGAATAATCAGGTTACATAATTTTGTGTCATAGTGAGATCTTTGTGGTTATCAGCAGTACAGGACCCTCTGGGTCTGCCACAAAACTTGTTTACTTGAAATAGGTGATAAATTGACAACATTCAACTTCTTAGCTGGGTTTTTTGTGGGGTCTACTGTGCAAGAATGAGACTTTTGCCCGTTACCCAGGCAAAAATTTTCTAACAACAAAAGAGTGCTTTTGCCCCAATGTCCATACTCTTGGTTTTCAATGTGTTCACTCTTCATATCAGGAGGCTTTTCTTTCTGGTGTCTTCTTTCTCTTTCTGCTTGACTGTATTCAGACAACTCCAGTAAGGGGAGAGGTTGCTTCCTTGCTATCATTTTGGGAGCCTAGGTCCAGCATGGCCTGCAGATTCCTTGAGCCTTCGTAGGATCAGTCTTTGAGTGGGCAAATTTTGGAAAATTTATCTCCAAAATGTCAAGAAGCCCCCCCAAAGCTTTTTCAAATTGACATGTTTCAAGTCCTCCTAATGTGGTCAGGTCTCAAGACCTCTGTCCAAAGGTTAGGGTGAAAGAGTTTTATTTTTATTAATATTTAAGAACTGTAAATAAAGTAACATTTTTCTTGGTCTCCTCATGCAATAGCTGAAATGTTTTGACTGGAGCATTACAAAACAAATCAGTCTAAGGCAGCCAGCCAGCTTGGAAAGGACAAGAAGGTCAAAACTCAGAATAGCATAAGCTACTAAATGGATTATTTTATAATATAAAATGTTGAGTGACTTCTATATTAACTGTTGATAGTTATCTCTCCCCTAATAGGGTACAGAGCTGTTCCAGTAAAGAGGTGAAATGGAATGCCCAGACTTGTACAGGTCACTGGTTCAGTGTCAGTCAGAACCAGGGACAGCTTGGGAGGATGAGGTGGCCAGTGCACAGTGTCACTATTTGGTTGCACACTTAAAGATTGTGACTTTTTCACTTCTCATTTTAGGTTTAGGAAACCTCTGAACCTCAGAGCTTTATAACAGCAAGCTGGAATACACTGAAGCTCTTTACAACAGTAAAGGACTCTAAAGAGCTGCTGAAGTTAGGGATTAGCTGCTGGGCACTTACTTCTCTATAAGGATGTTAGTAATCTTTTACTCAAGGTTCTGTGTGGATATTAGATGCCATCATTAGTACTTTCAGTTGGTTAGAACCATTTCTTTGTGAAATTTCTCTGGGGAGAAGGAAAAATAGGAGATCTCAGGCAGAAATTCCAATAGCTGATTTTTAAAAAAATTTTACTGTGTTAAAGGAGATCCAACTTTAAATTCTATTTGCCCCATCAGTGATGAAAGCTGGATGTCTTACACGTGTGATGTACATATTTTTAGGCATAAATGGAAATACCATTCATGTGCATGACATAAAGCTAAATGCAGTACTGTAATAATGTAGCATAAGAGGAAAGGGAGCAATCTGGAGGTGACTGATTAATAATATGTCATTTCATAAGATGTGTAGAAGGATTGATGTGCACTGAAGTGTGAAGCTAGGGCTCTCTGGCCATGTGAGATGTTAACATCTCCTGTGAACAGTACAAACTTGGTAGATGATTGCTTAGATCGCTGGATACCTCAGGCTTGGATTGGATATGCATAATAACAAAATTTTGGGTTTTGTTTTAGGCTATGTATGATTTGATGTATAGGCAACTGTAAAAGTTGGCTCAGACTCGGGAGAGTTTATGATGCTTCTTGGGATAACCTAAAAAAATGTGTAAATGATAAGCAGATTGTGAGCAAAGGGTCTGAAAGTTAAATGGGTATTTTGATTGAGTGGTGCCAGGCAGGACTCAGCAGTTCTGGAAATCTGAAGTGACTGCTTCTTTTGGGGATTATGTCTGTTAAATATTCTTATCTAGTTGAGGAATTTAATTAAAGAGGAGGTAGTCACTTCTTCCTTTAAGTTTATTCCCTCCATGGCAAATGAAGCTTTGTTCTACAGGGAAGCAAATACCAGTTACATGTGCTTTGAAAACACTTGACAACAATACTCTAATTGCTGTCTACAGCATCTTCTTGAAGTACTGTTCCCATTTAGGTGCTGGAAAAGATTATTTTGGGAACTGCCTTTCTTTTTTTTAGTTGTTGATCATGTGATACTGTTCTGTGCTGAATGAAAGGAGAGTCAGCTATTCCTAAACATAAACTTGTTATGCCTTTGATCATCCTTGCTGCCCTCCTCTGAACCTCTTCCAGATCTCTTACATCCTTTTGGAAAGAAGGGCACCAAACCTGCATGCAGCATCCAAGGTGTGGGTGCACCATGGGTTTTTGTGGGTGCATAATGAGGTTTTCTGGTTTGATCTTTACTCTTTTATTAGAAGTTCCGAATTTTTAACACTAGAATTGCTTTTTTGACTGCTGCCAAGAACCAAACTAGAGTTTTCATCACTGTCTATTAAGACTAGAAGTGGTAATGATTCATCTCATGGCACATCCATTTATTTATGAAGAGAATATTGAATTTCCCATGTTCGGTGCTTTGCCTTTACTTACGTTGAACATTATCCAATTGCTCAGTCTCCTGAGAGTCTTGGACAGTTCTTTACCATCAGTCTTCATCCCTGTTTCTTTGAATAATTCTATCATTAGAAATTATAGCTCCTATATGACATAATTTCTTTGGTATTAAACCTCATAAAGGAGGTGTAAATTTTATACAGGAAAAACAGATGAGATGAAGGGGTCTGTATTGTGTCGCAATAGAGAGGTAACAGGAAAGGCCTCTCCCCTGCCAGTACATGCTGTTATCTACAGACAGATCCTGACAAGCACAGTTGGACTCTCTGAAAACAGAGGAATGAGAGATAAAGCATCACACAATATAATGAGCTTGAGGGAAATTGTATTCCTTTGCACTGTAGTGCATTGGTTCTGAAAAGGAAAGGGAAAAGAATAAGAAGCATGGCACTGCTTTTTGTATGTCTTGTCAGAAATGACCATGATGGTTGAGCTGCAGGTCCTGGTGTTGATATCCCCATGGAGTTAATTCTTATGACTGAGAAGTTAAAAATAAAATAAAATAAAATAAAAAAAAAATGCAGGTTGATTTCAAGCAGGTTGAAAAATCTATTGTTCTGTAAGAAGCATGCTTTTGTTAGAATTATTTTACACTAGTTTTAAGCTAGATTTATTCAAAAGAGGCAAGTAGAAGCAAAGCAAAAAAAAAAAATCTTAAAGAGGGTGATCATTCTAAAACAAATTTGTCTCCATATCACAGTGTACCTTGTTGTATGGGGAGCCTAAGCCTGCCTTTTTGTTTATAAAGAGGAAAACAGTGAAACAGGCAGTCACTGAGATTTACTAGATGGTAGGAAAAAGCAATCTATAAGGAGGGCTGTGTCTTTATGGTAGGCAGCAATGCACAAGAAAAGTGCTGAGTGCCAGCCCAGTCTGAGGGAAAACACTCCTGAGAGTGGCCCAGAAAATGAAGGGATCACAGCGTTGGTTCTTGCAGACAAGAGGGAGTCTTCTTCAGATGCAAAGGGCTCAGCTCTGCTTCAGAAGTTGTTTTTCTTAGCAGTGAATGCTTTCTGCAGAAGTCACTGAGCGAGGAGAGGCGGCGTTAGCCAGTTTGCAAGGCAAGTCTTATTCCATTACTTAACAGGGAGGCACGTGAGCTATGTAAGCAAGAACACACGCCAGGGTGTGTGTGTTCATCAGTCAGCATGTGGGGTGTGTGTAATTGGCAAACACACACCTTGGAACATGTTCCTGCACTTATAAAATGGCCATTTATTTTAGTTTTATTAAGGAATGTAAATACCCTCTGCTAGCTTACAAAATTCTCTTTTTTTTATATGTAAAATTGAAACACTGTTCTTTCATGCATTTAATGGTGAAGTGTGTTAAAGTCTTTAAATACCTGTTTTAGTGCTTAAGTACTAGTTTGCTCTGATACCTGAGCTTCTCTGTTGTCTTCATGCACTAACAATTCCATTTGAGTGATGTGAGGAAATGTAACTTGACTTCATCCTAGATTTCCCCATTGATTCCTATTCCTTGTGCCCCTCTGAGCTTCCCCCCACCCTGTACTTAGAAACAATACATTTCCCAGGGGGGCTGCAGGGCAAACCTTTTTCTTCACCCAGAAGGACTGGCTTCAGAGGCTGTTACTCTTAAATGATGGTTTGATTCTGTGTATGAGCAGGGAGGGATTTTATGATGTTGCTTCAACTGTCTGCCTGCTCTCCAGAAGAGGTGTCCCCAAGGGATGGAAGAGCACAAAGAATCAGAGTGACATGGAAATAGGTTGTGCTCCTTGCTGCAGTTCTGGCAATGTACTACCTATAGAAGACTGACACCCCCTTATTGAAGACCTCTGTCTCCTCTGTGCATCGTGAGCAAGAGTGATGGAAACAAAGTGAAAGAGCTGTCATTGCTGTAGGCAGAGTAATTGAGGCATTAGGTGCAGTTCTGTCACTGCTTCTCCAGAAATTGCTGATTAACATTCACAGAGCTCAAAATTCTTCCCTCTGTGCAACCCAACTGCATGTGAAGGGATTTCAGAATTATGGCTGTAGGGAAAGTCTTGTGTTTGCTCTTCTTGGAGTTACTTTTTCTTTTTCAGTTACTTGTCTTTCTAGTGGACAGAGCAGGGAAAGGAGAGAAGCCACCACTGAAGGCTCTAGACCATGTGCAAGACTTGTATAAGACCATTACTGGCTTTGTAGATAAATAGGACTCTGTCCTGCCTTTGTTTTTCATGTAAAAACAGAGTATGTTTCACAGGAGATGCCACATCACAAATAAAGAAACTGTTTAAGCAGACACATTTCCACAACAAAGGCATATTTTGACGTCATCTGCCAGTAATGCTGTGACAGAACACAAATAATGTAGGCTCTTGGAAAAGGAAAAAATATTAATTGGAACCATTAACTTTCTGAGACAGTGAATACATTTTGAAATAAATGATTTTAATTAGTACTGTTAGAAGAGAAGAGAAGTTGTGGTTTGATTCAAAATCACCAGAATTTGTGTAACCTGGCGTGCCACTTGAAGTTTTGGGCTCACAGAGAAATCCAGACTCATTATTCAAATGGCTGCCTGGTTTGTTTTGTTTGGTTTTTTTTGTTTTTCTTCTGTGGTAGGATTTCCTTGGGTTTCCATTTTATTCATGTGGATCTTATTCTCATAAAAATACTGATACAAAAGATCCTAACCTGGAACTCCTTCAGTCCACGCTCAAACAGTTTTTCTTTTCCCATAAGCTGAGGATTGCATTTGATTCCAACACTGGAATAATTTATGTATATGCTTTACTGTAAATCTCAGTATATATGTATTTGAATGTTTGCAGAATTGGAATTTTAGGAATTAGAAAAAGGTGGCTAAAGTCAGTATCTCGTTAAGCAGAAATACACCATGCATACAAACTGGGCTGAAACAATGCTTGTTTGGCACTTCTAAATGCTTTGAGTTTTGACATTGTCTGCTTATATAAATATATTTACATAATATATCTAAATAATAATTACATTAATATAATCACTTGTTTTTCTACTTTTCCCATATAATAATGGAGTGACAGAAATAAGCTTTGCCAAAGGAAAAAATTAAGAAAAAACGTGTGGGATATAAGAGTTTTCCCATCTTACTGAAGATGAAGGAGAGAGTGAAAATGAGCCTGGTGCTTTCTCAGCCAGATGGTCTTGATGCCCTGGGCTGATAATTTTCTGCACATGCACAGGGTGCACAGTCTTCTTTTGTAGGAACACCAGATAAAGCTGGTTTTGCCAAGAGAACTATTCTTGTATGGAACACTGGAGTAAATCTCTTGCTGCTTCAGTTTCAGCTTTGAGCAGCAGTGATGTGTCTAAATGTTGGCTTGTACTGATAAAAAACATTCTGGGTTAGAGAAAAACCCACTTCAAGTCCTGACCTCATCCACAGCGTGGTCTGTTCCAAAGGGGTGGTTGATGTAATTGTGTTCACATCTTGGTTTCATCATTTCAGCATCACCAGCCCATTCACCCCCTCACCAAGTATTTACTTTCCTGAAGGAAATAAAACCACAAATGTCAGGGTCCTGAAGGTGAATTTGCTTTCTTTTGTGTATGTGTGTGTGTTTCATTGGGGTACAACGAAACAAAGACTTTTTATAATATCAAATATTTTTGTGGTAGAATGTGTTGTTGTGGTGTTGTTCCTTGTGGAAGAATATAAAGGTGGTCTATTATTATTCTATGTTTTCCTTGGTGTTTTTAATGATTGCTTCAACTGTGATTGCCTTTTCTCTAAGGATTAGCTGTTGCACCTGATTCTTGGTTTCTTACTGTCACAATGGTCCTGGGCATTACATGCTTTTGTTTCAACAGTCATCTTATTCATGCACATGAAATTATTAAATTTTCTGGTTTTGCTTATCTGAATATTAGCTAAAGGATGATAAATACCTGGACACTAGGTCTAATTTTATTTCTTTAAACAAAGATACCTGTAGTCTCTAGTTATCTAATTTCTTTGTTACCAAGAACTGGAAGAAGAAACACTGAACATTTTGAAAGTTTTGTGCACATATTTTTAAATTACTCTTCAGGTTCCCAAAACTTGGGATCAGCAGATGGCAGTCAAACCAAAGTTCCATCTCTTAGTTTGTGTGGAGATTTCCAAATCCCGTGCCTGGAGGAGAAAGTGGGAAGAGAGACTCTGTGGCAGAGTTGTGTCAGAAGAGATGTTCTTACACATTTGTAAAGAGATATAGGTTTGTTGTCAGACCTTAGAAAAGAGGAGCTTTGATTTCTGTCTGTCTGGGATTTGCATAGAGTGTTTGTTTCGGGTCTTTGGACTTGGGAAGCTCTTGAATTATTTTTTTTACAGTATATGTGAATGTTTTGAAAAGACCAAACTGCTGATTAGGTTGTCTCAATAGAGTTATAGAGATCTGTCTGTTTAAAAATATTTTCTTATTCAACATGTGTGAGGAAAGAGCTTTGATTTTATACCTGGATTGTCCGTCTCACTAGGGAGTAGTGTGTTTTTTATTAATCAGGTTTTTTTGTTTGTTTTTTTTTTTTTTTAAATAAAAACCATATGTTTCTTTAATTCATGGTGGTTAATACTTATAAAGAAAATAATATTTTTTTACACTTTTTGATTGTATTTTAATTGTTTTTGGTAGGATATCAGCTAAGTGGCTGAAGACTATTCAGTATTATATGGTCTTTTTATTTACAACCTGTTCTAAATAGTTGTGACACTTGTAAACCAGTACAGCTGTATTTAAGTTGTTGATGGAGTAATTTCCTAGAGCTGCACCTTCCATGTAACACAGTTATCCGAAGGCTTAGTTACTGAAAGCATGAGAACTGAAAGGAGTTGTAGGGTTTGAAGTATCATTATGCATTTATTGTACTGTTACTTTATTGTATTTTCATGTTTTTCACTTTACAATGTCATTGAACTTCAACCACTGCTTTTTTATTCTTTTCATTTATATTGCAAATTCTATCTTCTGTTTTCTCCTGTCTGCTATTAGGAGGGGAGGGGAAAAAACCAACCCCTAATCGAAAACAAACCAACAAAACAAAAAACATTGTGGGAAAAAGACTCAAAGGTTTTATCATGAGTCAGTATTTTCAGTTCACACTTCACATCTCCCTTTCCCCTGGAGGGATTAACACTGCCTATTAATTGAAGAGTACAGTTTATACTGAGCATTATTTAACATATGCTGGTGGAATTACTGTACTTCCTGTTTTGTATTCACAATAATAGGTTTCTGAAGAGTTGCCTTTGTATAAATACCTCACTGACATTTGAGGCAAGTATGTTCATGTCTTGGAGTAAGCACGAAGGAGTAATGTGTTGGAACACTACTAAAGAAGGAAATCTCTTTGTGTTTCATAAATGATACCCCTAAAGCCTTTCAAAAATCTTGTGTTTTTAAATGACAGCTCTGCAATGGTTTTGTTTCTTTGCTTTATGTTATTCTGGCTTGAATTGTCTCTAGTAGAGCATAAAGGGAAAATTGTGGCTTCAGCAAGGAATCTTCTCTGTACCTGGAGTGCTTTGCCAGGAAGCCTGAAATACTGTCACATGGAATAGCAAATCTCCAGAATGTGTTAATGTTAAAAGGAAGTGAAAACTTAATAACAAATGAGCTATTAATGCAAGTACAAATTTCCTTATATGTCTCTTAGTCCCATTTAAAGTCACTTGTGAAAAATCAGGGGGCCATGGGGAGCCCAGGGAGTGAAGGTTTTCACCAGACTTTGTGTCCAAGTTTTGTCTGTAGTGGTTGTGGGACTGCAGAGTTCTTACGATGGCCAGAGCTGATAATACATGATGGAGATCAGGTCAGAACTGATTAGGTTTTATTATCAAAACTCATTTGCTAATGCTTACTGACCATCTGGTTAGTTCTGAAATTTATTTTGAGTCTCTAGGGAAGGAGAAAAAGATTAGTGATAAAAGTAACAGTGACTTTTTATTATATGAAAGTTGAAATTATTAAAAAAATCTTAGCCTCTATTAAGGGGTTGAAAGCCCTCTGATAGTGTTTATATTTATTATTTATTTGTTTAAAGTGCACAAAATTTACACTGGTCTGAATCACTGGTTCTGTTTTCTTTACCTCTTAATTAGTTTTTACCATGTTATGTAGGCACACCACTGCTCTCCAGGATGTGTGAAATGGTTTCTTACATTCCAAAATATGTGGAGAAAATAAGAAATAGGAGGATATTTTTTTCTCCTTCAAATTTAAGCTGCTAGCTGTAGCTTTGTATATTTGCCAGTTAAAATCTCTGATGAAAATACTGTAGGAAAAAAACCAGTCTTGTATTGTTGTGCTCTCAGTTTCACTTCAGTTTTCATCTGGTTTGTAAGTGACACCCCAAAGATATTGTGTGTTTAATCCTGAAATCATCTTCGTCCTGTTTTATAGTCTGAGAGGGGAAAAAAAATGTGGGGAATTTCCTTTTAAGATACCCTTGTATCCTGCCTTCTCTTTAATCCCCATACTTCCCAGAGAAGTGTCAGCTGGCAATTGCTGTATGTGCAGGCCCTGAACTGAAGAGAAATTTAATCAAATTACACATAAACCTGAATTCACAGAAATTTAAGCAACTTGGCAACACCTCTCCCCATATGCACCAGTTTTGATTTGCCTGCCTGAAGCCGTGCTCGTGTCTGGCCTGCTGACAAGGTTCACACATTTGTGACAGTGCTGGCATAGCTGAATGTCCAAGAGCTGCATTTCTCTGGCTAAGTTGGCATAAGGCTCTGGTGAAGACTTTGTTGTACCTTTTCTCCAAATAATGTGAGCCAAGCAAGGCCAGAAAAAAAAAATAGCTTCAATTCTTTCAGATTCTTTGACTGATGTAGTATCAAAACCTATATACTCCTAAAGAAAAAATGTCCAACATGAACCACTCTGACTGAAACAATCTGGACTTGCTCTTAGTTCTGGGCTGACTTGTCTCTTGAAGGTTTCATGACAATGTTGCAGATGTTTCTGAGAATTAAAAAAAAAAAAAAAAGGAATAATTTGTCTAGATTAAATCAAGTCTCTGAAAAACTCCAGGCTCTTTATCTTTGGAGCATTGGTGATGATCCAAACAGGAGGATTGCTTTCCCTGGGAGGATTCACCTAGATTTGGCCATGGAAAATATATTTGCTCAGCACATTTAATCAGCTTATCACAAAGTTCTGCAAGCATCTTCTCTGTGTTTTGGGTAGTCTGGACAACATACTGCTTTCTGTGTAGCTGCAGCCTCATCCTCCATGATGTCTTGTCTGCAAAGCAGGAAGCTGGACTTTGGGCGTGGGGAGAGAAAAGAGCTGGGGATTCTGAGGTCCCCTCACTGTCCTTAATAGCAAAGAAAAGGGCAAAAGTATCCAGAAAAAAAGCTTAGTTTCTTGAGTGGGTGTTAGTTCTCTGGATTTTATGGTTGTCATGGCACAGTACAGCAGCCAGAAGGCAAGCAGGGAACACTCACCCTGTTTGCAAATGACATTATTGAGATGTAGCTTGTGGTCATATTAGATGCTTGTGGAGAAGCAGAGGTCTAATTGTAGCTGCACCAGAGCTCTTAAATAGCATCCTTTTAGTCACCCAGACTTTGAGAGAAGTCTGTGTTTGGTTGTGATGCTGGTAACCCACTGCACCACATTCCTCCTTAGGGGCAGAAAAAGAAGCCAAGTCTTAAAAGAAATAATTTCTCTGCTGCCTTGCAAATAGTAGTGCAATCCACAGGCTACATATCTGTGGTGGGGTTTTTGGGTGGCTGGTCAATGCACAGAATAACATCCTCCTGCTACCACAAATTGTTCTCATCATCCAGATGGAAAATGTCTGGGCTGTGGATTGGCTATTTATGTTAGTAAATGCAGGAAGGCTCCTGGGAGCCGTGGTGATAGACCAGCACCATCTTGGACACTGTACAGGAAAAAAAACCTGTCCCTGCCAGCCCCAAAAGGTGAGCACCCCAAGCTGTCCTTCTGTCAGCAGTGCACCCATGGGATAGACTCTCTGGTTTTCCTTGCAGATAGCTCTTCCTTTAAGCTTCAGAAGTAAAACCTACACAGAATCTGATAAAAAGTTGTAAAGGCAGATGCTGGGAGTTAACCAGACCTGCATGGGCAGCTGCAGCTTGGTTTTGTTCTCCTTTGTGTGTGTGTGTTACAGGGTCCTGCCGGAGATTTCCCAAGCGCAAAGTATTTGTTTGAGGGATTACTTATGAATGGCCCAGTGCCAGTGAAAATATCTGCTCTGAGTACAGCAATAATCAAAACCCAAACAAAGCCTTTTAAGATATATGCTGAGCAGTATGGGGATGACATAAAAATAGTTTGGTGTTTTTCTCTGGGATGGAGCAATGTGGCCAATGCCCACACGGTGCTGTGGAGGAGGCTCAGGGATCACCATTAGTCCTTCAGCCACTGTCACATAAGGGAACATGGCTTTTATTGTTACAGTTTTAAACTTGTCTGATTAAAAAGAAGGCAAAAGTGAATGGGGAATGAAGATGGAATAAAAATATGTATTTGTATTCCTTGTAAATTGAAGGAGGTAATTACATTGAGTGGATAAGCGGCTACCTGGTGACTAGTGGGGATAAATGGCTAATGAAAAAACCGCCTTCAAAAAGCTATCAAAGAGAAAAATAGCTCATAGCAATCACTGCCATGCAGTGTCACTGAGGTAAGCATCTTAGCCAGATTCCACAATGGATTTTCTGTTTATTCAGGTAATTAAATTATCCAGATTTTAAGAAGCAATATTATATAAATGTGTTTCGTCATGTCTATGTCTTAAAATGAATCTAAGTCCTTAAAATTGATTGTTTTAGTCACTCTCTGATTCCTGGAGTTTGGAAGGTCCTCATCAAGTGTAGGCTGAAGGTTTTGACACACAAACAGCAGCAAAGTTGTGGTAACTCTTCCTTTGCACAGCACATTCTTTATTTGCTACAGCAAATGTGTGGTAATTTGCCCATCTGGATATGAGTCATATGCTGCTTCTCAAGGAAAATGTGTGTTCCAGCCACCATGGCAGGGAACCTGAAAGATAAAATGTGGTTGCCATATATAAAAGTATAAATAATGCAACTTCTTGTCATCAGATGGGTCACAGCGGTTCCAAGTCTGTAAGTACATGCTCAGCTTAAAGTATGGAAAATACACAAATAATATTTCTTCTCTGACAAAGGTATGTGTGAAATGACACATTAAAACAGGTAAATTTTTTATAATAATGGTTGCTCATTTTCTAGTTTAGAGCAGTTTTCTGCTTTATACAGTTCTTTATGAGAGAATATGTTGTTGCAAGCTTTTTTATTATTATTTTATTTTTATTATTGGTTTTATCATGTTGGCTGTGGAAATATTGCCAAATCCTTCGTGGTTAGCTGTAGCAAAAACACATGGGATTAATCAATATGTGAAATAATATATATTATTTCACTTTTATAGGGTAGGAATCTGATGTGTGCATGCCAGTGAATTTTGTTCAAGGAAACCTTTCTCTTGCACTGCTACTTATCACAGAAGTAGAAGTGATATTATAGTTGCATTTTTAAAAATCCACCACTATACTCTGAAGGTAACTGGAATTTTATTTGGTTGCTTTCTCACCATGCTGTCAATTAACTAGGACAAAAATAAAACCTCCTTCTATACAGTGTGAATAGGCAAGCAGAAAAGCAGTGCAGAGCTGTTGCCCTCTTTGCCCTGTGTGCAGGTGAATATTAACATGCACATTTAGATGCAAATACCTCTACAGAGTATAGGCATGTACAGCTTATATTTTTACAGGCCCAGATCTATTTGACAGCTTTTGTAGACACTAAAAGAGTGCAGTAAGGAACAGTACTGCAGCCAGGTGGGATCACAACCCTGTCATCCCTGTGCAACTTGGATAGTTTCACACACAGTAGCAGACCAGTATTGCAGGGGTCATATGTGTGGGCTCCCAGCCCTTGCCAGACCAGTACCTTTTGTAAATAAACAAATGCCACAGATGATGAACAGTTATCTAATTGAAAATGTCCACCCCCAGCCAGCTTTATAAATGGACTGTCATTTAGCAAGTCAGAGAGGGCTGCACTTTTTTTTTTTCTGATGAGTAGATGGAAACTATTTGCTTCTAAGCAACATTTTCAATAAAGGGGATTGATGTCAGGTTCAGCAATGCATGTAGAAATACGTGCTCATTTACTGAGGGATGTGATGGTTTCTCTGGCATGAGTTTGATGTAGCTGCATTACTCAAACTGTGGCTGTAAGGAGCTTTCTCTAAATCCGTGTCAATACAGTGTTAGTGCCCTCATACAGTATTGAGACCACACCACACAAAACCCCCTCATGTAGTGCCATTTGGATATGTCCGTGCTGTATAATTTTTTGAAAAAGCTTTGTTGAATGAAGATGTATTGACTGTCCTTGTAGTACTTTTTGGTTAATCATGTGATTGGCTCTTCCTTGTGCATGTAAGAAATGACAGTGTTTATTTAGGATATGGTAAGAAGTAAATCTAAAATAAATTATTAATAATATGTAAAATAATCATAGAATCATGGCCTGGTTTGGGTTGGAAGGGACCTTAAAGATCAGCTAGTTCCAAAGCCAGGTTGCTCAGAGTCCCATCCAGCCTACACTTGAAGAAGGTCTGATGCTCTGCAACCTTACCAGCCTAGGAAAAACCCAGAAAGCCAGGTTCCTTGGTGAATTTCTTTTTTTGGCTTATTGGCAGCTGTCTGGACTGGCAGATTCTTGAGAAGGGCAACTATCAGATGGTGTGCAGGGGAGGCAGATGATGGTGCAAGAGTGACCCTATCCCCTTAACTGGTTCTAGGATTCTGGCTTGCAAGTGGCAGTAGTAGCCAAATGTAGACCGTGATTAAGTTTTAGTTACTCAAACTTAAATAATGTAATTCTTCATATTTGAGTAACTATCTGTTGATTCTTACTTTAGCTCTGGCTATCTCCTGTCTCCCCTTATCTCAGCTGTTTCATTTTAGCATGTCAAGGGAGAGGAAGAAGGGAGGCTGCAAATGTGAGGGGACAGCCTTGTGCCTGTGGAGCAGATTATCTCCGGGACATGCAGCTGAAGTGTTTGAAAAGCCCTGGAGTTTGGCAGTTTTCCGTTTGCTTTCCCTTTTCCTTCCTTTTTTTAGTCCTCCAGTAATAGCTCCCTTGTTCCAAAGAACAAAACCAGCACTTAGTGGTCATTCAGAAAGATTCATTAAAAACAGGAATGGAGTAATTGTAAACAGGCACCCCCCTCCTATCATTCCTCCCCCTTCCATTCTAGCCCAGGGCATAGCAGCCTTGTGTTGTCTGGCTCCAGACAAATTTTGGGAGAGAAAAAGGAACAATAGCCTTTGGAGGTTAAAATAACCTTTCCTTATTCAGCTGTTACAGTACTTTCTTAGAAAACTAAGAAAATAACCATAATTTAAATTTTTTAAAACCACACACTAACTGATAAATATTCTCTTATTGTAAAATCAGAATGTGCCTCTTATTATAAAATAGAGGTAGTGATTGTGCTAAGATTTCATTATAGAAGGTAAGAAAGGTGGGAAACAGCAATGGGAATGTTAATTCAGATTTCTTATAGACTGCAGTAATCAGTGGCTGATAAAGCTGTGATTCATTCCTGGTTTGTCTTTTTTACAAGAGCTATCCAATAATATTGCAGATTTGTTAACCTTTGTGCTTACCAAGAATTACTGGCAGTGGTGTAGGTTACGAGGAATAGCAGTGATTTTCTGGATAGGTGATGTTTGTGGAAATTGTTCCATTGCTAAGAGACCTTTTTAATTATGGAATTACAGACAGGAGCTGAAGATGTGCTCTGGGTACCTCTCCTCCCTCCCCTTTGCCTCTGCAGCAGCAGAGCCCTTGCAGAGTGTCTGCTGCCTTCCCACCCTGTCAGCCCTGCCCAAGACTGACCTGAAGCTGGAGCTGGTAAAATGCCATGGATTTAGATGCAAAAACAGGTTACTTTAACACTCACAACTGCTCCAAAATTGAGCTGTCCATTGGTAGTAACCAGTGTGCACTGGACCAGGGGTGGGTACTTAGTAATAATTGTGGCAGTTTTGATTGACAGATGGTTTGGCAGCACTTGTTGTATAAACTGTTTTGGTATCTGCAGTAGTGTGAGAAGCTAGAGTTCAACTGGAGAACCAGCTGACTTCAAAGCAGGACAATCCATGTGTCTGTCTGACCTGGCATGGAGTTACCTGGGGATAAACTGGATCAGAATGAGCCACACCAGACAGTGACACTGTATGGCAGTGATTGCTGTGAGCTGTTTTCCCTTTGATAAATAGTACAGTGGCAAAAGCAGTAGAGCTGCTCCCTGTGGGGTGTGGAGAAATGTATTTAGTCTGAGGGCTGCATTAATCGAACTGGTACATGAATTAGTTGGGTTTGAATTACCCTGTGTTTCTTCTCATGACCCACTATTTTGCCAGGGGGGATACAAGTGGAATTGCTGTGAGAGGATGGTACTGCAATCAGGTTCAAAGACATTAAGGCCAATTTACAGCCCTGTTGTTGCTATCCGGACTGGGTAGTAACTGCTTAAAAATAAATACCATTAGGAGCAGCCTAATACATCTAATTATTCACTACTGTTACTCAGGTGATTGGGAAGAAATAAAATGATTAGTATCCTTGGGGTTGGATCTATCCTGTTTATTTACAGGCATCTCAAAGTGACCATTTTTTTCCTATTTTCCCTTAAGCAGAAGAGGCCAGAGCAGGAAAGCATGGGAAGGACAGCATGTGTAGGATTGCTTCCTGTTGCAGATGCAGAGACAGGTTTTTTGTACTGGATTGATGGGATGTGGCACAGCTCCCCTCACCTCCAGCCTGACCCTCGTGGCAGAGGACAGTGTAAGTGGTCCCAGAAGCAACAGGTCTGTAATGGGAAGTTGTGTGTGCCTGTTGAGCTGAAGCTCCACACCTGTTCTGTGTCATAACAACTTCTCCTGCACACAGGGGGGGAGTTCTGTGAGTTATTTAGGTGTTAATTTTGTTGGATCCTGGGGCCTTTTCTCCTGCTGGACAAGCAAAATAGTTTTCTGTTCTGTCAGCAAAACTTTGACCTAACTCTTTTTGGCTTGTCCTCAGAAACTTCCATATAACCATGTGCATGTCTGCAAACACCATCATTATAAAGGCCTCTGAAATCATGCTGTGATGAAGGATAATAATTACTTTTTTCACAACTTTTAAATTTGTTTTTTTCAGTTCACAAAGTAAGCATGAAAAAAATTGTAGGCATTTTCTAATGAACTATGGAAGAATATACCAACCCCACACTTGACTTGCCATGCTGTTAACCCATTTACCTTACCTTTAGCTCTGGCCTTGACCAGATTTACCTGTTACAGATTGGTGTTTTCAGTCAGAGACTGTAACAGCATCACAGCTTGGCAGCATCCTCACACCCACACAACCATGTTTTTCTGAGGTTTTTGACTTGTTGACCTCAGTCCTTCATTGGTTCATACCTATTTAAGTAGGTGGTTGTGCTGTGTCTTCAGAGAGCAACGCCAGAGCTTTGTCCTTTGAATTATGCTTAGGGAAGATGGGATTTCTCCCTGAACCTGTTTAAATCACAGAGAAAGTGTGCAGGGGAAGTGCATTATTATTATCTTAGTTTGGGTCAGTGTCATTTAAATAATGAAATAATTAATAAATCTATTATGCTTTGATAATAGGTCATAAATACAAGGGTGTGACTCTCAGAGTGGTGCTTGAGGGCTTTCTTTCATAATAATGCATGTAGTCAGTTTATTTTGGTATAAAAACCTTAAAGCTTAGTTTAATATTGTACTAAATATCTGCATATCTTATAGTCATCTACCTCTTCCTTTACCCGGATCTATTTTATAATTGTTTTACATTTTTGGGGGGTAAAAGATGCCTGGTGAGAGTGATCAGGCTGAGAATTCAGTGATTAGTGCTATTTCAGATCTCTAGATACCATTTATACAGATGGACCCAGCTGTTTCTGTCTGATTTTGATACCAAACTGCTAATTGCTGATGGCAGGTTTACTTTTACTACTGTGCTGCCCTTGGTTGTCCTTGTAGTTGTGAACTGTCAAAATATTGGGGCTTTGGGGCCCTTATTCTTTACACATCACAATTATTGCCTTAAACCTAACACAGGTGGGATGTTGCAGGGATCATCCTGTTTTGATTTGTGAATGTGAGGAACTGCTGAACTTAAGGCACACAGGGAATATGAGCTACAGGAATCTCTAGGAAACAAGATCATTGGCCTTGGAAAATCCAAAGCAAAAGCTTCTGCAGCCTGGCCTCTCATCAACATTGAGGTATAAAAGAAATTTGAGAAATTTGTGTTTAGCGTCTTATCAGGATTTCTGAATGTGATATTGAGAGGCTAAGATCTGTGTTTAAATAGTTGTTGCTTGTTATTGCTAAGACTTTGAGATAGGAAAGGAACTTGAGGCACATGATTTTCTTGTCAAAGAAAATACCTGTGCTTTCAAATACGAAGACATATTTGGAGTAGCTCAGCTTTCTGTATGTGTTTTCAGTTTTGACTTCCACTGTTGACATGTTGCATAGCAGCTTCTGTAAGGTGTCAATATAGAGAGTGTCCAGTGAAAGGTTGAATGTGGGTCATGGTCTTGCACAGAGGAGCTAATACTGGATGGAAAAGAAGAGAAAAAACACACAGGCAATGCCAGTTACACCGATGCAGTTACTTTTGAAGTGGTAAGTGCTGAAGTATTACCAGAGTTGCTCTTCCTTGCCTTTGTTCTGTCATTACCTAAGAAAAGATTGTTGTTTGATAAACAATGTGCAGCATTGGATGCCAGATGAAAGCACAGCCAAGAGATTAGATTACATTATCAAGAGAGAGAGGAAGGAAGATGAATTGAGACCGGGTCTGTTACAAGTCACCAGGTAATTATCAAGCTTCGTAATTATAAAGGGGCAGCCTCTCCTTTCTAATGTCTGTTTTAGAGTTTTAAATGTTACTTGTGATTAAAAGCAGATCATTTTGGGAGGGAGGAGTGAGCTTTGTTATTTCTCCATCCAGATTGTTGTTGAAACAAAGAAAAGCTGCAAAAGTGGAAAAAGTCCTTGGATGATGTATGTGCATGTGTTTGGAGGGCAGAGATGGGATAGTAAGAGCTCTGAACTTCGGATTTCCCAGCAAAGTGGATGTCAAAATCAATCTGAAAATAGTGTGGCATGAAGTAAACTAGTTTTTCCTCTGGTAATGAAGTCACAGCTCTGGTTTAGCTGATGTGAAGAGTCGATGGTGGGGTGTCCCCACAGGTTTCAAAACTGGGGGACAGATAACATTCAAAATGGCTGGTAGCCTATTCTGTGTCACACCTAATCCTGGTATCTCCACTGATAGATAATACAAATTTGCCACATGACATATTTTTCCTCTCTGTCACAGGTCACTCAAAAACACAAATTAAATTTTGCTAGCTCTAATTAACTATAACCTTGAATAGAAATCAGGTTTTTCCTTCTTTAGAATCACTACATATGTGGTTGAATAAGGGCCAGTTTTCAGGCCCATTTTCTGAAATGGGTCTGTTCCCAAGTTTGCTCTGATGAGGACTATACAGCCAAAACAGGTTTCCACCCACATAAACTTGTCTAAAATCCCACGAGTAATGCTATGAAACCTGCATGACCACCACTCCTCTGTGTTAGAGTCTCACTGGTGATCTAGGAGGATAATGGGAAAGGTGACAATCTCAAAATTATGCACAACAATTTACAAAATGTCTTTTTATGTCTTCAGTGTTTCTAACTTTGACATGCTAGGAAGATTGCCAGGATGATGGGACTGCCATGTCCTTTGTACTGGTAGAATTCTTTCTTTTCTGTTGTAGCCACACTCACCTTTTCAGCCTTTTCTGCCTGCCCATCCCTGTGGTTAAATAAGTAGATGCTGTGGTTGTGAACGTCTCTCCCGAGGGGTGAGGCTCACCAAGTGCAGAACACCTGTCACTCTGAAAGGGCTTGGGAACACCTTTCTGAGAGTGTGTCCTGGAGAGCGAAGAAAAGGATGTGCTATGGCTAGAAACATACTTTAATTGGAAGAGCATTAAAGTGCCACAGAAGGAGAAGAAGAGAGAAAAAAAATGAAAAAAAAAAACCCCAACCCCAAACACAAACCAAAACAAACAAATTAACTAAACAGGTTTCAGAAATACGAGAGAGGTCTTGTAATTTGGGCTCAGGCCTGGAATATGTCTTAAATCTCAGACTACTTTGTCAATTAAGTTCAGTTGCAAAGTGAGAGCAGGCACATGCCTTTGGGAGCCAAAGAGAAATATTGATAAATAAACCGGATTGGATAGTTCTTCCATTCCTTACAAACAATGCTCTTAAAGAGGACAATGAGGGTGGTGTTTTAATGAGATTCTAATCCGTGACTGGAATAGCTTTGCATAAAACATGGAAATTTTGCTTTGTCAGAGGCCTGCGAATGGTACTGAAACTGTAATTGTGCTCAATGCTATTGTGAGACGCAAACACTGGCAGATGTGATCTCTGCTGTGAGTTTTCACATGTTCGTTTTATGTGCCTGGTGGCTCATCTATAAAAGCCTCGTCATAGCTGGAAGAGCAGGGAGCAAATGGACTTGCTAATGCCAGGGAGTCAGCCCTCAGCTGGCGTGTGAATGGCTGTGGACTCAGCAGCATTTATTGCACGGTCTGCTGTGTTTAGCCTGCTACTCCAGAATGAAATCTGAATTACTTGTAGTCCTGTGTTAGACCCGATTCTCTTTGAATTGATGAACATCATTCTTTCTGACATTCACTACCATATTTAGTCCATGTAATGTGGACTTGTCCGTGGGAAGCAGCCTGCCCTGACTAAATAGTACTTAGTAAGGTCCCAGCCTTCCTGAAAAGCTTTTCCCCCTCCCACACCTTTTTTCTTTCTCTTCTTCTTCTTTCTTTTCTTTTTTTTTTTTTTTTTTTTTTTTTGGTAAGTAGGTTTTGTGGAAGTGAAGTATCACAGTGGTATTTCAGAACAGAATCCTCAGATCTTAAAAAAAGAAAAATAAAGGCAGGGTAGTAGAGGGATGAAGGAAGAGAAAAGCTCTGCATGACAAGCCATTGTCTCTGGAAATGGAACACGCCCACTAGGTATTTTTCCATCAGGAACCATTGAATTAGTCCTCTGCATCCTGATCTGAGAGATTGTAAAAGTAGGACTCTTGCAGTGAATAGACTGGTTTTTGTCAATAGCTTTGAAACTGCCTGCCACAGCTCGTGTGCTTTTGTGCAGTAATTTGTTTATTATTACTTCCTTCCTATGAAAACAGAATAAAACGAGCGACAAGCAAAATACACATTTGGATGAGATTTTGCAGTTTGAAGACTGAACTGTTTTGTAAGAATAATTTGATGGTGTGCATTTGTTCCCTTGTGCAGTGGAAACCCAGAGAGGAATAGCTGCTGGGGTGTGCTCTTGAGGAAGTGGGAAAGCAGCAGGATGCTCCATCTCTGTGGGGGACACAGTCACTAATAAAATGTGAGAGACTGCACTGAACTCAGTTCCTTGAAATACTTCGTGATACCATTAAAAGAGGGTGCTTGGCAGCACAAATTAGCTGCACCTCGTGGCTTACAGCAGTGTGTTCAAAGTGTGGGTCAGCAATCACAAGCTGCAGAGTTCCCAGGTTGTGTGACTTTCCTACCCCTGAGACAGGAGTTGCTGCAGAGGAGGAGTAATTGAATTACAAGTGGGTGGTTCTGTGCCAAACAACATAACTTGAGCCATGAAGGTGGTTTACCTGAACTCATTTTACTCATTGTTTCAAAGTGCAGATTTTAACTGGCGTCAGAACTAAGCCCTGAAATGTGAATTTAGGTGAAGGATTTTAATCTTCAGGTAGACTTTGGTTGGTTCCTCTCCTTTGACTGTTGTGTCTCAGTGAGGAATCTCTCAGTGGGTTGATGGCAGGGGTGGTGTGAATGAGCAACCACTCATATTAGCTCAGCACCAGCACGTTTAACCAAACAGCTGTGAGGGAAGGTTGCAACTTTAGTTTTCTCTTAATCACAGGTAAGAATATATTGCTGACCCTCAACATTAGGCCCTCCCTACCCCACCTCTTGAGCTGGTTCCTGGAGGGATAGGTATGCTCATGTACTTTTATTTCAAAATCAGAAGAAAAGACATAATTCCACTTCACCTCTTCTCTAACAAAATAACTTATGTTACACACAAGTGCAGCACAGACTTGGTTAAAAAAATTGGAAGTCTGTACTCTTTTATATAAGAATTTGTTAGCTGTTCATTTCTATTCAGTTAGCATGCAATACCTGGGTTTTTTTCATGGAAGCTTGGCATAGTCAATGATGAGACCATCTTAAACTTACAGCTCTCAGCTCCAGTGAGGTGAAGAGAGCCTGGAAAGTGCAGCGTGTTTTCAGTACTGAGTCGTGGGTGATTAGCAGTTGGCAATGAGCTGATATGAAATGATAATGCAAGAGTGGCTGTGGTAATTGTGTTGTCTGTGTCTCAGGAAGAGGTGTGTCTGCCTCTTGCCTGCAGTAAAATTGATGACATGGTCTGATAGACAAGTGCTACATAAAGACTGAGAGGAATTTATAGGCACCTGAAGGCAATACAAGGCGATGATGAAAGGTGTTCTCAATGTTAGACACTAATTCATAGTGAAGTGAAATCCTCAGAAGGGCTTTGTGTCTGCCATGCAGCTCACCAGGATGGAAGCCCACCTTAAATGACAGCAAGTTGTAATTCAAACACACTTTGGTGCCATGTTGAAGTTCACAAGCAAAAGAAAAAAAAATCAGAAAAATTAATTAGACCTTAGCTGCAAGCTTCTTGTTGCAGCTCTTTCTTAAGAATTTCCTCAACTACTCTACCTTTTACTCATGTGTTATTTTGCTATATGCTTTTTTCTTCTTGGTTATCTTAAATATGTGTATTCAATGCACATCAATAAATGCTTCTGAAGTAGAGTAAAAGATTATATTTGAACCAATTGGGTTAGAATTTTACAATTGCCTCTTTTTCAGCTAACTATGCATTTTTTTCTGGGGAATAACACGTTTTCTCAGTCTTGTCATCTGTCTGCAGAGCTTGTTTATGTAGTTCATCAGGTTTCTGTGAAACAGGAATAAGGTTACATACTCAGAAGATTCAGTAGTGCTTAAGAGCAGTTTCACTTCCTAAAATATTGCTCATGATTTAAGGACTGCTGTGAGCTAGTCTTATTACTTTATTTTTTTTCTTCCAGAAGATACCAGTTTCCAGTGATAAGCCAAAGAATTGTTATAGCACCAAATGCAGAGTAGAAGACTGAGGCAATTTATGGGAACAGATTAATTACTGTTATGTCCTGTGTTGTAATCACGTTGTTATGGTCATTGTGGTCTGGCTCTGTAACAGAGGCCAGGCTTGTAGAGAAATACATGAAAGAAATGGAAGAAGTTTCAGACATGGGTTACCATGATCTGGAGAGCGGTGTGTTTGCCAGGAGCCTTCTTTTTTCCCCTTTGTCAGCTGATTCCTAAAGGATAGTGCTTTCCTGTGTCCTGTTGGAGAGAGGGTTACAAACTGCATTTTGGATGACTGTAGCAATCTGAGGTAATGAAGAATTGGTGTTGGTATTGCACTGTCCTTTCAGAACTATCCTATCAGATGCTCTGTGCACTGGTGGAAGGACATGTTCTTTCATTTCTCAGACAGAATGCTGAATTTCCATGCTGAAGTTCAGAAACTGCATTTTTATGAATGTATAAATTTAATTACGTTGTTCAATTGTCATTGTGCTCACCTTTTCCCCACATACTCAAAATCTGCTTATTTTTCTGTTTATGGTCTGTATTGTTATATTTGCTTGCAAAGCAAAAAGGAGTGGCAGAATCCTTTTAGAAACACTAGAGGTGCCAACAATAATGATGATGATACAAAGTTCATAAATACTTTTTTTAATTTCAAAACTAATTTCTTTCACAGTCTTTCCTCACACTTTGTCTTCTTGTAAGTCTGAAAAACCCAAATTGGACAATGTCATTACGTCCCGTTAAAGGAGGTCAAGTTGTACTCTAATGCTTAAAGTTATCTGAGACTCTTCTCAAATATGCCAAACAAATTCTCCATTTTCAAGGTCAAAACCAGTTAGATTCCAGTGCCTCTGAAAGCTGTCTTTTTTTCCTTTTGGAGCCATCTTGCTGTTCCCTGGATGGCGTCTCCTGTTCACTCTTTCAGTTCATTCACTTGAGTCAGTCTTTACCGAACTCTGTGTGGGTTTCCCCCCCTCCGCCTCCAAATCTTTCTCAATTGTTTTTCTCTGAACCACAACTTGCCCTTTTCCACCACTAATGATGCTTTTTTTTTCTGACTTGCTCCTTTTGTGAACACTGGCCTATTCAAGGCTGAATTTCTCATTGCTCCCAGCTTGACCTTTCTTCATTTTGTTGACTTCATGCTTTCAAATTTTGCCTGCTTTTTCTCCCTCTCTTTTTGTTCTTCTTCTCTTGTCTTTTCCCTGGCACTGTATTTCTCCATCTTAGTGTGTCCCACCCTTCCTGTTCATGTCAGCTACCTCTCATTTTGTCACTTCTGGCAAAATCAATCACCTTGGTAAGGAAATTCCCAATTATATTGTATTTTTCTTTTCAATTCTTTGCTTTGTAAATGGTTTCTCTGATTCTGTCCCTTTTCCAGTGTCATTTACTATCTCAGGTTTTACAAATTTATTAGTGACAAGAGATGTACTGAGTCAAAAGAGTTATTCTCAAAAAGTGAAAATGCATCATAAATTAAAAAAAAGTCTTGAAAATTAACCATGGTAACAGAATCAGCTTTTTCACATCAACATCCCTTCCTCCCTGAGCTAATACAGGAGCTTCCACAGAGCTGCAAAACTAATGAAGCTTCTGATAAATTTGTATGTCTGCTGGTTGACTGACTTCTGCTGAATTTTAGGAGGGCTGTAGCTGAACTTCTGATTTATTAAATACCATAGAACTCGCTGCAGGAAAGAAATATTATGCCCAGTGAGCAAGGGATAAAACCTTAGCTGGAGTTATTGCCAGTGTGGACACTGGATAATTCATATGGAGATGTTATTGACTGTTAGCCTTGGACATGGTGTGCTGTCATGGACATGATTTCCTGGTGAAAACAGATCAACATCTGTCAGCGGTCCCAGATCTGGCAAAATAAAATTCAGAAAGTTGAAGACTGATATATGTTGGGTATGTGCTTGTTTGCTGTTGTAGTTGCTTGATATTGGTTTTGTTTTTTTAGTATCTTGTTCCAAATGTAAAGGCTTTTAGGTATTTTTCAAAGTTTTATTTTCCTCTGCTTCCTTTTGCACACTCCTAATGTTTTCTTCAGTTAATTTCTTTCTTTACGGACTCTTGTCCATTCCTCACCTTTGCACTTCTTTCCCACATTTCCCTTTCCTGGTATTTCTTGCTTTGAATTGATGGTTGCTGTGTTGTGCAGCAAACCTTCTGTTTTTTTCTGAAACTCTTCTGCTGAGTTTTTTTTCTTATCCTTCTTATAATTTCTATTCTTTGACTTCTTCCTGATTTCTCCCTAGTGCTTCCTAAAACAAAGTCATCGTGGTTTGAATTCACTTTATCACTGTCTTTTCACCGTTCAGATCCTTTTCTGAAATGGACAAGTGGTTTCTTCAGTAACAAAAGCAGTGATGCCACCCCGCTTCTCCTTCCCCCTCGCTGCAATACCCAGTGAATTAAAGTTACAACAAAGGGAGACAAGGAAAAGGACTTGTGATGGCACAAGTGGGCAGCAGCGTTGCTTTGGTTGCCATAGCAACGGAGTTGCCCATTTTGGCATGCAAGCATCGAGAGATTTAAGTAATGACATCCATTAAAATATAGTGTGGGTTTCCTGCAAGTTGGCAGCAGGGCTGCAGGGTTATTCTCAGCTATCTGGGCTTTTTTTGTCTGCTCTCTTAACCTTCCTAATTGACCTGTTTGCAAAAACATTCTGTATCCAGTGGCTCCTTCCAATCGGAGACAGCCCTGAGGGTAAAGTTCACTGTTTAATTCCACAAGTGCTTATGGACAATGCTATTCTAAAGGTACACAGAAGGCTGTTGTGCTTGCTCTGCGAGTGTTAATGGAACTAATGTATTTGTCAGGAGAGGAAAACACAGCTACCCCTGCACAGAGAGCAAGCACAGACTCTCGGTGAAAGGAGAAGAAAGATATAAGATAAAGTAAATATCAGCAAAATTACATTATTAGTTACATGGATTCCCTTCTGGTCTATAGGATAAGTATACCTGGAGAAGAATAAAATGACAGATTTAATTTTATCACTTTTAAATGACGGCTAAATCCTTGCTTCAAAAATAAACCAGAGAATGGAAATCACTTTGTAAAGCAGCCCATTTCTTACTTACTGCATTACTTCTTACTGCTACTGTGACTTTTTTAGAATTTCTCATACTTGAGATATTCAGCTATTTAAAAACCTGGTAGGAATATTATGGATGCATTTCATGGCAGAGATGATGGCTATTAATTTGTTAGGATGACTTCTGAATTTATTTTTTTTTTTGTTGATGTGGACATTTGCAGCAGTTTGCAGATGTACTCGAGAGTGCATCCTCTCAGAATGGGACTTTTCTTCATGGCAGTATTGCTTCTATAGATATTGAGCTGTATTTCTTTTACTTGCACTCATTATTTTTGCTAACAGAAGAAGCATTTCTGGTTATTGTCATGACATAATAATATTAAAGTAAGCATTTATTTTTCTAATCTAATCTACTCAAGTCATGTGAATGGAAGGAGCATTTTCAGTTTGTGAATACTTCTTTGTTTTTTCTTCTGTGCTTACGAGTCAGAGTATTAAATATAATAATATTTTTTATTTAAAGCCCTGTTATTTTTCTGCTCGATTGTGCAGCATGTGCTGTACTTAATTTAAAAAAAAATAAAGAAAGAAAGTTGGATCCCAGCTGGCTGCTATTGTTGCTTGTAGAAATAAAAAAGGTTAAAACTTGGGCTGAATGGTTGAAAAAAGTGTGAGTTTAGACAAGGCTTATTAATTGTTCTTTAATATCATCCTGTACCAGTGAGTGTCAGGGAGCACCAACGTAAGAGTTTTCATGTAAACCTGCAACCACAGCTACATAAACAAGCTCTCAGCTCTGTTGAAATCACAGGCAGCTCGAAATCATGACCAAGTTTCCTATGGAAATAACTAATGTTTAAACCCTTTTAAATTCCATTGGCAGTTGAGAAAATAACCTGTTATTTAGGTCATGGAACATTTTTCTTTCGTACTTTGCTTGTACCCATTGCATCAAATGAGGCTTCCCCTTCTATTAAATTCTTACAATTGGTTTTATGCCTTGTGTTTATTGTAGCTGATGGTGGGGGGCAGTGGGGACTAAACATATTTTGAGTCTAATTGCGAGTGATTGGTTTTTCATTTTTCCTTACATGTCATTGTTTAAATTCTGCTCTTTTGACATGTTTTGTCCTAAAGCACTGCCTGCTTACAATTCAGTACTTCTATTAGCTTAAGGCCCAGCTAAGCAACTCCTGTTCTGTGTTAGTAAATGTCTTAGTTCCTGACAGGTACTGCAGCAGGAATCTGATGGATATGACATTTACAGCATTGGAGCTGCAAGGGTGAGAAATAATCTATGTCTTGTCAGCTTATGGTAGAGTTAAACTTCTCTTTTAGTGGAATGAGATAGTAGCCGTTTCCCACTGCAAGTAAGAGATAAATTTTTGGTTGGTTTTATTGGGGTTTTGGGTTTTTTTGTTTGTTTTTTGTTTTTTAATGTAATGGGGGAAAAAATCAACTCTTTCCCACAATCTGAATTTGTAAAATAAGTTGTTGTTGTTGTTACAAAATTTTATATTAAGTGTTTGGATCCTTAAGCATGAGGAGATAAACATCAGTATGTCTCAGACTCAGAAGGCTAATTTCAAGTCTTTGTTTTATGCACTCAGATATTTTGGATTTGCTGTGTCTGCGCTGAAAATTGTGGGTGAATTTGGCCCAGAAACTACATGCTTGGTCATCAAAAGTTGTGTTATCTAATGAGAAAGAAAATTTTCATGATAGATGGGATAGTCCCTGAGCTGTCCAGTGGTTCCCAAAGTAGCACACTGGAGAACTGCTGGTCTTGGCTTTCCTTTTCATTTCAAGTTAACAGGAAAAGAACAAATGTGTGGAGATAAAGGCTGTATCCTCCAAGGAAGTTCTTTGATCCTGTCCTGACTATCTCAATGTAACTCCTTGTGAGGACACTTGTATTCCAGGATGAAGATTCCCCTTTTTTCTGTGTACAAAATACAAGCAGAAGAGGGTAAGGAGCATTAATCCTGGAATACAAATGTCCCAACAGGATTAGCGTAGCCATTAATGTCTCTGTAGACAAACCTGAGAGGAGAGAGAGAGTTAAAGCAGTCTGTATTCTCTTCATTTTCTTTTTAAAGCTCAAAACACTCACTGCCATGCCTGAGGCTAAGTTCAGAGTTGAGGGATGCTTCATTGTGAGTGTTTTTCTGTAGCTGCCGTTCATTGCCCCTTCGGTATCACAAAGAGGTGTCACACCCAAAATCCGCAGCAGGCTGCTCACCTGTCCCAGTCGCAGGCTCTGCTGGAAGGGAGTGTTTGCTCTCAGGTGGGGTAAGATGAGATCTGTGCTGCCTCACTTCCAGAGCTCGGGGTTATTTAGCATGTACAGTCATTCCCAACTTGCTTTTTTTGTTTTGCTCATCAGTGCAGACGTGTTCTTAAGGACAGAAATCACAGTGGCTTGAATAAGAAGGAAGCTGCTGACAGCTTTACTGCTCTTTTTTAATTGCTGTTATTCTCTGTGAGCAGTGTGGCTTTTCCAAAAGTAGTTCTGTGGAATTCAGTGGAATTCTGAATATCATACCCTGAGTGTTAAAAAGGTGCTGTATTTTATTGGTAAATGTTTCTTCCTTTTTTTTCCCCCCTTCCAAAATTATGCTAATGCAGAATTTACTGTTCACTTTTTGAGCATTTACTACTCTGAAATAGTCCCTGCTCTGCTTCATAGTTGGCAATCTAATTTATACACAAGTACTAGTTTTTTAGGAATACTGGATTTTTAACAGTAACAGCTCGAATTTTAAATTATTTTTCCAAACTCTCATACAGGGAAAACAATGTCCCTGCTTTATAAAGAACTGGCAGAATAGACCTCAATTGTCAATCCTGGGAGCATTCTGAAAACCTGTGTGACAAATTCAGTTATATTGAGGGTGTGATTTTTTTTTCCAGGTTTTCATGTCTTAAGGAAACTTCTGAAGCTGATTCCATTTGTAGTCCATACACTGTGTATGGAGCACTGTCCTTTATTCTTTATTACACTCTGCAGGTTGCTGATTACATGTACCTTTTGAGTCTGTCCTCTAGCATCCAGGAGCATAAACAAAGCTGCAGACACTGTGTTCCTCTCCTTGCAGCATGATATGTTTGTGAATTAACCAAGTAGCCTTGGGTTCTACTTGAGTTTCCCTATTGTTGGAAAGGCAATTTATTCCTTTAATGAGACTGGAGATTAAGGATTGAATTAAAGGGAAAGTGTGGGTTGATACAAAAACCAGTTAATAAATAAATTACTTCTATTTTCAGTTTAATAGCTGATGAGGTGTTTGCTTTCTTTTCACAGTGCTGAATTGTTGGGAGTAATTGCTTTTTTATGGTTATAGCTTATAAGGAATACTGTGCCCTTAGTTTTTCATAACTGAGAAACCACTGAACTAAAAAAGTAGGCAGCTCCAGAAGTGAGAGTGTGTGATTTAGGAAAGATCTTGTGAAGATCCTGTGGTTTAGAAAAGATCAAGCTGGGAGGAGGAGAAACCACCCATTTTTCTGGAGTGGTATAAAAAGATTCGCCACAGGAGGGATATTTTGAAGCCATATCTAACTGTTCAGTGAGCCTCTTTAGCCAAGTTAGGCATATAGCCACATGGAAATTTAAGTAGGGAAACTAAACACAGCTCCCAGATGCATCCTAGAAACAATCAGGTGTTGGCTAAGGGACCTTATTTCTGTCTCACTCCTGTCTGTGTTGCTTATCCTTTGCCACCCTGCACTTTTTCATATCCTGATGGGAGTTTTATCTCACTGCACGGTGCTTTATCTCCTGTTACACGGGTGCCTACTCCTCACAGCTCCTTGGGGAACATGTGTCTTCTCCTCTTCCCTGCACCTCGCTCCTTAGGAGAGGGACAGTGGAGAGCCAGCTGCTCTTATCAGAAATTCACACAGTACCTGGCAGTAGAAGGGGAAAGCCTTTGAAGTTGTGTGTAGGAAGGAGAAAGGACCCTCTTGGGAGTGCAGTGTGTGTTTCCTAGGCATGGCCACAGGCTCTGAAGTCATGGATAGGAGGAGGGAGCCCAGTTTAGCCCCAGGTGTGTGGGCAAGAAGTCACCCTGCAGGTGGAGGAAGCTGTGGCACTCCTGAGCCATCTGGCACGAGTTAGGCACACTCATGGATTTTGCTCCTCTTAGTCCCTTGTAGAGGTACAGCAGAGAGTCAGCCATGGCCCAGGCCTCCTTTGTAGTTGCAGAGGAAGTTGCTGGCTGGAGATAAGGCTTCTGAAGATCCGGCCCAAATCAGACTGGATGTCTGGCTCTGGGCTGCAGCCCGCACGAGGAAGTCCTTCGGCATCAGAGTGAAGTGAAACGCAGGTCAGAGACTATGGGGTCAGAAGACAAAAATTGCTAAGTTAGCTTGAAATTCCAGGTCAAAAGTTTTTCCTCCTTTCATTAAACATAGCAAAAGGCATTTCTGATTACCAGGGATACTGATAATCTAGAGATCCAGATCCTTTTGTACTAGGCCTTGCACTGCTGCCTGTGCTCTGAAGAACTTTCTTGGGATTGAGACTGATGCATTACAACAATATTCCCTGGGGTTTTGTGCAAGAAAATTGACATATTTTAAAGAAAAAAATGTACTGAAAACCATGGCATTGCAATGTTTTTACTCTCTTTTTAAATTACTCTATTATACCTAATAAAAAATTACTTGATCATATGCAGGGTGAACAAAACCCTGTGTGTTCCAGAGCCCACTGTCTCATAACTGAAACCATCCTGGAAAGGAAAGGGGGATGTTTTTCTTGAGACCATTCTCCTTCTCCCTCTTTACTGTGCTCTTCTAGATTTGTCTCCCTCTCAATGGCTTGTCTTCTTCACCTACTGTCCTCTCCTTGCCCAGGAGCTACCTCAGGGACATGAGCGTTTGCCCTTATTGGAGTTTCAACCATTTTTTAGGCTCTTTTCCCCATTCCCCTGCAAAATTGACTTGCTATTGGTCTATAAACCACCACCAGATTTTGTTTGTTTCTTGAATGGTTCAGTTTACTGGCTTCAAAGATCTGAATGAGTTGGCTCTCTGAATCATGTGGCTGACATATCCTCTTCAGATTTTTGTTAGCAGTCCAAATTACAAATAATAGTAGTAAGATGTGTTTGCAGTCAAAGTACAGCATCTTATTTTTTGGAGCCACTCTCACCACTGCCATGCTGTCTTGTTGTGTACAACACTATTTTTTTTCACATTTGAATGTTTTGGTTCCATCTAAATTAAAGCATAGAACAGCTTTCTCTCTCAGACAGTGGAGTCTTTTTTAACGATGTTTAGCCACATACATTGGTTCATCCCTTTGAATTTACCTTTCCAATTTACCATTACCTGTCCTTGTTTGTCTGTGAAGTAACTTCTTGATGAGACTGCAACCCAGTGGCGGCTTGCCAATATTTTCTTAGTTTTTCTTGGAACATTGAGTTTAGGAAGTGGACTAATTAGTGCGTAAACATTGTTTAGCAGAAGAACTCCAATTAGCACTGTTTGGCCTGGCTTCAGCGATAAACAAAGTTTAGATGCACGTCAGTGTTTGTCCTAACAGTTTATAAAGTCCATTTCGTGGTCCTAGGGGACAGCACGCAGCAGATACATTAAATAGTCACTGCAGTCGAGGCCATGAGAAAAAGCTTGCTGTGTCACCCTTAACAGGCTGTGCATGATATATTAGTGAGCTACTTTGGAAGCTTTCCATTAATCTTAATTATTCTGAAATACTAACTAAATCTTTACAAATATGTCTTTTTCTTGTTATTGTCTGTCTGCTACCATAGGAGAAAAAAATATGACACACTCTTCAGTCCTTGTAAACAAATGGAATTTAGGTTTTCAGTGTCTTTTTGTGTTGTCACTGTATTTTTTCCATGTTTTGTTAAAGCCTAAAACTAAGCTAGATTCTTATCAGCACAAGCATGGGCAAGCTTCTTGCCCCAAGAAAACAGCTATCCTCATTTTGGCATGACAAAATTAATGCTGATAAATAGGTGGGATAAGCTTGGACTACCCTTATGGTAATATTGCAGGTAGCCAAATGTAGGAGCATACACTTTGTGGTTCTCAGGGAGGGATGCTTGTCCAGCCATGGTGGGCTTATCTGTAAGAAAATGAAGACTAGAAGGTGGTTGAAGTGTAAAATAACCATTCCTCCTTCCCTGCTCCACATGCCTTAATTGCTGTTTGGTTGGAGTTTTTTCTGATTGTCCTGTAAATTCCTTGAGCTTGTATATGAGCAGAGGAATTGGAGAGAGTGAATAACTTCATGTGCCCATCCCTTGTGTTGGGACTTTTAATTTATTATATAGGCAACTGGCCCAGCCCAGAGGTTGAATCCAGTAGTGGTATCTTTAGATCCTAGTTGGTATTAGATGACTGAAGTTAATACGAAATATTCTGTGTGTACTAAAAATACTTGAACTAATTGATGTAATCCTAACTCTGCATGAGAGAAGGATGCATGGAAGCAGCTGTTGATGTTTTGCTGGATTAGCTCTATTTGTATTTCAGAAATTACTATAACTAGACAATCACACAGGACAGGTCTATTCTTAGCTGTTTAGTGGCATCAAAATCTCTTTTTGCTGCAGACAGCAGTACACAGACCACAGAGGCAGCCCAAATGAAATCAGTGTTTTCTGCTGGAAATCTTTCCTACCAATTGAAAGGCATTGTTAAAATGTCTAATTCTGATTTCATCAATCAGTTAACTGAAAAATAACAGATGCAAATAAAGGAAAACTGTTTCCTTTTTCCTTTAGACAATGAGACAGATCCAAAACTTCTAGACAGCCATGCAAGAGTGTCTGTTCTTCACTCCAGGATGCTGGATTGCATGTATATTACTTGTCATTAAACAATGCAGGATGTGGAGCTGCCCTTTCCCTCAGCCCCGGGTGGTTAACTGAGAGAGTGAAATTGTCCACTCACCAGGGGAGGGAGGAAGCTAACCCTAATATTTAACTATTTATTGTACCTCAGTGTCACCCATGCTCTGGCATTGCAGCTTCCTTGTATATGGAGTCAGTGGATGGCATTCTTAGACCAGCTGCAAAAGAATCATGTTCCTCAAGTTGAATTTGTTGCAGGTTTTTATAACAATTGGAGAAAATCCTTCCTTCAGAAATAAACGTCAGAATTTACTTTTGTTGCTGTAGAGGATGGGATGTGATTGGTGGCATGGTTTAAGTTACTTGTTAGCTTTAACTAAACACATTCACATTTTCTATGATTTTTTTTCCCTTTTATAAATATTTTACTCTAATATATTGTCTAAGTTACTGCATCTCCTCATTCCCTGATGTTCTTCCATTGTCTCCCTCTTTCCCTTTCTCTTCCTCTCATTACTTCCTCACCAGCAGGCCAGATTGTGATTAATAGTTTTGTGGCTGATACTTTACTCAAACACTTGAGGAATTATCAAGTGAATGGTGCCAAGGGTCTTTAGAAAGATTTCCTCCTCAGAAGTTTTTTTGTCTCCTACAAATAGATTCAGTGAATTAACTTACAATTACATTAATTAGAAAAGAATAGACTCTTCCTACTTGCCATCATATGAAGATATTTCAGAGGAGTAGCCATGTACCATTTAAAATTCCTTATTTGATGTACAGTCGTGGAGTCCTCTATGAGTTTAGCACATCTAAAAAGAAATCTGTCTATATATACCGTATGAGAAGGTGCACAGAAATTAATTTCATTTTAGGTGTAAAAATTTCCTAATGATTCATATTTGCAAACTTAGTTCTCACCTGCAGGGAACTGATAAGTGGTGTCTCATTAACTTCCAGTTTGGTCAAAGTTTTTGTTTGTGTTGGGGATTTTTTGCTTTCTTTCTTTTTCTTTCAATTTACAAGGGACCACTCTTGGGAAATATAGCAAAGACCAGGTTAAAAATGAGCTGTGATAAAAAAGGTCCCATAAAAGATGGGACTTGATTGATGGCAAGGTAAGTTGATAAAAATTGCTGTCACATCAGAAAGGAAGTTAACTTCTTGGAATTAACTTCTTGATTTTTCTTGAGTTCTACTGTTCCCTTGGGCCTTGGAAATTTTATTGGGGTTCTAATACAAAATACACCCCTGATTTAATTCCAGCACATGCCAGGTTGGTGTTGTGTACTTCTCCTGCAGGTTTTAAAGAGATTGCAGGTGTTTTGTTTTTTGTTATACTTGCAATCTTAACTGTGGAGCTGTATTCTGGAATAGACCTTTGTGAAAAAATAAATGCGTGTAGCAGAAAAAATACAAACCATTTGTGGAAAGCTTGTGAGTGTTACCTAAAGATACAGATGATTCCACTAAGATATCTCAGAAGCTCCCATTCATACAGTCATGGATAGTGTTTATACAGCTAAGAAACAGGTGAAGCAGTGAGCAGCTGTGGCAGCACAGGCTAAACCATATGGGAGCTCAGAGTGAACGAAGAATTACATCCAAGTTTCTTCAAGTCCAGTAACCAATTTTGCTAGAACTACTCTTTTATGCTTTTTTTCCCCTCCCTGATGATTCTTTTTTTTGAAGTCAGCTATAGAACAGGGCTCTAGTGAATTGAGCAACAACTCATTTCCTTTGCGATCACCAGGAAATACACTGAGCAATTAAGGGTGGCTGGATGGGAAAAGGGCTTTCATTTCACTGAGATACAAAAGTTCCCAGGCTTTTCTGGCTTTTCAGCTGCCTTCCAGGTGGTCTGACTTGGAGCTAAGTCCCCCATGTTCCGATGTCCTGGGTAGCAGCAAATTTGAGGAAACAGCACTGATGGCCTGAAGGATTTAATTTTTTTTTCTCTGTGTTTCATTGTTTAACAGCTCTTGTACAAATCTCAGCTTCTATTTCCTACCTGTTTCTTTATTATCTAGATAAAGAGCAAAGAACTTCCACCAACAGCCTGTAGATTCACAGAGAATAGTTCTTTGTTAAGGAATATCTCCCAGTAATCCTTGAATTCTCAATCTCTGTAAAGATTAACAAATATGGTGCTATGTTTTAAGAGAAGGCGACCATCTGCTTATCCTGTTTTGCACAGAGATCCTCAGTGGCTGTTTTTCTTTCAAATGTTGACCTAAAAATGTAACATTTCCCCACAATGTGAGCTCCATGTGACAGCAAGTTGTAGCTTGTTGAAATGCACTATGCCCACTAGTGTAAAATGAGAGTATCAGTATTTCATGTGGAAACATGACTTTGGCTTGAAACTGATACAACAGATTTACAAGATAAAAAACCTGAAAACTTCAGCAAGTCCTAACAAAATACTCTCTTTAAGTAATGCACACTAAGTAAATATTATTGTTTATTGGAAACCCTTTCCCTATTAGAGTCTATTTTTGCTGTTTACTTCTCTAGGATCTGAACAACAAAGCCAATAGTATTTTCTAGGAGACAAAAAAAAAAAAAGTATGAGTTTTGTATCTTTTTTAAAAATTCTGTTTCTTTTTTCATTGCTGATTTCTTCAAACTGAAAAAAACCTGAATTACAGACATGTCCATATCTGATAATGTGGCCTGAACTTTTGGTCTCTTGCCTCTGTGGTTGAAGACTCACTATTTGCTTTTAAAAGAGATCTTGCAGTCAATAGATGCCAAATTTACTGAGGTTTTTTGTTCACTTGCTGATAATACTCTGGATTGATTTATTTATTGTTGAGGGGTTTGTGTGTGTGGTTGTGTACACGTATGGATTATCTCAAGGTTGTGTCCTTTCCCTCCCTTATTTTAATGTTCCTGCCATGGCAGTGTTTTCACCACCATTTGGAATTCTGTTTGAAGTCCCTAGCCAAATACCACTGTTCTAAATGTTAATTCTCTTCTGAACAGCAGTAGAGTTCCTGTGTCCTTCCTCTCTGAGGCTCTTAAGTGCACTGTGATCTGTAAGACTCATCACAGGATTAAGGAACAAGAAGTGCTAATCTGGGTTTTACCCCTTCCTGGCTCTGTAGTTTAGGCTGCCTGTAAAAGGAGAGAGCTGACTTGAGTTTCTCTGAGGCATAGGGTGAGGATTAATTAACTGCAGACACAAATTGTTGCATGGGTTCTGGGGAATGTTTCACCAAGCTTTTCAAATGGTGTAAGATGGTGCAGTTCAGCTGAACTAAATAGAAATTTGCATATTGTTACAAAAAATATGTAATTGTTTGAGGGAAATAGATCTGAAATGTTTTTAGCCCTGTAAAATGCACAGGAACAATTTCACTTGTATCTCTCTCCTCAAGGTACCAGTTTTTAAAATTTGCCTGCACCTGTTTTGCCATCCAATCCAATTAGGATTTTCTTTCTAATAGGGAGGAGTGCAGTTTGTTACCTGGAATTGTAAAAATAGAGATTGGTGCCTTATTCTGTATCAGCAAAATGTGTCATCAGCTTTCAGCGTGGAGTTTCGAATGCAGTTCCCAGGAGGCCTCCACTAGTGAGACATCCAAAGAGACTCTGATGTCATCAGCTGGAAATCCTGGCCCAGAAAAATGTTTGTGTATTTTCCACCTCAGTTTTCAGTAGGTACTCCAGTTTACAATAATATTATTTGTTAGCTGGAGCCAAGGGCAGGAAAATACGACCACTGTGGAAACATCTGTAGCTTTTGTGGAGGTTTGATAGCATTGGACACAGAGAAAACTGTACTCCCAAAGTAGTGTTAATATCATTGAAACACCTGAATTTTGTATAATCTCTTATTTTAGAGAGCAAAAGAGAGAGGGAGTGCTCTATACATGTGCACATAATAAATGTCAGTCTGGTTTATTCCTTCAGAATTAATGTTTGTGGGACTGGAACTTCTGTAAAAGGCATTAGCAGGGTGAATATTCTTGCCAATGCCACATTTGTGTGACTGATGAATGATGTCTCGGTCCTGAAGCCCTTGAGGAACAGAGTGCAAATAGCAGAATCTTTTTTTTTTTTTTAAATACTTACTCTTTCAGAGATTTTACAGGTAAATCTTTGAATAGAGTAGAATTTTTAAAATGTTGTCTTTTGACCACAGTGTGCAGGGTGCTACATTTCCTTCTCATGAGTTCCTGTTTGGGACAGACAAAGCAGATGTTTGGCTTGGAAGCAGGCTTTATTTGGCGTGGTGGCAGGAAGTACTGAGAGATTTGCTATTGACATTTAATCCCTGATGTTTCTGTAGACTGAAAGAACTTTTTTTTTTTCTTTATTTCTCTTTTTTTCCTTTTTTTGTTGCTTGCTTGAATCTATGTAAAATGAACTGAACTCATAATACATATTTGGCAAGGGAGCTGGAAACACTGTAATCTGTTTCTTATAATCTTGACAGTCTTACTCATAAATCCCAGTCCCCTGATTCCTCTGATCACAGTGACATTTTTTTTTTGCAGGTGTTTAAAACGTGAAATTAGATGTTTCCCCCAAAGCTGTACGTCTGATCTCCATCACTGCAGCAATCTGACTCAAGGGCTTGTCCTCCAAGCCATTCTGTATTAGGGAAGTTTCTTCCTGCATCTAGCCCATGCTTTGTGTTAATCTTTATTAATATTAATTAATATGTATTATTATTAATCAGTTTTAAAATTAGGAGGGAAAAAGAAGAGAGAAAGCAGCTGAGAAGATAACTAGGCTGAGAAGGCAACCAAGCTGATTTGCATGAAAATACTGGAATGAAGTACTGTTTTAATAAATTCCAATGGTTTTTTTTGTGAAACCTCCGGGATGTTTCATGCATAAAGTTCTGTAGAGATTTTGCTGCAAAAATCTTAGGTGTTAGAAAAAGAACTTCACCTGTTTTTCTGTAATTTGCATTTTCACAAAACGGACTTTTTCTTTTCTGGGCAATAATCTTGGTTTGTGGAGGCCACGAAACTGCCCCTCTGTTTTCCCTCACCTGGGGTTCAGGCTGTGATGATCCGAGCATTCCTGTGCTGTGCTGGAAGCAGTGAAATGAGGCTCTGTGCATTTATATGCAGCAGATTTGAGTCCTGCAGAAGTAAAGCTACTGGGGAGAAAAGCATTGAAGGATTCAGCTAGTGAACTTCATTTTGGGTCAATACCTGCAATACTTCATTTTTAGTGGAATGGATTGAGGTGGTTTGGGCTTTAGAGCTGCTCCAGCTTGAACTGTGTCTCAGATGGGAATATGTGAGGGCTGCTTCTATTGTAATAGGAATGCTTTGGAACCAGAATATAACTCCTGCTATTAGGCAGTCAACAAAAATTTTAAATGCCTTTTGTTCTTAGGGGTATTTTTATAAAATCTTAACAACCCGTGGTTTCCCGTTTAATTTGAATATAGCTTAATTCACCAGCTTGCCTTTCAAGATGGTCCTGGATTTACCACCTGAGCCACAACTTCCTTAATGTCATGCCAGAGTAGTTTTAAGGGAAGAATATATTCAAATAATGTGGAAAATGTGTCCAGAAGAATGAGTGTGTGATAGCTCTCAGGTTACAGAGTGCAGCAGAGTCTGCAGGAGAGGGACATGTATTACCCATTAACACTTTACAGAAATGAGTCCTGCAAAAATAGTTACTGACTGGAAAGAGGAAAAAAAGAGGGCTAATTATTTTTCCTCACTAGTTCTATTTTTCACCCATTCCTGATGATTCTTAGAGTGTGGGTACTCTGTTTTAAAGAAGAGTTTATCTGTGTAATTATGCAATTCTATTATTATATAGTGACTATGTGGTTGCCACCAGTCATTAAAGTAGTTCTTCCACACCAGTTGTAGCCGTTTTTGGGTGGCACTGAAAAACAGTGGTTTTTAAAAGCTGTTTTAAGAAACAAAAGAAATGGTGAAGCCACCAGGCTTACAGGGAAGAAGCCCTGGGAGTGTGCACAGGTCTTCTTTAGAGCAGAAGGCTTCACAAAGTAAGAAATATAGGGAACTGAAACATCATAAAGGCCTGAAATAAGGTGCTCCCCCTGCCCTTCCACAACTGGAATATTTTTTATCTTGTGCTTTAGTTCCAGGTCTTGTTTTTGTTTAGGTAATCTTTACATCACGTTGCAGGGTATGTTCCTGTGTGTAGTTTTTCCTAATACTGACAGCCTGCAATGGTTTCCAATACACTTTTTAAAAGTTTTCTAGGCTACCTATGAATTAAATGAAACCGCCTCAGGTCCAATAAATTTACTCATTAATGGTATTAACATTAGGTTTTGGAGCTTTTTGGGTTTTGATGATTCCCACTGCAGTCTCTAGACTGTGGTCTCTCGCCAGGCCTTTCTGTGCACACAGAGCTGCCAAAAAATCAGAATAGAAAAGAATTACATGACTCAAGTTGTTGTCGCATTGTTCACGTTGCTGGAGCCTGCCTGTGGGGAAAAAAAAAATATGGAAGGCAGAAAGCTCTCTTCCATTCCTCAACCAAAAAATGGCTGTCCCAGCATAGAGAACTTCTCTGTCCTTAAGGAATGAGGTAGTCCATTTTTTTTCCCCACTGCTGATCAGCTGTGCTAGGACTGCCCACACATACCGTGGGTATTTGCCTGTGGCTGGTTTAATGGGAAGAGATCTCAGCAGCTCCAGCAACCCAATTCCCTCTGCAAAGAGTACATATCCCTTGGCACAGACGTGGCTGTTGATCCCCAGAGCAATTGGGATTGGCCTGGGAGTCTCTGGGAGTGGGGAACATGTGCAGGAGGTGATGATGTCTAATGGGTGAGGCCTGGTGAGAAAGGGTGGAAATTAGTTTTTTTTCTTCTACTGCTCCAGTTGTTTCTGATAGGAAGGTTTTGTGATAGAATGACTCCAGGGCTTGTGTCTGGGAGCTAAAGGATGGCAAGGATAAATTCGAAGTAAATTTAAATTATTTTAATCTGATTTTTATTTTAATTTCCTTTTTTTCCATGGTTTAATAAGTTAGCGCACTCTGATATTTTTATCTACAGCCTTAGCACGAACAGTAATTGTTGCCAATCCCTGTAATTACTATTTTGTGATCCTTTGGGAGCCTGCTATACCAAGGCATTCTCTTCCCGTTGCTTCGGCACCTGGGAATTCAGGCTCCAGTGATATTTTCCAGCAGATGTGACTCTTGGGGCTTGTTTATTTTTAGCTGGGGATTGTGCACCTTGATCTCGGTGGGAAGCTTCCTGTCCTCATTGTCTTTTACAGCCGGTTGTAAAGGCAAGTGGCTTATAATGACCTACCCTTACTTCCCCTTGCTGCTTCCAAAAGACACAGGAATGTCATCATCACATGTTATAATTTACTCAGGGACTTTCCGATGAGGACCTCACAGGTTTAACCTTTCCAAAAGCTGTGTTTGTTCAAGAGGGTAATAGTGTTGGTAGCTTAAATGCTGAGGCTAAGGAGTTACCAGATTGTGTTTGATAAGTTCATTGATCTTTGTCCACTGCACAGTTTTTATTTTGTGGCAGGTGGATCTGTGTTTTTCAGTGATAGACATATTTTGATCACCTGATTCCATTATAATGAAATTTCTGAGGAAAAATATTTTTATTTTTAATGTTACGTGTCTGCCTTTCTTAATTACTTTTAAATAATGGAGAAGAGAACATACAGGAATAGTTTCTGTTTCTCCATCATAAATGGCAGCAACTACTTTTGTTAAAAACGTACTTGAGAACATCCTAAATCTTAAAGCCTTGTGTGTGTGTGTGCTCCTGCACATAGGTGCCTGTGTATACATTGTCTGTGTATGTTTAGACCAGTTTAAAAGCCTTGTGTAGCAGGTCGTAATGGAAAGTTTTTCTCTTTAATTTGTAGATACTTCCAATATTTGTTGAAGGGCAAACCATTCAGCAAGAAAGGCTTCTGATCCCAGGATCAGGACTTTCTGTAGCCCCTGTGAGTGCTGCTGTTGCAATGCTGTTTTATCAGTTTCCTGCTGTATGAAAAACAATTTAAGGAGCAGATTTCCATCTATTATATTCTTCAGAGAACAGGCAGGATGATCCAGCTGATGGTTGGGTTTCATATATAGAGGGTTTGGAATAAAGCCCATGCTTGTGGATCATTTCATCTTTTGCTCACCTAACTTGTTTTGCCATTATAAGGAAAAGAATGTTTCCTAAACATTCTGTGTGGTAGATAGCGGAAACTCCATGCCCACTACCTTTCTCCCCCAGGAACCTTTTTTCCCCACTAACGGTATGCAGATTTTATTTTTGGCACCTAGTCTGAATTTTGGAAGAGGGACATGTTACAAGGATCCCCTTTTAGTACTCTTTTGTTAAAATGGGAAAAGAAAACAGACCCATCCTTTTCTTTGCGAGGTGAGCAATTAACAGGAGAGTGCTGCTGCTGTTGGTGCTTGCTGTGTGATATTTATTATTGGGTGACATGGCATGCTGATAATCCTATGAGTTGTGCTTTTGGGAAAAGACTCAGAGGCCTTCCGTTCTCCTTTGGAATCCTTAAAAAACCAGAGATTTGTTTTGAACAGTTTGTTTCAAACACCTGTCCCAGGGACATCTTTAGTGAGCTGTTAGGATTCCCAGTGTACTCTGAGAGTATCCTGCAAAGTTTTGATGCTTTCCTAATTGCTGCTTCATAATCATCACGAAATCAGACCTCCCCAATATTTTTTGTTAGAGCAGAGGATTGTACAGAAGCTTCTCTTGTCGCAGAATAATTCTCAGTCACGCCATTCTTTTCATCCGTAGTAGGAGAAGTCCTAAAATGCATTCTCTTGTCAATGGGGCTGGTGCAGAACTTTAGGTTATTTAAAACCGTCAATCTTCTATACTATGGGAAAAACTGGTAGAAGGACAGCTAGAAGGGACATACAGGATGTGTTGTATGTTTTTTCCACTTACTTTTTACAGTTTTAGAATTGGTCAACACTTGTAAAAGTGGTAAGATTGTCTGAAGGGACCTGGTAAACTGGTACAGAGATCTCCGTGTTTTGTTCTTAAACCATTTGTGTGCACTCCAGGTAGTGATCCTGAAAAAACCCCTCCCAACATATACCTACAAAGCTCTGTTGAATGGCACATCCTGACATGTGAATGGAGAAATAGTAGGGCTGAGCTACCTGAAAGAATGGCTTGGCATTCCTGCAGCTGAGAGAAGCTGCTTTTGAGGAAAGAAAGGAGATAGGGAGGAGCCTGGGCAGTGGTGAGTGTACATGGTGGGGGTCAGGAAGGCAGGCCGAAACTAAAAAGACCACATCCGTGTTTTTCCAGGTGTCCCTTTTGTAATATTTCACTATTTTTTTTAGAAGAGGCAGTACATCCAGTCATTCAGAGAACTAAGTGACAAGTAGAGAGAGAAGCCAGGCTTGTGCTTTCATTAAGTGTTTTACTGCAAGTGGTACCTCATTTTATAATGCTTTCTCAATTACAGGGTCTCCCACACACTCATTGCCCCTCATTTTCTTCCTCATTACTTTATTGCTTTGTTTAATCCTTTATAATGTGCCTAACCCACTGTTAGGGTTGCTTGCAAAGGTCAGGCTGCTCTTGAGATGTTTTTGCTTGAAATAAATGAAATGATTCCAAATTGTCTGTGTTTAGTGTGACCAAAAAAAAAATCCAAACCAGCCCAATCTTTTAAAGCTTCAGAAATGAGTGAATTCTTCCCTGATCAAACAGGACTTCCAGAATTGGTGCTTGCCTTCTACTTAAAAGATTCAGGAGGCCCCCTCCATGCTTGGAACATATATAAATGATGAAAACAATTAAATGTGTACATATTTTACAAGATTTAACTTGACAAGCCTGAATAAACTAGCTTCTGCCCTGCACCTTTGTTCTTGCCCTAGGACTTTCTGTGTACTTGCGATAGACTTTCAACTCAGTCAGAAAAAATTCTTCATAACCAAAAGACTTGGCATCAGAATTAAAACACAACTGTTTCAGGAATTGCTCATACCTTTCCCATTACTTTGGCAGTATGACAATTACAGGTAGAAAAATTAAGCCACAAAATTCTCCTGAGCCCCCTTTTGCTGCAATTGTTTGGTGTAGTTTTTACAGAAGGATGTCCTGCAAAGGCAGCTTGTTAAGAGAAGTGGAGTGTAGGCTTCAGTAAAAATCTGTTTTTCAGGTTAGGTTTGCATCTTTGCTTTGTTTCAAGGTGAGTTTCAGTTATAAATAATAAATCTGGAATTCTGCACTGGTGTGTCTTGCGGGCTGGGTGTAGTTATTGGTGAGAGCTCCCATCTTATTATCTCACCAAATTTATTTCCATTTTGATTTTATATGATTCCTGATTAACTGAAATGTATTTGTATATTTGGATGTTTAAGTTCAAAATATTACTGTCAGTGATGTCAGAAAGGCAAACACTATGCCAAGAATGTTTAGTCAGACTTTCTCAGTGAACACAAATGAGAAATTTTTTTATGTCAGGTGACCTTGAAAAAGTGTCTTTATTTTCCTGGTTTTATTTTGAGAAGTGAGATTTAATTCCATGTTGCTGGCCTTTTGACTTTGGGTTTTTCAGCATGTAGTTCTAATAGCTTGTTTCATTGTGTAGCTCATGAACCTGTTCAGGGTTCTCTGATCATTAATGCAAATGAATACATTGATGAAACATCCTGGTGTAAAAGAAAAGCCTTGTGACTCTCAGTGACATAAAGGTGTTTACATTTGAGTTTATAGGTATTTCAGCTTTTTTCCTTACCCTCTCTGCCAATTTTCCCTGTTAAGCAGACTCATCTTAGTGATTTCCATGGATATACAGCTCTCCAAGTAGCAGAACTAGGGATCGTACACAAAAATCAACTACTATAATGGTGTAAGGAAGAAGCCTGATAGTGTCTGTTTTAATTTGTAAGTGAAACTTAAACCTTCCCAGAAGTTATGGTTGCCTTTCTGGTTGTAATCATTTAACAGCTTATTAAAGGATAAAGGGACTCCACTACCAGAAAAAAAGGTACGTCTGTTATGAAGGGCATTATTTTTGAGTATAAAATGGTAAATAGCAGTACCTCCTTTATAATTTGGTAGTGCATACTGGAATTTAGGAACGGTAGTTGGAGGTATGCAGTATATCCAAGAAATACTTGAGACTTTACAATCAGCCAATGCATTATTTTGTTTGTTTTCATGGAATATTGAATGGTGTGGGAATTAATAGGCTTGGGGGTGTGTTGGAAGAAAAACCTTCCTTAGAATTGCTGGTAGGGCAAGAATTGTTCCTGTCCCCCAACCTCCATGTTCTCTAAACTCACATGTTTTTGTAGCAAGAAGGTTTTTTAAGTATTTTTTAAGATATTATAATTCCAAAATTGTCACATGCCTCATCACTTTTAGTGCACGATCTGAGCTGCAAAACTGACAGAACCATCTAGGTAAAAGCCCATTAAAGGATTCATTTTGGACTTTTTATACATCTATTGTGGTTTTTATTATTTGATGACAGACTGGGAGATACTCAGTGATTTTAAGGGACATACCAATTTGGAGGAATACATAGCCTTTAGGAAAAAAGTTGTTGTTATGATTATAGAGAAACCTGAGATGTGAAGTTATATAAGTTGCAAACAGCACTGAGCTCAGTTTACAGCAGAGCTGTGTGTGATGCTTCTACCTCTCACATGACTGTAAATTAGTGTTACCTGTCAACAGGTTGTTATTCTGTCTGTTTGGCCTGTAACTGTTATGGAAGGAACAGAGAGAGGGAGGAAATCAGCTTTGGTCATGACCCAGAATCTGATGAAGATATTGCAAAGATTTTTGTTGACTTTATTATGCTCGGTATGAGATCCTTGGAGTTTGGAAAAAAAACTTCATGAAAGAAAAAAAAACCCAGAGGCTTGAAAAAGAATTTCTGTCATTTGATTGCTGCGTGAAACTATAGGTTAGTTCAGAGCAAGCATTTTAGCCCTGAGTAAAGAGAAATAATTTTGACATTTTTCACAAAAGAAAGCTTTGCTGAATAACTATGACATGAAAAACTTTGTGTCATGCACAGGTGCTCTACCAGTTTATCAGATTATTTAAAATAATCTCAGGAACAGCAGAGTAGCCAGACTAAGGATTCATCTAGTCCAATTTCTAGTCTCTAGCAATTGGCAAAAAGTAGATGTCCAAGAAAGAACACAGAATGACTTAAATTCCCAGTTTGCTCCTCCTTGAAGGTACAGAGCACCAGACCCTTTATCAGGAATATACCTGCTTTTTCTCTCCCGTGCATACGAGTAACTGACAAAATACACACAACCAAATGGTTTATTGACTGAGAGAACTCCAAAACAAACAAAAAAAGACCTAATGGCAGCTTTTCACTTAACACTTAACAATATCATTGCATGGCACTGACACAGTTTTAGCATTTGCCAGTTAAAAATGCAAAGTCACAACCCTAAGTCATTGTTTTACAGCTCTGCCTCTTTTTTCATTATGAACATTGTCTTTGGGTATTTTGTTTTCAAATATTGTCGGATCAGCTCTATTAATAAAGGTGCCCTCAGGGTATTTGCAGCTAGCAAGGTGATGTTCAGGGTACTGATTCAGCACTGAATAAGAAACTATTTGTTACTTTTTTGTTTGCAGCAGCAACAAGTTTTAACATAAAAGCATTACGGTATCTGATTGCCTACAGGAAAGGGATATAATATTCACTTAGCAGCCAATGAATGAATGATTTAAATCTTAAAAGCATTTAATAACATTGAAACACAGAGCAGGGCTGTTCTCTGGTATAAAGTTACAGAAGAGGTTCACTGGGTCAGAGAAAGAGTGTGGGAGATTGCATTTTTTTGTTGCTTTTGAAAAAAAAGGCAATGTTACTTCTGCTGTCAAGTCAAGACAGCTCTGAGGGGAAAACCATAGATGTGTGATGGGATGTTAAAAACAGCACAAAACCAAACAAAAGAATTGGTTCCACACCTGCAGTATGACCCAAAAAAAGTCATTGTTATACAAAAATGTGTACACAATTTCTATCCTTACCATTAATTAAAGCTGTAACAATTAGGCTGCTGTAAACAGAATCTGAATTTAAGGTACATACTCAGCTGAAACTGCAGTTCAAGGAGCTAATGAGTTGATTAAGCACTGGGACAGCCTTGATGCCTGTGACAAGCTCTGCAGAGTCTGACAGCTGTCTTGCTTGCTTGTTTATTAATAAACAGGCTGTTTATTAATGACATCTGAACACTTCAGTAGTTCAATATATTGAAAGTGGGTTTTGATGCTTTGTGCATTTTGTGTTTGGCAACCTCTCCCTGGAAGATGAGAGGTTATAATTTGTTCTTTAAGGACCTTAAATTGGCCAAAAATTCCTGCTAAACAATGTTTTGTCAGCAGGGAGAGAGCCCAGGGCATGGTGTGCCTGTTGTCCCAATCACACAGTTTGTTCTCAGGGTAAGGAGCAGTCTGAGAGACATCACAGACGAAATAGGGAGAAAAGAGCGCTTGGGAAAGGTGAAATGATCTCCATTTCATCCTCTATAGCTTGGTGAAACTTTGCATCTGCTGATTAAGTTGTACTGGAAGTCTAGGACTCCAGAACTAAGGAGATATATATCTCTGTATATGAGAAGTGCTGATATTTTCCTGGAATTACTCTTCTCCACCTTCATGTTAAGGCTCGGAGGCAGAAGAATGGGGGCAGTACAGTTTGAAGTTTCCTGGGAGCACTGAAAAGCCCTGGGATACCATTGTCTTCATCTGAAAGTGCTATTAAAATTAATTATGTGAGAGGTTAGGGGAGGGATTTCTGACAACCCTAAACTGTTTAATTTTCCTCCATTTCAGTCTGTGTGCCCTGTAAAAACTGAATTTTTGGGGTAGAGAAATTGGATTGGGGTGGAATAGGATCTGATAATTGCCTGCAGAGGAGATTACCCACCTCACCAGCCAAAAGAGAGCATCCCTGCACTGGCATCCTGGGTGTGAAGACAACCATGAGCTTTGCAGTCCATTTCTCCTTCCCAGGTTCCATGACTTGATTTTTCGGCTTTAAGAAAGTAGCTTACCAAGATAAGAATCTTAATCCTGTCAATAAAATACCAACCAAGAAGGAAAAAAGAGGGGAGAAAAGGAAAGGGGAGGCTGGGCTGACAGGTTTCTCTAACTCAGAAGTCTGTGAGGTGTTGGAAAGATGTTTTCCCTTGTTCCTGTCTGTCTCCCTGCCCTTCACTCACCCTAAGGACAGCATCACTGCTCTCCCTCATGCCATCAGCGTTGGTGGCGGCAGCCAGTCTGACCTGGAAAGGAGCCGAGGCTCCGGAGATCTCCCTTCAGACCCGGAAATGTCAGGAATTCCCTCCCTTGTCCCGCTCTGTTTATTCAGGGCGCTGAGCGCCGGCTTCCCCTCCCGGCGCTGGCAGGAGGCGGCCGGAGGCTTTTCCACGGCGGTGCCTGTGGCTGGGTCCGGCGCAGCTTTGTGCGCTCGATGCTCTGTGTGCGTCTGTCAGGGAGGGAAGCACTTCAGAGCTTCTCTTCAAAGTACAGCACGAATCACAGGAGGGCAGTGGAAGGTGGCAGAAGCTCATGTCCCCTCCTGGGCTGATTTGAGAGGTCTGTGCCTAAAGGTGTGTGAAGTCCAGTGATGTGGATGCCAGACAGTCTCACCTGGACTGGTCTTGGAAGGTGATTTCTTTCACTGGAAAACACTAATTTATATTATCTGTGCAAAAGAATTGTGTTGATGTAGGTTCCACCCTGAGGTGACCAGGATTTAGTACTGGATGCAGTGATGCAGTACCTCTTGCTTTAGGAGTCTTTGGTATGAAATGAGGCATCATTGTACTTTCCTTTATATCATTTTACACAAGGTCCATTTTTTTTCTGGTAGATGGAAAAGCATAACCATGGCTTGTAATGTTGAATTCTTAGTGATAAGCCTGCCCTTAACACCAAAAGTTTTTCCATTTCTCTCTAACTTCATTGAGAATATTCTCAGTACTATGAACTTTATTCTGAATAACTCTATTTTAAAATAAAATTAGTTTGTTTTACCAGTATTAATAGGTAAAGAATCACCATCCATGTTTTGGGAAGACAAATATGCATACCTATCTGGATGTCAGATGACATCATTGGAAAATGGAGAAAAATAGTTTGAATATTGGTGAGGAACATAATTTCAGAGGAGTTGTGTGAAAAGAAACTGTGTGGAAAATGTCAATCAGAACAGGAAGACCAGTATGTCATACAGATAAGGGAAGAGGGTTGGGATTGGGCCAGAAGGAGTGAAGAGTGGGATTTTTAGGATGGTAGGAACCAAGGGTGTGTTTCATTGAATAAGAGATCAGAGACTAGGGGGGGAAATGGATGTAGATTTGAAGGACCTGAGCAGATGAGTTGGATGAGTTCAGAACAACAAGAAGAGGACAATGAAAGGAGGAGTCTGGATGAGCAAAGGGAACCTGCACAAGGACAGAAATACAAGAGGAAAGACTTGGAGATATAAATGTTAATGGAAAATGGAAAGATGAAAGTATTATATTTTTATATTTTCTATTGGAAGAAAATTTCCAGGTTATATGCAGGAAGGAAGTAGAGGTAAGGAGGAGCACAAAATGAAAAGTTGGTAAAACAGGATTTTGGGAGTTCTTTGTACTAAAGTGAGAGAAGCAAAGCTGATTTAGCTAGGATTGTGGAAAAACTAAAGGGAAGATGAACTTGCAGTGGAGGGCATCAGCCAGATCTTGAGACTTCCAGCCCAGATGATCTATAGCACAAAAACAGGAGCAGAGGAAATGAGTGTTGGTTTATTGGGAACATGCAGGTCCCGTGCCAGGTGTTTGGTTGTCAGTGTGTCAGTGAATATAGGTAGTGTTTCTTAAGTCACTGTTTAGAAAATTGTTGCTCTGAAAAAGCCTCAACCATGTTGTCCTCTTACAAAAGTTATTCCTGTCCTAACATGCTGTAAATTGGCAGGAGAAGGTGTGACTGTTCCTGCTCTGTCTGGAATTTGGACAGTTTTTGGCTGTAACCTCTCAACTAAAGGTAACAATAACAAGAAGTCATTGCCTTATTGTTTCTTTTTTCAACTATAAATTACAGACTTTGGGTTGTACTGTCAGGAATTTAGAGCTGGAAGCAAGTTTCTGCCACCTTTTCCATTTATGTTTTAAATCTTACTTGATGAGTAATAGAAAGGACGGGCATTCAAAGTGAAGCAGAATTGAGAGTGATTTTTAGAATTCACAGCAGGAGTGTACTGGGGCAAGAAGAAATGCAGGTTAATAGAGTTCAAAGAGTTGTGCTCAGAACCTTGCCATTGCATAAACCAACAAAATCAGGAAAATTATTGTTGGAATTTCTTTGGTCCAGCCTACTGCTGAAGTCCTAACTACCTGTCTTTATCATGGAGCTGGAGCTGCTTATGATTGCTCTGCTTTTAAGAACTCAGGGATTGCTTGAGACCTAGGAGGATTAAAAAGCCACACAATTATAAGACTAGAAGTGAAAAATTGTATGCTAGTTCTAATTTGAACACAAAATTGCTATGATGTTTCTGATAAACCTCTCAAAGTCTGCTCTCTGCAATTTGCACACCCGTAAGACTCTGGTGTGCCTTGTTTCACACACATGTGAAATTATGTTAATATCTTAACATTAATATGTTAATATTACAGTATTTTGAAGATGTAGAGTCATAAATGATTAGTCTTATCATCTGATCCTGCTTCATGCCATCCTTCTTCCAGTATTTTTATGCATAATGACTGTAGTTAAGTGCAGCAGAGTTAACAGGAATACCATGGAAAAGGAAACAATTTGTTTTATTCTTGCACATTCCTGTCTGCAATTTTTACATGTTCTTATTTTGTTTCACTTGTGGGGAAGCTAGCCTGACAGAAAATGAGAGAACCTGTTGATGCCCCATCCCTGGAAGTGTCCAAGGCCAGGCTGGGCAACCTGGTCTAGTGAATGTCATCCTTCCCCATGGCAGGGATTGGAACTAGGTGATCTTTAAGGTCCCTTTCAACTCGAGGCATTTCTATGATTCTATAAAAATCAGCTGCAAATCAGCAGGTTGAGAAAGGCTGCAGCCTTGAGCGCTTTTCAGTGCTAGAATTTAAGGCAGGGATCTGTGTGGATGCTGGGTTTGGGGGCAGCATGAGAAAGCAGAGCTCCGAGAGGTCCTCAGGTGGTTTCTAGAAGTGCACATATTGGGGGTTTTACCTTTTTGCCTTCCTGCTCCTCCCCCAGAGGAAACATTTTCTGCTGATTTTCCTTCCCAGTAATGATGCATTTCTGTGTGTTTTGTGTGAAGTTGCAAATGAAAGTGAAATTATTACTTTTTTTTTTTGTCAAGGGTCAGGCTTTCACACTCCCTCCCTCTCCAAGTCCAGGCCTGCAGTGTGTCCGCTACATATCTGATTCATTTTAGTTCCTCCAGGGATGTGTTTGTATAACCTTTTAATACCAGGGACCTGAGTGACCTTGGCATAACACCATGAATCATATATGGGAAATGTAAAGTTAGCAAAAAGAAATGAAGTAAGCTTAGTAACGGTCAGAAAAGTAATTGTACAAATCTCATCTTAGGCAGCAGATAGACTTCCTGTGTATGTTTTGAGTTGTCTCTGCTGAATTTCCTGACAAAAAATGAACCCACAGGGATCTTAATTGGCTCTCAAAACCCAGGCTGATAATTAGTGTGTTTCTGTGAGCATATTTATATACATGTTGAAAACAGACCATATCTAATTTAGATCCTATTGAGAGACACAGGACAGGGACATCCATGGTGTGATTTCTGTTACATTTATTTATACAGATTTCTAAAACTCATTTAGCATGCCTTCTGCACTCTGGACTCCTGACACATAAATCTACGTGTGTATCACTAATTATTATTATTACTTTATATAAAGGCCTGCTCAGCACATCTTAAATCAGAGCTGCACAGCACCCAACAGTAAAATCAACAAGTCTGTAACCACATTAATCTCTCTAGCCTCTGTCCATCTCCTCTTTGGAGTTCAATTGCACTTTAAGCACAAGATCATGTGTAGCACATCCTGGATTGCAGGCATTCAAGAGTGAGTTATTTCCAAACCAATTTTTTTAAAATTGCTTTTCCTGATAGGACTCTTCTTTTTTGTTTCTTCCCCCTTGCCCTCCAGCTGATGAAACTTTATTAGCAACTATCCTGAAGGTATCCCAGACAACTGCTTGAGCTGTAGTCATTTCTCTAGGTAATAAAGATATTTTATATAATATTATATTATTAATTCAGTATGATGTGACCTCACTGTAGGTGAAACTCTCAAAAGTACTTTGCTCAGTTTTTTTCAGGGTGGAGGGAATGATTTGTCACTGGAAATATGGAAAGAATCACCTATTTGGGACTCACACTTCTAAAGCACCTTGAAAAATCTTATTGCAATGCAATATGAAATTCAAATACACCTTTTCTAACTGACTTAGCTATTTGTGTTTTATGATTTATTCTAGTTAAGCAAACGGTGGTCATGATTTCAGAGATCCCTGCTGGCTTTCTGGTGGAATGCTTTAGAGAAAACATATAAAATATCAGAAAATACTATTGGTTGTCTCATTTTTTCCCCCTGCCTTTGCCTCTCTCCAGGTGAGAAGTTCATTTTCTTTGACAAGGCTATGTAGAACATTTCCTGCATGTCACATCCAATATTCACTTGAATTTAAATGATTAACAAGTTGTTATTTTAATATGTCAACAGATTTTTTTAAAATTAAAGCAAGTCAAGGCACCAACATCTACAGGATCCTTAAAAAGCTGCTTATACTTTTCTTCCTTTCTCCAAAAAGACATGCAAGGACATGGAAAGATCTAGAAGCAATTGCACTTGATTTTGATTGGAGGACATTTTTTCAAGCAACTGATTAATGCTCTGAAGTTATCAATAATTAACTGTTACTTTGATTAGTGGCAAAACAGGTCCATTACTTAATTTGAAACAAGTGGTTCCATGTCTGGTTCAGATGCATTTGAGAGCCTTTTTCTTCTGGTGTTGCCTGTTGCGGTCTCACCTTCTCTGAAATGTCTTGTTTTGTGAGGAAAAGGTGTCTTGGTTGGGAAAGACAGGTGTGTGCCAAGGAAGGTGGGAACCACCCTTGCAATAGAGAATAGGGAAAGGGAATAACTGTTCTTTACAAGTGTGGATAACAAGGCAAACAAGCGACAAACAGAACCGGAGCCCCGTGCCAGAACCCGGTGCCAGCCTCTCTGGGCCGCAGGCCCTGTCCCTGTTGGTGCAGTTCTGCTCACAGCCACAAGGGGGCGCCGGTGGCTCCCGGCCGGGCAGGGCGGGGACTCCCGCCGCCTGCAGGGGGCGCTGCGGTGCGAGCTCAGCCGCATCTCCCTCAGCGGTGATGGCGGGCGGGCTGGGTGGCGAGAGGGGCTGCAGCAGCGACCTCGGAGCCACAGCTGGGACAGCAGGGGCACGCACAGCCCCCAAGGTGACAAATAAAGTGTAACAGAAAACTCCTCAGCTGTAGCAGCAGCCACAGGGGTTGGGTGGACGCGAGGTGCTCGGTTAGAGTGCAGCGAAAAAGCCCAAGGCAGTGGCAGAAAACCTCAGGGCTCGGCAGCGATCGCTGGGCCCCTCTGCAGCAGGTGCCACATGAAGCTGGGGAGATGTGCCCTCTGGGAAGGGGGGGGTGTCGGGGTCGCAGGTTTTTCCCCTGAGGCATCCCAGTAGATGGTGAGCGTCCTTTCCAGCCAGATCGGGTGTTAATTAGGTCCTAGTTCAGCAACCATGCTAATGAGCAAAGCTCCACTCATGGTAGGAGAGGACAGCAGAAGATGGAACCTCAGAATGGTAGTGAATTCTTCCCACAGTGACTGCAGCCTGTTTGCCCTCTGATGCCAAGAGGGAGAGAAGGAGAAGAGCTGAGCCCAGCCCTTCACCTCCCCGCCAAATTCTCCCGGTATCTTTGCCCTTCCAAAGAGAAAATCCCACCAGGTAAGAGAGTAACCATCTGCACCCTTCCCCTGTGTTGGCCATTTCTCTCTTAAGGACCAGTCATTATTGTCTCTTAGCAACAACTGGGACAAAATTCCATGAGAGAAAGAAAGGAAAGGAAAACTCCTGATCCCCAACAAAAGGTTTTCAAAGTTGCAGTCAAAAGTCTTAGGCCTTGGTTAACCAAAGTGCTTAAGAAAGGTGTTTTAAGTCCTTTATTTTAAAGATGGTTATTCACTGGCTTTTAAACATGGACTGTACAGAAAGAACAGTTCAACCTCCTTAGTTAAGAGCAGGCAGTAGCTTCCCTGACCTCTGTCTGCTGATTTATTCTGGAAACCAGATTTTGTGTCTGACAAATAAAATGAAGACATGCTTTTATGGCTCAGAGATGAAACTGTTAAAATGAAAAACCTGAGTGCAGAGGTAAAGATGTAACAGTTGTTAATTGTATTTACAAAGTAGAACTTGTTCTGTCCTCTATAATCTACATAATATTTAAAACAGAGCCAACTCTGTTTTGCCAAACTTTTGTGGCTTCCAGGCGCCTTAAGATGTTCCCTTGTACACAGAGAGAGGTGATTACTGGAGTTCATCATAGGTACAAAAAAGGAGAAGGAACTGCTGTGTTGTGTCAGGTGATGTGAGGGGACATCATTGGTAATTGGCCAAAAGTACTTTATTTCTCTTTTTTTTTTTTTTTTCCAGTTTCAGAGGAGAAGAAAATGTTTCAGAATTTTTTTTCTGCATGCATTTCTTCTGCTATGGAGATATATTTACATCTGGGGTTTTTTTTGCAAATATCTGTATTGCCTTAATTGCTTGGTTTTTCACTTCATTTATGCACACTTTTATAGCCAGAAATAATTTTAAAAGATGGTTCTGTAAAGAATACTTTGAAAACATTTGATGTGTGCGAGACTTTGACTCGATTCAATGAAGCATAAATTGTGTTGTTGAGATCTCTACCTGTTTGTTGGAATAATTTTGTCAGCACAGTCATACTGCTTCTCCTTCATGGGTTATCAGCTGTTTCTCATTCTCTCAGAGGCAACAGCACAAAAAGGGCCCTGCTCCTGCATTGCTACAGCTCCCTGCCTTCCTCCTGGATGTGACTGTGCTGGGAGTGTGCTGTGAGAGGGATGGGCTGCTCTGCAGAGCTGGCTCTCATTTCATTGGTAGTTTTCCCTTATGTGAGTGATGGGAGATAATCCTTGATTTTCCTTCCTCTGAATGAAGCTCAGATTTTCAACTATCCCTTAGTTTTATGTCATACCTTAATTTTATGCTATATGATTGCCTCCTTGGCAATGCAATCCTTCATTCTCTATTGCACTGTATTCATATCCATTTATTCTCCTTTGGAAGTCAGTGTGTTTGCATCTCATAATTGTCCCTCATTATCTAGGCCCTGCTGCAGGAGGAACCTTGTTTTTCTGAGAAATACATGGAGCCAGTTGACAACTAAGGCACCTTAACATAGTTAGCAGAGAGAGCTCTGGCCTCACTTAGGCACAAGTGTGAGGGCCTACGTGTAACTGGAAACATTTGTTTTCCTTCTGTTCGTGAAACTGGGGGAGGCTTCTTGCCAAGAGAGGAGCATCAAACAATGCTGTAATGTCTTTTGATGTTTCTCTCTTGGTCTTAAATCATGCTCTGATGTTAATTAGTTTGGTGGGGTGGGTTTGGTTTTTTTAAATCATTTAATGATCTGTGTATATATAAAATAATTTTCTTTGCCTTCACCAAAATATTGCAGACTGGTGAGATGCTACTTGAGGTTAGAGAGGCTGTGTGAAAGCCAGGGTTTTACACAAAAACTCAGTAACAGGCAGAACAAGTATCAGTACAAATTCTTTGGCAGCTTTAGGGTCTGCAGTACCAAATGCTGATAGGAGTTGAAAAGTTCTTTCAGTAGCTCCTAGAGCGCCAGGAGCCACTCAAGGCAAAAGGTTAAATGGCAGCACAGGGTTTGTAAAGCCCTACCAGCAAATATCTGTGCTCTATAACTTGGATTTGCTCTGAATCTTTCAGTTTTTCGTTCTTGACACAATTTTTTTCCCATCCTCGGAGCACCCTTTGTTTTCACAGTTTTAGACTTTCTGTAACCTTACATGGAGTGTTCATGTTCAGTAGAATTTCTTTAAATAAGCCATTATAGAGAATGACCTTTAAGCAAAGAAGACCGAACATTCCAGAGGATTGGACACAGTGATTTGAATAAAATGAGAAAAAAACCCTTGTGACAGCTTATTATATACATTTATCTTATAACTACACAAAATAAAATTGTATTCATTGTACTTCTGAACAATCATAATCCATATTATCATATAGAACATACTAAATAATGTAAAATATTGCACCTGCTTAATATCTGTTGTTACATAAGCATTTTGCCACTAGTCAGGTCTTTTAAATAGTGTTTATTCTTGGTTATGCTGTTTATTATATATTATAATTCAATATCCAGAGGCCAGAATAATTTTGTAGGATAAGTGTTAAGGGATACACAAATAAGATAATTATATTGGTGTAAAATTACATAATGCTCAATGGTTCTGGCTTTTCTTACATATTTACCTCAGGTTTGTAATGGTGTTGATGAGGGCAAAAAGAAATGTTCCAACAGTGAAGAGCGAAAAAAGATTCATCTAAGCTAACCAAACTGGTTTTTTATTTTCTGTGAGGTTGGAACAGGCTGGCCAGGAGCTGGTGTATACTCCATCCCTGGAAGTGCTCAAGGGCAGGTTGGATGGGGCTTGCAGCAACCTCGTCTGAGGAAGGTGTCCCTCCCCATGGCAGGGGGGTTGCAACTAAGTGGTCTTTTACTCAAACTGTAATTCTGTTATTTTCTTTATTGTCTTTTGCACTTTTGTAGTCAATTACAAGTTTAAAAGCGTACATAATTTTGTTTAGGTATCTCTTAATGAAAAAAAGAAAGAATTATAGCTTGAACTATCAATGGTGTGTGCAGTGATTAATTTCAAGACAAGTATCTGTGTGGAACCCCAGTTCACTCAGGTTCATTATCAGACACTTAAAATATTAATGGTCATGACACAAGTCTGACTTACCCTCCTCTTAAACAAGAAAGAAGAAAAGAAAACACTGGAATATTCTAAAGAGTAGTTTCTTTAGGCCTGGTCTCACATGATTATGCCATTGCTTCTCACCAGCAGAGACAAAGACCCCAAACATTTTGTAGAAGTCTTTCATCAAAGCGAGTACATTCCTGAGAAATATTTTCTGGGTGTAGCAAAGTTATCGATTTTATTTCTGTGGCAGTCTATCAAGGAAAACCATTGCCATCATTAATCAGTTGAATATGTCAAGATCAAGTGTCTAGATGCTCTGTTTGGCAGGCACAACATTTTGCCTGCACTGGGAGATTATGAATTTTGAATGTTGCCCTTTTTAAAGGCTTCAGAAGCTTTTGCCTATGTAATGTTCTGAGACTGGAAGAGAAGTGCCCTAAGTATAGCTAATTATTTACTTACCTCATCAAAGGTAAGCAATACTTCTCTTTGGGGTGAGTATGTGACTCACTGCACTTATCTGTATCTGTTACCTTTCCCCTCACTGACTATGATCTCTTAAATATTTTAAGCAGAGATAGTGGAATGTGAACATGCTTCCGGAGCTATCAGCCACAATGTCAGTTTGCTGGGAAAAGAAATTAAATATACCTTAAAAGAAGCTAGTCAGCTGATTCTGAAATTCCTGTCTTTGCTGACAAGGTAGGAGGGCACACACACACAGCCTGCCTTAGTAAAGCTGAGGTCCTAGATGCTTTTTAGAATTATTATAGGTGCTCTAGATAGTGCTGTCTGTACTTAAAGCTGGCCAACTCTTTGTCAAATGGATCAGTTACAGGGGTCTTGTACATGATGGTTCTTTGACCTTTGGGACCATTGCCTGCTTCAACATTTCTTTATGTCAACTAAAACCATTTCTGTTTTTGAAGTTTTAAGAAAAACTAACAGGAGATTATCTTTTACCACAGTCATTCATTCTGCCCAAACCTGATATTGTTGGGGTTTTTACTGGGGTTTGGTTTACAAACTCTCTCACCCCTTGTGCACTAGAGGAGAAACTTCAAACTTTTGTTACTGTGTGTACCTTTTCTTACTTTTATGAAAGATCTGTCCAGATTTGGGCAGATTTTACTTCTAGTGAACTTTGATTTCTACACATGACAGAGTTTGGCAGCTAAATTAAACAGTTGTCATTAGGTGTGATCCATTCTGGTGTGGCTGACACTTTGGTTTTCTCACCCGTATCACTCAGAGGGCTGAAAGATGAGAGTGGGGCACCTAGAGGTGAAGGAGAAGAGTGGAGAGTGACAACATCCCTGTAGCTGGGTATCAGGTGGCTAAATAAATTGGAGAGAACTGATGTAGAAGTCAAAACTGGGAAAATCAAGCAGATGGATCTTGTAAAGGGTACTTTAAATGTCACAGAGAATCTAGATTATTCTGCACACTTATGAAATCAGAACAGAGCTGTGAAACCCAAAGGCATGATATAATCTTCATTTTTCTCTTCTGAGTGGCCCACCTAACAGACTGCTACTGCTTTATTAGTTCTGGTGGTCGATGTCTGTACTGATATTTCACATAAGAAGTGGTATATTCCAGATAGTGGAGAGGTTTTCTGCTCTACTTCCTTTCCTAAAATGTCAGATGGGAAAAATTGCCCCAAATCATGTTGTTTTCACCCAAACAGTGTAAGTAGTAGGAATGGTTTTCCTTTCTCATTGAATAAAGCAAGTTGGGTAATTCTTGAAAATGTTGACCTAGTTCTTTCATGTACAAAAAAAAAAGGCAGAGGGAAAACCACAGAAGTGAACAGCACAGCTGATTCCACATGGATATCCTTTTGTATTTTTATATATGAAATAGCATTATGGGCCACAGTAAATAGTCTTTTAATGTGCCAGGAATTTAGCCTCAGGTATTTGGCTGCCCTCCCAAGTCTTGCTTCTACTGCTCTGTCAAACCATACAAGGATAACTCGTCACTGTATGCTGTGTGTGGATGATAGTAGAGACTTCAGGGTGACATGTTCAGGCAGTAGGGAAGGTTGGGAATATTCCCTGGAGGAGCTCTAGGATGTGCTTATCAGAGGAATTTAAAGAATAGTCACTGTGTTCAGTCTTTCAGCTTAATTTTCAGTAAAATGTTAGCAAATATTTTTCATGCTCAAAAAATTATCAAGAATAATTTCTAAACTTGTTTGACCTGGTTAGGAAAAGATAGCTTTTTGAAGATGCTGCTTAGTTAAAAAAACAAAAAACCCCAGCTTTTTCTATGAATAATCAATGTTTCTGATTGGTTTCTTTTAACGGAAATTAGTGTTTCCTTTGGTAACCAGTTGGGGTTTTTACAAGAGGCACCTGGTTCATGGGAGGACATACTTTGCTTTGGAAGTGCTCCTGTTGTGCTTGCAGAACATGTTTCCACCAAAGTTTATGGTATCCAGGCAGAGCTCCAGGGAGACAGCATATGACCATTTCTGAGTCTTTAACTTGCTTTTCTGACCCAAAAGTTTTTAGCCTAAAGTTTTTAGCCAAAAATGGAGGGATGCCAAGTCCTTGCAGCTCTAGCTGCCAGTGTTTATTCCCATTCACCATCAAGCTGCAGTGCTGATTGGGGCAGGTCCTTCCAAGAACTGCTTTTGTGAATCCTATTGACATCTTTCACTTATCTTAATGGAAAAGTCTCTTTCTTCTTTCTGACATTTTCAATTACCTTCTTTCTCCTCTGTTTTTCCCACTTTCTTCTCATTCCCTCCTCCGTAGTCTGGCTCCAGCTCCAGGTGCTTTTCCTCTGTGCTAGAAAAAATTAGTGCTGGTTTCGTTTTTAGCTGCAGTTCCTCAGTAAGGAAGCTCTTTACCTGGGCTTTAATTCCCTGGAGCACAGTAGAGCCATCTGTAATCCTTGGGTGTTGATCACTGTGGGTTAGAGATAATTTCCGATTTCTGGAATTCCCTGCTGGCCAGGAGGACTCAATGATGGGCTAATGAGTAAGAGTCAACCACCCAAGTTTTAGAATTTTGAGGTTATATAAACTTGCTGATTCATATGATGAGAAAGCCACTGGCCACTGTTTAATTTCTGAGATCAGCCTCTGCTGCTGTAAATATTAGCTGAGTGCCAGGAGACGACAGAGGAGCTGCACTGGTTTACAGCAGCAGGCTGGGACTCTAATGTCTTAATAAATGTAAGTGTGCATTGCTGCAGTGATTCTCCCTTTGCTGGACTCATCAGTGAAGAATTTGGAAGGGTAATGAGAGGGTACTGTGAATATAATACAAAGCAAGCTCTGAAAAAAGATATTGCTAGTCTGATTCATAGAACTGACTGTGAGCATGCCAGCCAGAGATTGATGCATAAAAACACAGTATGTGTGATATGTAAACTACATGTATTATTAAATCTCATTAAAAGGATGGCTGCTGTAGAAGAGATTTTGTCTTCCAAAAAAAACCCCAACCCCATGCATGATCCAGTTTCCTATTAGAAGAACAAAAATCATAGAGATTAACAGCTACTTTTCTGCTTCATACATTTACAAATATTGCTTGAGTGATATTCTCTCATCAGTTATAAATGGTATTTGAATAGCTTTTTTCTGAATTAATTCCCAGGTTTTTAGAGCACGCTGTTAATTCAGACTCGTTTGGAGAGATTTTTTAAAAGTGGAGTGGGTATTTTAAGAGTGTTAGAAAACAGGATTTGGAAATCTGGTCAGGTCTTCAATTCCATGGTTTTCTCTAAATATTTTACAGCTGTTTGTAGCCTCTTGTAGCTGATTTTCATTAGTTTTATTGCTCCAGTCCATTCTTGCCAAGTTTGCTGCAGACTCTGGTGTTGGTGGGGTGGATTTGCAGGCAGAGATTCTGTGCGAGGACCTTGTCAGTCCAGTTCCTGCCTCTGGTTCCTGATGGGACCAACTCCTCATTAAACTCCCCTAGGAGCACTGCAGAATGAACTGGATGTACATTGCCCTGCAAATAATACATTGTAATTAATGTAAAATGACTCACAGAGAATAATTTTCTTTGATAATCATACCATTATTTAACAATAATTCCTGTGGGTTTGCTTTTAAGTAACTTCTCGTAAGGAGTGTATGTGCCCACAGGTACTGTTTAAAAGCTAGCTGGGTAATTAAACATTTTTGCTGTAATTGTTACCTCTAACAGCTGCTTCACTGAAATTAATAAGAAAGAAAACTTGGAGAAAAAAACAGCAGGAAATAAGAAAATACAAATAGGAAGTTAAAGGAACTTTCTCTGATATAGCTTGCAGTGCATTAAGTTTTATTTCAGCAATATGAATAGTAACATCAGCTAGTGACAGATAGTAGCATCCATTAGTATACAGTAATGAACTGAAATTTAGAAGACTTATTTTTATTTTATTCCAGGTTTGTCAAGTCGTAATTCAAAAACAAGTGAGAATCATCCTCTATTTTGATAAATTCAGTGAAGTTTTGCAGTGATTATTGTAAAGGTGATGGAATTTTTTTTTAATTTTATCTTTATTTTCCTCCAATCACTTTTCTGTCTCGTTGGCACGGATAGGGCAGGCAGGGATGTGGCTTGTTTCTGTCAGCCTGGCTAAGCTGTTCTGTGGATACAGAACTAAGAGGAGCTCCTCCTGGGCAGGAGGCAGAAACAGACACTTCATGATGAAATCCCAGCAATTTATAAACAGGTGAAGCCTAGTGCTTGAGAGAACACGTAGAGCTCCCTGAACTTCTGGAGATGAAGTGTGTCCTTGTCGTTGGTTGGCATTTTTGGCAGGCAGAGGACCAGGGATGCTCGCCCAGCAGAGCCCTGCAGTTATGCCCAGCTGTGGTCAAACAGGCTTTTGTCCATCCTAGGACTGCATTGACGTAAAGAAATACAATATAAAGGACTGTACAACTCTGCATTATGTTCAAGGACTGGGAGGATTTTTCCTATGAGCAAAGTGGGATGAAAAAGCAATATTAACTGGGAGTTTCATTTCCACCCCCTCAACCCCCGTGAAGTTTTTGTGTGTGGATGTTTGTGCTCTCAGAGGGGCCAAAAGCTGTCACATTAGCTAATAAATCTTCCAGGAATTTTGAAATCCTGTGAGTTATGGAACACTCATGTTGGGCTGTATGCAGGCATACCAGAAGTGAGTGTAAAACCTGCAGAGATTTTGAGTGCTGCTGCTGGAGACTGACTGTGCTGCTGAGGGGGTCTCCAGCACAGACCCTAACGCCCATCTATGTAGATTATTGTGGTCTGGCAATTTTTTTATTCCCTTGCCTTTGAGTGCTGGCAGTTCTGAAGTGACAGTTTAAGAATGGAGGGTTTCTGAGCTTTTAAACTGCATTCTCCGTTATACAACTATTGCTTTTGAAACATCAGCCTGTGAAAAAGAGATGTTAAGTAGGTTTGCAAAGGGGTATTTGAGTCGTGTATCAACAACTGAATTTTAACTTGCCTTAAGCAGATGAAAAGTCACAGTGTCATCAAAATCTGGCAGTCATAATCCCTAATCCAGGGAACAAGTTATTTCCACTTACATTTTAATTGTCTTTATTTTTTTGTTTAAAATGGGATTTGATTCATTGTTAGCACCGTTGATGGTGCTCATCATGAGAGGAGATGAATTTCCTGGCACAGATTTTCCATAGAATAATTTTTGCATACATATGCTATTGGTACAAAAAGATTATATCTTTGCATCCCCAGAAAGAATCTTAAACTCTGATTTTTCCATCAGAGCAGCTTGAGTAAAATGAAATTCTCTGTTTCCTCCTGCATATTCTGGCCTTCAGCCAAAGCATGGCTTATGAATTCAGAAACTTGAAGAATGAATATAATTTTGAAAGCTAAATAATACGTGGGAGGAAATGTTGGTAGTTGTGAAGCTCTTGTGTTAGAAATGTAGCTATGTGAAGTAGGTGGGTTTGTTTCCCTCAAATTCCTTTGATAAATTCTAACCCTAGAGCCCAAGAGTTGTCTCTATTCAAAAGGAAAATCGTATTTCCTCTTGGAAATGGGCAGCTTTGAGTACTGCTGGCCCTGTGAAGTAAGTTAGAGTAATTTAAATTTTAAATGTCTCAATGCGGTTGCTGCAATTTGCAAATGCTTCGGGAAGTTCCAGATCAATAGAAAATAGAGGGGGGTGTCTCCTTACAAGCCACATTGCCCTTGGGCAACATCAAGCGCTGGGCACGCCATTCCTGAGCTGCATCCTGAACTGGGCTATTGTCTTACTTAAATGATACGTCAGGAGGAGTAATCAGATAGTTATGTTAAATTGACTACGGTTTGAATCTTCCTCTAAACAGTGATTAGAGCCCAAGATAAAGCTGGTGGTTCAAAGTGACTCTCAACCAAGTCACTTAAGCTTTCAGGATCAAACGCTGCCAAATTCTGGGAAGACCTTAGCATGAACACTGAAGATATTTCCTGTTTCCACGTTGCAAATGAGCAGTTACCACTGGAGTTTGGTAGGAAAAGCACAACGTTTCTTTTAAATGATGGGGCAATCGAGTGTTTTATCTAATATATTGCAGTTCCCCGGTGCTGAAGGGTGAGATTCTGTGACTCTGGCAAGCAGCAGCTTCTTACTCCATTTACTGAGAAAATATACAGGTTGGTAGGGCAAGAACTTATTTAGGCTTTGAAATTGCTTATGGTTTCCAAAATATGCCTTCCCTAAGGAGAATGGACTTGTTCAGTTAGGAAGCTCACACCTATTTGGACACCTGTAAACTGAAGGAGAGTAAACCTCCCTCAACACTTCACAAGAAAGTTTGGCTGAAGGAAAAAAATTACCTCAGGAGCTCAACATGGTTTCTTTTGGGCCTTTCTGCCCAACAGCTGGCACATAAATGCAGCTTTCCAGACAGCCAGGTATTAATAAATCATAGTCGGTTTATATATGTAGAAGTTGTTGAAATTATGCAAATTAACTGTTCAAACATACCCTTTCAGGAGGAAAACCCAATTTCTGTGAATTATACTACAAGTAAATGTAGTCTATAATGAGATACATTGCTGACTGTATCAAAGGAGCATGAACAAGTGTTAAAGAGGTGAGAGGAAAACACTTTACCAGCATGGTTTTACACCTCGGGAGACTTACTAGGGAAATAAACTAAATATTTGTAACAAGAGGGGAAGGAAATAAGCAATGATAATATTAAACAGTCGAGCAGTGCAATGATCTGTCAATCTTGGCAAATAAATCCACTGTATGTAGATCATCATGAAGCATAGAGGGTAAAGCAAAACACAGGGAGAGCTGTAAATGAATATGGACCCAGAAAATTAAAAAATAGATTGGTAAAGGTAACTGAATTTTTACTGTGGAGTCATTAGAAAAGTGTAATAAAGGAGAGAAAAAAAAAAAAAGAAGAGCAGAAATTAAAGATGGCCTGAACTACTGTAGTAATTGATATGATTCTGTGCTTTTTTCTGTCGTTGGAAAAGTCTTCTCCTGTGATGTTTCAGGCAGGATAAGGGGGATGAGTTGAAGTTCAGTAGGACAGAAGGTCATATGCTGACCAAATTTAATCCTGGCCATAACTAAACCAAACCCTTATTTGAAATACCTCCCCCAGGGTTTTATAAACTAGGTTGTACCCACAGATTTAGACATATTTGAGTCTGTCCATCAGGACTGGTACTGGAGCATCTTTAAATGACAGGGTAGGTTAAGAGAAGTAATTGGTTCATTGAGGTTTTTGATCAAGGTGCAGCTTTGTTGATTGAAGTATACCTTGACAGGACGAATATTCATTTATGCAGACAAGCAGAGGTGCAATCTTTCACCTATGCTGTTTGGAGCCACTGTTCATTTAATTGGGAAATAGTGGGAGATAAAAAAGGTAACTCAGGTGGAACATGCATTATATTAACGAAAACCGCAGCTGGGTTGTTTTCTAACAGACACTCATGGGGAAAAGAAAGGGGAGAAAAGAAAAGAAAAAAGAGAAGATGATTTAAAAACCAAATAGGCTTAATGAGAACCACAGTAATTTTCAACCCTGATAATATGATGCAAAACCAGGCATCTTCGCTTTGCATGGCAGTAAGATGGGAATGAACAGGATGTCCAGAAGGAAATAGTGCAATACCTCAACGAGGCAGCAGCTGCGTTTGGCCAGCATGAAGAAGATGTAGGTGTTGATAAGCTACAATTTAAAATTGATGCAGGAGTCTTCCACTGAAATTCTGTTTCCACCTTAACAGTTGGATATGAAAGCTGGAAATCCACCAAAGGTACAGACAGACATCTAAAAGCTTTTGAAATTAAATGCCTTGGGGAAATAGTAGGTATTAAATGGAATGAATTTATAACAAATACTGAGATTCGTCAGGGAGTTCCAACAAGGCTTAATCTTCTAAATTATCTAGAAATGAAGATGGAAATATCTAGGATATGTGGTAAGAATGAAGCTGGATGTGATGCCAGACTGTCTGCCATGGCAGGAATGCCTTCAGGCTGACTGTAGAACATGTAAAAGGGACTGACCAAAATAATTCCTCCATTGGAAAGTGCTTAGAACCAGAAACATCACAGGTGGCTTCACAAAGTGGGGGACAGTCAAGGAGAAAACCAGATGGACAACTATCAGCAGAATCCTGCATTTGTTTGAGGGAAGTCTTGGCAGTGTAGGAAAAAAATGTGAGTGCAGTGGCACCAAAGGTTTTCATCTAATATTTTACGTCTGTTAGGGTCTATAAATGCTTGGCAGACCTGCAGAATGATTTCAGGAGTTTTATCAGCACCGCTGCAGTCCTAATGAGCAGAAAGGACATATTTTAACCCCAGAGTTCCAGCTCTCTCTGACGCTTGCAACTGGCAGCTGCAGTGAGCTCTGTAATTTATGTAAACTCTGCACCACCCACAAGTCTCTAAGATCAACACACAAAGTGGTTTCTGCCGGTATGAGGGAGAAAACCACCAGGTTGTCTTCCTGCATCCGGGTGGAGGAAGTCAGTGATTGTCTGCTTGCAATAATAAGAGGAGGCATGTCTGTGGGGCCTTTTCTCCAGGCAGAGTGTCTTGGCTTCTGACCCAGCCAGTGCACTGCTGTTCTTAATTAGCCATGTCTTGACTCCATTAATATCCTGGCATGCATCTATCCTGGATTCTGGAGTCAAGTGTGCAGTTCTTCAGTGTTACCCAGACTTTCCCAGTCTGTGGAACCATGTCACCTGCTCTGTGGCATCAGCTACAGCCTTGGTGACCACATCTGGCTGTTCCCAAAGTCTTTTTGCTTATCTGGACCCGAGAAAGTTCCTTAACTGCTTACAGACTCGTGTTGCTGCTAGATGTTCTATGTCAGATAGTGCTTTGCTGTGTGAGCATCGCTCTGTGGGTACTGCTTAGAGGCTTCTTACCCACCTGGTTCTCTTTTCCTCTTCAATTTATAACTTAAACACAGGTTAAGAATCCGCCTTTTGAAAGGAGGGAAGGGCTGCATTGGTGTTCAGGCATGTACCCATAGCAAAGGAGTTGGAATGAGATGATCCTTAAGGTCCTTTCCAACCCAGCCACTCTGTGATTCTTCCACTACCTTGTAATGAGTTAAAACTCGTAGTGTGTTCTCTGGTTGTTCTGTATCAAAAGCATGGTTGGCATTCGATGAACAGAGACGTCCTGTGCTGTTTGTTCTGCTCAGCAGGCTCCTGCCTGGCCACCAGCTATGCCCTTGGCAGAGAGAAAGCACCCTTGGGAACACCTGGCAGCCTTGAGGAGAGATCCAAGTTTGCCTTAGTTGGTCTCAAATGGGCTTGGCACCTGCATTGTACCCAATATATGCCAGCTGTGAATGGGCAGGAGGGCTGTGCCTTCCAAAGAGAGGGGTTTAAACCAGAATTTGTTTTTTTCACTCCCTGTCTGTTTGGAATATAAGCCTCAAAATGGGTTTTTAAAAGGCAAAATCACCTTGGTTTCCAATTTCAAGTACAAATGATTGATATTTATTGTATCATGGCTTTATTCTCTCTCTGAGTTGAATGACTTTTCCTTTAGCTTACAGTTATTGTGACCAATATCTACTTTATTGCTTAAAATGGTCTTCCAGAACCACAGTAGTAAAATAAGATCTCTCAAATAATGAAAACCAGAAATTTATTTTTTTTTTCAGCCGCAGCGTTGGCAGTAATGACAGAAAGTCATTGATTTCCTTTTGAAACTGTTTCTGAATTGTTTCCTTGATGTTGCCTACCTCTTTGCTGATTTCTTTCTTTAGAAGCAGCTGCTTTCACATACCTGATTTGTTCCAGGAACATTTCTTTTACACTTTGTTTATCTGTAGTTTGATACAGACAGGTCTCTAAAGTTTGGTCACAGGCCAGGAAAAGTCATGAAGATTTTTGTGGTAGGGTAGTCACTGAAGTAACCAGGTGTAAGGAATACAGAAACTGGTATTACAAAAGGTTATGTAAAATGGATTATGCAGCTTTAGAAATACATCTTCTTGTCTGCAGCAGATTTTAACTTCTCCTTGTCACACACTGAAGTATTTGGTCTTGAGAAGTGTTCAGAGCATGTCCTGTGGATGAATCCTAGGAAAACAGAAAGTAGGAGATGAAAAGCTATTACAAGGCAGGTCCTGATGGAGCTGACCTGCTGTCAGTTTTTGTCATTTGAAGCTAAGTTGTCTCTCAGAAAAAACATCTCATCGCATGCTGGTAATTTAATCAGTCAGAGCACTGGTAATATAAAGGTAAACCTTGTGTATGGAAAATAATGTATTATGTGGTAGATCATTGTTGCAGTGTTCGAAAGCTTCTGAGGAGAATTGTGCTATTTTGGCAGGAGTTCAAAATTCTGTTTCCTACAAGGAACAGGTTTGGTGGTTTGTTTTTTCTCTAACATGTCATTTTGAGGTTACATGGTAACATCTGTCAGAGCTATGCTAACCTCTGTCATCCAGCTGTTATAATTGCGGTATTTTCCTTCCTTTTCCTTCTCTTTCCTCTCCTTTCTGCTTTCCCTTTCTCCTCCCTCAGAAAAGAAAAAAAAAGCTAAAAAAACCCAACAACGAAAACCACCTCCTTTTATACTGAAACTTCAGGTGGAATGAAGTGGTTATAAAAGCATCTGTCAACACAGGAATGGTTTGCCAAGCCAAGTATTTGGGTTGGAAGTCATGCCTTCCCAACTGCTTGAAAACAGGAAGTATCTCTGTTAAGTGATGGATAGCTCTACTTTGCTGAGAGGAAGAAAAGGCTTTTTTTCTTTTTTTTTCTTTCTTTTTTTGCCTCTGGGCCAACAAATGAGTTCTGCAGTTGTTCCATGTATCTAAAGTAAGACTCCTATGGAAATGTGGATATGGCTGCACACATCTGTGTGTATGAGTGTGTATATATATGTGTGTGTGTGTATGAATATACAAGCTGAAAAAAAAAATACAAAACTCGAAACCAACAATATACTTTGTACATGATCAGTCCCTGTCAGAAGCCAGCCCAGGCACATCTTATCCCAGTGATTCCTGTAAAGCTCTCAAAATCAGTCAGAAACAGCCTGCAGGATTGCAACGGCTTCTGGGTGATTAATTGCCAAAAGAGTCTGGTTCCAGGTTCCATTACATGTAATTGTTATCTTTTTCTAAAGGGGTTCTTTTATTAAACTCCTACCCCTCCCCCCACCCCCCAAAAAAAAAGGAAAAAAAAAAGAGGGAAAGGAAAAAAAGAGCTGGCATTCCTGAGGTTTTGCACCTCTTAGACAGGAGCACGGAGGACTCTCTTATGTAAACATACACTGAAGAGGGTGTGTTATGTTGTTTATTAGCTGATGATAGATTTTTTTCCCCCCTTCACTTAATTTTAACTTTACTAAAAATGATTTTATTAGAAATAGGAGTGAAAAAGCTGCATGGAGTGGGCACCATCCAGTGTCTTCTCTGCATTAAAACCTCCCTGTGAGACCCAGCAAGTGGCAAAGGAGTGGATCGCTCCTGCTCCTTGCTAAAATTGTAGGAAAACCGCCAAAAACCTGAGACATTCTCTGTGCCATTGTGGTAAGACTGCTCAGACTGTACATGGGGAGAGGACAAGACCTTGAGTCTGACACCCCCTTTGCAAAGGAAGTTTGTGGCTTTAAAATGTGTGGTTGAGTGTCCTGAAGGTAGGGGCAGATTGTGAAGAATAAATTGCTTTTCTGAGGCCATATCAACAAAGCAGGGGGGATTGAGAGCCTGGTTTCCTGTCGGTGCCTCAGTGGGTTTAAACACACGTAATTTGGAGCTGAATTTCTGTGGTGCCAAAAACTGGAATTGTATCAGTATGGTTGCTTGGGTTTGCACTGCTTTGACTGAATTGAAAATGTGCCGTGTTTCTGACAGGTTTAGACTTTCATAGATGGAGGCCTGGGCAAAGCTTGGCTCCCAATGAGCACTGCGGTGATTTGTGCCAACTGACCAGTTTAACTGTTTGAAATATCAGATGGGATAAAAAAGCACAGAGATACTGGTTCTGCAGCTGCAGAGTACCTGCCTGCAGATGTTTCTGCCAAGAGAAGTGGTTGAAACTTGGTTTCTTGAGATATTTTAATCCTATCTGAATAAAACTACATAAAAACGTGCCCTGGAATTGTCTGCATGAGCCAAGGCGCACACTGTTCCTCACAGTTGTGTTTGCACGGTCTCATTGCAACAGAGCAAGTCTCCTCAAGTCTCCTTTGTCCACGATTCCCTGTGCTTTGGCTGTATTAATCAAACATCAAACTCTGCCAGTGGCAGGATGGTGATGTGCAGTGGTCAGTGCACTGCTGCTAGTCTGATTAAAAAGATGAGAATATATTGTGGCATCCAGCTTTGTGCAGGTTTGGAAAGCCAAGCCTGGCCTTCCTTAGAGCTTTTTGAGGCTCGATATGCTCTTGCATCAACTCTGGAAGTTTTTGCGCTCTTGAAGCTCTTCAAGCACTGCCTATTTGTAGTTACTGAAGTTTTATCTGTTTTGAATCACCACCCTTAGTGGAAACGACTGGTTTGCTGTGAAAAATGCAGAAGCAGGGAATGTTGTTCCAGCAGGAGATGACAGTGGTTTCTATTGATTCAAGGCAGTTCTTTCCCCAGGTTTCATTTTGTAAGGAAAGATGAATTTGTTATTTATCTGCACACTGGCACACTGTAGGATAAACTGTTTTGCTGTAATAGCTAAGAGACTGATCTGTAGTGGTGGCTGAAGGGGTTAGTTTCTGTGGGTAGCCAGCAAAGAGTGCAATTCCAGAAGATGCATTGCATTACAAGGAGAAGTTTCCCACTGTTGATGTGACAAATTGGAAGCAAGTATGACTTAGTGGTTGAACGGAAAAGATGAACTAAAGGTGTATATACCTGGAGGATAAGCAAAGGGAGTAGCTGTTACACAGGCAGGGGCATCTGAGGACCAGATAATGTTCTTGTTTTGGAGATGGTTCACTCTCTGTATCACTTCATCTTGCTTTGGACTGAGATACTATCAGCTGTCTCCCAGTTGGCGTTGGTTTGCTGTTTGTACCAAGCCACGTGTTTGCTGCCTGTCTTTAATTCGTGCTCCTGGTGAATGCCTGAGCAGAAGGTTCCTGCCACGCTGCTACCGCTCGGTAGCGCGTTCCTGCTGAACACCTGCTGTCAAACTATCATGTCCTTTCTTGTCAACTTGCACAATGCTCTGGGTCTTGAGCAAGACTGACACCACGGAAGGGTTGTGCAGCCTGGGTTTTGTAAATCTGTGTGGAAAGTGAAGCCTTTGCATAGGGCTTTTGCAGCATTTTCTAGGTGCTGGTTTCTAATAATATTTGGTAAAACTCTGTTAGCAAAGGCATTTCATGAAGTAGTGGATGTACCGTAGGTTACGGAACCAAAATGCTCTACCCTGAGAGGAGTCGTAGATGTTGTGTAATGACAGCAGAGAGTAATCTGCACAGATCCTGGGAGACATACAAGGGTGGTGACCAGCAAAAAAAGTCATCAGAGGGGAGCTGGTTAGAGATGTTGGCATGTGCTGACGGTGGTGACAGACATTGGCACAGAAGGAAGAAGGTGGGGAGGTGGAAGAGTGTGAGGAAAGGGGCTCTTGGCAGGAGCAAAGCAGTTATCGCTTGACTCAGGAGCCTGTAATTACAAGACTCCAGCCTTGTGACACATTGAATAAATGTGTCACCTGGAACTGAGGAATTTGAGGTTGCCTCCCGAAGCAGCTCGTGCCAGATGGAGCAGGAATAAAAACTTTGTGGAAGAAGAAAATTTAGCTCTCCACTGGACTGCGGTTTTTAAGTCCTTAATAGTGACACTCCAATGTGTCTTTTCCCCTCAGCACCTTCTAATTTCTGTAATTAATCCGTGGTTGTAAAAAAGCCTCCACTAATCTGTCTAACAAACAGGATGGATGAGCTTCCTGTACTTGAAACTTTCAAAGATCCTAAAATGCCAGGCGCTTCCTGATCTATTGGGCTGGGAGCGTGACCTACTCTGGCACAGAGCAAGAACAAAAACATCAGGCACTGAGGTGAGCCTCAAAAGTGTAGGAGGAAGCACCTTTATGGGAGCTGCCTTCACTCTGCCAGAGATAAATGATGGCACAAGAAGGCCTTAACATTTCCCACACTTGGAACGCATCTGTCCTGACATGTGGGCAAAACCATGGAAAGCATCTCACAAACAGCTACTGCTTGCACAGACTACAGGAAGGCTGTGGTGGGGTGGTGAGGCACTGGCACAGGCTGCCCAGGGAAGCTGTGGATTCTCCATCCCTGGAAATGTTCCAAGCCAGGCTGGATGGCGCTTGGAGCGACCTGGTCTAGTGGAAAGTGTCCCTATCCATGGCAGCGGGGTTAGAACTGGATAATTTTTAAGATCCTTTCCAACCCAGGCCATTCTCTGATTCTTTGGTTCTATTTCTTTAAAATTATTTAGAAGTGTTCAAATACTGTAATGGTGAAAGTAAAAAAAATTGCGTTACCCAATGAAGTTACAAGATATGGAGCATCTCTTGTATTGAGGAGTCCATGTAAGTAGGAGTTATGACCAGGGTTCATAAATAGCACTTGTTAATTTAAATTGGAAGGATTTAGTTACAAAGGAACTATTCCCAGTCCTTTCATTTTCTTTGGTGGTCTAATCCCAACAGACTCCAAAGGCAAAATTAAACTTTTAGTTTCATTTTTTAGGTTTTGCATTAAAAGCAATGTATTTGTTTGGAAGGAAACAAATTTAGTGTAAAAATCTATTCCTACTTGTGGAGATTGATTGTAGCAGAGAACATGCAATAACTCTGATTCTCCAGATGAGCTTCTCTACCTGCTGAACTGACTTGCTTTCTTTTACTTACCTCAATATACCACTTATTGCTTGGGAGTTTTTAAGTTGTATTTATTATTTCTAGTGTTAGGTTACCCTCTTGCATAGTTCATGTGTGACTTTTTGTTATAAGATCTGATTAAGAATGCTTTCAATGAATTAAGCATGGCTGTGGATATATCAGTAGAAAAACTTTTTTTTTCTTGTCCCACTGAAAGCTCATCAGCTGGTTATGCTTCTGCCAACATTGTAGTTCTGCATTCTTTGACAGTGTGATTTTTGAAATCGCCAGGTATCCTTTGAGGAAACTAACTGAAGATAGATGCTTAAAAAAAAAGGGGGGAGGAAAGAGGAGGATGGAAATTAGCAAAGCCCTAAGATTAAATCTGCTCCATTAACAGGAACCACAAATAGTTTTCAAGCTTTTCCAGTTTAAGTTTTCTTTCCTGAAATAATTATCTTCATAACTGTGCACAAAATACACATTTTTGACCTAGCTGTATTTTCCAGTGATATGTTTTGAGGAAATACTCCATTTTAATTATAAAAAAAATGAAATTATTTTTTGGAAGTGGAGCAGTTTCTCCCTAAAAAACTGTGGTTTTGCTGTTGATGATACTCTGCATTACATGATAATTATCCCACTTTCCTAGTGTTCCCCAGAGGAGCATTGTATCTGTGTAGCACTCATAACCTTTCAATGCATGAGCACTTAGACCCCTTTCATAATTGTTGTGGTAACAACAAAAAAGAGATCACATAAACCTGCAGAAGAATTGCTCAGTGGTACGAAGTATTCTGGTTTCTACCAAAACCCCAATTACTTAATTTTGTGCCCTTCCTGGCTGACATAAATTATGCAACCCTCGCATCTTGACATCAGTGAGTTATGTAGCTCTGTGCACACATCAATTAATTTTGGCCCCATCAACTTCCCACCTCCTGTGTGCTCCTCGCCCCAAATTGGGTTTGCATCTCCCAGCCGTGAGCGGTTCATCCAGCGCTCCCGGCAGCCGCATCTGCCTGGGCCTGCAGCCCCGCTTCAACTCTTCACCTCCCCCTCCTGCCTCTGCTCCTGCTCAGCCAAGCCACTGCCTGCTCCTGCTGAATCCCTCCTCCTGCTGCTCCACAGTGTGGTTCCACCCTTGTGCCTTGCCAGTGGGTCACCACCTAATCTCAGTGCGCCCAGCCCAGGTCAGTGAGGCTGGCCCAGAGGTGCCCTTGTTGTCCTTATTGCCCTCCTCTCCATTTTCTAAGTGCATGTTGCAAGATTGAAGCTCCATCTTCTGGAATAGCCTGTGAAAGTCATGGTGTGCTTGGAGCACCCACCTCCAAAGCCCGACCCGTAGTGAAGCCTGGATCATGCAACATCCCACTGAGAAAAGCAGTGGCTTCTAGGTCTGTACAAAAAGTGGTGTTGAGGAAAAAGCACCCATCCAACTCAGCACTGCTGCTAACACACTGGTAAGCATGACCTCGAGGCTGAAGTGATGCCACTGCTGCAGGTATCCACATCATGTGCCTCAGCAGGCTTCCCTAAGCAACCCAGAAGAGCTCACTTCCCTCCAGTGCGCAAAAACATCATGAGGCATGTCTTGTTCCCTTACTGCTGCCCTCTGCATGCAGCTCAGTTCCGAGTTCTGGATTATTTTGGCCACAAAGGGAAAGCATCTCTGTAAGAAGGGGCAAAGACCAAACAATGCAGGGGGATGTCCTGCAAACAAGAGAGGCCTCAAACCTGCTGTTGCTTTCTGGTTGCATTCTGAGCAGCTGGCAGCAGAGCAGCTCTGCAGCCCACCTGCAGCCCCTCACCAGGCCTTTGTCCTCCAGGAACACAGGATGGGTCAAGGCAGGCCCCTTCCTCACCCTCTCCTGCTGATTTTAGCTCCTCAGGAGCATGGAGAGGGGGAGACTGGTGGCTTGCCAAAGGGCCAAGGTGATTACAGGAGAGTGAGGAGCAGTCAGGCTGTGCCCAGGGTTTCCCAGGGTCACCATGTTAGGAGGGCTCTCACAGACCAGCTCTCAGTTCAATCTGCTCTTGTCTCCATGGTCTGGAGGGAGTCTGACTCTTGTCTCAAGCTGAGGATACAGAATATTTTCTCTCCTTTTTGTCTGTGTTGATATAACCAGCGAGTGCTGCTGCGACTGACTTGTGCTTTTTTTGTACAGTTCCCAGCACATCTGGTCGCCTTGGATAAGGTCCCTGGGCCTGATTGTAGCAAAGAAGTAATGATAGCGTGCTTAAAACTTGAGCCTCCAACTACCACCATATGTAAAACACAAAGCACTGGGGACAAACTGGAAGAAACACAGATTTTAGTCACTGATCAAAAGAAGTATGTTCACTGTGTTATATCTGCAGTTGTGCTTTTTGTGTCTCAGAACTGAGAGCCAGGCAATGGAGCGCTTGCTCCCAGCTGATTGGCACTGAGCATTTTCCCTATCCCACCTGTACCACAGCCCTGGTCATTCATCAGTGGGAAGCTAAGCTGGCTGTAGAAAACATTCTAATTACCTGGGTGTCCTGATGAAACCTGCCTTGATTTGAAAGAGGCACACCACTGTACTCACGTGAACGTTTCTTGTTTCTTCTAAATAGTAGAATTAGCTATGGGCATTTCCTTAAGAGCACGCAGAACACAATTGCAGTCTAATTCCTCTCCTTCCAAGCCTAGTCTTGAATCATGCAAATTTCTCTTTCAAGTATGTTGGCAAAAAATGGCAACATCCTGACACACACACGTGATTTAGATGCTGGATTACACACTGTTTGAGATATCAGTTGTGGAAAACAGCACAGTCTGCTGAGCAAATATCAGTGGACAGCTTGTTTCTTGTACTCTTGTAGGGATCCAGCCCTGGCCACTGCAGGGACAGGGTACTGGGCTGGATATGGATCTGTGGTCTTCCCAGCCTTGCTCTATCCTTGCCCAGCTTCATGCAACACCACAGCACAGCACTTTCTGCTGAGCGTTTTCATGTTCTGTTTTAAAAATAACAAGACATCTCTTAACATTCAGGATACATTTTTCCACTCTGAAGCACCACAACAGTCTTTTTAAAGAAACTCTAGGAAGGGTGTTAACTTGATCAGTGCTGTGCAGGAAGGAAAGCTCTTTCCTACTATTTTTTCAGCGTGACTTTCACTGACATGATCAGGCTGGGAAAAGACTTATTGGCTGACAGCCCAGGACAGCCATGCAATATCTCTAGTCATCTGGAACTCAAACTAGTCTACCCAAGGGAGAACCATAACATAAAAACAATTTAGGTTACATGCTGAATCTTATAAACATTGTTCAGTTTTTATAAAATAGTTTAAATACTATTTATGTGCATTTGCTGTGCACGGGATTATTGTATTTTGCTTTTCTTTTTTCCAAATGTCAAGTAAGAAAGTTTGGGAGTGTTTTTACTTTTTTTACTGTAGATGATTTTCAAAAATCTTGGAGATTTTTTATAAACATAGGGAAATGAGCTTCCTCCCTTCTCATAAATTTAAGAGCTTGGCTTCTCCTCTCTATCGGATATAATTGTTTTATATATAGATAAAGTTTACTTTTTGACCCTGTCCAGAAAGCTGAAGGGAGCTTCCAGAGGCCCAATGATCCCTCTCCTGCACACACAGGGCTTTCACCAGACCAGACTGGGGAGAACTTGGCTTCCTCTGCTGAGCCATAAAACCCTTGAAGGGCAGAGTTTCCACAGCCTTCCTGATGACCTGCCCTGAGGCTGTGCTTCTCTTCTAGAAGTTTTTTTCCTCCCCTCCACTCTGCCCTTCATGGCCACTGTCCCCTCTTAAGTTGTCTGTCACTGTTTGCTCTGTCACCCTCCCACCTCCAATATAACCTGAGTACCCCTGAACACCCAAAGTGCAAGGCCAAACACATGTGTATGAAGCTGAGCATCGAAAACCTGTCAGAGTAATCTGCTCTTCTGTAAGCATATGCAGCTCAAATAATGTGGGATAAAGCAGCATGGTGGCAGAATGTAAGAGTCGCTCCAACAAAACCCCTCTTTTCTTTACTTGTTGTCTTGGTGGAAGTTTTGAACTTGGGATGTGTCCATTGCCACCTGTCTTTCTGCCAAGTCCGAACATTCCAGCACACCTTGCAACAAGTCTAGAAGTATTATTTTAGGAAAATGATTGTGGTTTCTTTATGATTCCTTTTTTCCATAAACTGGTATTTCACAAGCTAAGTAGCTTACTGTCTTTTCTTTGCAGGTTTTTGTTTTTGCTGAAATTGTTGGTTATTTGGTGGTGGTGTTGTTTTTGAGTTGTGGGTTTTTTTACTTCCTTGATGTGACTGTGGCTGTGACTTTTTGCTGTGATGTTTTTGTTGCAGGCCTTGCTGAGGCCGGGGCGAATAGACAGAATTATCTATGTGCCACTGCCAGATGCAGCCACTCGTGGGGAAATCTTCAAGCTTCATTTCCAGTCCATGCCTGTCAGCAGTGAAGTCTGCTTGGCTGAGCTCGTGGAGCGCACACGGAAGTACTCGGGAGCAGAGGTAAAACTTCCTGGAGCTGGTGCACAAAGTGGTGTTTAAAGTTGAGCTCAAACATCATCCAGGTACCTCTTGAGTCTTCTCAGAGTGGTAGTCAGAATAGGAAAGAGAATATTTCAGATATTCCTGTGCTTTTGCAGGCTGGAGATTTTTAACTTTCAAAAAAGCATCAGAGGTGGGCTGCCAGGGGAAGGGTCTCTTTCAGGATAAGCCTTTGTACAATTGCAGATGGCCTCATTAAGGATGTGCTGCCAGGAGTGAAGGGAGGTGGAGGCAAGTTCCCCCAGATTTCCCAAACAATTCCCCCACATCTCCGGGAATCTTTTGAATGTAGGATTGTGACTAAGAGCCTCAGGTGGACAGAGGAGAGATGGAGCTAAGGAACAGTATCGGGGGGTTGCAAAGGAATCACTTTAAAGCGTGTATTTTCCTATTCCATATAATCAAGACCTCGCAGCAGCACTTAGTGCTATAGCTTGTTGCTATTAGTTACCTTCTGACAATGGATGTCAGACAATTATTTCCTGTCCTAGGTAGGAGAAACTTTCTCAGATGCTGCTGCCTGGCAGTTATTATAAGTATCAGTACGTTAGTGGTCACCATTCTGCTCCCTGAATGTTATTCATGTCAGTGTCTCATGAAAGGATATTTCCTCATTTTAATTAATTGAGAGTAATTATATTAATTAAAAAATTCAAAGAATGTTAATAAGGTTGCCAAGTCAAGCTCTTGAAAGGTATGAAATACCAGAATTTCCACCTTGCTGTAGCCAGCCCTAGTGTCTGCATTATCACACCATCGCATTACATAGGCACCTTCTGCTTTTTCCATAGCAGAGTGGAAAATGTCATGTGCTTGCATTGGCTCCCCCTCTCTGTGTGCTGTTTACAAGGGCAGGGAAATAAGCTAAACTTTTCTTTTGGGTGATTGTGGAGGATTTGTGTGATTGCTGTAGTGCTGAAGGCCCTTTTCAACAGACTGGTCATTGAACATGCTGCTCCCAGGCAAGGCTTCTCCTTGTTTAGCTGTCACTTAAATACTGATTGTAAGATGCTGTGCTGCCTACTAATAAACCCTGGCTGATGAGGGCACTGCTGTATGTGCTGTAGGGTCATTTTGGGAAGCTGTGTCATAGCAGACACCAAAGCCAAACCCACGAGAGATTTCCTCCTCCACAGCACAGGGCTGACTGCCCTCTGGAATGAATGAATGAAAGCCATGTAGTGAGCAGAGCGGGTTTGTGTAGCACATCCTTTTGCCCAGAATGTGGGCTCTCACAATATAAAAAAAAAAGCAACAATAAAAAGAATTTCAGGCTTAAATGTTGATCTGGAAAAATGTTACAGCTCTACTGCTTTCATGTTTTGGAGCAGTGACCTGAAACAGTATTATGTTCATATTTGGGGGACAGTGACACAACTTGGGAAAATTTATCTGCCTCTGGCTGAGTTACAAGCCTCCAAAAACATAAATATAAACATATCCTCTGTTGCATATGGCAACTGTCGCCTTACCAGGCAACAACTGTGTGCCTGTATTTTAGAAATTCCAAGCATATGGGATTTCCTTTGGATCTGGATCAGCTGAAAAGCTAGTGGTGAATTCCAGTGCCTGGTTGATAATGAGTCACAAATGTCGTGGTGCTGGCTTTGTACAGAACCAAAAATAAGTTAATGGGTCATTGAGTGGGATGCAGTCTGGTTGCAGGGGAAAAAAAAGCTGCCTGTTTCTAATACGACATTTCTCACAAATTTTGTTCTTTTTCATCATTCAAAGTATTATAATAACTGGGATGTAAAGAGTAAATACAGAAAAAGCCTCAGTGAGGGTTCCTTGGAAGAATATATAAAGTCTTGGCAGTTGGCACACACAGTGGCCAGTTTCATTAAAGCCTTTTCTTCCCAGTGTCTCCAGCTTCCCAGCTTTACAAATAGTTTCCGCTGCTGAATGGCAAGTTCCCATTCCACTGTTCTAGCCTTTGTTCAGAGAAAGAAATGGAAAATGCCTGGTTTTGTGACTAGAAGATGCTGTATGAATAGGGAACTGCGTGTAAAGATGCGTTGAATCATCCTGACATGAGCTGAATAAACAGCCAGGAAAGTGGATAGTTCAGTGTGCATCTGGCTTCCAACTTGGCCCCTTTTCAGATCAGATAGTTGTGTACTTTTGCCTGTCATCACTTATGACCAGTTATCTCTATTCACCTGCTGGATGTACGTTTCTCTTAATGACTACCTTTAAAGATACATCAAGATAGCAAAATAGGGTGATTACTTCCCACTGTTTCATGTGAGGGAAGGTGGAAGATAATTTATGAGGGTGAATTACAATTTCCTTCTCTAGCGTGTAAGTGAAGTTTAAAGTAATAAAAAAAAAACATTAAATGAGCAATGTCTGTACAGTTAACTTCTAGGTCAAAGAAATCCTCAGCTTTCTGAAAATATTCAGGTTTGAGTTCAGTCTTCATTTCCAGACCCTTCCGAAGTCGTGTTCTGCAGAAGTGCTTGGGCTCTTGTTCAGCGATACTGCATTTTATTTTGGGCAAAATTGCAGGAGGTCCAACTTTATAAAACTGATAATTTTTTAATGGTTTTTTGTAATTAGAATGTCTTCACTCTGAGGTTGTTTCACAGTTTGATCACAGCTCTTCCTAGAGTATTTTCCCTGTTGTACTTCATGCTGAGAAGTTTTATCTGTTTCATTTCCCACTGAAGTAGAAATAATTACAGATCTGACCACAGAAGTATTTAAAAGCAATGTTTTTAAGTACAAGCAGTGTGAGTTCTTTGAGTCTTATTTGCTTGTTTTCATGATGCTGCCACAGCCAGCTCGCCTTAGGAGAGATGGGCTTTCCACAAACTCAGGTGCTCCATTTTTCAGTTTGGGATTAGACAAGCAAGGGATGAAGAGAGTGTTTCCCCACTGGAGAAATATTTTGTTCCAGAAGGTAGGTGATATAAAGGCAAATAAACCCAGCAGAGTGAGAGATGTTCTTTTATTGTCTGAGCCACAGACAGATGATGTTTTTGTTAAAATTTAAGAGGCAGAGAGTGAGGTTTTAGGCAGAAACTGAAATCAAGTGTTGAGTTGTTTTGAGTTTAAAGTCGGTTGGAATTAATAAAAAATTAAATAATCTGAGTATGATGACAATATTCCTCAGACGAGTGTGCTTATAAAAGTAAGATAATGGGACTGACTGCTTTTAAATTGGTGGAAAGCAGGTCATGGTGAAAGCCAAGGCTGGCATGGTTTCTATAGTGTTATCAGTTTCCATGCTTACAGGACACAATAGTAAAGTGGGAATCTTGGAACCTGTAAATCTTTCACTGGTTCTTAGTCGAAGTGGAACAGTTAATGTAAAAAATATCTTTCTCACTTTGCAATAACTCTCAATGGGAGCACAGAAAATGAAAAGAAAGAAAAGCAAGCTGATGAAGGTTTGCTCTGGCTCAAATAAGAGCAGATGTGATGCCAAAAAGATCTTTGCAGCAGCAAACTAGCTCAAATCAACTCAAGTCTTTGACTCTTAAAATATGTACTCCAAAACATGCGTGTTCTTGTTTACCAGATATTGACATATTTAAAGTAGTAACTTTAATTAAAAAAACACCTCAAAAAACCACACCCTTTCCAAATTCCTCTCTTCCTTATAGAGGAAGATACTGAGTACAAAAGGAATGAGGATGTGTTCCATCCTAGGTGCACAGGAGGGTGAAGTCTCTTTTAAGATATTGGGAAAAATGTATCTATTTAGTAAAGAATATCTACAGTAAAGGAGAGAGAAGGTTTAGATATAGGGGGGGGGGAAAAGGACGTTCAGAAGATAAGGATGTGTTATCTCCTTTCCATCTAGCTTTTCATGAAGGAAAAGATCTTCCACACTTAAGGAAAAGTCTTTCTGCTTAACATTATTAAAGAACAATGGATTCAGTCCTATATAATAGCGTGAAGTATTACAGTGAAATGTAATTTTCAAGGTGAGGAATGCCATCAAACTGAAATGCAGCAAGATTAAGGCCTCAGATGAACCTTTGATGTTTCTCTTGGAACAGTGCAGGGGATCTGTTAATTTATATTGCTCATTGAGAAGTGAACATTTTTGTGTGGGTGGGTGAGGAAAAGTCTCTGCCATCATCCAATATGGGTAGCATGGGATCACCTCCTTCCTACACACATTTATCAGTGCTAAAGATGTGTTTGGCACAGGTGTCTGGAAGGTGAGGAAATACCTGGCATTGGGAATGTTTTCCAAATGTTAGTGTTTGGGATAAACGAGATGAATCACCGGAAAGGAAATAACTGCACAGGACTTCCCATGGGATTTTGCCTGCTGCTGGTCTCGCAGGAGGCTCCTACGTGCGGAATGTGCTTGAGCAGACTGGGAATGAGGGCAGTGTGAGCACCTGGGGATGTCAGAATGGCATTGGTGTGGCAGTGCTGAAAGCAGGACTTTGGGGCATTACTCTTGCCTCCCCCTGCTCTTTTCAGTCACTTTGGAAAGATCTGGTTTCCATCGCCCGTTTTTCAGAGATGTTGCCCGGAGTGGATGGATTTTCATCATGTTGTGTCTCAGCTGAGGCCTGATAAAGTGCTGTGTGGTCTGACCTAGTGAGGGTATAGAGTATGGCTGGCAATCAGCACATTTATGCCAAACATAAGGTTTGGTATAGAGGGGAGTACTGGCACTGAAATGTATGCATGGCAAGCTCATCTGGGAAAGAACATTTTCTTCTTCAGTGAGATAATGATTTGCTAATGGTTTAATCAAGCAAGGGAGATTTAATGTATCTGGATGAAGGGACATTAGTGTTTCCGAAAAGGTCAGACCCATTAACAGCTCAGGAGGACACAGTCGAAGCTGCTTCCTAAGTAGCTGTAAGAACAGTGATCCTCAGAGGAACTTGGGGAAAAAAGCCAGAGGGAATTTGAATGAGCACCAAACAGTGCTGAGGTATGAAATTTCACTTGCTTCTCAAACCTGACTTTTTTTTCCCCATAAAGCCCAAAGAGGGCTTTGATTCTTTAAATGCTGAAACAGTTCAGATGCAGGAACTTTACAGCTGATTTCAACATGTTTTTCTTCATTAACTACTTTAAAGATATCGACCACCCAGGTTCTGTAAGTGAGCACTCTTGTGTTTGCTTTTGTCCTCCCTGTGCTTTCACAGAGTGGTTTTGTGTTGTGTCCAGTGTTTGGAGAAAGAACATCAGCAGAAGCATCACCTGTGTCAGAGCAAGCTCCCTTCCCATGAGCTTGCACAAACCTGTTGTAGTTTCACCAAACCAGCTGTGACACCAGCTGTGCTGTTTGCCTCCTTCCATGTCTTTTCCTTCCTGTTTCCCCACAACTGCACCCGTGGCAGAGTGACCAAGAGCTCCTGGTTGGTGAGGGTGGCAGAGGGGAGTGTGCTGCCAGCACAGCAGGGCACTGCCACTGTCACACAGGCTTAGAAAAGAGGGACCTAGGCTGAGCCTCTGTCAGCCAGCTTCACTTGCCCTCTGCTCTTGCCTCTGGCTTTGCTGCTTTATTGTCCTGGATTTGGCTGTAATTCCCAGCAATGGAAAAACATGTTGCTCTTTAAAAGCAGATGGGAATTCATTCCTGAAGGAAAAAATATGTCTCTTTAGGCTACTGCTATTGTTTTCTTGGAGTTTTATTTTTTGCCTGTGAGTTATTTCTAGCAACTTCTAATTTTTTATTTTTTTTTAATCAGACAGTGGGGATTTTTCTTCAGTGTCTTAAAGCACACACTCACTATAGCAATGATCACAAGTGGGGGTATGTAAAGTTCAGAGTGAAAATTGCATTTGCAGTGATCAGGAAGGAATTGAAAGTGTTGGCTTATTTCTGCCTTTTGAAGTACTTTCATTGGCATAATACAAATGCTTATATCAGCTCAGAGTTGTAGAATTGGCTTTTATGTTAAAAAAAAAAAGGAAAAGAAAAAGTAAGAAGTGCTTTTTTCCTGATACTGACCTGTTTTTCTGATCTAAACCTGTAGTGCTGGCACCTGATCTCATAAGTTATGATGTGTCACGAGGTATGTGGTTAGGAGTGAACTTGCTGCTTGGGGTTTGACTCAGCTCTAGTCCTAAAGTATAAGACAAGGCATACAAATTGGTGCACTACAACAGTCACCAAAAGGTTATTGCACTTTAGAGAAAACTAATTCCTGGTCACTTATATGACAACTTCAGGGCCAGATCCTCTCAACATATACAAGTTGCTGTAAATGCTGAGTATGTCTTAGTACAATAGCAGAAGATATGTCTGAAGGTTTTGCTTCGTTTTCCATGAAATCACTGATTGGTATCAACATTTTTCATAAACCAGGGTGGGAGTGGATGGGGGAAGTAAATATTCTTACATACTCAAGTGTCTGATTTGCTTATGTGCCTGTTATGATTAATTTTATTAGAACTCAATGTCTGACTGTCCATCCTCAGCATTCAATTTATCTTTCTTTACATGTATATTCATTGTCTCCTTGGATATGCTGAGTTACAGGAGGGCCACCAAGTTGATTAGAGGGATGGAACACCCTATGAGGAGAAGCTGAGAGAATCAGGGTTGTTCAGCCTAGAGAAGAGAAGGCTTTGGGATTACCTAATTGTGGCTTTCCAGGGACCCTACAAGAGTGGAGAAGGACTATTTGCAAGGGCATGTAGTGACAGGACAAGGAGGAATTTCTTTCAAACTGAAAGAAAATAAGTTTAGATTAGATTATTATGAAGAAATTGATCCCTGTAAGGGTAATGAGGCCCTGGCACAGCTTGTCCAGGGAAATTGTGGCTGCCCCATCCCTGAAAATGTCCAAGGCCAGGCTGGATGGAGCTCTGAGAAACCTGGGCTAGTGGAAGGTGTTCCTGACCATGGCAGGGAGGTTGAAACTGGAGGATCTTTAAGATGTCTTCCAACCCAGGCTGTTCCTGATTCTGTGATTTCAAGGAGGTAGCACCAAGGCATAATCTCCAGCATCAACTTGGCCAGGACATCTGCAGAAGGCTCCCCACTTCTGCAGTGAAAGTACCTTCCATCCTGAATAGAATCAGCCCTCCACAACCACGGGCTGTACTTGGTCATTGAGATCTGAAATAGTTCTGATTATGATCTTAATTGGCACTAGGAATATTTAGATGTAGTACCTGAAGGCTAATTCAGGATGTTTATACCAGATGAAAGCATCCAGAGGAACACCTTGTACTGACCTACTTGTGTTTCTGGGACTGTGCCAGTTAAATTGCTGTCATGGTAGAAGAAATGTTAATGAATGGCAGAGGAATAATAGGGCCCAGGTGTCAAAGCCTATTAATCTACCTGGCTATTGTTGCTATGAATGAAGAACATGTTATTTTAATGGCAACACTGACTGTTTACACTTCACTGAACTGCAAAGATTGGAGAGCCAGGGGTGTGTGTGAATTAAAATGTTTGAACATATATTGGTATCTTTGTGTGCAGGGAAAATAGGATGTTTGCTTTTGGCAGTCGTCTGCAGAAAGTCATTGTTTCTGTTGCAAAAATTTGGAACCTAATAATGAATAATAATATCTAATAAAATCAAATCACAATAGACTGTGAATTTCTTGAACAATAAATGTACCTAATTTCAAGCTTAAATGCTCTAACTAGTAAAACTACCATTGTGTAGAACGTGTACCAACTATTCTGCTTCCATTGCTTTCTCCCATGATAGAAGTGTGAAGTGAATTTTGAGTTTATTTTGTGAGGGGTGATTATTATTGATAAAAAATTTGGAGTAGGTGTGGGGGGTGGTTTGGTTTTTTCCTTAACCTTTTAATTGTGATATGCTTTGATACTTCCTCTCCTTAAAAATGTGTATAAGGCACAGGCTTATGCACTTGTCATCCCAGAAAGTTTAGTTTGAAAACGCACTCTGCTATATTCCTTTCAATGAGGTTTTGATTATGTGCAATTTTATTTTTCTGAGTGAAATTTTTTGGGGATAGAATAGTTGAAATGTCTGCTTTTGTTCCACTTTCTTTTTTTAACTGCAAACTTTAGCAATGGCAGTGTTGGAGCTGGTGGCTTTTTGGTGAGATTAATCTGCTTGATGTTAATTCTGCAACCATTTGAGAAGTTGTTAGTAATTAAAATAGTCACTGATGCTGAATGTGGGAACAGGGAATCTTTCAAGTATTGCAGCCAAACCTACATTATCAAATGGGGCAATTTTCATTCTTGCCATGTAACTTCTGTTTTCCAGAGCCCTGCTGGAAAGCTGATGGGCACAAGCACTGCTGTAGCTCAGATTTTTGCATAGCAGAAGTTGGAAGTTGTTATTTCCAAGTTATCTTTTATGGTTACCCTTAAATACATATGGAAAAGCTTTGGATTGCCTTTGGCAAAAGGATTAAAAGGTTATTGGCAGATGGAAGCAGCACAATAATAATGCTGCAGCAAATTATTAGCTATGTTAGAAGCAATTCCATGGTCTGTTTTACTTTTTAATTAAGCTTTTTTCAAACTATCACCTAGTTCTCAGCTGAGGCTTTTTGTTTCCTGTCTTTGAGTAATGAAAATGTCAAGGATAGCTGGGTAGGAAAAAAACCTTTCAGGTCTTAGTCTTCTGTAATTTGTCCATGGCATTGCGTGTATAGAAGGGAGCCATCGGATCTGGCCTGACCACTTGCAGTGGGAGAAAACAGAGCAAGCCCCAAGATGACTGCAAGTGCTAATTGGTCTTGACATCCCCATTGTCAGGGGAGGAGAACCAAGAGCGTTTTGTCCAGTTTAAAAGAGCTGCTTTGGGTTTTGTTTGATGGTTTATTTTCTTATTTAGGAAAGTTGGGGGTGGGAGTTATTTTCTCAAAGTAATTGGTGTCTTACAGATGTGGTCTTTGTTACTTCATTTCCTAGCAAACAAAGTAAATTTGTGATAAAACTAGAAAATTACTGTTATATTAACTTTGCACAGTGAAACACACCATTGGAGGGAGAGGAGGGGGAGAGCACCAATCTGTCTTCTGTTTTGTCCTCCTGTGCTTTATACTTGGATAAATCAACTTTGTCTTTTTCCAGAACTGTCCTCAGTGAGCTCTCATTTGATGGAAACCAATGAAGAGGGGTTAAAAAAAAATTTACCAAGCTCATAGGTCAGGCTTTGTGGGTTAGCAAGTATTTGTGAGTCTGTGTAAGTAGAACTCTTTGTGAGTCTGTGTAAGGAGAACTCTTCCTGCTCAGTCTCTTCAGCAGTTGGTTTCCCTTGCACGACGTGGTTTTTGTTGTTCAGCTGGGGATGAGGGACCAAAGAGCAGGAGACAGCTGGACAGGTTGTTGGAGATTTTTCCCATGACAGGCAAGGACAGAGGCTTGGGTGTTCAGCACTGCCACACTGCCACAAGTAAAAAACTCAGAGCCCAAACCCAAAAGCCACGTTCTATTTGTGTTTCTGCTTACCTGTGCAAGTGGTGATTGTGGCTGTGTACCTGGAGAGAGGCATTTTGGGGAGGGCATAGTATGGCTGGAGGGCTCATCTCAGGCTCCACATTTCATGGGATCTTGCCATTTCTGTGGTCATTTCTGGGTATTTCTGTGTTATATAAACCAAGGGGCAGAGAACCAAACTGCGCTCCTTCGTTAGTGAAACAGAATTTGCAAGGCAAAAAAATGCGTGCTGTAGTTTAGTGTAAACAAGAGAGAACAAAACTTTTCTTGATTTTGACTTTTCCAGTTTAAAGCCTGAGGACTTCCAAGGAAGTGTTGTTGGCAGTCTTGTTTTAATATTCAAATAGCAACAGCTCATCATAATGAGATGTCAGCTCTCAGAAGTGGAGTATGGAATATAGTCAAAATGTTAAAAGATAAAAACTTGCTGTTCATTTCTAATATTCGTTGCTACTAAATTTGCAGAAGTATTTGTGAAGTAAGCTGAAAAACCTGGGGTTTGGGGGCATTTTAGGAGATTTTTTTGGATATGATTATATGTATAAAGACCTTTCTCTTCTTGTTTATAATTTTCTTCACAAGAAAATAAGTTCTATAAACTTACCCATACAAAAAGGATTCTATTATTTCCTCTTCTTTGCACACGGACTAAAAAGAAATAATTGGTTTTATTAAAAAAAAAATCTCTAGTTTCTCTTCATGAAACCATGTTTGTGAATAACAATATTTATAGAGGAGCAGTAAAAAAAAGAAAAAAAAGAAGTATGAAATTAATTTGTCTTGTGTCAGTGCTTAGAAGTTGGAATAAGAAAGGGAACTGGAGCACTGGGAGAGTATCTTACCCTAGGCTAGTTGTTTACCATTAAAGAGAGAGCTTGCATGCGGGAGGGAGTGTTATGTTTTGGACTTACTTCCTTGTAACTCATAAATCTTGGCTGTATAAACGTTCAGTCATTAATTAAGGCTTTCAAATTAATCTGTTTCCTGACTGGACTTGGCTGGTTTTGCATAGAGCAGAGCTGTTGCCCAATCTCCCAGTTTCGGAGTGCTCTCGAACGTGTGACATGGGAGGATGGTGTTTATTGTGGAGAGTTAATGAACAGCACCAAAGGAGGGAGGGGGAGCCCCTTGGTTACCAACATGTGCAGGAAATAGGGTGCTGGTATCAAAATGGTTTTGTGCACTTTAATTGCTTCCCTTACTTCAAACAATGGCAAAAGTGGATATTTTGTATTGATGAATGTCAGTCCCAGGCAGAAGTATTTTTCATTCCTTTCATTATTCTCACATAGTGTTCTGGTTTTGCAATTCAGCCAGTTTACTCAGGATGTTGTATAAATACAGTCAAAACATCTCTCTCATGTGATGGAAAAAGATTTCAGCTTTTGTTAGAGACTTTTTAGAAATTAGTTGGTAGTATTATCACTCAGGTGCTGATCATTTGAGGTTTGTGTCCTTGTTTTACCCTTTCTTTAAAAATGTGTAAATGTATATAAATATTTGTGTCTCCTTTCTTACTTATGCAGCCATGGAGGAGCTTTTATCATATATTTAATTATTTCTCTAATATTAAGTATTTTCAGAAATTCATCCTGGAGATGTACTACTTTGTGTAGCCATTTCAAACCACAAATATTTTCGTTACCTGGGTACCAGTTGACTAGATGTGAATTAAAGCTGTCAGTTTCCTTCAGTTCTGCATGTGCAAAGGATTTCATAAATGACTTGTAAGGTTTGGATTAGACATATGGAAGAAGAGGGTACTGAGGCACTGGCACAGGTTGTCCTGAGAAGTTGTGGATGTCCCATCCCTGGAAATGTTGAAGGCAAGATTGGATTGGTCTCTGAGCAACCTGGTCTGGTGAAAAATGTCCCTATCCTTGGCAGAGGGGCTGGGACAAGACAAATTTTAAGATCCCTTCCAACTCAAACCGTTCCAGAATTCTGGTTTGTTTTTATTTTTTTTAGTAAAATGATTTTTCCATAGCCAAAAAACCCCCTTGCATTTTAATGGCATGAAAGACAAGGTGTGTTTTCAGTGTCACTTAGTCCCAAGCTAAGCCATTCTAAATGTTTCCAAGTCTTTCAGTATTGCTTTTTGCAGATTTCTGATGAGAGACATGACTCCAAGTGTTTGTGAGGAGCACTGGCTGGAAGAATCCCTCTCCTTTTAATCAGCACTTTGAAAAACTCAGTATGTCCTCAACGCCAATGTTGGCATGTGAAAAAACAACCTGACCCTTAAGAACAACTCTGCCACTCTAACCATGTTTTTATGGAGCAGAAAAAGAGGTTATTGTCACCTAATAAGTTGTTTCAACAGCAGCTTCAACTCTAGAAGTTTGTCACAGAGATGCAGCATCAAAGATGTGCAGACGAGTGACCCACAGAGCTGGGCAGGTGGTGCAAGCCCAGGTGGGCCTGTTGTACTTGGTGAAAGTACCATGTGGAGCATGATAGAAACACTTGCTAAATGCAAAACATAGTATTAAGAAACTGTGGTAATAAATCTCTCTTCTGCCAGTATACATTTGATTGGAGACAGTCCTGGACTTGCTGGGAGATGGGATGGATTATTGGATTGTCTCATTGGTTTCTTCTTTCTTATGGATTTGATAAATCACTTGACACATCATATTTGGTAACAAGTAAACTATTTCAAAGCCTGAAATGATGCCTGGGTGACATTTATAATTTGAAATCTCTTGTTACATAAGACTTGACATTCAGTGTTGTATTCAGTGGTGTCTGTGTGCAGCCTAGGGAGCAGAACAAATTACAATTCACCTTATGCTTGCCGTATACGAACAAGGACTGGTTTTGCTGTGTGCAGATTCAAAGTGAGGAGCTACATTCAAAATACCTCTAGGGCTTTATTACACATGCTGTGTTCCATGTCTACCCATTTGTTTTGGGACCTGTTTCCTGAGGGGTGTTACCAGGAGGTTGCATCAAACCACTTTGGAATGACTGGTGCTGGTTTCGGTGCCATTCCACTGAAATCCTGTGCTGTACAGCAGAAGTCACTCAGCCTATTTAAAAAGGGCTTAAAGCTAACTAAATAAAGTAAATAAAGGGGGTCAATTCATGTGGTGGTGGGAGCCAAGATCAGTGATGACTCCCTGGACTGCAGGAGCTGCTCTACTCATCTGGCAATCCTGGAGCTCTCCAGGCTTTTCCAGCAGAGCCAGCACAGAGAGCTGTGCAGAATCCCCTTGTGATCATTGCTCCTGCTGTGGTTTCCCAAGGTGAACAAAACAATGATCCTGGTGGTAAAATGATAAGCCAAGTCCAGTCCTAGCCCAGTCAGGATCTGCACAGAACAGGTTGTTCCCTGCGAGTCGGAACAGCGCTGATAACATTTGGCAGGAATAGCAAATACACATTAATATTTGCATTATGATAACAGGGAGAGTCTATTTTGAGGTTTATATTTGGTACTAATAATTCATCCTTGGGTTTGAGATGATTCCTGAAAGAAAGTATCTGTTTCCTCCAGAAACAGTCTGTCTTGAAAGTCTCTCATTTTTCAAACAGAGAGCTTTTAGTCCCTTTATTTTTACCATTTGAAATCCAGCAGTTTTATTGTACTAATGTTTAGCCTGCCAGGACTTTTTAGCACCAGATTTTTTTCCTTTGAAAATAGTGAGGGGTTTTTTTGCTGTTTGTTTCTTCTTAATTCATATGCGACATTTAAGGAAAGCTTAATTAACCCCAGAATACAGGGAGAGGGAAAGGAAACAGTGCTCAGCAATTAAGAGTATATTTAGCTACATTTATACAGAAGTAATTGTATTACCTAAATCCCTTTTTCTTTATTTTTGGATGAGTTTGGGGGGCTAAGAAGGGAAGGCAGACACAGGCTTGGTGGTAATAAGAAGGGGAGGGAGGAAAAATGCTTCCATGGATCTGGAAAACAGAAATATAATGAGCTATCTCTGTTTCTGTGTAGAGCTGAAGCAGGTCTTGCTCTTTAAACTCCTTGAGTCAGAGTTTAAATTTCAATTTAGGAGGTTTGCAAAGGTTGGAAAAGCCATGGAAGTTGAATTCTATTCTCAAGGTGTGAACGCAGGACCGGGCTGATCCTGGATAGGAAGGCCAGTTCTTGTTACTGTTTTTTATTAAAATATTTTGTTACTTCTGCTGCAAATTAACATTGGTTTGAACATTTTCTCTCTTAAGTATTGTTCAGTCTTCCTCATTAAAAAAACATTTCCTCAATAATAATAGGTTCCATATGTAGATGTACTGTGTATGTAAAGTGATACGTATTAATATAGCAATTGCCCATGAAAATGTGTTTTTTTGCTTTTCCACCATGTAATGAGCCTTCCTGCTCCCAAACAAGCAGAACAACAAGAGGGCCTGTTGAATGGAAATGTGCAGTTTTAACCAATTTTCCAGATACGACGTTTTCCGAGCTGGAGTGGAGCTGGCAGAGGAGGCCAGCAGAGATGGGTCTGTCTGTGGCTGTTCCAGGAACAGCCTGACTTTGCAAAGCAGGCTCAGTACCGGGGCTGTGTGTGCCTGACAGTGAGCGCTCGGCTGTCCCGGGAAAGCTGCGCCCCAGGTGCTTCTCCAGGGCCCTCCTCCAGCTGGGTCCTTCTCTGACAGCACAGTGCTTCCAGCTGAGCCCTTGCTCAGGGCTTTGCTGAACCCCAGTGTTGCAGTGAGATGGAAACACTTTACAATGCTTTGTACTTCATCCCAAAAACCTGTGGGGAAAGCATTCTTTAAAAAGAAGGAAAACAAACTCCTTTTTCATTTTTAGAGGGTTACAACAGTATCCCAACGTCTGCGTGTAGAAACCACACCCAACCTCCATTTCATAAAACCATAGAGCTTTAAAAAGCCAAGTTACCTTGTGAAATCTCTATTTTTTTAATCTTTATGCATTTAACAAAAGGAATATTTCCATGTGTTCTGGTTAAGTCTTGGAACATGATGCAATCAGTCCATTTGGCCGAGGAGATGTTCTCCAAGCATCCTGCAGCAGATGAGCTTGCCAGCTTCCGCAGGGAGAGGAGGTGGGGTAGAGCTACAAGCATTTTTCACTCCTGCCAGTTGCGAGTCAAAAGACTGTCAGAACCATTTCCCAAAGCAAAAGGGACACATCAAGTTTTGCTTCAACCCATTGGTTGAGGGGAAATGAAAAAAAATTAAATCTTGAATGAGGTGAAGTGGTATAGGATATAGCTGTCTCATTACTTATGTGGGGGAAAATGTAGGTATTAATTTTACTTTTATAAATTTTGCTTTAGACTTCCTTCTGAGAAAAAATTATTTAGAAGCACTAAATTGAATAATTTCTTTAGTTCTGTATCGACGTAACTTTTTGCATTAGAAATAGAATTTAGAATGCTTCACCTTGAAAATATTTTAAGTATTTCATTTCAAAATTACTTTTTCAAGATTTCCTTTCAATTTTGTTGCTAAGTGGAATGGGTGAGGTTGAATTTGACCCTTTGTTTATTTGGCTTTGGATTAAATAATGCATCCTGCTTGGGAAATATTCTACTCTCTATTCCCCAGAATGCTTTTGCAATTCTGCTTTTGGATTAATTTAAAATTAGAGGGAGTTTGAAACAGATAATAAAAACCATTTTGATAGATACATGTTTACTTCAGCATCAACGTCTATTTGCAGCTCTTTTGCTGTTTCACTTTATAATTCTTTTGCCACGAAAAATGAGCAACCCAGACTAATAATCTGCAGGCTGCAATTTCACATGGACCCAGGTGTTCATGTTCTTCTGTTTATATTGACTCCACACTTGAAAGATAAGACTTTCTGTCTCAGTTGGAAATGGTAAAGTTGTAGGAAATAGTTTTTAGAAAGAGGAATATTTAGTTGATCTGTATCTCAGAATGTATTCTCTTTTGAAAATGTATTTAAATGATTGTGTGATTATACATAGTTGTGGGCGACTAATCTAGTCTGTTGCTGCAGGTCATGGGAATAGTCATAAAAAGTATTTACTGTGAGTGTGAACCCGGATGCGTGCTTTCCTGACATGTTTCCCATATGGTCTGTAAGTAAACAGTAAATCAGATAGAGAAGAGTTGAGGAAAGAGAGGAAGTGGGTACGTGGGGATTCTGCAGCATTAAAACCCTGCATGATTTGAAGCCCTGGCTTGTTTTGTCTCTGAAGGAAAAAAAAAAAAGAAAGAGTTAGTCTAAGCAGAACAAAGATGCTCTGCAGATCTAGGAACCCGTGGAAGTTCAGGCACTGACAAAAAACCAAACTTTTTTTATCAGAAGAGCCTTGGTGGAGGTGCAGAGTGGACTGGCCACCTCTAGAAATGACTTGCCATTTGTCCATCTACACTTACTGCTGTGGCAGAGCCCAGCACACGTCTGCAGGCTGCTGCTTGCACTTTCTTCTCCTGAAACCAAACTAGTTTTAGGGAATTGCTGATTCCATTTTGACAACTCACTGTTCGTGTCAGAATATCCCTGTTAGACATGGGGTTCTTCCTTGGTCCTCTCTGCTTGCTTTGGGAAATCTGAACTAGGAAGGCAGGGATGTGTCAGACAATCTCAGGGGATATGGATGGGAGTCTGAGCTGTAAGCACTGCAAAAATGCCTTTTTTTTAACTGCACCTGAAGAAGTCCTGAGTTACAAACCTTTTACACTGGATGTGTGAGTGGGAGGGTAAGGGTTGTGCCTGGCAGGAGAAACCCTCTTTTGACACTCTCACTTCAATATACGTGAAAAGTTTCGAGCTCTACTCATGTATTTGATCCATGTTTATCTGTTTTACCTGATTTACCTTTAAATCCATCCCAAGGCTCTGAAGTGTTGTTCCTCCATACTTGTAGCCTAAGCGGGTTTTCTTTTAGCCACCATGGCAATCTCTCTGTCTCTGAAAGGGGCCACTTCATAGCTCTGGTATCTCAGGCTGGTAAATTTGCTCTTGGATACAGGCTTTCCATGCTTTGCAATCCCTCTGATTTTCCTGATTTTTGTCTTCTTTCATGGGCTAAAGAAAGTACAAGTTTTCTGTGGGAAATGATTGGGAGATTAGAGAGAAGAAGTTGGCTTCAATCCAAAGGGTGGTGAGATATATTAGCACAGTTTAGAAGATAAAGCCAAATCTCTATTCTCTGTTACCTTGTGAGACTCCAGCCTAGGGCTAAATGCAGCCACAGACAAATGCTCTTGTACTTCTGAGGGCATGTCAGTGTGAGGAAGTTATCCTGGAATGAGATAGGGTGTGAATGTAAATGCAGGAGGTGTTCCAGCATAACATCCTGTGGAGACAAGGCCTTGGTGAAGTGACTAAAAGCAGTGGAATGACTCCAGTGGAAGCTGAGGACACTGCATTCCCCCTTCAGCAGCCAACCATGTGGGCAGAGGACAGGCTGGACCCCATCTGCCAGGCCTTTTCTTTCAGTGGCAGTACAAGACCCAACCATCTTTGCACTGGCTGCTTTTCTTGTCATTGTGGAAATTTATTGCTCAATTATCAATTTTCAGTCATCAGAAAGAGGTGGGTGAGGTGGTGGCCAGCGGTGTTACTGTGTCTTGTGAACACAAAACATAGTTTAGCACCCAGTGCAATGAGGAATATTTTAACTCTGCCATCTCTTACTTACTTAATTCCTACAGATTATCACTCCAGCTTTGATCGTCTCTGTGGGTATCTAGAGTCTGTTAGTGTGTATTTGTAGTGTTGGAGAGGTGTATGTGTGCACACACTTCCTCTGGTACTCTGGGAGTTAAAACTCACCTTTTTTTTAATGCTTGAGAGGTTGCTACACACCAATTTTTAGGCCTGTGCAGTGTGACTCAGTTGTTACCTATCCTTTATGGTCTGCTGGAAACGAGTGTTTATTTTTAAAGTGCCTTTTCCCGGATTAAATAGAGCATTAATTAGTGCGTGTGAGGAACAGGGTGCATTATTCCACCGCGGCTTTCCATCGCGTCAAGAGCTCATTACCAGATGTAGAGATCATAAACAAACACACATGGCTGCTGCATGTAAATTTTCTGCAGGATAAATTACTGCTGATCCCTTTTGATGACATCACTTTGTCTTCCAGCTCATTAATACACTTTTGACCATGGAGAGTATTTAGGTGCTAATAACTCACAAAGCAATATACAGGAAAGTATTCACTTTCCATATTTGTTAAACATGTTTCCATATGGATTTTCTGCCCATGGTCTAGACTACTCTTTTCTTTTTTTTTCTTTTTTTTTTTGATTTTGGAAGAGTAGTTGTGCAGTCAAAAATTTTCCTTCATGATTGGTGTTTGCTTCTACAAGGTCTGTAGCAGGATATACAGATAGCCTTCCCAAAGCCACACAAAGACAATGATACAGAAATTAGTCTGAAATTATTAGGCCAAAGTCTTTGCTGGCACAATCCTCAGGGGAGTTATGCCAGCAGGTAAATTGGCCTAAGAAAGAATAAACTTAATGAAAGCCGGGAATCACTAATTTAGGACTTGATCCTGCCTGCTGCAGAGGAATTAGATCCCACTGCAGTAACTCCCAGGGCAGTCCCTGGAACCAGTCTCTGCCATGCCAGGCACCCCAGTGGCTGCTGTAAACCCTCCACTGCTAATGGTCCATGAGGTTTGGGACATGAAAGAGCACTGACCTGAGGAAGGCAGCTCATCCCAAGTGTCAGCAGAGCTTGTTAGGTGGTGACAAATGACATTAGTGATGGAGCCAAGACCTGTAAACCTACATACAGTCGCTCTCAGGGATTGTCAAATGGCTGAGTCCTGTTTGGAGTGACTTTTGCCTAACCCTGCTGGGATCCTTGGCATGTAATGTTTCATGTAATATCCTGGTGGATGAGACCGTATTTCTTACTCCTCTCCCATACTTGTTATCCGCCTCCTAAACTCTCCGAGAGCACCAGCCACACACTGCCTGAGCTGCTGACCACAGCAAAATGACCTGGCAGGGATGAGTAGCCTTGTACCAGCGTTTCTTCCTATTTTACTGGAGACATCAAGATACAAAAAATAGGTAGAAATAAAAAGCACCAAAGGAATGTGACACACTGGCATTTATCACAGCTTCTCTCTGTGACCAGAGCATGAATTTTAGCATTCATAATTTGACTGAATCCTGCATTAAAATCTGTCTCTGCTGATAATAGGTGTTACTGAGTCCAAAGTTTTGCAGAGCCAGTAAGTACCATCACCTTAAAGGCAAAAAGGGTCTTGTTTGTTCCTGGTACTTGTCCTGCTCAATGACTTACAGCTTCCATTTAGCTTCCAATTATTAAAAGCAGATAAAGGGTTTGGAATATTTAAGCATGTGCTTTACTTCAGTCGTGTTTGCTGACGTCAGAGGAACCCAAAACAGATGCCTGTGTGCTTTCAGGGATGCTTTCTTGAAACAGGGGGAGAGGAAAAGAGAGAAGTCTCTCCTTCCCTTCTTGGCTCTCCTCTTTTCATGTGTGAGTAACACACTGTGCGCCTGGTTTCATTTAAATCCAAGGATGGCAAACAACCACACTCTGTGAAAACTTCCTACTTCTTCCCATCCTTTTTTATGGTTTGTTTCTTTTTCTTCTTGCTATTGATATTTGGGAACCTGTGGAGACAAAGTGATGTGAAACTTGGAGGTCTGACAGAGGAGTTTATTCTGGCAGTGTTTGTGTGAAGCCCTGTGGTGCCATGAAATCCCCCTCAGTTCCACTGCTTGATTTGCTTTTTCAAACACAGCCGTAGCCTGGGCTGGTGCTTCCTTTGCAGGGGGTCTGTCAGGAGACAGGGAGATGGATGGGAGAATGTCCCAGCTCACAGGTTGGTTGAATTGCCTCTTTAATGGTAATAACATTCCTGAAGCGTGTTCTAATATTTTATAGCTTTTATGATACCTGTCAGTAAATTACAAATCTGTGAACCAAGTAAACTTGTTGGTTCTTCTGAATCAAGTGTGCTTGATGTTCAGATGAATTTGTATCCCATTAACTGGCAGTAGCACTCTCTGTATACTTCAACTCTACAATAAAAGAGTGTGTATACAGACTCTACTTTTTAAAAGGGAAATAAATTTATAGGGATTTTGTTTGAGGATTTATGTTACGGATTTTTTTAAACAGTGAAGCACTTCCTGATGGGTTTGCAACAGCTAAGCAAGATGTGTGTTGAATTCACATTCACACCTAAGTGTTACATGGCTGTCCCTGCTTTGCCAGCTGCTCAGTTCGTGTGGTGACAGACCAAACAACTGCTAAGTGACAGTGCTGAAAACAATTTTGCAGGTTTCTCAAGAAAGTGTAAGGATGAGACTTCTCCACCATGTAAGATTAAGGGTCATTTGCATCACATCTGAAATATTCTGTACTTGGTAAAGGTGAGGAGAGGAATATCTTGGGAATATGAATGTACATAGTTGGGGCACTGACAGCTGCATGTCACTTTTATTTCTCTCCACCAAGTTTGGGTTATGTGAATAGGGTTAAGCTGACCCTAACCATGAAGTCTAGTGCTGATCAGAGATTTCAAACCCCTTCTGTGTGCAGAAATGTCAGTATGAGCTCATGTTGAAGCAATATAAACTTGATTAGGATCTTCTTTTAATCGAGAAATCATATTACAAAATACATCTGCTCCCAACAGTTTTAAGAAATGTCTTGTGGCAATTAAAGCAATCGCTTGCTCAGAAAATAATACCAGGAAGAAATCTAGCACATTTCACTGATTTTTTTTTTTCCCCTTCTGGATGTATATACTGTGTTAAAGAGAAGGATCATCAGTCCATCAATAGCACATAAATTAAGAAGTCCCTTGGTGGTTGATTTAATAATCTAAGTAGTATAAAGGAGAACTGGGAAGTAGTGTGTACACTTACTGCGAGGTTGTCAGGCAGTACTTAGTTATAAATCTTGCAAAACTGAACCCCCCCCTAAGATTACCAAGACATGACAAATGCCAGCTATAAATAGATTTTTGACTTCCTGCTCATCTCTTCTTTCTCCTGCCCTTTGCACTCTGCTCCAGTGTAACCAACTGTCAGGGTTGTGCGGCTCCTCCAGGTGAAGGTCAGCTCTTGTTATATTTTGATCATTGTGTGAAGTTCTCCTGTTAGTATGTGGTCCCTGTTTTAACCTCTTTGCAGATTCCCCCGATTATCCCAAATCACTTTCACATGGAGCTGAGGTTAAGCTTTATTTCTCTTGGCTTGTCCCATCCGTAGCAGACACTTCGTCTTCACTTTGAAAGGACAAAGCGATGTTCAGCTGCCTGGGCCTGCGCCCAGCATTTGATTTATACATTATTTAATTTCCTTTAGAAAATTGGAAGCAGAACTTTAGGAGTGGAAGTCAGTCCTTTTCATTTGTTTAAGGATCTTTCAGGGCTAATATAATCATCGATAGTAGATGTCAGCATGATTAGGGTGACTTAAGGTAAAGCAAAGAAAATTGAATACCAAGAGAAATTCTTTAGCAGAGGAGAGGGTGCCAAGATTTATAGCTGTGCACAACATCTGTGGGTTATGAATTGTGGCATTAAAAAATGAAAACAGAAAATTGTCGGGTTTTTGAGTGACACATTGAAAACACCTGCCTCCCCTGGCTGCAGGCTGGGGCAAGAAAGGCTTGCACCCTTTGCTGTCGTTCCTTGGACTATGGGTCTCTCTGGAACTTAATTCAACCGAGAAACTAATTCTACAGAAATTCCTCACTTAGTCTGGAGGTTTGCATTTGGGCTGACGCTGCATTCACTCCTGCAATTAGGTCTGCACATGCCTCTAAGTGACTGCCAAGACAATTTGAAAATTTCTTGTGCAGTGGAGTCAGGAAATTAAAAATTAACTCTGGAAAGGACATCATATAATATTTGGCAGTGTGGTTTGAGTGCTGTGTCCACTGAGAGGTGGAAGGTCCTCCTCTCACCAAAAAAAAAACTCAACCCAAAACTTGAAATATGTCTTCCATGGGATTTTGAATGATCCACAGCTGAGGGAAATATGGGAAGGAGAAAGGCCTGTGGCATGCATGTGTTTAAGGATACAATATGACTTATTTGTGGCCTTCAATTTAGCAAAATAGCATTTAATGACGCAGAGTGAGAGTCCCACATTGTTTCAGGCTCCCTGGTGCTGCAGCTGCTGTTTCCAACATGGTTGTGTGGGGGAGAAAGGGGCTTCAGTGCCGGAGTGTCACTGTGGTGCTGTGCCTATTCCAAGTCTCAGAGTTACCCATTTGATCTGTAAGTCACTTGACAAATAGGAGGTGCACGCTGCAGCACAAGAGAGGCTTTCTGAATCACAGCCCTTTGGGCTAAAACAAGCACCTTCCCCAGTCTGGGCTGCTGAGGGAAGTATCAGTCATGTGGTGTGCAAAATGAAAGGAAGGAATAAAGACCAACTTCCCCATGAGATTTCATGTATTTAAAACTTGCTCACACCATAAAAACAAGTGACTGATATCAAAGAATCTTCCAGATAGCATGAAAAGTATTAAATATGACACCAAGTGGGAAATGTTAAGAACATCTCCTGATCTTTGTGGCACTGAACAATTACAAAGCTGAGAGAAAATATTTTGGTTTTGGTTCAGTATGGAAAACTGTGCTTCTGCGTCATATCCTGTATGTGCTGCCTTCATTCTTTTGGTCACCTTTTATTGTTTTTGCAGAGGGGTTAAGACTTTCTGTCTGAGTTCTACTGTCTGTACATCTAACATAAAATGAGTAAATACAATACACAAGGAAGTGGAAAGTTCACACTTTCTCATGTACATAGGCAATTACTGAGCAAATCTTCTGAATTCAGCTCTTGTCAAGGGTCTGGAAACGATTCCAGTTGTACATCTCCACACAAGACAGACAGAGCAGTGTGTCTGCTAAGGACAAAATCAGTGTTACAATTAAGGTGTCCTTTTTTTACCACCCCATCAACTCATGGCCACCTGGCATGTGCTGTTGGATGCTGTCATCCTTAGAGTCCTCCTCTGTGGCGTGCAAAGTGGGCAGCTGGGTGATTCCTGAGCCTGTTAGATAGGCTGGAATGCCTCTGGGGAGAGCAGTTGTGCCTTATTGTGTCATTATATAACTTGGCCACACAATTCAGCACAGTAAAACATTTATGGAAGTTCAGGAAAAGGCATATGTGTGCTGCTGTCTCCAGCAAGAGGAGTGCACCCACAGCACTGCAGGTAAGAGGAACAGATGGTTTTTCCTGTGTATTCACTCAGCTTCCCCCAAAAGAAGACTTGGAGATAGATACTTTGAGGATCCAGGCTTGCAGTACTGCCTAAGGCTGCTATTCATTCTTACTCCTCAGGCTATAGATTTGAGGGATGTTTAAGATCTGTATAACCCATGGTCCTGGGTTGTTTTTCTTCTACTTTTCTCATTCTGTCCTTCTTCCCTTCTGCCAAAAGGCTTCCCAGCCCTCAGCTCCTGTCTGTCTTTCCTGTTGCTCCCTGTAATAGTTGTTCCTTTCACCATTCTTTCCTCCTTTCTCTCTGTAGCTGTTTGGACAATTCCTTTGGATACAACTCCTTTCTTTAGTGCTGGAAACTGGATGGGGAGCAGGATTTTTCTCCCTACTGAATTTAGGTTCTGGTAGGCAAAGCAACCCTATAGCAGGAGACAAAAAACTTCAATTTGGTGACTTCAATTTGTAAGTGTCCCTCAAAGTATCCCTTGGGATCGCTTTGGGACTGTCCCTGTTGCTGGTTGCACTAACATTTCTTAGTGGCTTTTTAGGGTCTTTCAGCTGTGGTCCTTAGTTCTGGTATAGTTTCTCAACTCACTCTTTTGGCATCCTCCTTTGGGCATCATCCCCTCCTCCCTTGAACACTATTAATCATAAATTTCATACTTCTCTGACCTTAGATTGTTTGAGTATCAGGCTAGCCTCCAACTTCTTAGAAGCTGAAACGCTGTTAACATTAAGAAGCAAAATGTAGGGGAAGGGAGACTCCTCTGCATATCCCTATGCATATTTGCAGAAATGCTGAGGGTAAATTTTGAATGTAAAGCATCTTTGTGAAGAGAAATTCAAGTGACCCATTTTCTAAGTCTTCATAGTGTTGGAAATTTGCATTACATTGTCTTGCCTAGGCAAGGAAGGAGGGGGAGAAAACCCAAGAGACCAAGAAGGTTTTTGCAATAACATGGCACAAATTGAGAAGGAATTTACAAATATGGAAGAGTTTGTTAAATTAGATGTTAGCCATGGAGTGAGCAGATCTGGATGACTTTCAGTCATTACATGGGTTCAGTTTCCTCAGCTGGAGGAGAGCACCCAAATGACGAATTGTAATGTTAATGGTGCAAAAGCAGACACCATAATTGACTTTGTGTACCATTAAAATATACCCCTTCCATAAATCCTTAACTCAAGGTAATTGTTGGTACCTCACTTTTCTCGTTCAATATATTTGCATCATTCGTGGTTTCTTTTCTTGCCGTAATTACTTCATTTCTTTTCTTGCAGAAGCAAAACCTGCATTAAAACCTGAATAAGTTCTTTACCAGCATTTTTTGCTTCCTCCTTTAGGAGTAACAACCATACACAAAGGCATTTTGCTGGGGCTTTATAGTATTGCTTTCTAGGTCTGCCTGTCCTCTGAGTGACACTCTACCTCCCTGGAATACAGGCATGCAGTCGCCCTCCTCCCTGATTTCCCTGGGAAACATGAGCAGCTGGGTGCCATGGGAAGCTCCAAGAGGTAAACTTAGAAACAGCCTGAAATTCCTCTAGCTTTCTGCTGAGGAAATGGATACTCCACAGGAGACATCTTGCACCTTCCAGGAACTGGGAACCCAATAAATAAACACTAGAGAGCTTCCATTAAGGACACTATTAATTTTGCAGTCCAAAGGCCTTATGTGTGTTCTCCCCAAATGTCTTTTCTCACCTCCTGTCTCAACCCAGGATGTGTCTGCATGTGTCATAGAGAGACTCAGAAAGTATAAGTCTTACTAATGTAGGATTTCTATGTTTTCTATCCAAACTGACAGAAAAACTAAGTTTCTAGAAGATTTGTCATTATTTTAGTTTAGTGAGTTTGCTTTTGCTGTATTGTATTATGATAACTCATATGTAGGTAACTACAGTTGCTATTTTTAACCTGCTGTGTGAAATCCAAATTGGGACAATATTCGCCAAGGCTCCAAAGACAGGATGAAAGGCAGAGTTTAAATGAACCCATGAAAAACCAATTTTTTTGCTTTCCTTCTTTGCTAGTTGGATCCAAAAGTTGAGGGCTATAGCTACCTTTAAATGGTGATATAATGTAACAGAAATGCGGCCAGAGCTGAAAGGAGATGAAAGACAGTTCTAGACTGGCTATGCTCTACTGACCAAAAAAAAAAATATTTTTAGGGAAGGGAGAGCACTTCTCCCAGTTCCTTTTGCAGAATTGCTTTTATTTGCTTTGTTTTGATAGGAGTCTGAGGCCTCTGCTCAGGTTAAACTTGAGAAAGGAAAGGCAAGAATTATTTTCCAGTGCAAGAAATAGGGAATATGCTGAACATATTCCCCAACCTCATAAGTGCCTCAAACTCTGAAAAGCAAGCAAGCAAATGCAGCAACCATTTAACACCTCCACCCTGATAGGTTTCATAAGGTAGGAGCTGCCAAATCTGTTTTGTACAGGTTTTTTTTTTCTAGGGAGAAACTCATGACAGCCACAGCTAATGATGAAGTCGTCTAGTTTTAAATTTTTAGTTACATAATCCAATCTCTCTTGCCGGTGGCATTCAGCAGAATACCCTTGGCTCTGTGTCCAAGCCCTCTGCAGCACCAGCAGACTGTGAGTGAGAACACAGGATTCTCTTAATTACTTTTAATTAAAATGAGTGCATGCACACACATACACATAGACTCTGTTCTTCTAGTGGCTTGGCTTCCTTTTCCTCATTGAAGGGAAGAAGTTAAACTTTCCCATTAAATGTTTATATAAAAATGAAATAATTCTGAGGTTAACCAGAAATGCAGCTTAATCTTGTATAGAAACATGCATGAGATTTTTGGGGGGGGTTGATTTTTTTTTGTTTTTTTTTTTTTAGTTGCATAAATATAGCTGAAACTTGAAGTTGGCAGAGAGTGCTGTTTAAAAATATTTAGTCCCAGCATGTAAAAACTCGTTTTGTTACGGAATTCCTTTGTGAGAGGTGTAGCTATGCCATGTCTCTGCCAAAGTGATGGGAGCCATATCGGCAGAGCGCCTCTTGGAAAATAGCTGCGTTTTGGGCTTGTAGTTACAAAATGGAAATCGGAATTTACATGTTTTATACATTGCTTGGAAGGATACCACATCTAGTAATATTTTTTAAGAGAGTAGAAGGAAGAAAAAAAAGAAAGCTTGCAGATGGAGCTGAGGCTTCGCTCTGTTAGAACATGTCGGGATGAGCAGAGGTATGTGTGATGACACTTATCATGTACCACTGAGAGTGCTGCTTTATTCCCCTTAGCTGTCATCATGTGCTGGAGTTATGATACATACACCTAATTTTGGCTACATACCTCATCTTTCCCTTCCCTGGGCGTGTGTGAGCTTTACAGAATAACTGGAGCTACTGCTACATGTGATGCTGTCTGCTGCCCAGGCACAGCCCCTGCTCAGTTTCTGGTACTGGAAGAGCAATTAAAGGCAGCATTTTGGGGTCACTCTGCCTCAGTAATTGTTGCCATGATTGTCCCACAAGTTGCAGCTGGCCAGTTGTCTCGTTCAGCTCTTGGCTCACCTTCAGCTCAATCTGAAGCCTGGCTGAGACCAGGAGGAGAGGGCAGAAGGAGGACTTGGTCTTTGCTGTTGCTACCACAGAAAGGGTGAGTGGGAACCCCCATCCTGCTCAGATCAGATGTATTCAGGCAGCAGGATGGCTTTGTGTCCCTGTGCAGCACCTCGGGTAAGCTGTGGACACCCACATGTGTGGTCACCTGCACATCAAGCCACAAAATTACACAAATAAGCAAATAGTACATTAAATTGTGAAGATCTGGGGCAGAGTGCTGTGAACTAAGGTCACTTACAGACATCATTAAGGGAGCTGGGTTTATTCAATTACATGTGCTTAACAAATTCTCATGAAAGGCTTCAGGAATAGCAGAGATCATTTGCTCAGAGACACAGGATACACATAATTATAGAATCACAGGATGGTTTGGGTTGGAAGGGACTTTAAAGAGCATCTTGTTCCACCCCCTGCCATGGGCGAGGGCACCTTCCACTAGACCAGGTTACTGAAAAAGTAATACCTGTCCTTTCCAATTAAGAATTGCAAAGATGCTGCATCATTAGCGCAGACCTCTTTTAAAGTATGCAGTCCAGTGTCTGCTCATACTGAATGTCTCTTTAATAAACAAGAGAGAAATCTACATTTTTATTAAAAAATAGTATCTAATTATAGGCTATCATTGCTGAGGGTAGGAACTCATCTGTTCCAAGGCAGTGTTCCTAAATACAGAACCATAGAGATGTAAGTGTTTTAACTTGAGGAAAGCTAATAACATTTTACAACATAGCTGCTTAGAGATCAAAGAGGCCTCTGTCTCACTGAGGCACTTGTGTGGCCTATGAGAGCCTTGCACACTTCAGCTGGGAAAATTTTATGGAGCAACAATCATGTCCTAAGCAAATCCACTCCATAGCTCCCATGGTTCAGTACATGAATCTGTGGAGTGAATGGATACTGTCTGAAAAGCAGGATGCTAATACACTTCATCATTTTCTGCTTGGAACACATTAACTTCCCTTTGCAAAATGCCCAAATGTATAATTTGTATAATTTTGCCCAGAGAAGCTGTGGATACCCCATCTGTGGAAGTGTCCAAAGCCAGGTTCTGAGCAACCTGGTCTAGTGGAAAGTGTCCCTGCCCATGGCAGAGGGGTTAGAACTAGGTAATCTTTAAGGTGCCTTCCAACCCTCACCATTCTTTGATCACGTGATCCATCCCATTTAAATCTACAGATCATAGAATTGAGCAGAATGAAGAGATGTACATATGGGGTGATTCTTTGTCTTTTCAAAGATAGGTCTAAATGTATCACAAGGGGATCAATAATTCCATAGTATTGGAAACTTTTTTCTCTATACAGAACAAGATTTGTAGCAGTCTGTAACAATTTCTCTGTGCAGAGAAAAAAGCCGTTTTCGTGTCTTTCCTTGATTTGTACATGAAATAGGGGAGTCAAAACACAAGAGAAGTACTACATTTAAGCCTTTTTGAAACACATCAAAAACTTCACCTGTCAGCAGCTAAGACCCTCTCAGTTTAGCCCATTTTAAAGAAAAAAAATTATATTTGTGACATTTTAAAATAGCCATCTTACCTAGGGCAGGTCTCCCCAGCAGCTCTCTGCTCCTGGGGCACGACACATCCCTCTTGCTGTGCTCCCCACTCCTCCCATGCCGACTTGTCAAATCCCCCCTGAACCTATCTCAATACCCCACCGGCAAGCTAAGGCTTTTTTTTTTGTTGGGTTTTTGTTTTTTTTTTTAATTTCTGGATTAGTTTTGTGATGGTCTGGTGCATTGAATCGGTGAATGAAAGGGCCAGCTTAGCGCCGGAGCCGGCACAAGAGCCGGGCAGGAGCCCGCTGCCGGCAGCGGGTGGTGCCTACACAAAGGAGAAGGGGGAAAGCGGGGCCGTGGCGCCCCACACTGAGCAGGAGTGACCTGCTGGGGGTGGCACAAACCTCGAGGTATTTTTACATCTCTGCCCAGCACTGCTTTGAGCCCCCTACAAATCCCTTGTGGGAAGTTGTGTGCTGCTGGAGCTGCATTGAATTATTTATGTGGATTTTAGGGTACAATCAGCAACCTCTCCCAGCTACTCTCTGCCTACGGAGCAGCTTCTCGCTTTGGAAAGGCATCCATGCCCTCCTTTTTTCTTGGTCTCAGATGGGTCCCGAGAGCTCTCCGGCTCTCCCAGTTTGGTGGGGGTAAGTCTTTTGCTCTCACAGAGCAGCTCCTGGCACAGGGGTAGGCCAGGAATTCACCCGAGTGAGACACAGATGTCCAAACCCGGGTGTTATTCATGTCTTTTTCAAATGCCATGTGGGAAGCTTTTATCCCTCCCTGGCTGAGCGGGAAAGGCGAGTCCCCAGCCCTGGTCCCGGCTCCCTTTGAGGTGCCCGGCGGGCGCTCAGCCTCGCAGGTACTGCTCCGCCAGGAAGCGCCCCAATTTGCGCTATTCACAACCCGCAGGGCACTGTTCTTGTTTCCAGGCTCCTAATCTCCCTCTCTCACACACAATCCCTTACAACTTTAACTGGCGGGGTGGAGGAGCGAGTTAAAAAGGAAGGAAAAAGGAAAATGAAACACAATGTACGGCCAGGCAGTGGCTGCCAGTTACGGCGTACACAATCGACACCAGCTGCAGCCCAATTAAACCCCACATTCACAGGTGTTCCCAGCACACTCGGCCCTAACAAAACCACTTTCTTGAAAATACCTAGGGCTTTAACACAGAAGCTCTTTTTTTTTTTTTTTAAGATATTCTTTAAAGCTATTTAGAACACTTTAAATACAAAGAAGTTGAAAAGGACTTTGAGTACACTGGAAAGAGTTGGTGCTTAATGCCAGAATGGGGAGAATCGGCCCAGCTGAATCAGCCAGTGTGACCATTATTGGTTTCGGGGGAAAGATGGGCTATGCTAAATGCTGTTTATTCAGGGAACAGTAACTGGCACCGGGCATTTTATTGTTGCTGGGAGTGAAATGGGGAAGGAGGAAACGACTAGGTGTACGTCCTTCTGTCTGGGGGGCTCATCATTGTTTGCAACATAGCTGTGAGGTGGTGTGTGGCTTTGCTTCTTATTGATCTCTGTGTGTGTGGCTCAGACAGCAAATTTTATTTCTCCTTTCTTCCCAGGAAAGCTTGATACTAGTGCCTTTTTGGCTTTGAAGCAGAATTCTAGATTAATTGTTTATTTTCTGATCTTAAAGCACTTACTGAGATGATAAATCAATCCTTTAAGAAAGTAATATACTGTTTTTCATACATGAATCCAAAACTATTCCCAAGCTAAGAGATGGCTGCAGGCAGCAGATGAATGCATCAGTCAGTAAATTGCTCTGCCTCCACTGAAAATGAGAATTCTGTTCGTTAAACTTCGATTTATAATGATAATAATAACCAAACTAGGGGATATTGCTGCAGTAGCACCCATGTCGTTCCAGTGGTTACAGCTTATTTACCTGGTGCCTAGTGTGCTGTTTAATCACTGCTATGTCTGACAGTCTCTTCATGTCTTTGTTACTGCCTTAGCAGTGGGTGCTGAAAGCCACTCTGGATTTAGATGCAGTCACAAAATATCTTTGTCCCTCCATACAGTGAGCTGCAGTTTTGCCTTTGGAACAGGACTAGGACATTATTCCTACTCCTCACAAAACCCAGAGATCCAAAAGACTGTACTTTTATTTGTCTTTTCTTTTTTGTATACTGAAAAGGTGAAAATGATGATTCCATGTATTTGTATTTGAAACTCATTAAGAATTGCCTTGCAGGTAGGTAATGTTGGTTCTCAGCATTCATTTATGGAGACAGGCAGAGGCTATTCATCCTACTAAATGCAATGGAGAAAAAAGAATCTCACCCATGCTTCAAGGCTGCAAATAATTTGACCTAAATTAGATACTTGGGAAAAGATATTGGAGGCAGGGTGGGTAACTTTCTGAGAAATAATCCTCTCAGCACAAATACTGTGATAAGAAAGGAACTGCAAGCAACCCAGGGACAGAGCTATGGCCTGGTACAGCCCCCTCTGTGCCCTGCACAGCTTCAGGCACTCAGCAGTGAGAGTTCAGGGCAGAACTAGCCAAGGTAACAATGGCAATGGGAAGAAGGATGGACAGGTTGGGCAGGAGCAAGGTCTGAGTCACTGAGGACTCTTCATCTTGCAAAGACTTGACTGAGAAGGGATGAGATAAAACTACATAAAATCATCGATGGTACAGGGAAGTTGAACGGGGAAGAGCAGATGAATCACCATTCTCATAACACAGGGACTAGGAGGACTTGCTGAAATTGTCAGATTTAATACAAATAAAAGTGTTTTTATTATATAAGGCGTGATTGGACGGTGGCAGTTGATACAGGATGATCTTGTAGAGGCCAAAAGGAGAAGGGATTTAAGAAAAGTCAGAGGAGAAGTTCATTGGGGATAGGCCCGTTGCAGGGATTTGAAGGTGATGATCTGTATGCAACTTCTGGGTTTGGAGTGCTGCTAAGACATGGAAAGATCCATGTCTTGCTGCAAAGGGTCTCCTTCCTCTGCTGTCAGTTACAGCCCCTTCTGCTGCCTTGCTTTTTTGCCTCAATCCACAGAAATGACATTTAAAAACCCTTCAGTTGCTCCATCTGGTAAGAAATGTCCTAACATGGCTTTGACAAGGAATCTCCATGACAGACCAGTGAACTAAGGCCAGTAATGCCTAATTCACCACATGAAGTCACTCTCCTGTCACTGTGGCTGCACTACTACTTGTGTTTGCTTTCCACAAGTGATTTAGCTTTACCAGCTAGGGAGAATGCTTGTAAGAACTTTTCATTCTTTTTTTTTTTTAAAGTTTGCATACTTGAACAAAGAAAAATAATCAGATTCGCCTTGTTGAATCTCTTACCTCAGAAACCTGATCCCCTGGGTTAGACAAGGAAAGGAAACAACTCCATGTGACTCTGTGACCATGCACAAGGGCCTAAATTTTCAACATTGTGCTGTAATGCCTGCTGTTTATTACTCAATAATATAGAAAATACTTAGTGCACAAAAATTCTGAGTGCAGCCAGGAAAAGGGAGAACAATAATTCATGCCTTAAAATTCTTTCATTGTCCCTTAAAACCAGCTGAAATACTCTTAAGAAGCCAAAAATAAACAGTTTTCTGGTGCTTCTTCATGTCTAGTGATTTTCAGTTATCACAGAACTTGTGGCTCAGTCTTTAAGAATAAAATTAAAACAAAAAAAAATCCTTTGAAGGTTAATTATTATCACTCTTACTGATAGTGTTGGCAGGGCATAGAGAACAGGTGAAAGCAGCATCAGAACTATCAGCCTATGGGTGAATTCCTCCTGGGTATATCAGTGTATAAATGAAATGGGAAGAAATAGGACTGGCAATGGTGTTCCTTGGGTTTTGGATGTGGCAACTTGACAGTGTCTCATTCAGCTTCTCCTTCAGTGACACCCTGCTTCAGCATTTCATGCTGTGGGTGGGTGATGGTCTCCGTGAGAAGAACAGGGCAGTCAAAACCTGCTGGACTACATTTGGGGATTTTTTAATAATGCCTGTGAAAACTTCAGAGGGTCTCTTCATTTTGTGGCCTTCGTGCAGGATTTATGAAGGGGAAGTGGACTCCTCCTTCGAAGGCCAACATGGCTTCAGAGTCCAGGATGCTTGGGATCTGTTTTTCCATCTTCTCCCTTGTGAAAGAATTCTGAGTTTAGTGGCAGGCAGGGAGAGCAGGGGGGAGTTTGATCTGGTGTGGGTTTTTTCTTTAAGTAGCTTAATATTCCTGTTAGAGGTGAGAGATAGTCACAATGTCTGCTTAGAGAAAAACCTGCACTGAAAGACCAGGGCCTCTCTATTAACTTTCTGGGTGATGTATTACTGATCTCCACGAGAAGCTGGTGCACTAAATCTCAGCTGTGCTTCCACGTTCAGCTGTCTCTGAAGTCCTGAAAAGCATTAAAATGCGTAACAGCAGTGTTTAGCTTTGGTGCTCATTAGAGCAGCACAGAACTAATAGTAATATTGTTGTAACTCGACAAAGCCATCTAAATCCATGCATGTTTTCTTGTGAAAGCTTCCTAAACATGCTGCTAAATCCCCTAAAAAGCTACTAAACGGCTTTGGCAACCATTAGTAGAGCATAAGCAGGGGAACTCCTTTCAGTAAGTGAACAAACAGAGAAAATATGCTGAATAGCTGGACAAATGTGTTTCAGCTGGCTCTTTCATTTACAGATATAAGGGAGCAGTCAATATCAATCACTGTTTTCCCTGTTGCACTGGAAATCACAATATCTCTTTTCATTCCACAAGCTCCTTTCACCACAGTAATGTGTCTTTAGAGTGACACTGGCATCAGTCTGTTTCCGCTGTCTGAAGTCCAGAGAGCTTAAAAACACACTGCAGAGTATGAGACCTTAACCCTCCTCCCCTTCCACACAACCCTCTCCTCTGAGCCTCCTTTCGGAATTAATTGTTTTTATTTCTCAGTGCAAGGCTGGGAAAGAAAAGTGCCCACAGAGCCTGAGAATATCTGCTCTTGCACTTTGGAGATGGAAAAATATATCACTGGTGGTTGGGATTTGAAATTATCAGGTGTTGTGGGGAGTTTAACACAAGGTAATATGATTAGCGAGTTAATTTGCAGCATGCTGTAATGTGAATTGTAATGTAACTGTGGTTTGAATTTTGAGCTATATCCTGTTTCTTGGATGTCCTAATCACCCACAACCTCATTTATTAAAAAAAAATTAAAAAACCCAAACCTTTGGAAAAACTCTACTTGTGATTATTTGGCATTTGGAGTGATTTGATGTTTTTGTGTTCTCTTTCTTCAAGTAATGCAAATAATAATAATAATAGTAATAATAATAATAATGCTGCGGTGTGGTTGTTTTTTTATTGTCTCTTTGCAGATAACAGCAGTCTGCAGGGAAGCAGCCCTCCTAGCTCTTCAGGAAGACATCCATGCCAAGTCTATCACGGGCCAGCACTTCCAGAGCGCACTGAGGGTCGTGAGCCCGAGGATTCCCGACTCATTAATCCAGTTTTATGCAGATTACCAGCAGCAAAGTGGACTGCACGCGCTCTGAAAGGCAAATTAATACATACCCCATTCACTGTGTGAATGGCAGATTTCCTTTGTAAAGCTGTCAGAAGCCAAAGAGTTTTGTACTGTGAGTGAGTGGAGTGTCTGGAGTTAACTGAATGCAGAATTGCTGCAATAAAAGTCCCTGTGGAAGTTTTGAGTGTCATAGACATCCTCCTAAACTTTAGATTTTACCCTTTCAGTGGTATAACCTGCCTTTTAGAGGTAGTCGAATCTCTGTTTTAAGTCAGATTATCTCAGTGTATATCTATATATCCAAAAAAAGATCAAATTCTGAATTTTTTGTAGATTCTTGGCGCTAAATAGAGAAGCAACAAATGCCATTACTTCCTGATTTGTTCCTGCCTCAACCACGGTTTAAGCCCAGGGACCATCCCAGTGAGGTGCAGACCCGTGGAGTGGCCTCATTGCAAAAAATGCTTAAAATTATTGTGAATCTTCTGATTTATGATCTCCAGCAAAGCTGCCAGACAGGCTTTCTGAGATAAAGCCAAGGCATCCTGATTGATTACATTTATCTTTGGTTTTCACCAACTCTTTTTTAGACATTCTGGCAGGTAGGCACCTTAAAAACTGTCCACCCCTTCACTGACCTGAACCCACTGCCACGTGTCAGCAGAAGATTCTTGCTGATGTTTGTTTCTATCAAAATTAATAGGAATGTTGATAAATAAATAGGTAATTTAAAGCTGACCACTTACAATCCATAATGAATCCTAATTAATGAATGAGAAAACATCCTTGCAAAAACTGCTATAAATGACCACAAAATACTTCAGGGACAGATAAAATCTTCACAAGTTGTTTCTTTATTATATCGTCTGTTGAAATGATGACAGGTCCTTGCGGGCTCTCTGCTCTTACACTCAGGATGAAGTGCAGTTAAGCAAACTAATATTCAGCTTTTTCCTCACAACAGAAAGACTGAGCTTTTCTAGTCCAGGCATAAAAAGTTGAGGGAATTGTAAACCAAAACCAACACAAACTTCAACAGAAAGGTAATTTCTTCATTATGGTTTCTCCTCTCTTTACTTAGTTCCACACTATAGACATTTTGTAGCTTTTAAACAGAAATCTGCTTTTTTTAAATGACGACTTTTTTATTAGTCTCATTCTAACCTATTGTTGCTGTAATTTGTGTTTAATTTTAGTATTGCTGTAAAGGATTAGAGGATGAGGGAAAGGGGGTCCTTTACTTAGTTCAGCTGATGTGTGTGAGATTTTTTTCTTTTTTTCATTGTTTGACTCTTTAATCGTCCAACAGACAGCGAGAATTAAGAAAATTATAAACTGGAAAAGTTGCCTTGGGGATCAAGACTGCATCTGAAACTACTTTATCCTTCTTTTCTAAATTCTACATACTCCAGCTTGGAGCTCAGGATGTGAACCATTCATCATAACCCTTAAAGTTTTGAGGTTTCCAGAAATTAAATGCCATACCTTTATCCCCTGGCACTTCACTCCAGTGTCTGCTCCTGAAGCGAAGCAAGAGAGACTGCAGTTTTCACTGCCAATAATGAATTCTGTTTGTGATTTTGTAGCCTAAAAATAACACTACTTGGTGCTCCAGATGAGTGTTAAAACTAGATGGCCATTCCTTGGGAAGTACTCAGGTTTATTGGGAACATGCACCAAGAAGTGAATGTGGACTGAGAAACTACAAGAGAGGCAGGTGGGAGCTGGCTGCCCTGTCCCTTTGTGGAATCCTGCTGCCATCAGAGGGAAATTTTGCACACTGAATTTTAGGACATTAGGAGAGAATGCTGGCCCATATCTGCTGTTTATGCCTTGGGAAAAATCCCATCCCTGCAAACATTTACCCTTGTACCTGTATGGTACCACATTTATCCACAGGGCACCAAATCCCTTGATACACACCCATATGGCTGAAGTGATTTTTAGTGTAGGAAGCTCCCCTTTTTATCCTTGGGTTTGTGGAATTTGATTTTTTTAAAAAGTAAGACATTCTTTAAAAAAAATAAGCGATTACAAATTTGCAAAGTCCCTAGGAGGTGTCTGTAGCTCCCAAAAAATTCCATTTGGAAAACTTTGCCAGTCTGATGCCAGTCAGGATCTTACTCCATCCCATGCCACTGGTAAATTGAGATTTAAAGGAAGGTATGATGATTCCCTGTCTCTTTCCTAAAGACTTATCACTGTTATTGTGGATGAACAAATTGAAACCCACTTACTAGAATTCTGGAAAATGACCAAAAGTTTGATTTTGGTCAAAACACAGGGGCAGCGTAGCTCTTTCATAATCCAGCTTGGTGAGAGCTGTTGCACTCTGAGCCTCTCGTTGGAACTTACTGATGAGGGCACTGTAGGACAGAGCACTCCAGGAGCATCTCCTGTCCTTTGCAGGAGCGAGTTTTGCTTCACAGCTGACTCTTCACAACGTGTTTTGCTGAACACCTCGTGCCTTGGCACCCACTCAGATGTCTTGCACTGTGAGCCCATAAAAGCCTGAACACCTCTGTGCTGCAGAGCATCTCAAAGACAGAAGCTCTCTCTCTTCTGATGGCTTTTGCTGTTGTTTTTCCATGAGATTTCATTTGAATGAAAGAATTGAGGCTCGGTGAACTCAGCAGAGAAGGCATCTGAGAAGAACATCTCTGTCCCATCCTCTGTTTAACTGCTTAAACTTCCTAGGCTTACTTCTTTACATTCTTTAGAAACACAGTCTTTTTCCTGCCTGCTATTATCTTTTGGAGCTGTTTTTTGGCCCAAATACTGCTTGAGTTGCAGAATTGTTAACATTAAATCAACTTTTCAACATTTCAGGCACATTTTGTTTAAATGCAAAGTCTACCTTTTTCCTCCAATAACAAGCTCTTGCAAAATGGCATAAAATGTCTTTTGACAGTTTGGCCAGAAATGACCAGGAGAATATTTATGATCAAAATGCAAAATTGTCTGTCTTCACTTGAAAAAAAAGTTCCGTCCTGTGTTCTGCCTAATGCATAAAACAGATTTTCATTGCAAGTATGATACACAATTTTTAATCCTGGTAAAAAGAATGAAGGTTATTGTGGATAATTTTCCTTCAGCCTCTAAATGAGAGCAGAACATAAGTTTTACCAGACTCAGGCGCAAGGGCAAACATCAGGGACAGAATGAAGATCATTTATTTCAAAGATGGTTATTCAAAATCATTGAATTTAGACTTGTCAGCCCTTTCAAATATTATGTCCTTAAAACTGATTTTTGTGGATTCTGTATGCTGGCTCTCTCCTTTAAGCTTCTTTACTCATTTTAAATGTCAAAGTGTGGTGAATCCGCTCCAGAAACTGAGCAGGTGCCAAACAATGCTCTTGCAACTGAGCATCCGTGCAAGGCTGGGAGTGACGTTTCCTGGTGAAGCAGGAGTCAGGCTCTGCTGATGGGGTGTGGAGAGGGGAAAAGTGGAAGCCAAATCTGGTGTTTTGCCCTGTAGTGCCCAGGAAGATGAAGCTCAGTGATGGACACAGGTTGGTGGGCTGTCTCTGAGAGAGAACTGTCTCTGCTTATTGCAGACAGGGCTGTGTGGAGCCTGACCCTGAAGGGTTTTGGTTGTTTCTGGCTCTGCCAGAGAAAGCAGCGGATCTGTGGGTGAAACAGAACTGCCAGCACTAGAAATGCCAGTGTCCAGGGGTTGTGGCATCCTACTGTGTAGTGCTAGAACTCGTCAGGAATTGGACCTGGAAGACGAAGTGTCACCCACTGGAAGGTGTCACAACCTTGGCAAAAAGCCCTAAAAGAATTAGTAAAAAGCAGGCACAAAGAATTTGTCTTGCTTCCTGTGATCCCAAAGTTGGGATAAAACTGACTGTGCTTCCAGTCACACTCCTGAGCCTTGGGATTGCTCCCATGCTGATGCACTTGGGGGTATAGGAAGTGGTTTGCAGTGGGATACATTTGGAAAATTGATTTTGCATTGTGACTCTTTTGTATTTGTATTTGATATTGTTGCTACAGTTGTAGTGAATTGCAGTAATTTTTGTCTCCTAGGAACCCCAAAATCTTTTGCTTTTGCTAATGCTCTTTTTTCCTTGACATGGAAGACAATACCACAGGTGATCTCAATGTGTGCAGTTTGATAAGGAGCTTTTCTGAGGGAGTAGGTGCAAGAGGCAGAATTGCTATTGTAGCTGGGCATGTTGTGTTCATTTGGCAGGTCAACATCTGGAAGACAAATATTTCAGCTGAAACCTCCTCCTAATCTTGGGGTTTGTGTCTGCTCCTTCTGCAAGAGGTACCTGCTCATTTATTAACCTCCTCTGCTGGAAATCTTACTGTGCGTTTTCACCAGGGCTTTATGTGTTCTGTGTTAAACGTTTTAAATGGTGTCATTCTTCCACACAGACTTAAATCCAACAGCTCCAGAGCCCTGATAGGAAAAGGAGATGTGTGTTTTCTCTGTTAACTGGCCTGCCAAGGACAGGAGGGATGAGGGGGAGAGAGCCCCACTCTGTGTTTGCATGGCAGGACTCCAGCAAGAGTGCAGGTGTTGTGAGAAGGGGCAATGGCAACCAGATGACATTCCTTCCCCTTGAACTCCTTCCCCATTGCTCAAACTGACTGTGTGTCCAGCAGTTGGACTTGATGATCTTAAAGGTTCGTTTCCAACATAAATGATTCTGTGATACCCTTCCAACAAAACTGGAGGCTAGCGTGTTGTCTGTGTGTGCCTGTGTAAAATCCATGGCTGTAAACCTTGGGTTCCTCTAACTAAAAGATGAGGGGAGTGGAATCTCTCTTGGCAACCATTGGGAAGATACTAGAAGATGGTCCAGACAGTGATTTATCCCAGCTGAGAGATGAAGTACCTTTCTGGAGGTGCTGATGTCAGAAGAGGCCCCCAACACTGACCTAGAGAAAGTGCCTCGAGGTAGATGGAAGGAATTGAGAGCAGCAGCCCTCAATACACTGCGAAAAATATTTTACCAATTTGTGCAAATATATCCTGTTTGCATAAATTATTCTGGAAATGCTGCTGGTCTTTTCCTCTCATACCTGTGTGTGTGGCATTAACCATGCACCCTGGGGATTTTTTTATCTCCTTTGCTAACACTGAGGAGTTTTCACATCCCTGTTTGGTAAAATGGCTCTGCATCAGCCAAGTGTGGAAAGGGCTTTGATAATGTTCAAGGTGAAACACTTGTCAGCTCTCACTTTATCCAGGAACGGATTATCTGGGCTGTGGAATAATGAGGTCATGTCTTTCCTCCACACCGCTGGCAAGAGCTTCGGATTTCACACAGGGGCAGCTGCTTACACCAAGCCTGCTCTGCTTAATGCCTTTAAAGCTACCCTGCTTCCCTGTCAGCGAGTTCTTCCAAAGTGAGGCTGTGAAATGTGCTCACACAGCCTCGTTTGCAGGGCCTGTGAGGGGGCTCCTGGTGCTTGGATGGCTGTCCTGTCCCAGAGCTGGGTGGGAGCATAGGATATTAGAAGCAGAGTGACCTGTACGTTCCTACTGCCCCCCAAATGTAGGAATGCAGAGCAGGATGTGGTGGGTGGGTGGACCAAAGCCGTGAAGCTCTTTGCAGTTGTCCCATCATCAGCTTGCAGTCTGAATCTGCAGCTTTAATGCAGCGCTGTGGCAGTGAGAGTGGCCATGGACATGGAAGATCCCTAAAGCACACAAGCTGTGGGTGTTAAAGTCTATGGGTGCTTAAGTAGATTAGCAAACAAACAAATCCTTTAATATTCTGGAATGTTTCCTCACCACCTAAGCAGGGATTATTCCACCAAGACAGCAAATTCTACCCTTCTACCTAGTGTAAAGTCTGCCTTTCAGAGAGCTGTGCTCTTTAATGAGCAATACTCTTAGGTTTAAAAAAAAAAGGAAAACCTGAAAGCATATTGAAAGTGTCTGTGGGGATTTCAAGAAAAGCACAAGAATGGTAAAAAGACCTGTTAAAAATGTTCAAGACCCTGTGAAAACCTCTGAGGTTGCTGCAGTGCTGGCAGTGGCATATGTAGGATGCTACACCACAAAGGTTGCTAAAATTTTATCCTTAAAAAATGTTTTACAGAACTCACTACCACTTTACGTACAAATATGTGACACAGCTCACCCAGCACTTTCTTCTTAGCACTGTAAAAATACTGGTTAAATGGTCAGCCTTCTATCTGAAACATGCAGAAACAACCAGTTACCTTGGTCTGATTCCACTTCCAGGCTTTCATCATCTGCGATTTTGGTAAAAAGCTGCTTTTGTTAATGTGTAATGCCTCATAGTAACCAGTTACACTTTTACTACAAAGGGGTGTTTTATTTTCCCGAGGGATGAATAGTAATCAAGGATCAGCTGGTAGTGCCAAGTGCCCTGATAACACAATTGGCTGCATACAGCTTTGTTAGGCCCCTTCCTGCACTGGCTGGCTGGGAAGACTTAAGAGATGTTGGGAGAGCTGCTCTTTACCTACTTGGCTGTTGGGGAGCTGAATTTTGGGATCACTTTGTCTGCTGGATAAGGAGGTAAGTGCTGGCTTCAGAGCACATGAAGCCCTTACTGATTAAGGACAGTGAGGTGCGTGTGGGAGAGGGGATAGGTGGAGAAAATGCTTGAAAATAAACGAGAATTAGAAAAATTACCCTGGAATTCATCACTGACTGATATTAATGTGGAAGGGTGGGGGGGGGTTGATAGAGTTGGAAGACAGGAAGTGGGAATTCTGATTCTAATCAGAGTAGGGGCTGATTTGTGTTATTTTGATGCTGATTTAGGTGAACTGAAGGAGGGCTGCAGTCACCGTTGCCCTGTGGTAGGAAGTGTCTCACTGCTAAGCACAAAGTGGAATCTGGCTTTGATCTCATTAACCCCATCAGCACTGGAGTAGCAGGTGTGTTTCTGGAGATTAACTCTTTCAGGCACTTAAGGTGCATAGAAAAGTGGCAGAGATTACTTCAGAAAAAGAAAGGTAAGACAAAGATCTTCCACTTCTGATTTTTTCAGAAATTTAGTGTCCAGTAGTGGTATCAAGAGGGAGGAAGGGAATTCTGCCCCTTTTCTCGATGAGAAGAGAAGTTGGGGGAATAGAAATCTGAGGAGAAGTGGGGAGGAAAAGAAATTACTAGAAAGGCTGTATGGAAAATTTCCTCCTTTCTTCTAAGTCTGCTCATTGTTTATTTCTAAACTCCACAAAAAAAGCAGTGAGATGGAGAAGAAGGAAACCCCACAGCAACAATAACAAGAAGAGCATCTTGGAGATGACTTTGCACCAAGGTGGGCTTTATGTCTTGCAGTCAGTTCTGTTAGGATGTGACGTAGCCTGACTTTTTCAACATCCTCAATATCTTTAATAAAGTGCCCTTTGCTGGATTTTAAGCTGAGTTTATCCTGCTGGACTGTCTTGGGAGGAAAGGTCACAGTCACAGAAGCTGAGCCCAAGCTGTGCAGACTACTTTGAGATCTCCAATTTAAGAATAGGATATAGAAGTAAAGTGTTAGCTCTGAATTCCACTGTTCCATCAATTAAGGATCCCCCCTTCATGACTTTGTAGAGTGTGTGGAAGGAAAATAATGGTGGTTATGACTTGCTGAGCCCCTCCAGCTGTAACACGCTTGCTCTGACTTAAGTGAGGGCTGGAAACAAAACTGCCATCATAACCTCAGCTTTTTAATCTCTGCAAAACATAATGAACTATTTTGAAAGGGTGGTTGGAGGGTTAAGCTAGGAAGGACAAACTGGTAGTGTAATAACATCTATATTAAAAATAAAAAAAACCAACCAACCCAGATGTAACGTGTTATATAATCTCTGTTAAACTTGCTCTGGGAAACCCTCCAAGAGCCAGTGTCAGTCTCCATTTTGTACAAGTCTGTACTTAACCTTTGTAAGAATTTGTGTGAAGTTGGGTGGGGAAACAGAGAAAGACAAAGTTAGAACAGAATGTAGCCTGGCCAAAGCCTTTCTGTGACGGTGCATTCGGAGCAGGGACAGAGGGAAGTTTGCTCCTTACCAGGCCTTCCCACCAAGCCACCCCTCAGTGCAGGTGCTATCAGCCTCTGTTAGTTGCTGACAGATACAACAATTAATTTAATGATTGCTAATAAGTTATATAATAAGGTATGCCACAGAGCTGTTTGTTTTCCAGGAGCTCGATCACTGCCTGTCTCACCATAGATGGTGTTCACTTACCTCCCAGCAGAGAATAACTTGGAACAAAGTGGTTTCAAGCATGGTGTTTGGATACAGGGGGAAAGGTGCTGAAAACAGAGGAGTTATAGTGATAAATCCTCTTGTGAAATGTGAAAGAAGCTTTTAACACTTTTCTGACAAAACATCAATCTGACTGTATCGATCTACTCCTGCTGAGCTCTTGTCAACTTCTGTCCTTTCCACCTTCCTGCTTCCCTGGAATTACTATCCTAGTCAGCTCTTCTTGTGACACCTTTGGAAGTCATCTCTCTTAACAGAGGCATTGCTGTGCTGCTTCCTTCCCATTCCCTGCCAGTAAGGATTGTTTTCCTCTACACAATTCAGCAGAGCAGCCACTGGCGCTGAAAATACTGATGGTGTGGAGGTGATTGGGAACATGGCAAGTTTCCTCAAACAAACAAGTAATGTGGTAACATTCATAAGCTTTGGCTGAGCTGTCCTGTCATGAAATACACTGAGAAAATATGTTTTTCAGGCTTTTTTTCTTTTTAATCTTTTAAAACAGAGCTGACGGACCAGCTGTCTCCTGTCTAAACTACCTTTAGCAGAAACAGTAGAGCTGCTTTAGCTGTTCCTCAAGGAGCAAACATGGAATAATTCCACATTTACATCTCTCACATTTAGTTTGCATCTTTATAAACACAAACTAGAATATATATGGGTATCCAAGTACCTAACAGCACAAGGAAAGAGGGATGTAATTTAGAAATGCATGCCTTGGAAGTCCTCAGCATCTCAGCCTGGTTCTCCTGACATGGTCCTTCCTTTCAACCTCTCTTTTTTTTTGCCCAGAGAGGTCTTACAATAGGAATTATCCCTTCCTGCCTTAGAAAGAACTCTCTGAGCAAATGATTCTTCCTGTGTCTTCCTAAGAAGTGCTGAGCACTTTATAGCAATTGGCACCCTGGAAAATTAAGTCTGCAGGAGCTAATGAGTCTACAGGAGTGTTTGTAATTGACTCAAAGTTGTTGTTTTTTCATGTGGCAAGTTCTAAAAAAAACAGCAGATGGTTTTGAAAGGTAATTCTTGACATCAGTCCAGCTCCAAAAATGTTGTTTTCCATTTACTTCCCATGTTTCACACTGTTTGTGTGTGATGAAATATGAGTAGTGCTACTGCTGAGCTGCTGTGCTCTTGGTAGGCTTGTGGTGAAAGATCTTTTCCATGCCTTCTCAACCATAAAAAAGTAAAAGAAAGGTGTGGTGTTGGTTTGTTTGTTTTTCCCCCTGTACAATACCTGCAGCAGAGACTCACAATATGGTAAAATGTACTGAAAATGGGATCTCAGGTGCATAAAGGTTTAAATTTTCTGTAAATGGGGCATTTTGAGAATTTAAAAAGTCATGTTAGTTTGCTGTGAGGACAGAGTGGTGTGTAAGTTCTAGCAGACTGATGTTTAGGTTTTGATAATTGATAATAGGTTTTGATAAATCTGCAGAGCTGAAATCCAGCCAGGTGGTGACAGCTATTTCACTACTCTGAGAGTAAAATAGCTGAGCAGTTGACCTCAATATCTGCTGGAGCTGAAGACAACCTTTCTTGAATACTCTGAGGTCTCTGTCAGGCCTTCCATGTAGAAAAGACTAGAACCCACTAGGGAATTGTTGTCAGGGATTTTTTTAAAATTTTATTTAATAAACAGTACATGGAATTGCTGCAAACACTGAGTACAGCCAGGCAATGATGTCCATATCAGTTCTAAGCTAATATAAAACGTATTTTCTAATTTTCAACTGGGCACACTTGGCGTTCTTATCTTTATTCAGATGCTTCTTTTAGGCTGGATTATACTGCTGCAAATCTATGGAAAGATTGCTGTAGGCAACAGTGCAGTCCCTCCCTTGGGAATGCTTTGGTATTACAGTGCTGCTCCAAGAAATGTCACCTTGCAGCAGCATCACTGCAGTGTTCTGGAAGGCTAGTGGGCAGGCTAATTTAGGAGGAAATTGCATTTTCTGCTTAAATTTTAAAACTACTGAACTTGGGAGGCAGTAGATACAGGATCCTGACTAGGGTTTGAGATATTTTAACCTGAATATGTTTCATTAGTAGATATGGTTCTTGTACAATGAAATTCTTTGGTTTCTCAAGGACAGCATTTAGTTGATCAGGGAAAGAAACAAGAATCACAGGAATGGTTTTCAAATGAGAGTTGTTGAAGAATCTAAAAGAAGGACCACCCCCCAAACACACACAAACACAGTTTCTGGTGTCACAACCTCCCTGTGTTAAGTGTGTGTCTGTACATGTCCTCCTGGGTGGGAGCCAGCATGAGAGGCAGTACAAGCTTTCCCCATGGCTTGGGTGGAACTAGAGCAGCCTGTCTCCCACCCCGATGGAAATGAGGGGGGTTTTCATCAGCAACGTGACAGTATGTGCAGGGGCATGTGTGTTTTCTGTTCTTCACTGTCAAGGGTTTTCCCAGTCCTTTTTGGTGGGAGAAATCTGACCTTTTCAACCCAAAGGCTCTTGAGGGATAATATTTTTTACACTGTCTCCAAAATACCAAAGTCTCCTGACTTCCTCAGTCTCAGAGGGAACCACGGTTAACTTTGATTTCCTCAGGAGCAGAATCCAGCCCTTGGCACTGAATATTCCTTGGCAGGTCATTGTTGTTACTACAGATCAAAATTCCAAGATGTGACTGGCAAGCTCTTCTAGAGTACAACAAACTGTATCAAACATGCAGGGGGTGTCTTGGCACTTTATACTTGAATTGCCACATGCAGAGCAGAATCTGTCAGAGAAGTAAGACCCAGAAAATGGGAAAAGGATGAAAAAATACAGGTTAATAGCAAATAATTTTTTATCATTATCTCGTTGGGATGTGGCAAAGTGACATCACTGTAGTCTTGTAGATTTGTGCTAAGAGATTTATCTTTTCAGCCATAAAAGAGTAAAAGAAAATTGTGGGACTGTTTATTTGGTTTTTTCCTGAGAAGTTAAAATCTGTAAATATTGAAGTGGACGTTGCTGCAGCCAGAAATCCGTGTGGCTCCTGTGGCATATTCCTTTTCCTGTAGCCAGTTTCTGGTGGGAAAGCAATGACAACTGCTGAGCTATTTGAGAACTGGCTCTCTAGATACACACTTTCTTAGCACCATTTGGTAGCACACAAGTGTATGAAGGCTCAGAGGAAGAAGTTGCCGTGAAAAAAAAAATTGCCTGTTGCAAACTTCTCTTCAAGGGATCCATGGAAAAACTTTCTCCCCGTTTATATTTGCCTGTTAAAATCTCACTGAAATGGCTTTTGATGGTAAAGCAGAACTAAGAAAGTGACAGAGATGGGAAGCTACTGCTTCTCCACAGAAGCTGCTGCAGCCACAGAGGGAACCTAAACTTTGGTTGTTGACACACTGTTCTTGAGAGCGACAAGAGAGATTGTGTTCATTAGGCCAACCCCATCATTCTTGCTAAAAGCAGGCTCAGGTTTCCATGTATATTTTCAAATCAAATTAGAAACGCTGCTGCTGAGACCTCCTTCAGCTGACAGTGACGGATTGCACAACCTGATAAACAGGAGGCATTCCTGGAGCTGTGCTAACACCCGAGTCACCACAAGTGCTTAGATAATAGAAATGCACAGAGATGTGTATTTAAATTAGCAGAGAGCTTCTCCTCTTCCCCCAGTAAATCAGCCCACTCCTGGGGAATGGCCGCTTCTCCAACAGAAATGGGAAAGGTTTGTGTCTGTGTGTGGAATTGTCTCAATGGATGGTGAAAGGCAGCTTGCTCAGTGCTAGGACAAGAGACAAGGAGTTGCAGATAATTTATGGTAGATAGGAGTAAGTTATTATTGGTATTCAGCAATAATGGCAATTTTCCTTTTTCACAAAGCTGTTTATACAGGCAGATGAAGTCATATTAGCTAAAATAGTTAACAATTAATACAGAGTAATGAAGACATGGTCAAGTAGCTTAGCAGAGTATCCTGTGCAAGTGCAGACAACGTGTGTAGCAGCTAAACATGAAGGCTCCAGAGGCAGTCTCTGTGGTGGCCGATCACAAGGGACAGAGGGAGCACAAGGGACAGAGGGAGCTCCTGGTAAGACAGTCTCTGGTGCCAGAGACTTATCAGTCATGATAAGGGAAAGAAGCCTCTCCCATGCTTCTGTGGGTGCATGCAGGACCCCCACAGAGCCAGGCGGGGACAGTATTAGTTCTCCAAGGAAGATTAAACTTGATCAGAAAACAATAACTATGGATACCTGAAGGAGAGGTGTAAAGGTACCTGTTGCCTGTATGGCAAAGGAGTAGTGGAAAATAAAAGAGACTTGCTGTGGCCTACCCTTAGGAGAGTGAAGTTTTGCCTCTGGTGACCCGAGGAAAATACCCGTTTCTTTGATACAGTGCAAGAGATGGGGAAGGGAAAGTGTGTTCTCAGACTCTCGGCCTATTTTACAGACCTTGGCATTTTCTTTCTGTTTAATTTGTGCTGAATTTGGGCACAGATGAAACCCCTTTCTCTGCAGCATTTCCCGGGTGCTTTGATTCCACATTCACATGCTCATGAGGCAGGTTCACCTCGAGGTTTGTCCCTTTGTTCTTGGAGGTTTGTCTGGCTGCTGCCTTTTACTGTCTCCTCTGCCTCTAAGAAAAACTGATGTTATCTCCTGAAGTGAAAACTGCAGGTTCTATTTGTAACTGAGGATTTCCTGTGTGCCTTTCCCCAGCCCGCGCAGTGACGGCAAGAGGCAGCGGTGCACGGGCTGCGCGTCTTCAGAGAGCTTTGAGAACAGCCCCTGCTCAGGAGCTGAAGAAATCCCCAGCCACCGGTGCCTTTGATCTCAGATAAAGGTCAACCTGTCTGGTAGAAAGTGTGATGGGAAACGCTACCACATCAGCCTTTGCTTTCTCTTCCTTGCCCTGAAGTGATTCACTGTACCTGTTAGGGTATGCCTTCACCACAGCACCGATGGTGTCTGGCTCTTGGGACAGCTTTATTTGTCTCATGCTGCAGCTTAAGCCAGGGCCGACAAGATTTCATGTGAGCTGCTGAGAAACTGCCCACAGCACTTGTTATTACAGCAGTGTTTCATAGCTGTTGGATTTGGTTGGTTTGTTGGGGTTTTTAAATCTTAGAATCATTTAGGTTGGAAAAAAGCCTTTGAGGTTATTGGGTCCAACCATCAACCCAGCGCTGCTGAGTTACCACTAAACCATGTCCCTAAGTGCCATATCTGCACACCCTTAAATCCCTCCAGAGTTGGTGACTCAGCCAGCTCTCTGGGCAGCCTGTTCCAATGCCTTCAGTGAAGAAATTTTTCCTGATACCTAATGTAAATCTCCACTGGCGCAACTTGAGGGCTTTTCCTCTTGCCTTGTAGTATGTATAGGCCTAGTGGTGTGTTAAAAACTTAGTTATGCTGGTCTTACCCCCACAAGCACTGAGAGTCTCTGAGACTGTTCAAGCACTGACAAGTACAAAGATCCACCTGACACAACCTCAAAGTCGCTGACACACAAAGCTCGGGGGAGCTGCAGGTTCCAGTCAGTTCTGACACCACATCTGTGAGATCATCACTGGTGGGAGAAGTGCCTGACCAACACATGCTACAGGTAAGACTGGCACAACAATTAATAATTTTGTTGTAAATGCTAATGGAGAGCGGTGTTTAATTGCTTTTGAATTCCTCTGTAACTTTAGAGGTGTTGTTGCAGCTGTGAAGATTGGTTATGAAGTGACAAGTAAGTTGCATAAAGGGAAATACTTTCTCTGCTGAGTCTCCTCAAAGCCATGTTGGCTTTGTGACTGGGGCTGAGTGTGTGTCCTCCTTCTGGACTGGGATCTGTGCCTTAGCAAGGGCTAAGAGATGCTGCTTAGGGTGAAACTGAATAATATTCCCAAGTGGGATGCACCATGGAAATAGTTGTTACTGACAGTGGGAGGATCACACTGGAAGATCCAATGCATCTTTACAAAGGTCAGTTAAGGCACTTAGAGAAAAAAGTTACTTCTAGGTGTGGCTAAGGAAGAAAACCAAACAAAAAGTTAAGGACTTGCTTTTATTCAGTCCAATCCACCTTTTGGCACTCTGAGGCTGCCACGAGGGGGAAGTAGCATCTGACTGCAGAAGGTGGGGATCATTTCCAGTATGTGATCCTCAAAGTGAAAATGGAAACAGGGATTGGATCACTGTTCTTGGCCATCATTCATCTCAAATTTACTTCAGGCGTAGAGGGCTGGTCTCTCTTGACCTGTTATCACTGGGGGCACCTCTAGATGATGGTTTGGAGATGGAAAATAACTTGGCTGCATTGGATTCCTGCCTGTCACTCCTCAAGGTTGTGCCAGGATGTAGCCATAAATGCCCGTTTATTCTCCAGGATGTAGCTCTCCTTTTTCTAATCAGAACTTCTCAAATCTATCATTTCCAGGAATAACGTAATGAGATGGGCTTGTGTGAGGTGCAGGAATGTTTGCTTGAGCCTGTGGAGAGCCTTTGGATATCACTGGAGGGTTTTCCCTTCTTTCATTGAAGTATTAATTCAGGTGCCAGGTGATAGTAAACACCTGCCTGTACTCTTGGTTATTTGACTGACCCATTTAAGCCCTGTATTATGTTTCTAAAATCAAGCTCTTACACTTGGCATAGTTTTTTTTAAGGTGGTACTGGCTTTAGAGGTGTGAAAGGGGAGGTTTTGAGGTGTTTTTATGGTAATACCGTAGAAAAATACTTACAGACTTCTGTGAGAACATAGTCAATTGGTAAATGTGTTTTTCAGTGGTGGAAGAGAGCCCTGCTACCTCCAAAGGCTCTGAGGTGAGCTTGCACCACTAGGACTACTTTGCAGGAATTTATTTTTCTTTTTCATTTTCTTAGTAATTTTGGTTCTTCAGTTGGATTTTTTGTTCATTTGAACTCTTACAGGTTTCAAAGTTTTCAGAGGGATTTCACTGAAAATGGTTTTGTACTTTGTGCTCGAGGTGTGCCTAAGAATGTATTTGGTGGACAACCTCATTTTCTAAATCCACAGCAATATTAATGCCGATTTGGAATATTTTATTCCACACCAAGGATTTTTATGCCATTGTTTGTCCTTTGAGCCTCTGTGATTGGAAGATGGTATTTAGGGTTAGTCTGTATCAGCAATCTGTTAATTACAAACTCAGAAGTATTAGAAGTCATATTACCACTAGTACTATATTCTAGTAGTCAATATAGAACCTCTAATGCACACAAATTTTATTTCACAGAGAAATAGGTGGTTCAGGTAAAGGTTTTGCATGATGATGAAGATTTTAAAAATGCAGTTTAGGTGATTTCTTTCCAAGGTCAGTGAAGTTTAATGAAAAACAACTGTGCTATATCCATGAGTGTGAGCTGGGTGCACAGACTGTCACTGAGCACCACCTTTGTGCTGGTGTGTTCCTGTTTGTTGGGATTGTTTGCTTTTGGATGAATGTTCCTGCTAAGCAGCTCCACACATTCTTAGCACATACTTTTCTTTAAGGCAAAATGTGGGAGAATATGGGGGTTTTGTGAAAGAGATTGTTAGTATGTTTCAGATATACTTGGGGCTGCAGTGGTGTTTAGACAAGTACTGGAACTCTCAACCATTCCAACACTTTGCATGTTGTTATGAAATAATTCTCAGAATTGTGATGTGCTTTACATGACTTTCCTATGTTCTTTTGGTGGCGTGTTAAAATACTCCACTCAGTGAAAAAAAATCAAACCAAAACACCCCCCTCCCCGCCCCCCAAAACATACGTCGAAGATAACATCTGACCATAAAACTACTGGCTTGGAAAGCATCCCTGTATCTCTTTGGCACCATGGCAGAGATGCACTGGTGGGGCTTTGGATGGGACCTTGCCGAGGCAGGGCTGGAAAGGCGAGAGAGAGACAACCGGGTCAATAACCCGTATCATCTCTTGATGCTGCAGCGCCAGCCGTAAAAGGGTGGGAAGAGCCGCTTCCTATCTGATAGCAGGATGACAAGAGCGAGTGCTTCCCGAGGTCCTCAGCTGCCTCTGCGATAGGCTTGAAAGAAGCAGAGAATATCTTGTGAAGATAAACGAAGGGCTGTTTCACCTGGCTTGAAAGGCGCTGATGGTAAAAGAGAAGAATCTCTCAGTAACGCTGTCAAAAGGAGCGTGGCAGGACTTCAGCCCTTCAGCAGAGTCCCGTGTCCGGCGGTGCCGCGGCGGCGGCGCGGCCCCGGCTCTGCCCTCCCGGCCGAGCGCAGCCGGGGCAGCGTGCGCGGACCGGGCACCTCCGAGCTCCGCCGGGCCGAGCCCCCGGGGCGCTCCCTCTGCCGGCGGGGCCGCGAGGAGCCGTGGCTGCGGGACACGGCGGGGCCGGGGCCGGAGAGGAGCAGGTCCTCCGTCCCTCCTTCCTTCCCCGCCGGCCCGCGGGAGCGGCGGTGCCCGCGCGGGAGCGGCTCCCGGCGGGAGGCGGGGAATCCACGCCGGGATTTCGAAGGCACACTGACATCAGGGGGGCGCGGCCGGCGGCGGGCGGGGGCTGCGCGCTGAAAGGCGGCGGGGCGCGGCCCGAGTCACTCCGGAACGGCGGCGGGGCAGCGCGGAGCGGCTGCCGGCACTGCCCGGGCTGGATCCGTGCCGCCAATGTGCCGCGGGAGGCGGGCGCTCACCCCGGCCCTAGGTAAGCCCGGGCGGCGCTCGCCGCGCCGCACACCCCCCTCCCGCCGGGTCAGGTGCGGGCGGGCGGCCGGGGCTCCCCGCGCCGCGCTGGGGGCGGCCGCGCTGCGAGGCGTGCGGGAGGTGCGGGCGAGCCGCGCTCGCTGCTCTGTGGGGCAGCGGGCGGGAGAGCCGGGTCTCGGCTTCCCGGGCCAGCAGCGCTGAGCTGGGCGCGATTCGCTGCTCATAGAGAACCTCCGAGTCGGTGCTCGCCTGTCCCGCCCGACGCGGGGTCTCCGACGCCTCGGAGCCTTGCGCGACCCTCTCGAGCCTGCGGAGACCTCGGTGCCAGACTGCGGCGTGCGGGGCCACCTCTCCCCGCCGCGTCCTGCCCTTGTCCCGAGCCTGTCACTCGGCTCCCGGCAGCGACAGCCAGCACATGGCTGTGTGCGGGGAGCTCGCAGGGCCATTGCATTGCGCTGCCTCTCGCTTCGTTCGCATTTCGCTGAGCTCTGCCTGGAGAGCCAGAGCCGCTTCGTGGTTGCTTTAAAAAGAAAATAAAACAAAAAATTAAAACGAAAAACAAAAAAACCCCAACCAAATCTTTCGCACGAGAGGTTGTGGTTGCACTTTGCCAGACGGGACTTGCGGCAAGGACCATGCGGTGAAGCCGAGCGCTGGAGCGGGACCGCAGCCCTGCACTCTGCGATCGCAAAGGGAAATAACAAACAGCCGGAGTAGGAGCCGCGCATCCGCCGCCTCTTCTCGGAGACCTGCATCGCAACAGCCCCGCTGCCTGCCGCAGCCTGCAGCCGCCTGAGGCTCGATCCAGACACTCCGCTTTGCAGGAAGGGCTGGATTTCCTCCCCGTCGCCTCCGGACCGAGAGAGCCGCGGCCGAAGGAGAGCGCCGCTTGGCCGGGCGGCCCGGCCCGCTGCATGCTGACCTCCGGGAGAGGGGGGCTGCGGTGAGCAGCAGAGCGGGGCTTTTCTCCGCTGGCCTAGTAGGACGCGAAGATCGGCCAGCGCGGGCAGTTCGGGGACGAGGAGCGCAGCCCGGCGGGCTTCCCCGTCCCGGAGTCCGGGAGGGCGAGGAGCCGGGGCCCCGCCGCCCCCCGCCCGCTGGATTTGCTGTTCCCGGCGGCTCCCTGCACATCAGTAAGTTGGGACTCGCCGTGCGCTCACACCGGGGCCGGCGCTGCTGTGGCGAGCAGGTGCCGCGGGGCGCTGCGGCGCCCGCCCGGCGAGGGGCGGCCCCGACCACCCTCCCACCGCCCCTCTCCCGCAATGGAGGCACTGGGCTGCTGCGGGAAGGCTCGCTGGGGACCGCGACCGGCTGCAAACGAGTAGAACGTCAAAAAACACCCCCAGCGCTCCTCGCAGGTGGGGGCCGGAGGGGCTGAGGCGGGGGGGCCGAGCCGCAGCGCGGGGAACCCCCGGGGCTGAGCGGCTGCTCGGCTGCCGCTTCAAGTGCCAGGCAGTCCGCCCTCCAGAGGAAGTGCCGGGCTCAGATCTGCCTTTCCCTGTGGAAAAGGGAGAGAAGGAGGGAAAGGGAAAAAAAAAAAAAGCCCATGTTTTCATTCATAACTTTTTTTTCTTCCCCTTTTCCCCTCCTCTTCCTTCCTCTCCGTCAGCGCCGTGATCCGCTCCGCTCCGCTCGGGGCGCAGAGGGCGCCGCGCCGCCGCTGCCCGCCTGGGGCTGCGGGGCGGGACGGGGGGGCTGGCGGCGTGTCCGAGCGGGTGTGGAGAAGGGGAGGGAAGCGAGATCCCACCCCTGAGGTGCGGGGAGGGAGCGCAGCCCCGGGTGCAGAACCGTGAGGGCTCTCGCCGCCTGCGCCGTACGTTATTTTATTATTTTGTTTTACTCGTTTTTATTTTATTGTCCGGGGGGAAGCAGTTTACGAGCGATCTGCGCGGGGTTGAAGGTGGCTGGTTCAACTCTCGCCTCGGTCTGCAGCTGGGCTTGTCAGTCTGCGCCGCGTTGATGTTGCGCTTTCCCCCCAAAGATGGCACTGGATGTCTTTCGCATTTTCTTGGGATATTGTTTTTCATCCCCTAGGGAGCCCAGCTCCTGGCTGGTACAGCTGTAAATCTTTTCCTTTTCGCATTCATTCACCCTTGGTCTGTTGTGGATTTGTATTCTGTGCCCGTGAAGAAGGCGGCTTGTTGTGTGGGGTAGGAGGAAATTCTTTGCTGGAGGGTGGTGAGGCACTGGCACAGGAAAAAGCTGTGGATGCCCTATCCCTGGAAGTGTCCAAGACCAGGTCGAATGGGGCTCTGAGCAATCTGTTCTAGTGGAAAGTGTCCCTGCCCATGGCCGGGGGCTTTGGAACTGCACGGTCTTTAAGGTCCCTTCCAAACCAAACTCTTCTGTGATTCTATTCTGTGAATTAAAAGTGAGAGTCTTTGGGTTTCTGTTTAATCTGGTGACCAGAAAGCCCACACAGGTGATGCTCGATGTAAAATGAAATCTTTGACTACTGGATGAGGACAAAATTTGTGTCCCAGCTCTCACTTTCTGCTCATGGTGACTGCCTCTTAGTAGAAGACCTTTCCTCTTGTGTCTTTCTATGCTACTGCACCACAGTGCCTTTTTCTCTCTGGAGTGGGGAACAGCTCCGTGCTGGCTGAGGTCTGGGTAGGCAAGACACTTTCTTAGGATTATTGGATGAGTTTTGGAAATGCTTGATAGCACTTACCTTTCTCTGCTTTCAGGTGAACACTTATGACAGCTCGGGGGGGATGAAAAAGGGACTTTCCTTCAGCTGACAGTAAAGAAAAGTGATTTGTTGTCTTGGTTCCCTGCATAAATGTGGCACTTAGATAACTCAGCTACATTTTTGTGTAGGTACAGAACTGTCACTGCTGTTTTCTCAGTCAGTTTGCAATCTTCATGTTCCCAGCTAGGAAAGGGATGGAAATGTGTAATATCTCTACTGTTATCCTACTATTTAAAAGATAGACTAGAAGATGTTCTGTTTATTTGAGAAGCTTTTAATCTGTCTTGGAAAAATGGATTTGTTCTTTGTTTGTGTTTTGAGGTTGTTGAGGGCTTTTTATCTGCTCAACATTTTAATGAATCCTCAGGTACTTTTTGTGCGACACCTAGTTCATCTAAGCCTTTTCTACCCCGTTTTTCTTTCACACTTTGGTCTGTGGTCAGGAAGTATTTGAAAGCAGGTTGTTTGCACCCTTGCTTTTAATCTTATAAAGGAGCATATTAGATCTGTAGGCTGAGTTACTTTCTCATAGAAAATGTCTTGGCCACTTGACAGCACTTAGTTCAGGACTCTGTAATGCACATACGTCACTTTAAGAGGGAGACTTTCCAAGTGCACTAGGAAGCAAATCTGGAGCTTTCTGATGCTGCAGATTCAGACAGAAGAGTGAGAATTGGGTATGTTCCTCACTCTGCCATACGGAACATGAACGTGGTGGTGTTCTTGGCTGTTTCCAGCTCAGTTTCAGGGGCATTTGGAATTGCTGTTGCTGGAGACAGATGTTGAGTTCAGTAGCAAGGGAGAGGCACTTCCCATGGCATGCCAAGTAAGCATACAAGTTAATATTGTATTTTTATTTTTTTAATTTTTTTTTTTTTTAATGGCATGGGGTCTCCTTTGCATTCCTCATCTATGATGCCATATCCAGACTCTTCCCCATTACTGGACTTTGGCCAGATCCTCAACATTGCTATAATCCCCTGCTGAAAGGGATCAGTACCAGGTGGCTGGGGCAGTTTGGGCTTTGCCAGATCATTTCTGTTTTCAGAAAGTATCCCGTGCTTTATCCCTCTGCTGCCCTTGATCTCATGTGTGTGTATGTACACACGCAGTGTTTATTTACACCTTCTGTCTCCTTTCTTATTTTAGGATTTCAGATGCATGCCAGGTTCCCGCTGAATGCCAGCAGCAGAGGTCACTACAGATGGAGCCCCAAAGTCAGCATGGCAGCGGCGGTTCCCTGGTGGTGATTCAGCAGCCCTCCCTGGACAGCCGGCAGCGCTTGGACTATGACAGGGAGAGCCAGCCCACGACCATCTTGTCACTGGACCAGATCAAGGCCATCAGGGGCAGCAATGAATACACCGAAGGACCGTCTGTGGTGAAAAAACCGGGTCCGCGGACGGCACCGAGGCAGGAGAAGCATGAAAGGACTCACGAGATTATACCAATTAATGTGAATAATAACTATGAACACAGGCCCGGCCATGCGGGGCACGTGGCACATCAGCATAACGCCAGGGCTCCCGTCCTGAGCCGATCGACCAGCACGGGCAGCGCGGCCAGCTCCGGCAGCAACAGCAGCGCCTCCTCGGAGCAAGGGCTGCTGGGGCGCTCGCCGCCGTCCCGGCCGGGCTCCGGCCACAGAGCCGATCGGACAATCCGGGCGCAGCCCAAGCAGTCGGCCCTGATCGTGGACGATCTGAAGGGGCCTTTGAAAGAGGACTTGACGCAGCACAAGTTTATCTGCGAACAGTGCGGGAAGTGCAAGTGCGGGGAGTGCACGGCGCCGCGGGCCCTGCCCTCCTGCCTGGCCTGCAACCGGCAGTGCCTGTGCTCGGCCGAGAGCATGGTGGAGTACGGCACCTGCATGTGCCTGGTCAAAGGGATCTTCTACCACTGTTCCAACGACGATGAAGGGGACTCGTACGCGGATAATCCCTGCTCCTGCTCCCAGTCACACTGCTGTTCTAGGTACCTGTGCATGGGAGCCATGTCCTTGTTTCTGCCTTGCTTGCTCTGCTACCCTCCGGCCAAAGGATGCCTAAAACTCTGCCGGGGGTGCTACGACCGCATCAATCGTCCGGGGTGCCGGTGCAAGAACTCCAACACAGTCTATTGTAAACTGGAGAGCTGCCCCTCCCGGGGTCAGGGCAAGCCCTCATGATTTTGGGAGGGAGGTTTACTTCCTCCAACTTCAGTTTTTCAGGTTGTAGCTGATGTTCTTTTCCCCTTCCTCCATCTTTTCTTCTTCCCCCCTCCTCTCCCATTTCGGGAGGACTGTTCCTTTCTTTTCCTTTCTGTCTTCCCAGCTTCAGATACATGAGTTCTTCCCCTTGCATCTTTGTTCTCCTCCTACTGACTTGGCTGAGTGTGGAGCGTTTCATGCAGTTGCTGCTGCTCTTTGGTAAGTGTGGACCTGGTATCTGCACCTGCCGCTCGCTTGGGCAAGGTCTTTGAGTTTGTAACTGAACCACTCCTGAAAGAGACAGTCAGGGCTCACTGGGCTCTTGAAGCTTCTTGCTCTGTGAATATCTTCCCAAAGATGTTTTTTTTTTTTTTGTTCTCAGCATTTTATGGGTTTTTTTCCTTAACCTCCCAGGTGCCAAGGAAGAATAACTTTCCTGAGTGAGCTGGATTGTGAAATAACTTTTTGCGTGTGTTCTTTCTGGAGAGGGATATAAAATAAAGGCTTCACCAAATGAAAGGCCTGACTCTTCTATAAGCAGCCTGCTTCTTTTTGTATCTTTTTTTTCCCCCCTCTCTTTTTGTCTTAACTTTTGGAACATTCTCAGACCTGAGAATTGCCCTGCCTCCTTTTTTTTTTTTTTCTTTAATTACATTTTCAATATAACTTCAGTTTTTGCTACACTATGTAGATCTTCACATTGGAGACATTGTGGCTGCAACATACTCATTTGTTTCTTTTGCTGTCCAATCTTTGAAGGATATTGCTCACTCCACCCTCCTAATCCTGTTTTTATAGTCCGTCAGTATCAGTTGATATTAAAGTTGGTGGTGTTCATATATCCAAACAGCCTTCAGGTGTCATTGAGTCACCTAAATGTTCTTGAATCCTTCAAGTCTCTTGTGATCCTTTGGCTTAGTGAGTTTAGCTATGCTCTGTACTTTATAATTTTATTCTGTCCCTGTTTTATTGCCTTAGCCACAAATTGTGGTCCTTTTTTGTATATTTTATGTATAAAACACAAAGTTGAATCCCAACTATTTTTAAGACAAAAGTCTGTTAAAACTTTTTTTATTGTAAAGAATATTTATTATGTGAATCTCTATTATTTTATGATATTTATTGCAAAAGACTTCGAAAATGTACTCATGTCTGAATATAACAAAATATCAATACTTAACGAAATAAGGATGACACGAAGAAAGTACATATGTTAACTATAATGCAGAAAATATATTAATTAATGAACATGGCTCTGGAGTTCTTTTGTTACAGTGACAGCTTGTGAGCTACGTGTGTGTATTGCTGGGCTGTACCTCTTTCAGGTCTGTCAGGTGGCAAACAGCCTCCTCTTGATACTTCAAAGCCACTAGTCTGTGCTCTAGTTTAGTTTACCTAATTTTAAGTTTAAGCCAACTATATATCTAGTAAGTTTCTGGTATGGGATGTTTAATACAATCGAATCTATGTTGTGCTTAACAGTGCCAAGAAATGGAGGCTCTATTTATTTACCAAAGCATTTGGAAATACAGTTGTGGAGGAGGAAACCACAACTTCCAAGTTGGGGTGGGTTTTTTTGTTGTTCCTTAAGGAATACCACATTAACATGCAAAGTCATTTAAAATTTTCCTATGTAGAACTTCTTGGCTGGTTAAATGGTGCAGCAGCTAGAGAAATTAATCTCCCCAGCTCAATTCTAAATAAAAAGCTAGAGGCAGGATGAAAAGTAGCAATTGTGTTGCTGTAGTTTGGCAGCTTTGAAATCTGGGAATGTGTGTGTGTGTTTGGGCCTATGTCTATGACTTACTTGGTTCTTTTCCCATACATTTTCCAATGTCAACTGAATCTTCTGTCTTTAAATTAAAGGCTTGTAAGGGTGACCTAAGTGTCACAGCTACTTGTGGCCATTTAACACACATTCAACAGAAAAAGCTTTTCATTAAGAGTGAATGGGGAGACCTCATTCTCTTCCTCATGTGGGTCAAGGTTACATCTCAATTCTCCTGAACTTTAAAAGTTTTAAATGGATGTAATTTCACATGGTGTTCAGAGTAAGTGGTTCTAGAGAAACTCTACTTGAGAACACAGCAATGACTTGACAAATGTGTCATATCTTGCATTTTTTAAATCCTGCTGCTTTGAATTGCCACATTCAAGCTGCTCTGACTCCCAGCACAGTGATGATTTCAATAAGCTTGCCTTTTTGTAGTTAATTCCATCCCAGCTGATGCAGCGTCACGGAATGGAGCTGACTGAAAAGATGCATTTTTATTAAACAGCACAGATGACCCCGGAGAGGTACAAAGCGAAATTATCGTCTGAGCACACCTAGGAATGCTCTGCAGGATGCGGGTGGTGCTGCTCCTCTCTGTGTGACAGAAGTGACGGGCTGGGGGGCTCATGGGGCAGCAGTGGAAGTACAGGAATTCTGCTGTCCGAGATTTCCTGAGAGGAAGCAAAGCCAGGAGAAGAATGCTGCTGAGGAGCAGCCACTGGCAATCCTTCACTATCACTGCACGTCTCTAACAGCGACAGCTGCAAACAGCCCCGCAGAGACAATGGGGGCCTTGTCCGGCGCTGGCCAGAGATGTCCACTGCTAACTGTGTGCTGCCACCCGGGAACACGGAGCCAACTGCCTCCTCACAGCAGCATCCCAGCCAGCTCCCTGCTCAGGGCGTGGCCTCCAAGGGTGCTGCTCGAGCCTCCTCAAGGAAAACGTTACCCTCTGTACCGCTGTCTCTTTTTTTACAGCCAGGTGACTTATCCAGGGGTTTGGGTTGGTTCCTAAGAGAAGAGAAGAAATCCCAACGGACCCACATGTTCTCCATCCTTTAATGATTGCTTTCCATCAGGAGCCATGTCGTGGCAGTGATTCAGATCTCTTTTTTTAAAACAAAATCAACAAAAGCTACGCTCTAGTTAGTCATGGTAACGCTGCCTTTACTTACCAGATTTTGGGGATAACTTGAGGTTGCAGTTCCTTTGGAGAAATATTTGACATGGACTACACAGCAATGAGAAGAAAACAGTTCCTTGCAGGTCTTACATGGTTTTCTAATTGCCAGGTAGAGCAGGCAGTGTTAGAAAAATGAGAATAATGTTTTTCTCTTGGGTTAGATGCTGTATGCTTTGTATTTAACATGCAAATATATCTCAGTTCACTTTCAGGTGCTCTCTGGAACGTAAGGTCATTGCCATTATGTCACAGAAATGGCTTGGAATTCACTCAGGCAGATGGGTTTTGTGGTGTAGAACCACACAGGGTTGCATGAGAGCACGTGAATGTCTTTCCAGCTGAAAGAATGGAGCAAGCTGACAGATGGATGAAGGGAAGCTGTGATGCCTCCACAGCCTGAAGAGACACAGGTTATTTTAAATATGCCCTAAGTCATCAGCCACTGCAGTGTGTTCTACTTTCCACAGTGGAAAGGCCATCCAAGGATGCGGTGTTCTGGTGTAAGGAGGTTTGCTGAGGGGATTTCCAGCAATTAGGGCACTGAAGTGCAGATTTCAGTCCTTCAACCCAGAATTTGTCAGGGGGCTGTTCGAGGTTACTCCTCCATGTCTGCAGAGCGCCAGACTGTCAGAGCCTGTTCCAATGTAGGCCATAAAAATTACTTTTCTTCTGATGTTTCTGAGATGTTGTTTGGAGAAGCTGAGAGAACTCTTGTGTAAAATGATGGTGTAATTAGGCAGTAAGTTCAGCTGACCTACTGACCTAATTGCATGGGTGGGTGATGGATTTGGCTGAGGCTGCCATCTGGTTCCAACCGCGGAGGCCTCGGATGCGTTAAGGTCTGGGTTGAAGGAAAAAGGGAAGTCCAGCAAGCTGGAATTCTTGCTTTGCTTAGTATCTCAAAACTCGTGATAAGAGAGGAGTTTAGGAAACAATAATTTAGCAATAAAAACAGTAGGCAGATAAAGTTTCCACGTTCCATGCTAGAGGAATCCATGGCAGGGGTGAGAACTTGCCCTCAGAGTTGGGGTATTTCTCCAAAGAGGGCTCCATTACACTGATGCTGGGGTGGGTGAGGGCATTATCCGAGGGGGGATAATGTCTAACAAATGAAAAGTACTTGCTCTTGTTTATGGTTCCATATCCTAAAGACAGGTGGGAGAGGATTAGCTCCTCTGTCTGTGATAAAGCAAATCTGTTAAGAGGGATTAAAGGGGCTAGATGTAGTGTTTTAATGGACTTATATATGAAGTAATAGATTTTTGTCCTGGAGGAATGTTCAGGACTCACTGATACTTCTGTGTTTCTTGTTCTGCTAAAATTACCTCCAAATGCTAAGGAATCCTGATTAATTGTTGGCTTTCTTCCAGCTGGAGCATTTATGTCAGTCATGGTGGTGCTTCAAAAAACCTGGAATAAAATGCTGTTCTGCTGCCACACAGCTGGATTTCCCAGCCTTACACAGCACATGGGGCTGCACAGATCTCATTCTGATGACCCCTCATTTGGGGGGCAGGTTGCTTTTCGGGCAGCTCTGAATCATTTGTAGTTCCTCCCTGTGGCTGTGTTCCACCTTCCTCTGGCTGATGTGAGGAGCCAAGGCATGGCTTCCCCCCTTGGCATTGGTGACCCACCATGTGGAGCCCGTGGTAATGAACTTCCTGCTCACTGGAAGCATCTGTTCAAAAACCTTGTGATCTCCAGAGTGATATTTACAGCTTAGTTTATATTTGTGAGAAAGAGATGAAGTGCTGTTGGTTTTCCCAGTAGCTGCCATTCCCACTCCTGGTGAAGATGTCTTGAGATGAGATACTGCCTCATTTATTTACTAATAAATACTAATTTGGGAAAGATTTCCTGAAAACCACACATGGTCTGGCTTTTTAGTTTAAGTATGCAGGGGTGAAACACTAGTGTCAATGAATAACTTTTCCTTTTAGCATCAAAGAAGAACCAGAAATTCACCTGTATTTTTCAATATTCCTGATTCATGCATGTGACTATTAAAAAAGAAAGAGTGTACTTGCAGGAGAAGTGCATATTCCAAAATTAGCTTGAAAGTGTAGTTGCTCTTCATTTTGGAGCAGAGAAACATACATTTGGTCAGTCCCTTGGGAAAGGTGTGCCTGACAGCCGTGGCTCTGGCCTTGTAAGCACGCCCTGTTGCCCTGTTTTGTGGACCTTTGTCTACACCTTCGGTGCCCCGACCTGAAAACAAACATCCTGCAGAACACGATGTCAGGAGGCACAAACAGCCTGACAGAGGCTCTGCCCCCAGGGGCTGAACCCCATTGTGTTTGTGCAAGGAGCACAATGGGACATCCTGCCTGACCCCCTGCCATAGTATGACCGGGTTTATTCCATGGAATATTTCTTCTGAATGGAGCTGATGGATTTACACCAGTGAATGAGCTGGCCAAGTGACAGAGTGCTTGCACTGCTTCAGGAATACCCAGCTTTCCTACATGTTAGGATGTTCTTAAAGTTATTGGGGTAAAGTGACTGTGAGGAGTAGCTGGAGCACCCTGAACATAGACTGAAATTACATAACTGATTAACTACTTAATGGCTACTTTAAATGAAACCTCCTGTTTTCTGGCACATGCTTCAATTTGCAAACCACCTGAGAGTTCTTGCAGTGCCAGGAGGATTCCTCTTCCACACTCCGAGCAGGAGGAAGAGATGAATTTGCGTGACCTGGTAAAGGTTCTTTCCAAAGCTTCATTTCTTGTGTGATGTCTGATTTGTTGCTTTTGGATCTGTGCACTTTATGAGTGGGACACTTCCAGATGAAAATGAAGTTTGTTGCCTGAAAGGAAGGGGAAAGCGCTGGAGCTTTCCTCTAACCCAGATATTGGGAGATTGCACAGTACCTTCTTTTTATAGCAAAGTCTTATCTAAATCTAGTCTCATTTACCTGACCCCTTCTTTGTAGGGAATAATTGCCCACTTGTTCATTTTTCTACATGGCATGCAAAGTTCTTCTGGATGAAATGTGCTACAACTACCAAAGATAGTTGATGCCAAAGGAGCACCTGGGCTGTCACTGAGGCACTTACTGATTTAATACATTTTTACATGTCCTGTATCTCATCCAAGTCAAGGTGAGGATAAACCTGGTTAGTCAGGGTGTTGTACAGGGTAGTTGGATGTCACGAATTTGTTTTGTTCTGAAATTCAACTCCAGGTATGAACTTTGACAAACTTTGGCAGTACCTGGGCTCGAGTTTACTAATCTGCCAAGAGTATTTGAAGAAATAATGTTAGAGTTGAAAATGTTCTGCTGCGTTAAATAGTCAAAGGGTCTCTTTGGAGCAAGTGGTAGAGATAGAAAATGCTCTTCTGGAGTTTCCACAGTGATTTTTGTACGGGCTTTCAAACCTGGAGTTCTAGGGCCTGTGTACTTGTGTCCCCACTTTCCATCCCTTGCCCTGTACTGGAGCTGGAGCACTTACCATGGTAGTTCCAGAGTCATCCATCACTGCTGCCAGGTGCAGATAACATCCCCTGGAAAAGTTAACCTAATCTGAGCTTCCTGCTGACAGCTCTAACACACTGGGGTTGGGAGAACTTTATCTGTTCAGGTGGCAAAAATCGCAAAGTATCTCAGGGCATTTTGCACTTGGACTTAAATTCTTTAAAATCAACTGTGCCTGATGAAACAGCTCTGAAGGAAACTCTTCTCTCTGGTTGCTGGGAAAACTGGGGCTGGAGGGCTGTGTGGAGCCACGCTGTGGGGCACTGGCACAACCAGGAGCCTTTGACCAGCAGTGTTTAATTACTGAGTCATTCTGTGCAGAGGGATGGATGGATGGATGGATGGATGGATGGATGGATGGATGGATGGATGGATGGATGGATGGATGGATGGATGGATGGATGGATGGATGGATGTGAGGGAAGGGAAAAACCCTTCCAGCTGGAAACTCTAGCATTTTCTGGAGAATGTTTAAAACCTGCCATAGGTGGGGCGTGTGTCGTGGGTTAGAAGGTTTGTTAATACTCTAGGGGGAAAATACATAATCCCAAGACAGAGACTAGTTTGAAATGTTCATGGTACAGCAGACTGTATGGTATGATCCATCTGTAATGAACAGTTTCCACATTTATTACTTCTTGGGGTTTTTTTTAATACTATCTGAAAATGGCTGTTGTCTGGGTGTCAGCATTTGGATATGTGGGAAACGAGGTAAGAGCCTAAGTAACACATGTTACTTGCGGGGCTGGAAACTAGAGCCATATCCTATGGCCTTCTAATTAAAACTCTTTATTTCCACAGATTTATTCTGTGGGCCTTACTAAATAGATCAGCCTTGGGTTTCTAATGGTGACTACTTGAGGAGGAATGTCGCCTTTGTTCCCCTGAATGGTGGGGAGCAGATTACCGGGCTGCCAATTTCCTGCTGCCTTTCAGAGCTGCAATTTGAGCCCTATTTGCTCCTGGCTCTTGCACAATTGGAAACAATGGGTGGCTTCTTTCAGGTTTCACTTCAGAGCTCTTAGAAACTGGGGAAGTGGCAAAAGCCCTACTTTACAGGTAATTAACAATAGATAATGTTTGCTCTGCGTTTTTTCCCTTTTTTCCTTTTTTTTTTTTTTTTTAGAGCTGATAAAGGTAGAAGTACACACCGAGTTCCCAATATAGAACCCGCACGGGCAGTTTTGTGGATGCAGTCCCGGGCCACAAGCCCAGCAAGGTGATCGTGTGGGTCAAACCTCCAAGCAAAGGCACGGAAAGCCACACCAGAGGAGCTGCTGGGCTGCCAGCAATGCTGAGGGCTAAGCCTGGACAGGCTCCCTGTTTCAGTCAGCCCAGTGTGTGTGAGTGTTTGCTGGTGTGAACGTGCTCTTTGATTTAGGGCCCCTTTTTATTGCAGCCTCTATCTCCTTTATTAGGTGCACTCTTCTCATACCTTGTTGACGTTTATGTAGGATAGTTAAATGTTTTCTTGTGGATATTCTGGTCTAGGAAACCACCTGTCCTGTAAAGTTTATCTTAAATACAGAAGCTTGTTTTACCACATAAAGATGTAAGTGGCTGTTGTTTAATCTTATCTTGCTAATGGAGAGCTGTGGATGCCTACAAAGAAGATATAAAGAGATGCTCTTGCCATGTTATTAAAATTTATCAAAATATTACTTGGGGCAGATGGACAGTGTTTAAATTGTGATGCTCATGCCTCTCTATGTTAGATGTACTCTCCTTCCTCACCTCCCTGCCTGAAGACTTATCACTGTAGGTGGCTACTGGGACTGCAGACATGGATGCAGGATTATGAACCAAAAATGGGATGTATCCAGCAGCACCTGAGGCAATTCAGTCCCTGCACACCATCCACGTGTTGCATTTGAGCATGTAACCAAAGTAGTAAAAAATAAATTAAAACAAGAAGCAGTTCTGTACTTCATGCCCATGTTTCTGAGTTTCCCATGGGGATTGTAGAATTTCATTAGCTTTACCTGTGAGCATGACTTTTGCATCTTGTTCTTACCATCTGCAAGGCTTGGAAAAACTGTCTGACTCAGTAAAATACGTCTGTTTCTCCTCCTTCCTGTTGTAGCTGCCCCTTTTACTCCTGTGACTTCAGTGGTATCTTTTAGCCTGTAAATCTTACCTTAGAAACTTATCCCAGTAGGAGGAAAGGGTTGCACTGTTGCAACATTTTGGATGTATCTCTTCTCCAGAGTGGGAACAGATGGAAGGATGCCCATGCCTTCTGTTGCTCATCTTCACTGAGCTCTGAAAAAGAGGAGGAAGAGATTCTGAGCAGAGGCTTAGAGCCAACCTGTAAAACTGCCTCACTGGTAGGTTTGTCAGGGGATCCTGATTATTTCCCCCTTTCTCGAGTTCCTTGCAGATAATTTAGGAAGACAGAGGAGAAATGAATGAACAAAGTATGTGCCCATCACCTTTCCCACCTGTGACTCTGCAGCAGCGCTTCCATGGGATGCCAGTGCCAATGCAAAGGGCCTTTCTGGCTCTTCTGTGTTTAAGGACAATGCAATTATATAATATAATAAAATCATAATGAAAATGTCTCCCACGACATAAGCTGTACAACAGATAACCCTTTCCCCCTCCTGCATTCTGTGGGCACAGACACACGTGGGGATATTTGCACTCAGCGTACACCAAAGGTTTTCCTCTCCTGCCTCTAAGACCTCCCCAGCACCCTTGGGCAGACTGTTCTTTGTGTCAGAACATGATGTTCTGCTGTGGAAAATGATGCCCCCCTCATGTTTTTCAGAGGATGTAAATTTGCCAAAACAAGTGATGGGGAAAGGAACGCCTGACAATTCGGTTTTGATTTTACGTAACCTCTACAGTGCCCTCCCTGCAATGCCTCCCAGATAAGGAGGTGGTGTGCCAGAAAAAGAGAATAGTTACAACTCCTGATGACCTCATCCCATCTCCCCGTTTCAAACAAGGTGCTTTTTGGTGGGTGACGAGTCACGACATCAGAGTTTTCGGTTTCGTGCCTGCAGCGATGGTGGGGAGCATCCCACGGAGTGAACCCACTCGCTGGGTAGTGAGGGCAGCACTGAGACAGGAAAAGTGCAAAGCCACAACAGCCACAAAGCACCAGAGGAGTTGGACAGGGTTGTACAGTGATACACCGGAGTTAGAATGGAAAATGCCTTTTAAAATTCCCTATGTCCTTCTGCCATCAGCTTGCTTTCAAAGCAGTCTCTCACAACAGGTCTGGCACAGGGCATGGAAAGGGCTGGAGGCTGAAGGCTGTCAGGCTCAGCAAAACCTGGAGTTAAGCACTTCCTCCAGTGAAGGAGCCACATTTCACCAGGACATGGCTGCAAATGGAATGCTTTGGGTGGAGATGGCTCTGTCTCCATTGCCCTCCTGTGCTGGAAATGGCAGGGATGGCCTGTAAAGCCAGATCCCAGATGGCATTTCATGTCTATGGAGTCTCAGCTTCAAGTTTCTGCTGAAGCCTCAGCCCAGTCCAGGCATACAGAGGAGATGCTACCTGGCAAAGGAGAACAGGTGAAAGCACTGAGTCATCTGCAGTAATTTCCTTAACAAAAGGACTCGGTGCTGTCAGCTGGTCCATAGCCTGGGGGTTATATTCTTATCTAGACTTAGGCAGGAAACCATTTGATTTACAACTGGATGGAAGGAATAGCGATTGCTTGCCTCATCTGCACATTAGACTACTGGCATATATTTCCCTTCGGTTACAAACCTAAAGGATCCCACATCAGCATGACACAGCAGCATGTGTTTGTTTGTGTGTATGTGTGTTGTTGGCTAAGCCAGTTTGGATGCTGAGAACATGGCAGAATAATGCTACAGAGTCTGTAAATTCTGAGTAAAATGAAAAAAATCTGCCTGGAAAGCTTTGAGCAACTCAGCGGGTGGCAAACTCCTTCCTGTCCCTTGAGAACACCTGGATATTCCACAGAATTATCAGGCCCAAATTCCCCACAGTTGAGAGGACACCCAGGACGAGAGCCATTGGTTTTATAGAGGAGTATTAAGGAGGTCTGCTCTTCTTCAGGCAGGTCATAGTATGTTTTGATCCCCTTCAGGCTTGCCCTAAGACCTACAGCCTTAAACCCAAGGATTTATGACAGGAGAGCTGTGCTGTGCAGCTGCATCCCTTCTGGAGCTGCACTGATTTGGTGAGTCTGTGCTAAGGGTATCAGCTAAAGTGGCCCGAGATCTGTGATCAAGCTACAGGGGTTTGGTACCAGAATTACAGAATCTGCTCCCAGCACAATGCTGGGTTTGAGTCAGCCAGAGAGACCAAATGGAGGTTCTTACCAACTTAGTCTTTGCTGGGTGCCTAACTAGAGCTGAGCCTCCTGCAAGGACAGGAGCTTTGACTGCCTTTTGTGATACAAATGGGGCATGTTTAAAACCCTGTTTGTGGCTGGGAATGGGAAGCTGTTTGAGGGTATTAACTGTCTGATAGCACGCCTGGCCCTCATCGAGGTGGCCCCAAGAGCAGGATAGCTTGGAAATGCCACTTACAATTAAAACCTGTATTTTAAACCTCAGTTCTGCTGCTTGTTCACGCTGAGAAGGGTTTCCTATCTTTCAGAGTCTTTTGGTCTCTGGGCTACACTTAATAGGATGAGATTTTTTTTTTCCCCCCTTTCCCCCTTGAACCACAAAGCTACCAAGTTATCCAAGAAAGAACCTTGTAATTAATGCTAAGTGGAGTGGAAAGCAGGGTGGGTGCTCAGCATAGCACGCACTCTGGCCTCAAAGAATGCCAGTGAAGCTCTGAAACAACTGTGTGTCTCCAGGTTTTTAATCATGGTATGTGGGAGTAGGAGCTGCCCCCACTGCAGTGAAGCAGTTTGGCTCTGTTGTGGCTGGAATGTGAATTTTGTACTGCTGGGACATGGCTGCGTCGCTTTGGGTGGGTTTCTCTTTTGGGGCACTCCAGAAGGTGCTGGATTTGCTTCTCTTTAAAAGCTTTGTCTAAGTTCCTGCAGGTTGTGACCTTGCAGTTGGGGGCTGTGATCTTCCTGGTGATAACCTCATCATCTCGCCTTGGCCTGTCCCCAAAGGGTCTGTTCCAGGGACACATTTTCTCAGCTATCCCCTCCTCCTTGCACAGAGCTTTGTTGTTCCAATAAGTGGTTTCACTTTCTCAGGTGTTGAAAGTGGCTGTTAAAGCAGCAGCTGCCTTAACGCGAGGCTCACCTGCTTTACATTTGGGAGTTTTCTCCCCTACCTTCAGGTTGTTTTCCCACTGGGTTTGATGAGCAAGTGGAATGCAGTTTCCATGTCTGCCAGATGGGTTATAGACCTCACCCTGAGCAATGATAGGGCAAGGTTTTTTGCTCAGGTCTTGAAGAGACAGGGAATGTGGGCAATTCCTTTGCCTGTGCTTTTCCAACCACTTCTGGGTGTCTAAAAATCCTTAGAGAAAAATGCCCGTGACTGCTAAGAAACAGATGAGTAAAACTGAGATTAGATCAGTACTGAGTGGCAAAAAAAAAAAAAATAAGGTGAGGAGCAGGAGGAGTGACATTGGGGTTTTTTAAACCCACTTTATAGTAGGTCCATTTCAACTCCATGGTTTTCCTTTTTGGCTTTGCATCTCCAAATTGCACTCTGCGTTTCCATGTCTGTTTGCTGAGGCTATAGCAGAAACTCTGGTGTCTTTGCACTGCCTAGGCTGCAGAGAAGAAATACCACAGCTGTTGGCTTGACCATTTGGTCACCTTGCTGTTGGTAGTGGGTTTTTTTTGGCCTCTAACAAATAGGCTGTGGCAGAGGACCTGCTGTGTCACATTTCTCTATTTAAACTCTTGCTCTGTGGGGTTTTTTGGTGTTTCTTTTTTTTTTCCCTTTAAAACAAAGCCCACTCAATTGTCAAGCTGTGTCCAACTTACTCAGAATTCCCGAGTTTTGCTCCCTTTTTGAAGGTGGCTGTACAGAAGATCGATGCATGGAATATTTTTCTCCTCCGATGTCTTCATGGCTCTCCCTCCAAGCCGTCTGTCAGTGTTTCCCAGCTGCCTGGGTTTTTCATGCAGATGAGTCCTGCAAAACGGTTTCCTCCTGCACCCTGTTAGGACAAAGGCTCAGTTGTTGTTTTCTGTTGATAAACTGGACATTTAACTGCTTCGTTTCCCCCCTACTACAGCAGAATTAGTCGGGGGCTATTTGCTCAGGCCCCAATCCCTGGGATTGCTGGGACAATCGCTCAAGAGGTTCTGATTTAGAAACCAATGAATGTCAAGCTGAGCCTCTGAACTAAACTCTTTGAGATGAGCCAGAGTGACCTGCAGCGAGCTCTAAAGAAGAGTGCAATGACCCCCCCCTCCCCTTCCCTTCCCGAAAGGAAAAATATTTCCCAGACCACTGGGAACCCTCCTGACTTCCTCTCCTCTGAATTCTGGATTAGTGTGATTTGCATGCTTAAAGTTAATTCACTGGTGAACGGAGGAGGTGTCTGGGCGCTTGAATAGATTCAGCTCCTCGCCGCCGAGTGCCAAAGGCCTCCGGTGCGAACCACAGAGCGAGGGAAAGTGAGGACATGGAGGACAACTGCAGGGCTGAGGGGAGGGAGGAGGGATTGTACCATTTGTACTGAAGTGTTTGCAATTCTGCCCTCCCACAGGCCATGGCAACTGGACTGAATGTAATCTGGCCCTTTTATTTTCTTGCTTTCATTCAAGTGAGGCCATATAACAAGAGGGGAGAGAGAGGAAGGGGGGAAATGCATGAAGTATACATAATAAAGGTGATACTGCTGGAAATGCTGTTTAAAAATGCAACCAAACCTCAGTGTATTGGGCGGGCTGGGAATTTGAGTCTGCTGGGTCCCTGGAAGGCTTCTTCTCAAGCCATCCTTAAAAACAAAACAAACAAAAAAAGCCATGTCTGGTCATCCACAGGCCTTGCTCCCTGATAAGAGCCATCTCTCCATGACCAAATTAAAACACGAGCTCCATCTTGCAGCTTGCACTTGATAAGATACATCCATCCGCTGTTGGGAAAGTTCCCATTTCCAATTTTTTGGTGCCTGGGAAAGCTGCTTTAAAATTGATGGGGGAGAGGGGAGGAAAAAAAAAAAAAAAAAAGAAAAGCTTGAATCATTGCATGGAGTCACTGGCCCTGCTGAGGGGGCTTTCTCTCTCCTCTGAAGAACAGACCACGCACAAAGCCAGATGGTTCCCGTCTGCTGGCTTTATTCAATGCACTTCCTCCCACAGACGGGAGCCCTTTTGCCCTCCTTCCACCCCCCTCTTTCAAGCATCCACCACTGGGCCTTTCTGTTCTGCGGCTGGAAATAATCTTTTATTGCCCAGTTGTTCGGAAGTGACCTTTTGCCCTTGATTAGATAGCACCAGGCTCTATCGCCGGATTGCTTTTGAGCTGGCAGTTGCTTTTTTGTGTCCGCTGATCCGGTGTCAGGGAGAACAATGCAAGGCTTTGCAAAATTTTAGTCCAGCTCAGGCTCCATGAGGGATGGCGGGGGTAGGGAGGAACGGCGTTGGATAAAGCGGCCTCGCGGACCATGATTAATTATATGAAAACATTTCCTTTAATAAACTGAAAAACAAATCGTGTTTTGGTTTGGGTTTTATATTCATCTCACGCACTGATGCGAACCGCTGTGAGCTCCTTTCCAAGCCGCTGGATCCCCTTTGGAGGCAAAGGAGCAAAACTGCTCCTTGTTCCTCTTCTACAGGGTTTTTGTGCCTGGCTGCTCAGGTGAGCTGAAACCTGCCCCCAAGCCCTCCAGCTGCCAGCGAGCTCAGCCACTGATCAGGTGGGTGGAGGAGTTATTTTGGGGAGATGCTCTCAGGCCCTGGAGGAAATAACCGATCCTTTTCCAAAAAGCAGTTTTGAGAGCTTCAGAAAGAGGAATCTTAGCAGTTACCAGTAGACAAAAAAGTCAGTATTTAAGGAAAGTTATGGAAATTCTGTAAAATGTAATAAAAAAGGAAAATAGGCATTTCTAGAGGAACCTTAACACCAAAACCTAGAACTGAGTGTACACTGCACCTCCCTTGGCATAGTGATTGTACGCTCCTGCATTATTTTCCATTGAACATAAAATACACTGCATCATTTGGGGGGCGGGTATCTCTTTCCTAAACAAACAGACCTTGAGCCTATAGCCTAATACCAAATCAAACAAACCCCAAACCTGCTTTTCCCCTCCCCATCCAGTTTGATCAGGACTGACTTACAAATAGCAGGAGAGAAGCTGGTGGCCTGTGGGTTATTCAGTAATCTGTAAGCTAAAATCAAAAAAGCTGGTTTTGGGGTGTTTTTTGAATTAGGTATTCAATTTGTTCAAGATAGCTTAGGCAGTCTGGCAAAATAAAAAATTAATAAAATAAAATTTAAAAAAGTAAGTACATCTGGTTTCCAGTCCTGCAGAAGTTAAAGGAGAAAGATCATTGTTCTTCAAGGTTTTTATTCTTTGTGTTTGGGTCTGGTGGGGTTTTTTGTCTGGTTTTGTTGTTGTTGTTGTTGGTTTTTTTTTTTTAATCCTGATTGGATTCTGTCACTACTCAATTTTGGAGGAATTTTCTCCAGGGAATAATTTGTTGTTTACCACAATCCTTTTGTTACTGCTGTGCACGACACTGCTTCCTTGAATAGTAACCTTTAAAAAAAATATGCATCAGCTCTCTTGGCCTCACTGATTCATCAGCAGCTTTTAATTCTGTCAAGGCCACCCCTTCATCTGGCAAATCACACAAATGTCTGTGGTGTGAATTGGACACGTTCCGTGTCACGAAGGCAGTTTAGGAGCTCTGTTCCCTGGCTGTCTGGGCTCCAGCTGCTGGAATACTGGGCCCTGTGAGGAATGGTGTCCAGCCAAGGTGCCACCATGGCAGGTACCTTCACCTGGGTTCTGCTGGCTCTCAGAGCAATCTGCCCCAGAAGCCTGTTGGTTTTGCCACTGTTAGATGTCACAGGACTTCTTTGTGAGGAAGTTTGCTTATGATTCTTAATTAATTCCATGCATTTTTTCCCTCATATCTCTATTTTATTCATTATCTTTGGTTATCTTACATAATTTTATCAATTATATTTGGTTATCTCTAAGTGTTATCATCGGACAGTAACAAACTTTTGTATATGAAATATTTATATAGATTCAGTTGCCCTACTTGGAAGATTTGTCAGGTGGTAACTTGAGGGCACCTGAGAAGCAGAAGCTGTATCAGCTGTAGCTCTCCAGGCTACAAGAACTCCTCAATTAACCCATATCTGTCCCCATATCTTTTGGTTGTAATCAGAGCAACGACTGCTGCTCTGTCTTCTCTCCCGTGCCAAAGTTATTGCTATGATAAACAATTTACATCTTAGAATATTTTAGGTTGGAAGGAACCTCAACGCAGTAGTTCCAACCTAATTTGCTTTTATATAGTTTTTAATTTGTGCAAGTTCAGGATACTTTTTTTTTAATGAGAATTGATGAAGAACAGCTATAGGAAAATTCATGCTAGCAAATTTATTTTAATTCTTTCCACTTGTCATATCTCTCATGTGGGTTCAGTGGTGGTGGTACGATAGTTAGATTTGAAAGAAGTCGGTGATAGAAGAAACTTCAGAATAACTCATGACTTTTTATCAAGTGGAAAAAATATGAGACAGTCTGGGGCAAAGCAGCCTATCTGATTTTCAGTGTAGGAGCCCACGTGTAGTGTGTGTGTGTAACAGGGGACTATTTCCACTTGCTAATATCAGTGCTGCTGTTAATCAGCTGCCCACGACCATCAGTAATGTTGTTTTCAGACTTGTTCCACACCCTTTGCCAGCAGACTGCACCTCGTGGGACGCTGTGCTGGGGGCAGCACAGGGCTGTCAGGCTATGCACGAGCATCGAGGGGCTTAAACGCACCCCAGCACTTCTGGCTGGGGTGTTGTGGGACAGAGACAGGGAAAATCTTGGTCTTTTCCATTCTTTTTTGCAGGAGGTGAGCTTCAGGTCAAGGCTCCTCCTCCTTGGTTCGAGAGGGAACCCAAGATTTCTTATCCTCTAGGACATGGCTAGGTCCAGGACCACTTTGAGCTCACAACACGATAGGACAAGGGGGGGTGGTTGTAAACTGAAAGAAGGTGGCATTATATTGGATACAAGGAAGAAATTCTTCACTGTGAGGGGGGTGAGGCCCTGGCACAGGTTGCCCAGAGAAGCTGTGGATGCCCTAGCTCTGGAAGTGTCCAAAGCCAGGTTGGATGGAACTCTGAGCAACCTGATTTAGTGGAAGGTATTCCTGTCCATGACAGGGGATTGCAATTACGTGGTCCTTTCCAACCCAAGCCATTCTGTGATTCTATGATCAGTCCTGCCTGGCCTAAACCAAGGGTGACTGAAGCAATACACCTGCTGTTATCCAGCATGGGGGAAATGAAGATGGAGCTAATTGGGAAGCTCAGGGGAAGAGAGTGTTGAATTATTTAATGTCTACAGTGTTTGAATATATTTTTCCTTCCTTATAGTTGTTTGAATTCGTCTTTTTTGTTTTTATCCTTATGGAGGAGGTTGAATATCAGAGCTGCTCTTTGCTTGCTCACAATGTTTTCTCTTGAATCATCTTTTAGAAGTTTTTTGTGCCATGTTAGATCTGCTTAAATAAATTGCCTTGGAAAACTAATAAAGCATTAAGACACTGAAAAAGTGGGCTGCATACAGAAGAGATTCTAGGTACTTGATGTAAATTCAGGGGTTTCAGGATATGCATGCATGTGGTGGGTGAAGGGAAATGAGTTAATTTTCTGTATTCCTAACTTGTTCCTTTCTTCTCCAGCACTGTTTGCCTGGGAAAACAATGATTGCCTTTCAGCCTTTTCTTCCCTTTCAAAGAGCTGGGATTTAGTCAATGGGACTATTTATATGCAAAACGTGAAGCATATGCATAAGTGCTTGCAGGACTGTGGCCTTTCATTGTCGCTAAAGCATCGCTGCTTTCTGGTGGCAGATGAACTTGTCATTTTAAAACTCGTAATAAACAAAATTAAGCCATTGCAGGCAGGTAATTAGCCTTAAGAAAAATAAACAAGCTTTAAGGAGTTTAATAAATGTTTTCCCCAGCTGAGGAAAATGAGGCACTGTCCTTTGGAGTAATATAAAAGTGCAGGAATAGACATATTGAAATAAAACGAGAGATGATGGGGAGTGGGGTAAAACCACTCTTGGTTGTGTTGAAAGCAAAACTTTGAATAAGATGCTGAGAGAATTGGGTTTTCTCTGTTCAGTTTAAATTTAGCTTTGACTTATTTTCCTGCCTGTACTGGGAGACCTGCAGATACCACAGAGCTCTGCTGACCACAGATTTGCTGAGCACAGTGGTCTGCTGTGTAAAACAGCAACAAAAGCTCAACAACCAAAATTTCCATCCACTCTGCTGTCCTTCAGCCTGATCTCTTTAATTTTCTTCTTTGGGTAGATTAACCAAAGCACTCTATTTCTGTCTAATTTGGTGACCTCAGAACACAACTGATAAGTAAATTTGCTTATCAAGATATATGGTGGAAATAGCTGTAAGTGTGAGAATATGTTGCAATGTTCATGCTCTTGTTAAGGCTCCTTGAGGTGAGAAAAGCTTTGCTGTAGAACTATATTCCATGTAATCTTCATGTTGTAAGTATCCTCCTTGAATTGCACTGGGTTCTAACTCCAAAAATTCACCCGTTCCTTGTGTTTTCAGCCAGGATTTTTCAGTGTGTAAACATGCAAGCCTGAGGTAGGCTGTAAAAATCCCTGGCTTCCTAGAGAGCCTCTCTGCCTCGATCAGCTGCCACCCTCATGGCAGTAACTAAAACCATTCCAAATAAAGCCTAGGGATCACTCTGCTCCTTACTACGAGCAAGGGCTCTATGTCCTATACTCCTTGTACAGGCACTGAGCACTTTTTGAAAGCTAAACAAATAATAACCCTATCAAAATAAACCAATTTAAAATGGTAGCAAATAAAAGAGGAATCCAATCATGTGCTCCTTTGCCTGACTAATGTTTCTATGTGCTCAGCCCTCGGCCTTATTGCCTTTATGAGATTTACATAAATTAGTCATCACATTTTATCATTTTCCTTTTACATATGTATGCCTGTTAGATGTGTGTGAAAAAATGTCATGAGTATCAGAGGTCTATTTGCATTAGAATTTCCAGTGGAAATGTCAAGTATGACCTTTCCCTTGTCCGGGTGGCTAATCCCATTTGAAATTCCTGCCATGCTCCTAGGGAGGGTCACTGAGCTTGTGAATTCAGGCACAGCACCTGCTGCAGCCTCCGCTCCTCCTCTTCCTCCCGAGCTCAGACGACGGAGCTGGCAGCCTGCAGAGCTGGGCTGATGCTCAGCCTGGCTGCAGTTCCCTGCGATCTCTACTCCCCAGTTATGGGACTAATATGCTTTGTTATGAATTTATTTTTTTTTTTTTTCTTGGCATGTTGTTTTTGGAGGGTTTAAAGAACAAAAAGGAAAGATGCAGCAGACAGATTAATGGTGACTGCTTACTTTTGAAATAGAGGAATGGTGATTTGGAAGTTTCAGAGCAGAAAAATAAGACTTTTTTCATGTTAAAAGAGAAAAAAAAGCAAGACTAAAGATGTATGTGGGTTCATAATGGCTCCCAGATTATTGGATAAGAGATGCACCTTTCCTGATGAGGGACTTGAAGCCTTCCCTTGTGGCTGTAAATCAATCTGGAGGTTGTAAGCAGGTGCAAATACATTGGCAGGATATCCACATGTAATAAACTAACCCTTGCTTTGCCACTACGCGGGTCTGTTGACAATTTCCTATTACAGGAAGTGCTTTTTGATACTCAGAGGAAATCTGCTCTTGGGTTATAATGCCCATTTCTATCATAGTGATTTTATAATCCCATTGTATGCTGAGGGGATTTGGAAGTAAAATTTCCTGCAGCCTATAAGAAAATAACTTTTATAACCTTGCTTATCTCTAATTACATTTTATTATTTTTTAGATGTTAGTTTATTTAAATATTTACTTTGGGAAATAACCACCAGAGATTAAGTTCTTGGTTCCTGTAGTCATGTGGGTATTATCAGTTTATGGCTCCTTTCCGAACCAGCCCTCAGTCAAATAATTTTCTATTAGACTGGAGCTGTATTGGCAAGAACAAGAAGCACTGGTGCCTTTGTAATCAGTTCCTGACATCAGAGATAGTACGGCCAGTTCCTGGGCCTCCTTCATCTTATATAAAGTTTGATTAAAGCACAAAGCCAAGATAGTGGGAATGCCAAACTTGCTCCTAATTCTGCTGCCAGACTGCCCCATGAGCTGTAGCAAACAACCCATTTATGAGCCCTAAACTTTGAGCCCCTTTGTGAACTGAAAAAACTCCCTGTAATGTGTGGAGGAAGCTTGGCGAATGGAGATTCTTAGGGGAAAAAATTAACTTTGGTAAATAAAACTCAGTAGTAGGTTGTGTAATACTTTTGAGAACTCCTGCAGCCCACTCCTGTTCCTGGTTTTGACCTCCTGACCTGGGTGGGGACCTGGTGCCCATGGGATGCTTAGGTCCACAGGGAGCCTACCTGCTCCCGTGACTCACGGACAGCTTTCCATCCATGGTCTGCACTGCACTGCAGTGTGTAAAACCACCACGCTTAAATTACTGCATGACAGCAGGATGTTCAGTCGGGATGACCAAACTGGCCACCACACCAACTCAGCTATTCCCTTTCCAGCCTAAGAGGATCCCCTTCCTGCAGCACCTGATTGAAATCGGTCCCAGCACTCTGACTGTTCCTAAAGTCTGAGCGTTTGTCTTACAGCAAGTGTTTTGGTGAGTGATCTGCATTCTGATAGAGCATAACCTTTGGTGCTTTTCCTCAGGAAGTGACTGTACCAACAAGTAAAGCATGTTTATCTGCTGAACAGAAAAAAATACAAATAAGAAATGTATTTAACCAGGAGGTGACTCAGTATGTGACAGGTGGGATGCTGGTTACATATTTTCCTTAAGGAGTGGTAGAAGATGACAGGAACAAATCCGTCATGTCCTCCCAGGGTGTGTACATGGGCAATGTGAATCAATATATTACAAACACAGACATCATGGTGGGTGTTTAAATTCAGAGCTTCAAAGTCACTGGGGGCTAAAGCCAAAGCCTTTAAGCAACCTCCTGCCCTAATGCATTTTGCTAAACACTCCCCTTAGGTTCCAGTAATGGCTGAGTGTCTAAGCAAGTGCAATCAAGACTGAGTCCAGGAAGAGCAGGGCAGCCTCCTTTGTGAAAAAAGTCTTGTTTCATCATGTTCTGTGTGTGTTTATCTGAAAACAGAACATATTCTTGAAATGACTAGTTATTGTCTGCTAACGTTTTCTGAGTCAAGAGCGCTGCTTGCCTCTCTGGGGAGCAGCAGGGCCTGCGGCCAGCACAGCACCTGGAGGGAAGTCTGAGAAGACAGTGGACATGGCAATTCCCCTCCTCTCTCTCGGAGAGTCTGGATGTGATGGATCTGCAATTAATACCATCAGCTAGACAGGCCAGCACACACCATAGCTGAGTGTAATGGGCAAACACTAGCTCATTAAAACTGTAGGAAATACCTTTTTTTTTTTAAGCAGGAATCTTTGTATACCACTGTTAGTTTGTCAGGCTGTTCTGTGGCTCTTATTTAGACAGGAACAGAAGAGAAAGGAATTCTTAAAGGCTTGAAAGCTGAGTTTATCCTGCATAGCCAGCAGTGGAAATAGCTGCTGCCCCATTCTCTCTCCCTCAGACTCCCTCATAGCCACCTCTGGTACCCCATACTGCTCCTACTGGAGGAATGTGACACGGAGGAAAGGACAGGGATGATTGCTGCAGTGCCCTGAGCCCCTCTGCAAACTTGCCTTTTTGCTGCCTGCTCCTTCCTCTGAGCTCTTATGAGTATTCCCCATGTTGGACAGATGGCTCCAGCCAACTGGTCTCATGGGAAGTGTTCTCACGTCCTCAAATCTTCCCGTAAGTCTCCCTTTTCCTTTAACACAGAGCCTGCTTCCTTATATAGGAAGTTGCACTTAGAAGTGCAACCTCCTGTGAAGATTTAGGAGTCTCTCCAGGCTGCTGTGTCTCTTCCAGGCACTGTGCTGATACAAACAGGCTGGGTTTCTGATGCTGTGGAGACCTTACAAGGTAGTGGCCAGAGCCTCTGTAATAAAACCCTTCTGCTTATTAATGGCTTCCTGTAGCATTCACACGCTATGCTGCAACTGAAAACAGCCTTTCTCCAACAATACCATTCCCACTGGCTTCACCCACTGGCATTAAAAATTCAAGTCAGATCAGAAATATTTAATGCTACATTACTAACAAACACTTCATGATATATCAGTTAAATGGCACGGGTGTGACATGATGTGATTTTACTTCAGGAAAGCAGAAGACAAATAGGGTCATAAACAATTTTTATAGTGCTAGGAATGGGAAGAGAGAATTTAACATTCTAAGGCATAGTATTACATTTGAGCTACATATCTGTCCCCTTCCCTTTTTGTTCTGGTTTCCTGAGATTGCTACACTATAGATCAGCACTGTAAAACAGCAATCCTCTGAATGGTCAGGTGAAATACTAAATACTCCAAGGTTGGGGAATTTTCTCTCGGTACCTGAGTGGCATAATTCACCTCCTTTATATATTTATTTACTTATTAATGAATATGTTTTTTCTGAGGAAATAAGGGGACTAGAAATAAGGGGTTTTTGCTGTGTCCTGGCTGAGGAACAGGTATCACCAACAGCACTGGTAACCTGCGAGGTCTGACCTGTACCAACACAGCTTGAGTGGAATTCAGGTGTAGTCCATTGCCTTCCTGACTCACTTGGATAAACAGGAGCTAATTAATTGCCATGCTGGCTTATGAGGTCACTCTCAATCCAGGGAAAAAAACCCACAGCTCTGACCTCATAAAGGTTAAGACCTAATCTGTTAATTCCATCCGCAAGATACTTCTCCATGTGTTCAGAATTTAGGTCCAAAGTTGCCCCCAACACACAATATTTGACAAATGCTGCTATGTACTAGATAAAATAAATAATAGATTGCATGACAAGTAGGGTTTTAAAAACATTTCGGTATTCTATATTACTATGATTTCAAACATATGGGGTTAAGCTTATCAGATTTCTAAAAATGAACGTTCTATAAAAATCACACTGGGCCCCTCAGCTGTGTTTTCCTCTATTATTTATAGACAAATTGAAAACAAATGGTCTTCTCTCTTTCAAAAACAAAAAAGCACAATGAAATGGAAGCAGCTGTCAGAATGTGCTTTTCCTCCCAAAGTCATCTGCAACACAATCTAAATCGGAGATTATTTCCTTTAATCTGAAGTGCATTGCCATTTAATGGTGGTTTTGGTGGCAATTCCAGTGGAAGCTGAAGGGAAAAGTGTCAAGACTGTTGCAATGGGAGAGAGCTCAAAGGCCCTTTTTTGGCCACGCCACGTGTGTGCAGTGCTCCCACTGTCAGAAGGGGTGTGAAGGAGACTCCCTGGTTGTCAGAAAACAAGATACACAAATTTCAGGGGTTGATACCTGGAGCCAGATTCATGCCTCCTAAGTGGGACTTACACTCCATACAACATCTGGGAAAGGATTTGGAGCTCAGAGGGGACACAAGTGTTCATGAAATAGTTGATGCACTGGAGTACAGCATTCCCTCTAGCTGCCTGTGCATTTAAGAGGGTGCTAAAAGATGGGAAAGTGCAGGAAGCTTGGGAGCTGGTTTAAAGGCTTGTGTTTTGCATGGAGAGAAAGAGATCGAGAATTCCATCTATTTAGCTTATCACAGGGAAAGGTTGAGGAGTGACTTGATTCCAGCACTTTAAGTACCTTTGTGGAGAGGAAATATGTACTAAAGGGCTCTGTAATTTAGCTGGATAAGTCACAAGACTGAACTTGAAACCAGAAAACTCAGAGCACAGGCATGTATCTTTAGCAGGGATGTTTAATTAGCACTGTAATAAACTACCAAGGAAAGTGATAAATTCCCCAGCTCCTGATTTATTCAGGTCAGGGCTGCAGCCCTACTTGGAAGTAGTGCTTAAAACCAAACATGAGCTGCTGGGATGAGCAGAGGTAACCATGATTAAATGACCTCTTGTACAGACTTTGTGAGTGCAGGAAATAAAGTGATTCCCTTGCTGGGGTCATCCATTCCAATAGCAGATGGCAGCTTGAACCTGCTGTGAAAATCACCTCACAGAACAGGACCACAGAGCAAAGTGTGACATCAACCTTAGAAATAACTCCACACAGCACTGGCAAGTGTTATATAACTCCATGCTGGATCACAAGACTACTGTAATTCTTCCGGGTCTAGGTCCTGTTGGAAAAGGTCCAGCTCGAGCTTTTATTTCTACCCTGACTTCAAACTCAGACATTCAAACTTCTATTAGCAAACAAAGTCATCTTTGTTTTGTATAGAAAAGAAAACTGCTAATTTTTACAATAAGTTACCTTTTATGAAATCAGTGCACAAACTTTTAAAAAATAAGCATCCTTGCAAAACCTCTGGTACCAGGTGAACTAATCTGCTTGAGTTACTGGAGAGTCTATTTGTGTCTATTTGCCTCCAGACAATTTTCCGTGTGAGCCTGCTAAGAAGAGTGACTGCATGGAAGTAAGCAAAAGGTGGTAGAATGGAGTTTACAATGGGAGGGACAAGAAATCAAGATGATGAATGAATGCTTTGATAGCGCAGAACATCGTAAAATTTCTGAAAGCTGAAGCAATGGCCACAGGAAAAATAAGAAATCCGCCCTGTAATCTTTGACTTTAAACTAACCCTGGCTGTGTTGCTTGCAAGGTGTCTCTATTTCTGAATTTTAGAGGCTTCAAGGACTGCAAGCCTTCTACTGACCTGATTGCATTTTGTGTGCTTCATAGTCTCCCCCAGTTACTCTGCTTCTCTGGTGTCCAGCTTTTCATCCCATCTACAAGGGGCTCCACACTTAATCTAAGTCCAAGTAGCTCTGTGAAGGCAGGTGACTGTAGGAAGAACTCTGACATCCCCTTACACTGTCATTAATTAAAAAGAAAATTATATATATTTACTTACTTTTGGTGGCCGCTGACTGCTCTTTCAGCAGCAGAGAATCTGTTGCTCTCCAGTGATCCAATATCCAAACTCTGAGCGGGGTATCCCTCAGTGGCATCGCATCAGCTGCATTTTCACAGTGATTAGTAAAATGTGGTGGCATCTCCTGGTTCCTTCTCCTTTCCATACAGTGCTGAACATAATAGGATTATGGCCTTAAAAGCACAATCTCCGGCTTTTAAGTCACATGCAATATGCGATAACAGTTACTCGTATATTGCAACAGTCACATGTGATAATTCATGACTTGTTATTTTAGCGACAGGAACTTGAGTAAGGGTAATGAAGCAACCTAATTAATGCTTTGGAATTGCTATATGTAATCATGTTACTTAGAGAACATTCAGCATGCTCTGAAGCATTGTCCAGAGTTACTGTCAGGGACAAGCTTGTGGCCAAAAGGAGCTGTTGTACTGATAATGCATGGCAAATCCCGTCTTCCTTACAAGCAAAAGGAATCAAAGTTAGAAGTATTTAGAAATTGAAATATCTTATCTAAATAAGGTGTTTTGCCACCCCTTCTATTTTATTTTTGGATCTTTCTGGCAAAACCACACCGTTAATGGCTGAAGAAAAATATCCATTAGCTCAGTGCTACTGTGTGTTGTGCGCTGCGTAGCCATTACTTTCAGAAATCACTTAGTTTAGGACACTTCCTTGAGACTTTTCTCTCAAACACACCCTATTAACAATGCAGTTTGTCTCCAACTGTATTGCAGCTGATGATAAACAGATGGATCTCGGTCACTGGATGAATATGAGAAAGCTGCTAGAACATGGTATGGTTCATATTCCCATCCAGCTGCCTCAGGCTTCTGTCCTCTTGAAACCCTGCTGAATAGTGAAGGCTTCTAATTAGGGTGAGGGTCTCTTTCTGGTCATATATCACTTTCTTTGGCAGGGCTTCCATGGACTTGCAAGAGGGAAAATGCACGACGCTGTCAAAACAATGTCTTCTTCAGAGTGACCTGAAAAAAAAACTGGGGCTGGTGTGAAAGTTGGCTCTTTGGAGGAGGGTGGGGAAGGGAAAAGAGGAAAGAATGGTGGTGAAAATTGCTGGCATCTCCCCTAAAGGAGCTCCTGGCATGCTGATGGGTTTGAAATGATGCCGTGAGTCACTGAGGACACAACCCAATATCACAGGCTGCAGCACAGCATGCACATGTGCAATCATTAAGTGATGAGCTCTGGATGCTTGATTTGCATTTTGAGTTCCTTAAAGATTTTTTTTTTTTTTGAGGGTAACTTGAAGGGGTTTGTTTTCATGTTAAAGCTCCCTTTTGCGGCAGTAAGGTCTAATGCTGCACATAGTGCCACTGAGGCTAGAAGATTTTATCTGTGTGACGTTAAGTGGTCTGAGATGATTTTAAATGCATTGAAATCCGTAGGAAGTACACTCCATGTGGCCGATGCCTTGTGAGGCTGGAATGGAGCTCCGACACTGCCTAGGTGTGCCAAAAGCATCCGCCAGCCTCTTGGAAAGATGTTTTTGTCTCAGTTTTCAGAAAGCGATGGCAAAGGAAGTGGGTATTGAGATAACAGAAACGGGGTGGCTGCCCTTGGCGGATTCTTTGCCCACTTTCTGTCTGAAGGGCTGAGCTCACCTCACCTCCAAAGCGATGAGAGGACGCAGAGGTGACGCAGATTTGCCCCTCACGCCTCCCCTCTCAGGGCACGGGCGTGGCCGCCGGCGCTGAGGGGGATGGAGGGCGATGCCTCCGGTGCCCCTCAGGGCGCGCGCCCGGCTCAGGGCCGTGAGGGGGCACGGGGAATGGTGGCGGCGTTCTTCCAGCCACTGGGCTCCCTGACGAGCCCGCACAGCCTGAGGAGACCCAAGGCGGGCCTGGCGGTGCTGAACCCGCTGTGAAAATGTCTGGAACTGGGCGTTTTCCAGCAGCCTTCTTCCTCGGGACCACACTGGGAGGCGTGAAAAGCGCGGTTGCAGCTTTGTCTCCTGTGCCATTTCGGTGTCATGGTGCCCAGCCCGGCTGCAGGGCCAAGGTAATTGATGTGCGTCGCCTCCTCGGCTGTCCCTGGGGGGAGGAGGGCGCCCCAGACTTCACTCATATTTTTCCAGATTTGCCAGAAGGCTTGGTCACTGTTTGTGGGCAGGTTAATAAGGTTTTATACCTGCGGCGAGACAGCCTCCCGTGGAAAGGGGAGAGGCCGCCCCAGGGCTGCCGGAGCTTTGCTTATTCTCACATAAGTTGCCCCGCTGGATTGCTTCCGCTCCCCGCCGAGCTGATAACCCGCACCTCCCCGAGAGCAAACAAACCCTGCCGTTCCCCAAAGGTTGGGACACATCCTGCGATCCCGCCTGGAACGGGGTCAGTCGACTGCCAGCGAGTGACCCACTTTTCCAGCTGCTGCCAAGAGCGCTCAGCCCTGAGGCAGCCCCGGGGCTTCGAGCTGTGTCCTTATCCCAAAAAGTGGTGATGCGTGAAGAGAAGATGGGAGTTTTAGCAGGGGAATCTCGTGTCTCTGTCAATAATATTTGGAAACCCAAGGGAGGCCGAGATGGGTGTTAAAAAGTCAAAACAAAAATCTAGTTAGGGAATGAACATTTGCTTCTGCAGTATTTTTTCCTCACTGTGGGGACCATCACAATTTAGGTGAATCTAAATTTAGAGGGACATTTAAAAAATATCCAAGACTGATTCTACTGGAGGGAGGGGGTGAGCAGCTATTTAAAATGAGCTTCTTGCAGTGTCTATGAAAATCAGAGGTTTGCTCTGTTTTAACTTTACCTTATTTTGATTGTAGATTTGCTGGAGTCTTGGATATTATATTTATTAGATATACTTGTGCATCAAGGACTTCCATGTCAACAAAATATATTCTTGCTGCATACAAGAAGGATGACCTGTTGTTTCTATGTATTTTTTTCCCCTTTCTCTTCTATATTGTATTGCTCACTCAGACAAACCCCAGGTGGTCACTTTTGCGCTGATTTCACCACTGTCTTCTAAGCTGTTTTTGGAAAGTGACTGGAAAACCCTAAGATATATTTCTCACCTCGAGGGTTCTATGCTTCTAGTATATGTGTTGGGACTGAATATTTTCAAACACTAGCTCAATAGAGCATTTATTTCTACTGAACCATGAGAAATAATCTTAAAGGCTTTCTTGGAGTGTATTTTGTACATGAGTTCAAATGATTTTTAAATAGTTTTTTAAAAGAATGATGCTCATAATTTTTTAGGTGTGAGAAATATCTATTATATGATCTTTCCCCTTAGTAATTGAAAGTATTCACATCTATATGTCAAATTGATGTTGATATCAATGTATATAAATTTCATACACTTCTCCCAATTTGTTGCTCTTAACTTGCATTACGATACTTTCACATTATGCTCTTGTGTGTTACAGTAATCTCTCTCACCTTGGGAGTGAAAAAAAATCACCTGCACATCTGTCCCCACTCTCGGAATAATAAAACCTGTATGCGCCAGTGAATTTTTCTCTCCAAGCACCGACACCAAACTCCTCAGATGAGGCTGCACAGGGAATTTAAAAGTAGGATGCCCTGTGGCAGTTAATCATAGCTAATGCAGAGCCCAGGAGGAAGAGGAAATGATTTTATGACTGTAAGTGGAAAAAGGACAAGTCAACAGGGCTGGGAAAGAGGAGCTGCCGTGTGCAGGGGAGCCTCAGGCTTTTGGCGTGGTTGCAGGAAATGGGCTGAATGCATCATGAGGGGCACCCACAGATGCACTGGGGGCTTTCAGGGATGTATTTAGGTCACTGACACTCTGAAAGCTTTATACTTTTTGAGCCCAGGGGCTGTGACAAAGGCCTGTAAACTCAGAGTGAAGGCTAGCATCCATCCGTGGCTGGCCTTATTGTATCCACAGGAATTTCAGATCAATGAAGGATGTTAGCAATTATGTGCTGAAACAACTAAGTACAATGGGATGAGGTAAGGAAAGCGATTCAGCCTTGAATTTGAATTTCTTTTGGTTTCGGTCAGTTTGTGCCAACACCCCTTGCAATGCACACTCTGTCTCTGGGGCTGTCCTATATTGTTCAGGGCAGGAAATTTGAGAGACACAAGTTCAGCAGCAAGCGCCAAAGTTGCATGTGTGGATGCAATGTTTTCCCTGATGTACAGGCTGGTTTCATTGCTGGACACGTGAGGTATTTTGTGAATGTGATGCTGGTTTCTCTCTTTTGGCACAAAATACTTTATAGCAGGTATTGTTCTGGTTTTTAAGCCTAAGAAATGGTACTTGGCTTCCTGCAAAGCTCCAACCCCTGGTGGGCTGTGAAGAAAGTCCCATGTGCTGCCTCATGCTCTGCTTGTTCCCTGTGGTTCTTTCCGCTTGTGATTCCCAAAGGGCCAAACACAGGGCTATGTGCCTGACCCCCATATCCAGGCCACTGGGCAGACTGAAGGAAGGAGGAGGAATTCCTTTGAAGTTGTGGAGCTGCTCCCCAGTAGCTGACTGGAGCCCAGTGGTGGGTGCAGTGTCCCATGGTGCTGTTGCTGCCTCCCTGAAAAGGATCTAATTCCCGCTGCTCCCTGCAGTGCAACCACACCAGTTCCACCACAGTGCAGCCTTCTTCCATTGCTGAGCCTGGCTCTGAGCAACCTCAGGATGACAGACACTCACAGAAAACCCCATTACAGACTTCCTTTCTTAAAAGCCAAAACACACGCTAGGAGAGCCTGGAGTCTGTGACTTCCAGTTAGGGCAGTTAATCAAAACGTTTGCCATGTATTGTGTGAGCTCCTTCACAGTTTGTGCATTTATCTTTTTAACATCTGCAGAACAGCATGGTTTGGATAGGTTTCTGTTACTACTCTGAGCCTTCATTGGCTCTCAAAAATGAGTGAAGAGGAGCCAGACAACATAAAGGGCAGGCAATCAAAGCTTTTGACTCTTAGATCCTCGCAGATGGGCCTTCTGATGAAATGACTAACAACTGCTGCCAGATCAGCAAGTAGCAACCACAAGGCACCTGTATTTATTTAACTTTCATTTTGCCAGATAACTTGTCTTTATGCTCTTGCAGTTTTAACTATGGATTATAAGTCACAAGGCTTCCTTCTGATCTTCCTAGCACAAGTGTAGAATGAGTCACTTGAGATTGGTTGGTGATAAGAGTTCTTCTACTGTACAATGGTGTATGCAAAGGCAGGAGGTGCAGATGATGAGTCCAGTGTGGAGTTTGTTTGAAACATCTTTATTACCAGCCTCTGGCGTGGAGTCTTCTTAGGGCATGTACTAGAGGGAAGAAAGGTTTTTAGGAGCAGCCTTTGGCTATTGTTAAGATAAATAATTAAAAATCAGTGACCTCATTTTTCTTTAACAAATGGCTCTGCATCTCGAGAATTTGGCTGTGTGAAAAGATGTTGTCTGCAGCCAGGGCCCCCCAGCTCCTGCAGCCTGCCTGGGTGAAGCTCTGGGTGAGGGGCAGCCAGCTTCCCTGACCTTGCAGCTGCCTGCCAAAGCCAAGATATTGCCAGATGCCTCGGGCTACAAACCTCGCACCTCAGAGCATTCCTTCCAGGAACTACTCACAAGTTGTGTTGCCAGCAGCTCCACAGGAACTTCATGTGGCTCTGGCCGTTATGGAAGGGAACAAAACTGCAGATGTGGCCATGTCCCAGGATCACCTGGTGGCTCTGGCTCCAGTAGCTCTGCTGTCTTGCCACCTTTTGCAGGTACAGGATCTGATAGCTCTGTGGCCCCAGTGCCAATCCAGCCCCGCTGCCAGATGCCTCAGTGTGGCCTTGGCACATGGAGTACACTGCTTGCTCATGGGCCATATGGGGCTTCCTAATTCTTGGCTATCCTCTTGCCTTCCTTGAAGGCAAATATCCAGAATGTGCCATTCTGAATATTGACTTCTGTCAGGACAGGTTAGAATGTGTTTTGTGCCTCTTATTGCTGCTAGTTTTGGGTGCTGTGAAGGGTGTTTGTGGGTGCTTGGCTGTTCCTGGAAAGCAGTCAGTTCCCCTGTTCTTGGAATCAGATATCTGAACAATGGCAAGTGCCAAATTCTAATTATTTCTATATCAATCCGTGGTTTTATAACCAGTGCTTTAACTGTGTGTTGTTGGTCACTGGTGGCTTTTGTTCACCAAAAAACATCCTGCCCATATGTGTTGGCCTAGGATAAAGTTGGGCTTGTTGACATAGGATAAAGTCACAAAGTGAACCTGCAGTGTTGCAGCAGACTTGGCCCATGGTGTTTAGCAATCCTTGCAGCTGTGCCTGTACTTCAGGATTTAGGCATATGCTTTGGGGTCTAAATGAGCACACGTATTCTCTGTCTGATAGTGGAAACTAGTTAGAACACAGAGTTCTGCCAAATTTGATCTTATATTTTTTTTGTATGTCTACAGCAAGATCTGATAGTTTTAAAAGGCTTTCATGTGACTCTTGCTGGAATGGTTTTCTTCAGTCACTTCTGTCTATGCTCTCTTCTGAGTCCAAATATGACGAGGAGGCCACGTAGCTTATTTAAGTACTTCAAGCTAGTGAAATTAGATCAAATTGATTGAGGGCATATGTGGCAAGCACAGCCCTTGAAAACCAACCAGCTGTTTCCTCCTGAAAAATGTTCTTACTGAGGGACTTGAAATTACGATCGATCCCAAGTTTTCAGTATCAGGATTATTTAAATATCAAGCTCTGCCTCATTGCTGTCTTTAGGCTATAGGGTATGATTTGTCTTCACATTAAGTAAAACTTTCTTTTTCGAGGAATTTTGCAAGGAAAGTGAAATTGAGGGGAGCCAGGGAATGCTGTGGCCTATGGTGTATCACCCAAACAAGAATGGACTTACCTTTCCCCAGTTCCCCAGCTGATGCATTTGCTTTACTGGGGCTTCTTTTCTCGAGCCATCTCCTGCAGGGATTAGTTTGGGTCTGAATTTATGCAAATACGGGAGCAGTGAAGTGTCTTGCAATGTCCAGAATCATAATCAAGGAATGAAAATGCTGGTTTTGCTCATAGCTTAGAACTAAGCTAAAATGTGAATTTCCTGGACTTTGTGAATTTTAAAAAGAAATTTACTTTTGCATTAACATCACATCTAAACACCAAATTTCCTTGTTTGTTCTTAAGATAAGGGAAAAAACTCAGAAACAGGATTTTATTCAGCAATAAAAAGTAGTGAGGCCAATTTTTGATAGGTTTTGCTAAACAAGCAAGCAAATACACTGGCCCCACTCATTATTTGTAAACTGATGAACACCTTCAGCCAGGAAGTAAAAGCTGTGTGAGGTAGGGTGGAACAAGGCATCACTCATGTCCTTTGTGGTGCTTCAGTTGGTGATACTGGTAGGGAGCCATGCTGGGGTGCACAAATCCAAGCCTTTGCATGTATCTGGACACGCTTTTGAGCATGGTAGGGGCGGGGCTGGCATTGGGAGGGTAAGGCTGCTGTAGGAAATGTTTTTCAGTCATGGCTCACATGGGATTTACCAGTGTTCTGCAAAGAGCTGGTTTGTCCAGCTTTACAGATAAAACACGTGATTTGCTTATGGCAAAAAAATGCATGAGTGAGGTTGACAAAACCTTTATTTTTTTTTCTGTGCAGTTCCTGTACCTGTCAAAAGGATTTTATGAGATAGAGAGTGAGGTGGGTACGTGGTTTCCTGCACTGTGCCTGAAAGGAGACGGATTTGTTAAGATGGTTTTGACAGTGCATTTGTCGCTGTAAGGGAACATTTAGGAAATCCTGTTTGGTGTGTTTGAGTGTGGCAATCACCCTGGTGCTCTTCCTCGTGGCAAACTGCAGTAACCCTGCCTGGGACCAGAGCACGCATTGCCCCATTCATAACAAAGGTGTCGAAATCCTTCCTGCAGCAGCGTCTCTAACGTGGTACCAGGGGTGGATCTGCTGAGTCAGCAGCGGGGCTGGTTCACACACCGTGCCTGGAATTACGGCAGCGCTCCCCTTATCTCCTGGTGGGCAGAGAAAGGGCACAGGAGCGGCAGAGCTGGGAATGAACAATGCCAGTATAAGGAACAGGATTCCCATTTATCTTCGGAGTAACCTGAACTTTGGTGCCCTGCCCTTGCTGCTGGTTACATGACAGCGTTCCCTTTGCTTTGCCATTAGCTAATTGTCCCTCAGACTGCCTGTTAACGAGGTAATTTGCCGCATCTGCTTCCACTTTCCATGTCACGGACAGTTGCTGGTTTTGCAAAACGTTTTGTGTTTGTCAAGCTGCTTTGCCTGCCTGGAAATGTTTTGCCTGCTCAAATTTTTTCGGCTCATACCTCAAGGACTTGTTACTAGGTAACAGAGTTTCATTTGCCAATTGCCCACTATTTCCTTCTCACCGTATTACAGGCCTGATTATTAACATTTAGTTCAGAGAAATTGCTGTCATTATGTGAAGTAACTTCCTTTAGAGGTTACTCATTAACCTTAGGTATTTTACTGTGCGATTATAATTGCCAAATGCCATAGGCATGGAAAACCTTTGAACTCCTCAAGGTATTAGTGTATGGGAGAAATGGTATCAGCTGTGATTTTTATACATTCTCCATCCCCACCCCCTGCCTCTCCAGTTATTTTTCCTTTTGACTGTATTCTCCTTCCATTCCTCTTAGCATGTTGCATAGCATACAGGGCCTGCTCAGCTGCTGGAGAAGGGAATATTTCCTTCTGGAAGGGAATCTGCCTCTCCTGGTCCCCTTCAGATCTGAGATTAGCCCTGGCCAGCTCAGGGGCCTATTATCTGCTTTCCAGTGCCACTAAGAACAGAATTAATCCCTTGCCTTTGCATGAAAAGTGAAATAATTGGAAAGTTGTGTGGCATGCTCCATACTGTTAATATGTAGTTTTCCAGCTTTTAGGATGGCTCTTACGTGTTTGTTTTGGGGAGACTTTTAGCTCTACTGCTGTAGATTGTGTTCAAGGAATGGAGATTTTCAGACAAAAACACCATTCCCCCTTTTTTAAAAATTGTATTTTCTGTACAGGCACAATCAGCATACTAAAGTGTTTGCTGCAGGGCAACATGTGTTCTCTAGAAAAATCTTACTAATCTTTCTCTCCTGACCCATTTCTCCTTAGAAGTCCACTGACATTCCTAGTAAACTTGATGCCTCTGACAGGATAGAGTAATGCTGCTCTAGCTGTAGTGTAGGCCTGTGTTGCCATGTGACTTCAGTGAGGAAATATATATCATATCCAGGAAATTAGGGAACAAGTGAGATACATAGCCAGTGCTTAAACAAAACTAAACAAAGCAAGCAACCAACCAACCAAAAAAAAAAAAAAAAAAAAAATTACCCATGCAATAGGAATGTTTTTACATGGAGTCAGACCTAATTTTGGTGGTAGGAACCAAAATGTTGTGGTGGACAGGGAACATTAATCTGGTAAATCTTCTAAAATATAACATTAGAAAGAACCAATGCTATAAATTAAAAAAGGGGAAAGCTACAGTGGGATTAACAAATGAGTCCTCCCAAGTCTGAGCCTGGCAGCAGGGGGAATAAAACAAGATCATGACAGAGCAACTTCAGTCAAGCCCTTGATTTAATATTGCTTACCCACTCTGCTCTGTCCTGTTAATTTCAGCATGAGCTTTTGGGTTTTTTTGAAGGGGGAAAAGTGAGGAAAACCCCTCAAAACCAGTATGTCCTTGCATGATGCAGGCAGTACAACCTCCGTGACGAAAGTGCTAAATCAGTACCATGTTATTATTAATGACAAAAAATGTCTAGTGACGTAATTTCGGATAGTGCCCTAACCCTCATTTTTTGTGGTAATTTGTTTCTTCTTTCATCCTCTAGAACAATTCTTGCTCCTGATTTCAGTGGGTTTTCTCATTTGACAATGTGTGAGCTGTGATTTCTCAACTACTGTGTGTTGCAATGAGCTCAGCAGTGGAATTTGTGGTGACATCTAATGTAACTCTCTGGGATAAATTTAGTGATTCATGAAGTCCAAGCAGTGCAGAAGATGGGTAACACTTTTAAAGTTATTTTTAGTAAAACTGCTTCACTGAATTCCTGTCTGTTCCTTCTACTTTACCTGCTCACCTGCAGCTCCAGGTCTGATTAGTGGATACATCATTCCACACTGTAGGAATAGCTCAGTGTTCAGTTTTTGCTGTTTATTGTCAATAAATCCACATCATTTAACACAGACCACTAGTATGGTTTAAAACCAAGCACACCTCAAACTGGCATTAACTACTTGGAGCCCTTCTGCAGAATAGAGCATGAAACTCAATTTGCTGGTGTGTAATGTGAAAATCACTTGCAAAACTTCATGCATAAGAAAGCATTTGGGGAAATTAAAAGCCTATTGCATGTCATAATGGCGTACTGTATCAAAGATTCTGGATTACAGAGTTACAAAATCTTGTTACACTGAAGCAAGTAGATGCAGAAAATTGGGAAAATATGGCTAACACCTGAGACAAGGCATGTTCCTGCCAGCTGTGGCATGTCTCTTGCATTCATGAAGACCAGCATATTTATTTATTTATTTATTTATTTATTTATTTATTTATCTTTCTGTCTATGTATGAAATGTCTAAATGTGTCTGTTCTCTATTGTACAGCCATTACAAAATACTTACCTTTCTTTGTGACATTGTTTCTTGGAGCAAGTGTCATGGAATGATAACATTAAGTTATTAGACAGCGTATCTAATAATTATTTTTTCTTACAGAAACACCTGTGGTAGTTCAAGTGTTACATTTTGTCTATGTGTTGAGTTTGCAAGTGCAGAAGAAAGAGATGTATTTTCAGACCAAAATTAGACTACGTGGTAATACACAGTAAAGTACTTTGTCCTACTGAAGTTGTCACAAATTTTAAGTTGAACAATGATTATTATGTTTCTATAGAATACATTGCAATGGGATAAATCTCTCTTAGCAACCTGCATTGTAACTCTACTTAGTGGGGGGAAAGAAACAACAAGGTGACAAGAAAGTGGCCTAGAGTACAGCATGAACAGAACTGTCCTTAGAACATACAGTAACAGGCTGAAACTGTAATAAACACTCTTTATTTCCCTTAGGTCTGGACATGTACCTTTACAAGTCTCAGTAGAATCAGGATTTATTGATCTGGAATCTCTAAGAAACACCTGTGAGGTTCAGTGTATTAGAAATGCCTGTCAAGCTTATAAAATGAACAAAATGTTATTGATTTGCCACCAGGAAGGTTATCTTTAAACTTACTGAGAAAAAAAAAATATTTTCAAGATGCCTGGTAAGGCATTCTGCCTCTTTTTTTTTGTTTGTTTGGTTTTTTTTTTTTTGTTTAAAGTTATGCCTCTGGACTGGTCCTGATGCAATCATGTTTTATTCCTTTCATGAGGAAGGGAAAGATTGAACTGCGCTTGATGGCTTATTGGTAACTCCAAGTGAGCAAGATTGGTTGGGATTTTTTTGGAGGGAGAGGGGGTTGTTTGGTTTTTTCTTCCCTGGAGGGGAGAGAATAAGAAGAAAGTTTGATCTCTTAAAAATGAGGAAAAAGGCAGGAAACTGATTAGTGCTTGTGATTTCAGTAATGTTTGACTCGCTGCGTTCTGACGACGGGGTTTGATTTTTCTATTTGCTTTCCCCCCTTTGAATGCAAGGCTGGGATCTGGCGTTGCTGATTAAATGTGTGCTGAGCCGTGTGGCATTAGAAAATTGCACTCCCTGCACCTCCATGCCTCGTGCTCTCTGTTGCCCAATGTGGAAGTTGTGGCTCTATGGGGATTTACTGTTTCCTCTTAGGATCACCTGTACTGTGGCTTAAATAAAAGTTTGTTTCTTCAGCTGTCTGACTTCGGAGTTTATCTGACTCAGGCTGACCCCTCAGTTTTATAATGAGCTAGTTTATTTGCTTGTGCAAATTGGGTTTTCTTAGACAGAAATATAACAGACTGTAAAGAGGCCAATCTTTTGATCATTTTGCCTCCGGAAGGGGGAAGGCTACAATGCCTTTCTGCACTCACTGGGCACTCCCTGAGTTGTTAATAACATTAAGTTACTGTTCCTGAACACTCTGTGGTTGGATTTTTTTTTTTTTTATTTTTATAGAAGTCTGGTATGTAGAAAAATGTTGTTTCTTCTGTCTCTGCTAGAAATATTGATAGGGTTTAGAATCTAATTGCTTCTGTATTTGCAGGAAATACAGAGCCTTTGCTTAGCAACCAGTCTGACTGTTTCCAATTTTTCTTTACCTATATCTTTGTGCTGCACTTACAGCCATGAACACAGGGAAGCACGAGGCAGAATGCTGGTAGAAAAGGAGGAGTAAACACTTGGTGAAAATGGTGCCAGTTTTTCCTCGATGGGCCTCGAGCCTCTAATGCAGCCCAACAAAGCTGGGAGTGATGCGTCAAAATATCTTTTAATAAACAACATAGGCAGTAGGAAATAATACTGGTCAGGGCTTGTTTTTCTGGCTCAGGGCCTCATTCCAACCTGTTGCAACCAGCTATTGAACGTCTATGGGGACACCCCCACACAAGAGGCCCCATGGAGGACAGGAACTTTTACATTTCTGTTTGACTGGGATCCTTGCCAGTGGCTAAGTTCAAAGTGCAGTTTCCAGTAATTTGCTGTTACTACTCTGTGTGTTTGATAGGCCAGGACATAAGCATGCAACCCGAAGTAATATTTCCTGATTTCTGACATTTCTCAAGACATGAATGGATGTTACTGAGGCACTAAAACTTGGAAGGGTTTTCCTGACTCCAACACCTTCGATGCTTTCCTTTTCTCCTCTTGCACAGCTCCGTTCCCTCCCCCCATCTCCTCCCTTAGCTCACATTCCCTGCTGTTGTCAGTTCCGTATTTGGATGACATTCATATTGATTGTTTCCCTATGCAAACACTGTGTGGCTGGTCTGATGCAACCAGAAGAATCCTATTGATTTACTGAGTGTGAGGGTTATTTAGATTGATATCCTTCTGGAGTAGCGATAGCGCTTTCATCTCCCCTCAGAATTATGGTTAACCTTTCCATTTTGGGGGAAGGGCATGTAAATGAATTTCCTTTGCTCTGTTAGCTGTGCTAAGAGGGAGGTAAGCACAGGGAGAAGCCAGTGGAATAACTACTGTTCTCTCCAGCATATGCAGTTATAGGCCATGTGTATGCCATTGTGGTTATGGGAGAAGCATCCTCTGTAATTAAGATTATATAAGCATTCCTATTGTAATCCTTTGTTTCCAGCTCTCCAAAACTTGCCTCTTTTGGGCTGATGTTTTCCTGGCTTGTTCTTTGCCATGTCACAGCTTAATTACTTATTTTCCAAGCAGGGATGCAAATGTTGGAGAGAGCTGAGGAAATGGACATCTTTTGCCTATTTGAATAAAGCTCTTGACACTTTTAAAATTAGATCCAGAGTCCAAATGAGCTTTAAGTCGAAAGGATGTGACTGTTGATGAGCTTTTGGGGAATGCTATTTTAATTACTGAATAATCTAGACTTGTGCAAAAGGTAGTGCAAATGGGATGTGTAAGGGCAGAGATGAGGTTGGGAGGGCAGACTTCAATGCTTAAAATCCTAATTATCTTTTTTTTACAGGTTAAGTGTGCAGACTTCCTAAGTCTGCAGGGGCATGGGGGTCCTAGTACAGCTACCCACAAAAGCAGACCAGCAGAAAATTTAAAGATGCAGGGTTCAGTTCTAACTGCACCCCTGCAGCAAAGTCAGTGCTCACAGGAACAAAAGCTGAGTGTTGAAACTGTGTGTGCTGGCTTTGCACTGGAGCTTCATTTTTCAGCTGAAACTGTCATCTCAATTCTGTTTTAAAAACCAAATAAAATTCCTTTTACTAGTATGTAGCTTGAGTTTTCAAATAAATAAGCAAGCAAATACCTTTTCTTCCAGAGCGCACTGACAGGTGTTCACACAATCCAAGCACTCATGAGGTTTTAATCATTAAACTAAACAGTTCCTTGAAAGCAGAGGAATTTGGAGTTAATCCTGATCTTTATACTTGTGCTGATCACATCCACTCTGGTGTGTCCACTGCAGTGACATCCATGGGACAGCCTAAGCAGCAAGTAGAAAGAAAGCGAGAACATATTTTTGAGCTGAACATTTCAAGCACTGTAATCAGAACTGCATTATTTGTGATTAGTGTCTTTTTTTCTGATGTTTTGTCCAAAATCCTCTGGGGGAGAAGTGGGAGAAAGCACAGAGTAGGAAATAATCACAAGATGCTCGGTGGTGGGAGTTGATTTGCCCATGAGCGCCGTGCGTCGCTGCTACCAGGGCGTGTGTCATGTGGCCAGCAGCTGTGTTCCCTTGCCGGATGCTCAGCCCCCCTCCATAACCAGCTGCAGGGCCTTGGCCTCCCTCTCTGTGGACTTGTAGCCAGAAGGATGTGAGTGGAGTGGAAGGGAGAAGGCTGCAACCTGGTGCATGTGGGTTTATTTTTATTATTTATTTTAAAATTAATTTTGTACAAGAATAACTCACCGGCATCTGGCTGCATAAGTTTGTTAAGCCCGCAGTCTCCTGTGGGTGACAAAGCCTCTGGCTGTGTTACAAGCACTCTGAGCTGATTGAAGAATGTCAGGTTGCATCATGAGACCAAACAGCAGGTAAACAAACAGAGCATGCTGTGTTCAAATGAAATTACTCCTCATAAACCTGGAGGATTGCGGTGAACTTTGTTGCTAAGTGGTTCGTGGCCAAGAGAAGCACCAGAGATGTTACACTGAATAACTGTAAAGGGTTACTACACTGGAACTGCAGTCTAACTCTGTTGAGGAAGATGCAGGGCTCACTAGATCCCACAGGAAGTTTTCTGTGTAGTCCCTTGTGTCTTCATAGTTGATATGTGAAACCAGAATAATATTCAAGAGGCTGTATTTAGTTTCCATAATATTTGCTCTAATGTGAATTGTACTGAGGGAATTGGGTTCATCCTTTGAGATTGTCTGTGCAAAACAAGAAGTTGTGAAGGAAGGAACGTGTCCTGTTGTTCACTGTAACAATAAACATGGAAAATGATTCAGTGATCTGTGAAGCTCAGGGAAATTTATGAGAACACAGCAACTGTCAGGCTAGATTAGATCAAAGATTATTATGACCAAGTATCCTTCCACTGGTAGAGGCCAGTGAGAGCAGGAGGGGGAAAGGGCCTCAGAAAAGAGATATATATTTGAAATTATCTTTCGCTGCTCTATCTTTTCCGCTTCTAACAAAGAGGTGTGTAGCTACTTCCTAGACTGACATGTGCTTGGTCCCTTCTCTTCATGGTTCATTCTTCTGATCTCCATTTGAACCTGTGTGCTGCCTTGCCTCAGCCAGCCCCTGTGGGCACTGAGTTCCACACTGTAATTGTTTTCTGAAAAGCATTTCCTTTTGTTTCTAAATTGCTGCCAGTTTAAAACAGGCTTCCTGAGTTCCTTTATTACATACAGTAAATAATTCCTTTTTTTTTTTACCACATCGTTCCATTCATTATTTTTCAGATGTTGATTCTGTCCTCTCTTAGCCAGCTGGCATGTCCTAATTTATTTAGTTTCTTCTTGTCCGGAATTTGTCTTTTACTTGTTACTTTCCACGGTGCCTTTTCCCCTAATCTTTCTCTGTTCTTCTGTGTGCTCTGAGAGATGGTGTGGAGATGAATGCAGCACTGTAATCAAAGGGCCCTAATGAGTAACCCCATGAGGCTGCTTGGATGAGCAAAATGCCTGTGGACTTGAGCCAAAGGTTGCACTGATTAGCCTGGGATAGACCGGTGCTGTCAGGCCTTGTCTGTGCGGTGTCAGAACAAGATAAAGCTGTACAAGTGCTCCTTGTTACCTGCCTTAAGTTCATCATCTCCCTTCTGAAGTTACAGCTGTGATGCCAAAGCTTTGGATGAACCACGCTTCAGACTCCAGGACCTGAAACAGTGGGTGCCAAAAGAAAAAGATTATACCAACCACGGTGTGGTGATGAAAGTTTGTGACATGCTGGGGAATGAGGGGAGAAATTCCTAATGTGTTTGACAAAAGATTATTGCACCCCTCCAAACCCTGCCATCCATAAATGGGTATTTTTGGGGGGGTTTTCATGATCCCTTTGGGTTATTTGCATAACATGGATTTTTGCTTCAGTGCTGCTATGCACTGCCCTAAGAAGGTGATTTTGTAGCAGAAGGTGGGGATGTATGAGACTCCTCTCAGATCTTGGCCTCACGGGGCACTGAAAACCCTGACAATTCAGTAACAACCCTTTGCACAAGCCTTACAGTGCAGCAAAAATTCAAATGGTTCCTTTTGTGGTGAGGTTACAAGTCAATAACTTGAGCTCGGATTGTGTCCATATCCGGTGAGGAGTGAGGATTACATCCCCCCCTTCTCCTCACAGTCCTGCCTAACAAATCCAGACCCATTCCCCGTAGGGAGCCGAGCAGGCAAAAGGAAGGGAGTGTCGTCCCCTTGGGAGCTGTTACTGCATCCGCTCCCCCCAGGAAGGAGGAGGGAGGAATTCCAACAATTCCTTGCCAAGCTATTCCAAGGGTAGAGCACTTACACCCCACCAGCTAATCAGGGCTGTTCCTTAAGGCTTTATTGTAGCATCTGGACTTCAGTAACTTTTTTTTAAGCCTAGTTTTGTACTGAAGATTACTGTGAATTTAGATCCAAACCATTGCTTGAGCTGCACATCCAAAATAAGCATTGTTAACAAAAGCCAAGTGCCTTATGCATTTTATTCAGTGCTGAGAGCAGCTTGACTGCTAATATTTCATGTGCTGGAAGAAGTGGAGCTGCAGCATTTTGAGCTAATTCTGGGGTTTTGAAGCACATCCTGCATGGCAAACTATAAAGCCCATGGTTATTGTAGTAGTGATCAGTTTGAGGCCAGTAAGATGCGAGTACAGAGAGATACAGGACAGAATCCTTATAAGAAGGCAAATGTGCCCTTTGCCATGTTTGTTTAATATTGCACTATTAGTTTTTTGAAGTGCCTTTGTGTATAATGTCTGCCCATGTTACCTTTTAAAATTTTTTCCAGGTCTGCTACTGTTCAAATAAATCATAGGGCTAAGCAAGAATTTGTCCTGCCTCCTCCTAAGGCACATAGGCTTAGTACTTTTGCTGCCTAAGTCACAGTCATGGTGTTAGAAAGGTTTAAACAAAACTCTGCTGTATTATATCCCAGCAGTTACTCGGGAGAAATATGAGGAGAAAGAGGGAGCAAGGTGAGAAGGGGAAAGAGGAGAACACTTACCTCTCTTCTCTTGCTGTGCAAGTCCAGCCTGAATGTCTGCAGAGGGGCTTGGAGTTTTTCCCTTTGCAGGAATCCATGAGCACAACTGGGCAGAAGCAAGCAGGACTGAACTAGTCCGGATGGTGGATTGCTTTGTGTGCCACTGTTGTTTCTCTCCAGCTCTGGCCAGGCATTCTGGCTTTACACAGCAGGTAGCTACACAAACAGATGAAAAGCATGGCTTTCCTTGCATTGCTTTTGCCCTTTATGCTCTAGGCTTCACACGGAATGCCATTTTTTTGTGTGTTGAACCAAAGGATTCCTAGGTGAAGGAGCAGATTACTTGTTCTGCAGCATGCATGTTGGTGAAAAATGCAGAGGGCTGGGTGTAGTCTGTTCCAGAGCTGTACAGTGACTGGGTGTAGTGACTGTTTCCACTTGCAGGGGTGCCTTTTTGGTAAATACAGGGCTACAGAAAGAAATGGAACAACTCTCCTGGTGTGTTGGAAGACAAACCCCAGATAAGTGGTGTTATTAGCCAGTTGGGAGGGCAGTTAGTGACCAGGTGGAGAGCATCCCTTCCAAGTGCCTGATCTGAGTATTGGAAGAGCACTGACCTTGGGCATGCTGACTTTTACAGTAGAGTAATTAATGGGAATGGGATATGCAGATAAATGAAAGCTCACTTAGTGGTATCTGTCTGTCATCTCTTTGTCACAACCCCTTTTATTATCTAACACACAAAGGTGTGGACATCAAAGTATAGGTGCAGAAGGATTCTGAATTGTCTCTCTCATTTTTTCACCCTTCTAGGGAGAAAAGGGTATTGATGAATGTATAGATCTGTAGAGCAGTAAGACCATAAAATTTGATCATGTGTATAATGTGATATATTGTTATTGCTTGAAAGGTAGAAAAATGGCTGTCAGGAAACTATTCTCAAAGCTTTTAATTGTAAATTAGGATTCTAAGTGTAAGTTCTGTAGGGACTTGATTAGATTTGCTGTCTCCCCCCTCGGCACCCTGGGGTATGGATTAGTTCACTATCACAAGCTGTCGCTGATAATGGAATGAATCTGTTAGCTGTATGGTTCTGCTAAAATTATTTGCAATAAAAGGATTGTTTAGAGTTACATTTGCATGGTAATGGACAGGCTTTGGCTGTTAAGGGAGGATGAACAGATCAGATTGCAGGGTTCTTACAGAATCAGAAACCTGGGGTGGTGTTGGCTTAAGTTTGTTCTTTTGGAGGTTGTTCTGCTGTTCATAGTGAAGCACTAGGGAAGCTACAGAGATGATATAGTGGTCTGGTGTCTAGGACCCTGAGCTGTCTGGAGAAGGACACCAGCTCCTTGCTCCAGTGAACATTTGGAATATTAATTTCTCACCTCATCTTTCTTCTCTTGTCCTGCTGTATACACTTTTCTTCCCCTATCACCAGTCTTCTGGGATATGGAAACTGTAGGAAAACAGCTGTTGGCTGTGCTGGGAATGCCTGCTTTCCCTACCTGCTGCCAAGAGGTCTTTTTGAAAGATTTCTCCGGCTAGATCTTATCCTGTGATCACAGCCAGTGTGTTTTCTGGAGCAAGGGCTTGCAAGTGCAGTAGGCAGAAGAAAAGTTAGCCTGAAAATCCCATCAAAATAAAAAGAAGGAGCTGAGAAAGCAGTGTCCTAGGAATCAAATTCTGAATTTATCTGCTGATGAAAATCTAGAGCCTTGCAGGATTAGGATTAGCTAGGTCAGGGTGTGAAAGCAGACTGTGCTACCAGAAAGAGATGCCCAAATCCATAATTTGGATTTAACTTTGTAGGTTAACTCCTAGAAAGATGTAATGTGCTAACCACACAGTTAAGCTCAGAGCATCCCTTTCCTATTTCCCTTGGCAGCCAGTTTGTTTAACTGTAGGTCATGCCAGGAATGAAAAAACTGAAACAAATCAAAGCTGCTCTGCATTTCCCAGTCTGACTCTCTTACCTGCTGCATCGTGGAGCATCACTGTGGGAAGCTCAAACTCTGCCACATGCTGTGGGATGTGATACAGCACAGCCTTACCTACCCAGGCTGTGTCAGCCACAGGAAGTCTGAAAATACGATTTCCTGAAAAACAAGTGAAAGGAGGGGAAGTGCGCAGTTTATATTTTGAGGATGGTATTATTGGAAATTCCGTGAGCACTTCTATCAAAAAAACTATGAAGTAGCTATTTAGTCATATGAATAGTTGCAATTTATTTACAAGGCATCTGTGTGTGAATTAGGAAAAATCCTTTAACATGTATCAGACCTCACAGAGATGAGTAATTCTGTGGAAAGAGTGTGCGTGTCAGACGTGACTGATCGCTGGTTGCCCTGTATTCTGTCCTTTGTTTTTGAGTAAGGCTCCAATGTATGTGCTTGCAGTGATTCAGTACAAACCAGGGGGTGTCTCATAGAATCTTCTTGTCTCTTGCATTTCAATAGAAGATGCAAGATTTTCTTACTGAAGCTTCTCTTGACAGAATCCAGTTGTGAGGCAATTTCCCAGTTGGTGTCTGCTAGTAAGCACTGGTTTGCATCAGGTTAGGACCTGATCTCTCTACCTATAAGACAGCTATCCTAAAAATGCATTTCCCAAAATGCAAAAGCAGTTGTTGGTGAAACCACCCTGTGCCATGCAGGGGTGGTTGTGACTTATCTTTCCTCGATTTCTTAACTCTGTGTGTAGAATAGAAAGCTCTTGGTTTCAGCACCTGTGGTCTAAGGTAGGAGTGGGATCTAGGAACTGGAGTCAAACTTGGGGCCTCTCTTTTTAGGCTCCATATGTTAACTTTAATTACTTTTCTATGTGATTTCCTTGAACTGTTTCATGGTTTTCCCAGTGCTTTAATACTGAATCTCTTATTTCCTGGACAAGTCCCTGAGCAACCTGATCTAACTGGACTTGCTCAGAGCTGGGAGTTGGATTAGATGACCTCCCAGGAGTCCTTTCCAAAGTAAACTATTCCATGAAAAGTAAAAGATGCTTTTGGGACTGATAGATGAGGTATAACAGGGCAAGCTGTGGAGCTGGGGAAGCCACAAGCACTCCATTTTACCCAAAGATATGAAGCACTGTTATTTTCCTGTATTTGTTGTTTCCATCTTCTTGCAGTAAATTCAATTACCATCGAGCAGGACTTTTTCACCAGGGGCTGGCTAGGAAATCATCTGCAGAGGGCTGGAGATAGAATTTCTAGCTGGCAATTTGTGTTAAGTTGACCTTTCCTAACACCAGTTCCAATTCAATGGATGTAACTTCTGTATCTGGGTGCATTTAGTTTAAGTGCAGGCAGAAAGCAAGTGTTTGGCATGCAAAATGCTGCACATCTGCTGAGAGCTTTATCCCGAACTGATGCAACTTTCCTAAGCAAAGGAACATCTGGAGATGCCAGCAATAAGAAATCAGAGCGTAGATTTATTTTTTTAAGCAGACAGAAGGGTCAGGGAAGATTAAATACGTGAGGCAACTTGTCCCCATGGAAGACAGTGGGAGAGCAAGGGACCACAGCAGACCTTGGTGCCCCATGTGTTTCTGCAGGGATTTCAGTCCTGCCAGGCCACCACTTTTCCTGCATGATTTGAGAGAAAGAAGGCAGAGAGTGCTGTCCTGTCTGCAATGAGCAAATTTGATTTGTTCTTCTTCTAGCCAAGTAGCTGCAGCCTACAAGGCAGTTGTGGGGCAGTTTTGTACCCAGTTCTTCCCTGGATTTACTGTTGGGAATTGGTCAGTCAGTTGTAGAGAGAAAGTGTTTCTCCTGGGCCTCTATTAAATGTCTTTGCTTGGAGTTCCCTACTAATGAGTGGCTTATGTCAGGCATGTCATTTTGGTCCTTCAGTGTTGTGCATGGATTATGCACAGGGAGGATTTCAGTACAGTGAGTGTTGCAGACATCTGAAATAGTGGATTTTTATAAAAATGTGTGCAGGCTAAATTTATTAATTCAACAGTCAAGGATTGTTGACATAATGTAAGCACTCTTGTGTGTTCATGAGTTATTCTGCATAGTTGTGGTTAGAAGTGTATCTGAACCTGAAGAATACAGATGGTAACAGAAGGATAGATATGCAAGGAGAGCTGTTTAATTCCTGAGCCATCAAACTTCTGAAGTAAATGTGTAGCATCTCTTTGTTTCACAGTTCACTTGTAGCATAAATATCACGATCAGTACTTTGCTGTCTGCCAAAATGTCCAAATCCTACATCATGCTTTGGACAAAGGCCCCGTGAAAGCACAGCATTTAAGCTTTTTACCTGCAGAAAAGCTCCCCGTTCAGGCTTCGTCAACAGATGCATGAAGCACAAGAATTACTGTTGACAGTGAACACTTTATTATGGGGCAAAAATCCACTTAAGAATGTAAGGTCAGCAGTCTGTGAGGGAAGAATTTCTTATGCACATCAACACACAAATGCTTGATGCCTAATCCTTTAATATGATTTTTATGGATTGATTTCAACAGGAATCCAAGGACAAATCTTCAGTAGCTGAACAACCTTCTAGCAACAAGCTGGCTTTGTGTGAATTCATGCTCAAAAATTATCCCACTCTAGTTGCTTTTTAATATTGTGATTGCCAGGGCCCAATCCTGTAGCTCATCTTCCAGTTTTGAGTGACTTTTTACTGAAGCCAACTCCTACAGACCTTTTTGAGTATTTTGCTAAACCAAGTCTTTCTGTTTATAGGGGGATGTCTTAGGGCAGGCTATAACGACGTGTGCATGACTGTCATATGGGTTAGTCTGAGCTGACAATCTGAGCTGACAATGGGTTTGTCAGTCATGGAAACCTACTACTCATTCAGAAGATAATTTCCATTTTATGTGTGCTTTCAGCCTGACTAGGTGACTTCCCTCGTGTGGAAAATTGCAATTGGCTTGAGATTAAACTCTCGTCTCTTCAGTAATTTCTCTGTGAGAGTCTGTCCTCAATGTCTCTGGAGCTCTGACTTGTTATCCTGAGACTTGCTTAGCCCTTTCCTTCCAAAAATAACCTAGTAGCTGTAAGTCTTTTCTCTAAGCTGTCACTACTTTTCTGTTCTGTTTTAAAATATCTTTCTGCTGTATCTCATTTTTATGTGGAACACAGCCCTTCTCTAAACTGTCATGCAGTTTGTAGTGAGCTCAGGAAGAAGAGGCATCTGAAAGCTACTAAAAACATCATGTTTCAAACCCAGCAGTTGTCAGAAATAAAGATACCTTTCGGTTTAAGTGAGGACTAAACTTTTTCCAGCTGTTGCTCTTGTCAGGGAATTTAAATCTGGGAGGAAGTGAAGGCTTTTCACTGTACTACTCCTCCACTTGAGGTACTGCTTTAGTTCATTGCACTCCAGATATTCACTAATTTCTCCAAGCAGAGGAGCTGGACATGGGTTTGTTTAGTTTAGTGTGAGGGTTCTGTCTGATCCACCCTGTTTCCTGTCATCTGTCTATTCAAGGACAGTGAACCCCTTAGCCTGGGCTTGATTGCTTGACCCAGGAGGTCTTCCCAATTGGTCTTCACCCTGGACTCGGTGCATGTGCCAGACATACCCTGAGTCTATATTGGAGTGAGATTCTGGGCTCAAATCGGCTTCCACTTTATCCTTGTTTCCCCTTAAAGGCAGTCCAGGTGAATAGATGGGATGTGAGCTTTAACACACTCTGACAGATCCCAGATCTGGATGGTTTGAGGGCAAAGAGGGAATGTCAAGATTGGAAAGCACGCCAGGCTATCTCCAGCAGGGATCTGGGCAAGACCTTAGAAGACCTGCTGCCTACAAAGTATCTGAAGAGATTTCATCTGTTTAATTTCTCATGTTTCTTGAGTTTGTTCATTACAAACCTCCTTGTCATTCAACATAATATTGCAAAGATTACACCCCAGATTCTTCATGGTATCCATGGAAGATGTGGGCAATTCCTAGGAGAAGAGAGGTTCTTAAATCTATTTCAGTAGCTCAAAATCAGACAGGCTTTCTTTACAGAGGCATGTTTACCACTGTAAATCCTGAACATTACCTACCTTCTGCTGATGCCTAGGGCTTTGCTGTCATGGCTGATACTGCATTTCCTGTGCTGAAGACCTGTGCCCAAAATGAAAAAGAGTGTGTTCAGTTTGCTGATTGTTTCTCCAGAAAATGTTTCTTATGCTGAATTAATATCTTGCTATCTGAAAATCTGAGTTTATACAAAAATTACTCCAGGTTTCTTTTTTCCTTCTGTAGGTGACAGTATTTAATTATATGGGAAAAACATAGAAAATAAACTTGTCTTTTTAAAAACTTGTATTTTTCTTTTTAATGTATGGACAATCGGAAATAAAAAATTAAGAAGCACAAATAAGTTATGTGCAGTGGCTATGAACTAAATGGTTTAAAAGGTCCATTTAGTGTGAAGGTGATGAGGCACTGGCACAGGTTTCCCAGAGAAGCTGTGGATGCCCCATCCCTGGCAGTGTCCAAGGCCAGGTTGGATGTGGCTCTGAGCAACCTGGGCCAGTGAAGGTGTCCCTGCTGCCCATGGCAGAGGGGTTGGAACTAAATGATCTTTAAGGCCCTTTCCAACCCAAACTATTCTATGTATCTATGATTTTTTTACTCAGTTTCCCTTACACTTGTGACCTACTTGGCCTGTGCGAAAAGTATTTTTATTCTATAAACTGGGGGCAGAAAATAATACCACAAAAGTTTCATGTCACCTCTTTTAGTAGCAGCTGCCTCAATTCAAATCATTGAGTGCCTTTCCTGCAAGGAAAGGGTTATCTCTCCTCTCCAATGTGAGAGCACACCCTGCTCTAGCCTGCAGGCACACAGATAATAATAACATGGAAGGATGGCAGCCTGTGCTCTGGAACGGTTTATGAGGAGGAAGTCTGCAATTACATATTTCTGGGCAAACATTAACCAAGGCTGAAGCCTAGCTTCGAAGAAAAACAACAGGCTGGAACCTCCAGTAATATAGCTGTTATGTGGACTGGAAACAGCAGTCATGCATTCATGGAGCATTAGAAACTCAGTGAGAATAGAAGGACAACAAAGCAAAAAGCTTGATAATATTAGCACATCCTGGTGTGCGCCTGCAAAAAATGTCTCTGTCCCGGCCCAGCCCTCCAGTGATATTGGAAAGACCAAGGAGATTTTTTTTTTTTTTTTTTTTTAAGTACTCTCTAGCTCTGTGAAAACAGACCTAAGCCAGAGTAATGGGACTATTGTTTGCTGTGCTCACGGCCTAATCCATTTATATCGGTGGTTTCAGAGCTTGCCACCACACACTGAAGTTTCCCCTTTAAAAAACAAGTTGCTTTGGGCATCTCTCAATCACTGCGGTTACCGCGCTAGAAACAATTGCCATTCTGTGCTGTGGTTTTGTAAAGCAGCAGTCTTATTTAGAGCTTTGTGTGCTAAACTCGGATATGCCCATTCTATTACGGACTCTCTGTACCTAAAAATGGAATTGTTACACTAAAATTAAGGAGACAGCCAAATGATACATACTTCCTCTCCTTTGTTTTTTCTGACAGACCACAATTGCTGCAGAGAAGCTGTCCACTCATTACTGCAAGCTCTGGGGAAAAGGAGTGACAGAATTTAGACCTGTATGGGAGAGGAGCGTTAGTCTAAAGAGACACTTGCTGTGGCAAGCATAATATGTAAATTCCGAAGTTAAGCACTTTGGAAAAAGTCCAAAAGATGAAGATACATACATTACTGCTGCTAGGGGGAAGGAAGGGAATCTTAAATGTCTCCACAGAGAATATTTACTTGGCTTTTCTTCCTTTCCTTTTTTTAAAGGGCAAGACAGCTCCGGCTGAGAAGCCTTATGCTTGGATTAGGCTATTGGGTTCAGGTTTAATGGTAAAAGTTAGTTTTATTCTGTTGTTATCTGGGGTAAAATACGAAAACAGGTTTACTGTCTTAACATCCTTCACTGCTAGGGCAGGCACATACCTACCCACTCCTGTTAGTGACCTGAAACCACTGACATCCAAAGCCCTTAAGAAAGCTAAAATGAAGTTACTTGTTCAGCTGGCTTCATTGAGGACAGTTGTTCCTGCCCCGGTGCTGTCCTCACAATTAGCAGTGATTAACAGTCCTGCTGCAGCCAATACTCCGTGGTGAGACTGGAATGGAAAATGCAGCCTTGGGGACTCTGTGAGGACTCTCAGAACAACAAATTATCTTCAAATAGCAGCTGATCCTGCTTTGCCTTGTTCTGATAATGGAAAACTGTGTTCTTTGTTTTTGTCTTTTCCCTTCTCTCCTGTGCCCAATATTGCACACTTTTTAATACCAAAGCAGCTTTTTAAAGCTCCCCATTCACCCTCCAAATGTTTTAGCAGGTTAATCTCCTGGAATATTTTAACAAAACACAAACTGTGACATTCAGTCAGAGAGTGATTTCTTCCACGTTTATGCTTGCATTTTGAAAACCCAAAATATCTCTAGATAAGTACCAGTAGATTATTTTACATACACCAGAAGAGATCTGTTTCTGGTATTTTTGAAAGGTCCAGGTTCAGAGGGTAGAAAGAGCTGGCCTGTTCTGGGGAGGATGGCTGGGTTGTATTGTAATTATGGAATAAAGAATTCTGACTCCTAAACAGGTATCCTTCAGAATATTTTAATCTAACCCAAATAAAACCTTGTTTCTGTTTAAATAAGGAAGATGATTAATGGGATAATGGGAGGGGACATAGTTTCACTTCTTGTAAAAGGGGTGCAAGTATAAACTTGACAAAAAGCTGCTTTTTTTGGTTTGTTTTGAGAGTGGGCAAATCATGGATAGCTTAGAGATAAGAGCTGCACAGGTGCTTGGCTTGTCCTTTCATATTTTATTGCATCTTTCAAATGATGTTTTTGGAGGCTGAACATGGATTTAGGTTAATCTTTTAGTGATGTATCTATATAAGATTTTGTAAGTTGATGAATTAGCTCCTGAATGGTAGTAAATTTGGTTCCTGCTGAAGCAGACTTGTCTTTAAGTAGCATGTCCTTCTCCTTTTGGGAAACTTAGCACATGTCAGTGAACCAGCAAAGGATGAGAATCTAAGCAGAATATTCAAGTCAGGTTTTTTTTTTTGCCTGTTTAAGAAGTTACTCATTGCGTTGTCATTCATAATCATCTTCCCGTGTGACAGGATGGGCTCGTCAGATCCCAGGGAGATAAAGTGGAATTTGTCAGCTCCTAGGGGGCCAAAGTAAGCATCCTTCTGACTAACAGTCTTTGAGCACTGTGTCAGGAGTTATGGGAATTTGGAGTTATGGGCTGCTGTTGAGTGGCACGGCAAAATATGGTTGTGTAAGTGTGGTTAGTGGTTAATGATTCCTTTTTTTGTCTTTCCTTCTCTGCCTTCTGTGCTCCTTGCTCTGTACATGAGAGCAGGAAGGAGGATTTGGATGGAGCAGTGCAGCTTCTTCAGCTTTTCCTAACTGAGTCAATGTTGTTGCTATTTCTAGAAGTCATCTTTGGTCTTTTCTAAAGGACCATCAAGAGATGAGAAACATCTTCAGCTTGGAAGTGTGGAAGGTGGGAGTTCTCCAGCACACCAGAGCCTGCTGGCTCTTCTGGGTGCAAGCATAATATATATTTTACATTCTCCCAGAGAGTCTCATTTTGCCTCCCTAATGCACTGCTTCAGAGCACAAGCCTCTGCAGCACTGGGTGTGAGAGAGTCTTGTGTAGGCAGTGCCGTGTTGACAAGTGCCTTGTACCATCTGCTTCCTTCCTCCACAAATCCATCAGCATCCATGCAGCAGCTTGTACTTGGTAAGAGCACTGAAAGGAGATGTGATTGGGATTTAATCATTAGCAAATGTCCCTTGACTGTTTCTCAGCTGCCCCATCTGAGTTTAATTCCTGGAGAAGGAAACTGATGTATTCCTGCCTTCAGGTGTAATTACTTCAAGACAGATTGACCGTTTAAGCACACACGACAGTGCTTAGCTTTAATTAGAGTAAATTGGCAGAATTTATATGACCGGTAGTTTTGGGGACTGTCAGATGCATGAAAGTATATTTTGCATATCATTTCCTGCTGAGGCTGAGACCAAGGTACTAGCTGAAAGGCTTGTAATTAGGATAAAAACACTTTGTAAATTTAACCCTATCTCCATTAGGAGAAGAGTGGAATTGACTGGGGAAAGGGGTGGTGCTCTAGGGAGACAAAAATATTTGAAAGATAATGAGAAGCAAGAAGTTGTTGGAGACTGTGCAATAACACAGACAAGTGTTACTGCCAAACTGGAGTCTTTGGAGACAGGCACAGGTGATTTGTAAGTGCGTAAGATTTATATACCCAGAGATAATTTTTTTTTGGAAGGTTGTTCTAGTATATTGTATGACCCCAGTGTTGATATAACTGAGATTAAAAAGAAAAAGAGGTTTGGCTGGATGTTCTGTCACAACAGTTCTTAGTGCACCAATTCAGAGTGCCCTGGAATAGTGTCAGTTCTCTGCTGGATCCACTCCTGACTTGACCCTCAGCTGCAACAGCAGTGTAAGCAATGAGGTTTTAGTATATAAAGGGATTTCAAATCATCAACTGAGCAGTAAGGGAAGACCAGGAGCACTGTTGAGCCCCTTCTGTACGGAGCAACCTGAGGGGACAGGCCTACCATTGCTGTGCCCTAGGCTTCCTTCCTGGTTGGAGAAGCTCCTTCCCAAGCCAGAAGCAGGGAGCTGCTTTGTGCCAAGCACCTCCTGATGGATGTTGTCACTGTAGCTGGGATGCAGTTTACAGTCTGTCTCTGCCAGGCAGCTGGGGAAGGTCCATTAAAAAAAATTGTGGAAGATGAAGAGTCTTCAGTTTTCCCAAAGAAGGAATAGCTGACCACAGGTTCAAATTCAATTAAATAATTGGCACAGGGTTTGCTGACTGATATCTGCTTAATGGTGGGAGCTCTTACTGCTGGTACTCTGTAAGAAGCTTCTGGAGTAAAAAGAGTTGAAAATACCTTTTTTTTCTGGAATAACCCAAAGTGTGTTAATTTCTGTTTTATTTCTTGGCACATGAGAGGTGTGCTGTATCACCCTGCTGATTTGAAGTTTGCTGAAGAGGCTTAGCTGAAGTGGTCTCAAACATCTTCTGTGATGAGGTCAGGATGGAATAGGAATCTGTTTGCCTGAGGATGCTGCAAATAGGCTGGGTCCAACATTCTTAACAGTTCTACTTTTTATTATCTGCATAATTTGTCCTGGGCCTGACACCTGTGAAGAAAGTGGAGGAGCTGTGGTCTTTAACAATTGGGTACCAATATTTAAGTCACTGAAGAGCTCAGGGTTCTGAGAGGAGTTTTGTTTCTGTGTCAGCTGTACCTGCTTAGACACATCATTGCTTTAATTTGGTGCAGGTGTGCCACTATCCAAATGTGATATATATGGGTCCAGCAGTCCCTTGAAATTGTGTTTGCTCTAGTCAGAATGATGGAGTCTTTAGAAGGATAAGAGGCCAGTCTGGCTGCTCCTTGTTTCTTGCTGCTTTCATGTGATTTTTGATTCTGTGACCGAATTTAAATACAGTTGACAAGACCTGCATCTGCTGATGAGTTAAGAGCTTGCTGTCAGCACCAATTCTTCCAGCACAGGATCAGTACTTCAGATTTCAGTCGCCCTAATCTCTCTGCTTTCAGAAATGGAGTCCTGCATCCCTGAAAAACAGACACAGAGGAAATGCTGTTGATCTTTCTTCCCAAGATCATGCATTAACAACACTCTGGCAGGAATAAGGTAAGAAAGTTTGAGGAAAAACTTTGAGTTCCTTGCTGGTCATTGTTTCTTCTCTTAACACAAACATTGCGATAACAATTTCTGATAAGCAACATTTTTTCTGAAGTCCATCTGTCCCAGGCTTAAGTGAAATGACAAAAATAAGGGCTCAAGATGAATAACAAGTATTTAGTGCAGCAGAGGAATGGTGATGGTGGTGCTATGCATTTGCTTTGGAGCCCAGCATAGGTATTTTTTCCTGATGCTTTAATTTTTAGCAGGATGCTAGGGATGCAAAACAAATGTAAAATGTTTAGAGCAGCAGTTTATGCTGTGACTAATCTGTCTTCTGTGAAGCTAATAATCCTCCCAAATTCTTCTACAGGGGAAGTCATAGATTTGTACTTTTCACTGCATGGCACATCACAAACCAGAAACGTGCTTAATGGCTGCTAATAACTCCCTGAATTCTCCTCTTCAGGGAACCTTCCCTCGGGAGAGCCGTTATCGTTAATCTGGTTAAATCTGGATGTTTCCCCTTCTTTTCTTATATTGTTTGTTCTCCTTTGAGGTAGTTACAGTTCATTTATGTCTAGTGAAGGGACAAGTGGTGTTTGCCAGAGCCGGCTGCAGGGGCCGATGGGCGCCCGTTTGCAGAGGGCTCGTTACAAAGGCAGACCACATCCTGGCCGGGACAAAGTGCTGTCTGATACACAGCCGGCACACACCAGTGCCTGCCTGGAGCCACGCCAGGGTGTGGGCAGCCTTTGTGAGAAGGCACTGTTTTAGTCTGCGTGGAAGTCGAAGGAAGGGATAAACCAACTAAATTAATCTTTCTTTCCATTCTCTGGCAAAGCTTCCACCAGTCAAAATATGCATGTGATTCACTACAGTATAATTTTTTCCTGTTCTTTTTGTTTGCTGTCATCTAGGAGAAAAGTGGTGTGTCATTCACTCAGCTGCTACTCTGGGAGTAGATCACAGAGAAAACTAAAGTACCCTATCTTGGGTATCTTCTTGCAAAGATATTCTCACTTCATGTCTCAGAGGTATCTTTGCAACCAGCTGATGTGTATGTTCATCACCTTCCATCTAACAAGTTTTAAACCCCTCATGCAGCTCAGGTTCTAGGATTTAAACTTCCAGCTCTTGCTGAAATGGGTGGGTGGGTAAGCATCTATGTGCTTTTCAGCTGTGTCTGACCCATGTAACAGAAAACCTGAGCTTGTGGGGAAGAGGGCAAAGGTGTTGTTGTAGGACAAATACAAATCATTATTTTCTGCCAGTTAAGGACAGCAAAAGGAATCCACAAAGTAGGTCCGGTGACAGAGTTGGAGATATTACCACATACTTCCTTGATTTTGGGATAAAAAAAAAAATAGAAATCAGAGGAACAACTGTTTTTCTTTTCATTTAAACAGCACAATAAAATATGAACTCTGTGGAATGCTATGCAACTTAGGGTGATTTTTACCAGGAGTGGAGCTGCATAGGTTTGAGTTTCTTGAGCCTTGCACTGGATTTCTTTGTTGAGAAAATTATCATGTGGCTGCAGGATTTTAATAAACCTTTTTGCAGCTAAAATAAAACGTTGAGGTTTGATGGGAAAGCAGATTGAAGTGGAACATTGGTTACATCAGTAAATGTGCCTTATTCTCAATTGGCAGTGGTGAGTGTGAGTCAGTATGTTTGTTTCAGCCTCTAAAAATACCATATGTCTTTATAATTCCAAACAAGTCCTTAGGATGGACAGAAGGAGTGCTCTTCTTTTTTTTTTTTTTTTTTTTTTTTGCTTAAATATGGCATAGTGTCTGTTGTATATTGGATATCTCTGAGAACACACCAGCCCATATCCTGGTTGACCACTGCTGTCCACCTCATCAAAAAGAGTGACCTGACAAAGGTGTGACATTTCAGTTTGCTGTGAGGATGCTGGTCCTCTGCCTTGGGTTTGCAGGTGCTGGAGAACAAAGTCAGTCCTGGCATAAACGAGTGAGTTTTCCATTCAAGCTGATGGGAGTTGTCCTCATCTGTGCCAGGAAAGAACTCTAGAAATGCACTTGTGGGTAAACTCCTCACAGATTTTGTTTATCCAGTTTTGGGTAAACATGTTGTCCTAAAAACTACTGTGTGAGCCCAGCTTTACCATATGATTCAGTACCAAACTATGTGAAATTAGCCCTTTTTCTTTGGATCTCATGGGTTTGACCTGAGGATAAGTCTGAGGTATTTAATTTACTTGAATCCTAAAGTTTAGCAAAAATAAAAATTTTGTTTAAACCAACAAGAGTGCTTGGACAAAATACCTAACTTCTAGACTAATTGTTGGGATCCTGATTGGTTTCAGACCTTGAAACTACCAGGAATTCTAGTGGCCATCCTATATGTATTTTTCTGCTTGACTGATCTGCCCTAAAACTGTGAAACTTCTTTTACAATGAGAAGTCTTTTTTGAGTCCTAGAAGGAAAAAACCACCAGATCCCAAAACACACATATTTTGGTCTAGAGCTGACTTAATTTCTTCCACACTTCTACAAAACACATTTTATACTTTTTGTCCAAAATCTATTAATAACTTCAGCTTTCTGTATTCCGGCTGTAGCATTTAAATTTTTGCTTTAAATTTTTTTTTCTGCTTTTATGACTGTGAGAGGATAACTAGAAATATTTCATACACCTGTTGAACTGCACAGAGGGACTGTCAGAAGCATCATAGAGAGAATTCCTTATCCATCTGTAGAGCATTATGGAATATTGCACCCATTTTTGTCAGTACAGCTATATTTGAGCACAAAACATTTATTCATACAAGTGCTGAACTTAAAGGAACCAAACTAAAGATGAGGGCTGTTTCTAGTGAGTAAGAACTGTGAAAATAAACTGATAGAATTTAGAGTTCATTTACAGTACTCCCCATGTCAAATACATTTCTTCAAGTTGTTGAACCTTTTCTAACCCAGATAGTCCCAAATCAGCCTAGCCATGTTTACTTTAAGGTGTGCAGTGTTCATAATCAGATGCATAAAATTTGGCTTTCCTCTTGCAATGTAAACTTCCAGGACAGTCTCAGAGAAATTTGATAATGAGTTAACTTTTGCCCTAACCACAAACCTTTTCGTGGGTGCTTTATTCAGCTTAGTTGGAGAGTGTGGGCACATCTGGAAGAAAAGTTGCAAGCCATTTTTTCTCAGAGTATGTTGCAGCTCAGTTATGCTGTTTCTGCTCCTTCAGAATGCTCAGGTAGCACCACTGTTTTTCTGGGGGTGCAGCACCAGTAAGAGCAGATGCCATGGAGAGGGTTGTTGTACTTTGTGCCAGCTCTTTGCTCTTCTCTAATTGCACAGTGTTTGTCCCATGCAACCTGCAACACTATTTTTGCCTTTTTTTCAGCATTGTACTGAAATTTCAGTACTTGGAAATTGTCATGGGGTGTCAGATACTTATCAGATATTTGAGACCAGATAAGACTCATGAGAGGGTTAGTTACAGCACTGACAATTAATCTCTTCCCCCCAGTCCTGTGCTTTAATTTGGCCTTTTCAGGATGGTGTTGGCTGGTTTTGGTTGTGGTAGGATTGGTTTTGTTTTGTTTTAATTAGTCAGGAACATGGCTATAGGAAGTACTAAAGCTTTACTGGAGCTGTATGTGAAGGAACAAGCTATTGTCAAGGATTGTGGGAGGAATCTGCTCAATAAGCCAATCTATGGGTCCCTATGTGAGCTGATAGTACCCTTGTTAAAGCCCATTACTATGGGCCTGTCTTTCCTCCTGCTCTTGTCACTTGAAAAGCTCTAAAGCCATCACTCTTTATTTATCTGGGGTTAGAGAGAATGGGAAGAGCTGTTTCAAATCCCCAGGAAACACACTGAACAAAGGGTGTGATTCGCTAGGTCAGTCCAATGGCTTATCTCCTCTCCTGGCCGCTCCCAGCCTTTGGCCTTTATCAGTGCTTCAGGCAGCAGCGCTATCACTTGCTCAGGTATCTTCCTAAGTGCGGGGCTACATTGAGGGGCTGGGTGTTTCTTTGGCTAAAAAACCCAGCTGCTTTATACCTTGAAGCATGATTGTTTTTTGTAGCATTGGCTTTGTTTATTTAGCAACAAATGTGGCTTGCACCCAAGGCTTTATTCCAAATGTTTGCCTTGATGTGCTGGATGCCTGACAGCAAACATGCAAAAAGAGCCCTGAAGATGTGACTTGGAAACAGAATTAACTTCCCTGCAGGAGTTGCCTGAAGGAAGAAACAGCTAACAGCACAGGATCTGCTTGGAGTACAGCTTATACTTGGGAGCAGCAGGGAACACGGAGTTTTTTAGTGATTAGGTAGACTCAGTTCTCAGTGCTGGACACATAAAATGTCATTTTGCCTTTTTTAAAAAAAATTTTCCGTTATCTTCTCTGCCTATTTCAGGTTTGATTCATAGTGTGCTATATAACTGGCAGGCTCCTCAACACTTCCAGTGATAGAAACTGATAGGTGGTGGTGAGATGTGCTTGCAGGCATATGGATTTCTAATTTTAGAGAGTATGAATATCTGCATACAGAAGGCTTGTCCGTGGCTTTTGGAGGCATGGTAGGGGATGGTATTCCTGGATTACATGCTGTAGGAATCCTTACAGTGCTTGGGCTGGCTCAGACAGGATTCCAGAGACTCCACTCCTTCCAGGAATCTCTGGAGAGTGTAAATCAGAGAGACAGCATGAGCATCCTTACCAAGAATGAAGTGTGTGCACTGGTGCAGAGCAAGGGCGAGATTGTGACCTTTTCCTCTCTGTCCTTTTGCAAGCAGCAAAAACATTCTCTGCCTGTGTTCCAGGTGGGAGACTGAAGATGCTGGGTGATTTTCCGTGCTTTTATTCTCAGGAGACTCTCATTAAGTGTCTTTTTGATGTGTTTTTATTTAATAATGTAGTTATTCTGGGACACGGTTAATCCATTTCTGGTTTACAGTCAAAGTTGCTCAATGCAGAGTAAATAATACAGAGGTCTTCAAGAATCTGTTCTCCTGTGAATTTCCCTTCAGAGATCTTCCAAGCTTTTTTTAAAAGGGTTTTCAAGTTCCACCTTCTTGCCTGGGTTAATTTTGAATCTGTATAACAGGAATAGTGATTCTTTGTGGTCAGAGGACTAGCCTGGGTGATGTGCATGCCTCAGTTTCACCATGGAAAAAGGCTCCAGGGGGAAAGGTGCTTTGCTCTGCTGCTGTACACAGTAACAGAAGCTGATCCATTGAGCAGATGCTGAGCACAAATAGCAGAACTCCCTCCTGTCCAAGGGGTCTGCATGGTTGCTTTGCTTCACTCCAATGCCTCTTAAAGGCTGTTTTCAATGTTCAAGTAGGACTTAAGTACTGTAGTTCTTGCTGGTATAGCAGTGAGTAGGGTTATGGGTGAATCTTTCAGTAGTGCCAAGAGACAGTAACTTTGCTTTGATGGATCTGGTGGGTTTATTTTTAGTCTTATGAGATCTTTCTTGCTGTGATGAGAATAGATGGAACTTTGGCTTCGAAGTCATGGTAGCTTGTCTGAAGTGTTTCTATGCTGCTTCATTTCTTTCCCTGTCTTCATTTAATGTGTCACCACAACAAGCTTTTAGTGAGGCACTAATTAAAGATTACTATTTGATTGTTTCAGTCACTGGTTTCTTCTTCTTGGATTTGGAGCTAAGGAAATAAATTTCTCCATGCTATCATCTGATGCATCTTGCAGAGTCATCTTTATAGCACTTTAAATAGGGATGCTCCTGCAAACTCCCGCTTGCTTTAAAATACTTCAGAGGCTCAGTTCAGCCATCAGAAAACCCTCTTGAATCCTGAATTGTTTTTGGGCTTCTCATTGTTGTGTCCCTACAGACTTGGTAGCATTGAGATGTCCAGCTCTCCCACCTCCTTGATTCTGTCACGTAGCCTGTGTGGTGGGCGGCAGCGCTGGGGCGATCCCGAGCTGCCTTAAGCAGGCAGTCTTGCAAAAGCTCTCAGTTTGTAGATTCCTCCCTTCAGTAGCAGTAAAATGCTGCTGCCTCACATACCATGGATACCTGTCTATCCACTTAGAGCAACCAGATAGTGTGCTTTATGGGTACAAAGGTCAACTGGACAGGTTCATGAAAGAGAAATTAATTGAGGGTGACTAAATAGATAAAAAGGAGTCTGGCACAGGAAGTCTCTGATCCTCAAATGGTTGGCTGCTGGGAGACTGCCAGGAGGTATCGTATGTGCTCACTCAGTTCTTCTGCTCCTTAGAGATCTGCTCTCCACCACGACTGGGGGACAGGCTATTGGGATAGGTGGTTTGTTCTGAGACAGCGTGGTAGATCTTATGTTTTCATACATAACCTCCTTCTCCACAAGAGAAAGTATTACAGCATGAGCACCTGTTTTAAAAAGCTGAGAGCTTGTTCCTGGAAGGATTAAGATGTAAGTCTGAAGGACCTGATCCTGACATGTTCTTTATTTTGGAAGCTGGCTCTCTCTCAAACCCAAAAATGTCAAAACTTCACCTGCCTTTGGGGGTCCTATTCTCTCTGGTGCAGTCAGAAAGGTGAAAGGATAAAATTTACATGATCAGGTAAACCAGGAAAATGGCTAATTTGAGAATGAAAAATATTTGTCCTTAATTTTTACTGTTGTTGCCAGGATCAGTACACTAGTCTAGCTGTTGCAATCCAGGCCTAGCTCCTGGCTGGACAGATCCTGTAGGAAGATGCATCTTCCCAGAGTGCCATGGCTGTGTGTGTTGAACCCATAGGTGCAGCCTAAAGCCAGGAGCTTGTGTAGGTTTCCACAGCCTCGCTGAGATACCGCAGCGGCCTCAGGGCCCTGGTTAAACGTTAACAGCCCGCTGCCAGCAGTGTGTCTGCAGGGCAGCGAGCAGGTACTAGTGGCTGCAAGTTCAGCATGCTCTAATTGGCAACACTAACCTGCCTTGGCATGCTCTCAGGTGTCTGTTTCACCCCTTTACAGCTTACTTCAGGACTGCTGCATGTTCCCCGTGTTTGTGTTGTCTTAAGTACGTTGGGGGTAATTTGGCAGGCTTAACTCTCTCCCTGACTGTGAATTTGCCTTTATTGTGTTAAAATATTCTGAGGCAGAGATGTAGTTTGCTTTTGCCCTTAAAATTCAGACAGCATTAGACTCTGATCTTACACCAGATGAACAGTCTGTCTTACATGAGCTCCTTACATTTTGGAGGCATTTATAGCTGGTTGAATTATTCCTGTGCTGGTTGATGTGACTCGGAAGTGGAAATGCCCAGTGAGCTCATGTTAACTTTTGAAACCTGACATGTTAATACACTACCTACTTAGGTGCTTAATTAGCATAGTAACTAAGTAACCAGGCTGCAAGTAAGCTGTGTCTGAGCTGGCATCCCGTCAGGAGTGGGAGCAGGCACTGTTAGTGGCTGCTCGACTGGCAGTGAGTGAGGCATTTCTCATGGAGAGAGGGTTTTCTCTCTGAGTTAATGAAGCCTGCAACGAAGTCAGCAAATCTGGCTGCTGGGCTGGGAGCTCCCAGGCAGCCAGTACAGGTAGGAGCAGGAGCTGTAGGACACCTGAGGGACTACTCCATCTGCCTCCCTACCTACCAGCTGTGCCGCTGGATGAGCTCAGGGACACTTAGGCACTGTGCTGGTGCTGGGCTCTTCACTTCTGGGACTCTGTGCCAGGTTCCCTGACTGCTGCTGCAGCTGCTTGTGCACCATTCAGAGGCTCTGTGACATGTTAGATTAGGGCACAGCCCATTGGGCAATTGGACTGGATGGAGCTCAACTTCATTGTGACAGTTGTCCTTAAGGTCTGTTGCTATCGTGCTGTGGAGACTTGTGTCAGTGCTAGCCTTGGGACTGGGAGCCACAGAGCATTGCAGCAGTGCCTGGTGACCAGTTCCCAGTCAGAATTGGGCAGAATTTGTGCACAAGAGAGTCTGCATGAAACTTCCTTGAAGGTGGTGGAAGAATTTTTTTCTCACCAGCTTCCACCTAGACCAAACACTTCATAAAGGCCTCATGTATGTGTTTGAAAGGGTCAGTGTGTCAGAATTAAATCATCTTGAGAGAAATTTATCCAGCTACAGTGCCTTATACACCTCTCGAATTCTGTTTAACCTCTTAAATAGTTGTGCAATACCTTGGCCTTGTGCATAGGGGAGAATTTCACCTGGTGTGAACAGGTCTAAAGGAACGTGTGTGATCCTGTGAAGCAGGCAACACGTAGGGGTGATTTAATCCCCCACTGAAATACAGCCACAGCAAACACCTTTTCACTTCCAAGAGGAAATGAAGAGGAATATCCAAATATCCACTTGAAAACTGAAGACATGCTTTTAGCAAGGAAACTGTAATGACAGAAATAGCATTCCAACCTGGATGCCTGCTGCTATGGAGTAATGAGGTATTGTGGATGCATCACCTAGTGTCTCTGTTCCTGGGTTTCCCTCTCTACAGGATGTGTGACATTTCTCTTGCTTGCGTGAGGAGCCTGGGATCGCTTCAAGATGGTGGAGTTGCTCAGCAGGAGAGTTATGTGCCACTACATTTCCTGTTCAAATGCATTTCCTCCCATTATTGACTGACAAGGAGGAGGAAGGGAAATTTTCAGAAAGGCTGAAAATGAGCCTTAGACAGCTGCTTTCCAGATTGTAGAGAAAACAAAGATTTTTTTTTTTTTTTTTTAATCTTCTCAAAAGCATGTGTTTGCCCGCTGCCACTGCATTGTGTAAAACCTAAATGTGCCAGAGGTTTTTGAGGGACCAGTGAAGAAAGCAACTTGGTGTGGGAGCTGCCTCAGCAGGAACTCTTGTAACAAGCAAGGGTTAAAAATTGCCTGGGGAAGGCTGAAGGTGACAAGAATAAGCTCATGTGGTTATGCCACAAGGAAACTTCCAGCCCCCATGGCTGGACTGAAACAAAAAAACATTTTTGTCGCTTTTCTCTCTGGCTCACTGTGGGAGCATGGGGCTGTGGAAGGGCTGAATAAGGTGAGAGAGATGATCTTGTTGTTAAGTGTTCTAGCTCATTGGGCTGTGCCTTTAGTGTGGTGTTGTATCACCATGAGTTTTTTTGGGGAGGGAGTTTGTTTTTTGGTTGCTTGCAAAGGACCTGTCTTGAAAACAGCTGTCTGCTGGACAATGGAGTACTAAGCATGGCAGGCTTGGAAACAGAAAGGAGTCTTTTGAACCAAAATGTGCAAATCCTGTGATCTATGCAAGTGGAAGGGAGAAATGTGGAAATGCTAGCAGGTCAGATCAATCTCTGACACAGTCCTGCATCAAATGCCTTTTTTCTTTTTCCTTTTTATTTTAATTTAAAAAGAAAAGATTTAAAGCTGTACTAGTTGCTGAAGTGAGTTTGCTGTTGTGGTTTTGGTATTTTTTTTTTCATAGGCAGTACAAAAAGAAATGAAAAGCATTAACAGCCTTGCAAGGTCACTGGGACCTGAGCAGAATTATTAACCAGTTCTCTCTCTGTCAGGCACTCTGTATTCACTGTATCACAAGCTTGAAGCCAGACCTTATTTTACTAAGCAAAAAATGGTCCTTTTGTTGCTGTTTTTCCCCTAGTGTCATCTCTCATGGTTGCCAGGGAAACCAGTGTGTATCCTTTCAGCATAGGTTATTGGGCCTCAGGAAGGAAGTGCTCCAGTGCTGGCCTGCTATTTTTATAGAACCGTTACATAATACAATCTATTAAAGCTTCCTCTCGGTGTTTTATGGCACAAAGGGGAAATTAAGTTTGATGACTCCTAAATGTTTGATGGAGGATGTCAGGTGACTTCTGGATTGTTTTGTGCTCGCCGCATAGCAACAATATTTCTGTGTGCAATTCAAGAAGAACAAATATACATTAGTGCCCTGGGCAATATTTGCCTGCATGCAGATCACCAGAGGAAATTGAATTCTTAGCAGAGCAAGTACAAACAGCGTAAAAGTGCAGGGTGCTATCAGCTAGGGAGAGTGTGAGAAGGCAGAGCAGTTGATGTTTTAACAGCATAAGGAAAGGAGGCTTAAAGGAAAATAATATTTTTCTTTCCCATATTCTATTGTACTGCACAGAAACTGGGAGGTGCCACAATCCATTGGCAATCACCATATACATCTGCAACATGTATATTGTAGTAACTCTTTACTGACACTGATTTCTCAGGATTTAGTGCTGTGAGAGAATGGGGATTGAAGCTTTGGCCTCACAAGCCTTGATTCTTTTCAAGTAAGAGAAAACTGTATAGAGTCAGTGGTGTTGGTTATATGTGAAACTTGAACAGCTCCCATGTATATTCCCCTCTTAGGTATGTTTCACATGCACACTGACTGCCCAAAGATACATTTAAAAAGGAATCATCCTGAGTTTAATACCTGCCCAGGAAGAAATCTCTGCTCAGAGACTGAGGGCTCACGGTTCCTTCATCCCCTTCTTGTCAAGGTCAGATCAACACTGTGTCTTGACTGAGCCATAGCTCCAAGTGAAAAGGTTTAGCATGCAGATGAGTTGCTGTGAAATAACATTACTGCACAGCCCTTGCTCCAGGGGAACTGTCCACGTACTTGCACTTGGCCTGCACCAAATATGAGATAATTCAAGCCAGATTAGCCATCAGTGTCTGTTTTTTGTCTATTGCACATAGAAATGTATGATTTTCATAAGTTTTTGAGTTGCCAGTATGACAACTGTGTTGTACTTCAGCCCAAATTTAACATGGATCTGGAGTTTCTAATATGGATGACGTGCAATCAGAGGTAGCTTTGTGCTGAATCCTCAATGCTGTCCTTTGAAAGAAAGGAAATAATGAGACTATGAGTGGCAAGGTTGCAGGCTTTGGAAAGAACAGGAAAACATACTTGCAAAAACCTAAAATATGGGGGGCTGAGCTGCCTCCTGATCTTTACTACTTGTGAAAGAAAGATGTAATTTCCCCTTGAAACTGAAAGCTGCCTAGAGAATATAACTTAATTTCTATGCAAGCAGAAATCCTGTTAAAGCTGAGAGTTGTAATTCAAACATTTGCATTTACAGAAGTAGCTTCAATGATATTATGCACTGCACTGGAGGGAGATTCATTGCTGCTTTCAACTGTCCCTGCTTATTTTGAAGATAGCACTGCTCTTCCAAAACAGCAGGGACAAAGGGAAGAATTTTCAGTTGCTTGCAACCCTTTGCAAGTAGCAGAACACCTTCTGTGCCTGTAAAGTCTGTGCCATACCATTCAGGAGGACATCCAAGATGATCCCTTCTGGGGGAATTACTTGGTGTGACTAGGTGAAAACAAAGGGGAAAATTACAAAAATTCAAGTCTTGGTGCTTTGCTCCTGAGAAATAACAGGAGTTTGATTCACAACAAAAAAAACCCCAAACCAAAAAACAAAACGGAAAAAAACAGAGAAACCCCAAACCAGACCTGCTCCCCCCACCCCTCAAAAAAACCCAACCAAAAATCTGCATTTTTGACCAGGAGGTTATATAGGACTCAGAGGATGCAAGATTTTACATGTCCCAGAGGAGGTGTGGAGGAGGAACCAAAGCTCAGTAGAGTTTTACTAGGTTTCAGTCAGCATGTGTGCAGCACACTGCTGTAAATCCATGGCCATGATTTAATGTGAAGATTAGAGCTTGCTAGGAATTTTCCAAGAAAACATTTTTTTCATCAAAACTTTTCATGGAAACTTGTTGCTTTGGATGAAACTTTTGCGTGGAAAAATTTCTGTGATCTGGCACTGAGTTCCTGTAGAAAGCCAGAGCAGAGAGCTCAGAATAGCCAGTACCCTGGAGGGTAAAGCTTTTCCTGGGAATGCAGGGGATGTCTGCCAAACATGAGGTCTTGATTCTCAGGTTCCTGTTCCTTCACTGTTACGAGCTCTGACTACTGGGCTTTTGGCTGTCCTGTGTGGATGCCTCTTTTTCACAGGAGGGGTTGGAGGGTACATCTCTCACTCTGTCTCCTTTTCTTGTGTACTAGTGCAGAAGAATTTGTTGTTGTAATCCTAAAAATGTTAGCAGGACAAGAAACAAGCTTCCCACCCTGTCCTAATGATGTATTTTTGTGTGTTCCCATCATCCACAGTTTCTGTTGTCCTGTGGCACGTTTGTAGGCTGTGGGTCAGGCGGGCTTCAATCTGCCCAGTCCTGATCACTCAAACTGGGGGCCTGGCTGGAGAAGTTGGGTGGTTACCCTTCTGCATCACTGCTTGGACTGCCTCTGCACTGGAAGTGGGCTCTATCAGGACCATTTCCCAGCTTCAATCTGGACCAGACATTTCAAATAGGTCTCCAGACATTCACCTAATCTCAGCTTTGAAAATTTTTCTATTTTATTGGCATTTCCAGTGTAAGTCATAGCTCCTCAAAGGAGCAGGCTTTGGAGGCCCTGAGCTAGGTGAATAGATTAGCTCCAGCTGGTGATAATTTGTCTTGATCCTTTTAATTAATCCTTGATTTAAATAGAATGGAACAAGTTCAGGAGAACATGCTGAAGTACCTTTCTAGCCTAGGAGGTATGACTTCCTTGGGCAGGCAGGAGACCAGTTTGAATCCTCACTGATCTGGACATTGAGGGCATAGTAAATAATGTTATTTTCAATTAATTGCTCTTTTCCCACTACTTCCCCCAGAGTTATGTCTATGATTTGAGACAACTTGTTAAAACCACAACTAACTTGCAAAACTTTTGATATTGATGAAACAGTAATTTCTGAAGGAAATTGAACTAATGAGTATGTACATTTTAATGCTCCTGTGCCCAGTGACGACAGAGTGAAGCAGCAAAGGATAATGGAGAAGATACTTCCTGTGTTTGCTTTGAAAGCAGTGATGTATAAAAATCCATGTTAGTTTTCAGAAGGAACCTCTGGTGGAAAACAACTGTGGGCAAGAACGTGCAAAATGTAGAGCTAGAATTATCTCACTTTGTCCTGTCAAATGTTAAGCCAAACAGGAAGGTTTATTTTTCTCCCTTCTTTTTTTTTTCTTTTGGCAACTACTTCCCCAAGCTTCCTATGGGGTGGAAATGGGCAATAAATAGCAGGGTATCTAATGGCATCATTCCAGGCCTCCCAGCTACTGGTGCTGGCAAGGAAATGGCTCTCCTTTTGCTTCCTTCTTATTTTTAGAGCGCTGAGTTTTCAGGGGGTGGAGGGAGGGTCGGCTATTATCAGTGAGAGTCAAACCACAGTGGCTGCCTTCCGCAGGGCTCTCACCGCCCTGCCAAACTGGAGGAAGTTGGACTTGTATAATTCACACCACCAGCGGTTTTGCCTTGTAAGAGAGACTTCCTTTAAGTCTAAAATACATTCACATGCAGGCAAAGCTGAACCCTCTCGTTCTTACAGGACCCCTGCTTTAAATATGTCCACATTTTTGTCTTCTGGCCTCTCCTTTTTTTTTTTTTTTCCCCTCATTGCCACTTCTTCAAGTTTAAAAATGCTCACTGGAGAGATGAATTGCAAACAGAACCAATGTTGCTCTTGGAAAAGTTGCTCAAAGAACAAGCCCTGGAGAACAACAGGCTGCAAAAACAGTCTTCTCTGTGATTTGATGACTTCCATATAAAAGTGATCTTCTCCAAACTTCTATTTTGAGCTTTGTGTGTTTGAAGTTTATTTTTTTTTTTTTTTTTTTAGAATTGTCAGTCATGCAAACTGTAGAAAATACAACTGGGTTTACTAAAAATCAAGGGGATTTGTTTGTCATGAGGTGATAAAAAGAACCAAAAATACAAAAAGCTGTTTCCAAGTTTGGGAAGTAAAGCTTTTCCTCCTGTGAAACTTTAGACACTATTCTTAGTTTTTGCACAGGGGTGCTTTATTTTCATTTTAAATTTGTATGCCAGCTCAAATAATTCAGAATTCATTCACACATGATAGGCTTCTATTTGGCTGAGGAGCAGAACTTTAAACTAGAGAAGTTCAGCTTGGTTTTGATTTTGACATGAACATTTCAAACACCCCTATTTCTACAAACTTCATATGAGAACACTTTTTTTTTGGTGCACTTTGTTGCATATCCTGGACTTAGAGCAATCATGGCTGGAAGCTTTGATCTGCAGCAAGTCCCCTGGGTTGCTCCTTCCCCAAAGAGGACTCAGGTATACTAAATTCTTTCTGACAGCTTTTCCAAGGTTGTTTCCTGGCTGTTGGTCTCAGGGTGTAGCATACACCTTCTAGTAGGGAATGCTGTGGAGATACCCTGGTCTGAGATGTGTTCTTCCAGTCTGGATGCAAATGCAGGCTCTGAAATTTCTCCTAGCAAAGGAGAGACTGATTCCCAGGCTAGATCTGTAACTTTACCTGAAGCCTTGAGGCACAAAGCAAGGTGTGATACTCGATACCAGAGGAATGGGTAAGGGAAAACCAGAGCAGAAATATCTGCTTGTACATGTTCAAATTCTGTTGGTCCAGGTTGCACCATGAAGTTTAATCATGGGTAGGGATCTTTCAAATGTGGCCTTGGTGGTTTCTGAAGAAAAATTTCATAGTCATGAAGGAGTCTCCAGGTGGTTTGCCAGGTCTGTGCTAACTGAGCTAGCTCCCTGTGCATGTGTCAGTCTGGGATTTGGCAAGACCTTAGCTGAAACACAGAGTTTTCCAATCACATGGCTCCAGAAGAATGGTTCCATTATCCACAGTACCTTGTTGTTTCCTATAGTTCTTGATGCAAAGACTGAGGAGGTCCCCAGGACTGGCCAGCCTTGGAAAGTCATGGTGCTGAATTGATAGTGCAAGTTTGTTTTCACTTGTGCTTGGTGTACTGTTGTGGGAATGTGGACTTTAACCAATGAGTTTTACATAATTTGCACTTGAACTCCCACAGAGGTTCAGTTTGAACCTAAGGACAAAGTAATTTCTTCTTTTGTGTTAGGATACTTTTGTACAAGCCTATGCATTCTACTCTGTGTGAGGTTATTTTTCTTTTTGCCAGATAAAAACATCCTCAGATATGAACAAGCAAGAATATTGCCACAAAACAATGATTTATTACTTTTATTTTGGTGACAAAACAGATTAAAGAACCTTATTTATCCTGAGACCACTGAATATGTGCTGTAAAAAAATCTGTTGCCCAAGTGCCACTTTGATTTCTGGAAGAATGCAATCTAATTACTCTGTCATTGCACTAAAATACTCCTATTTGTGCATTTTTCTTCATTCATTTGGGTTCCAAGAGGACCTTTTCTCTGAGCAGTTTGATGCTATGAGTAGGTAAGCATGATAAATCCATTATAAACTTGCTTTACACTAACTTATGATGTTCTGCTCTTTAGAATATATTAGAGACAGGATTTAATAGTATTCTGTCCTTAATTCTCATTCCTATCCACTCTATAATAGTCTTTCGGAATGTCTAAATTGCTTTTTATTACAGAGTTTGTGAATATCCATAGTGAAATATTGCTTCTATCAAAGGCTCATTTATGATGTCAAGTTTCTCGTTATAATGAGATTTATTTGACATATCTTTAAAGGTTTAAGGGCTCTTCCCCCTCTTCCTTTTGTCCCCAAGAGTCCAGGTTTACTGATATAAGGCATGATGTTTCCTGAGTGATAACATTAAACGTATTATCCTCCTGGTGTGCTTGAATAGGAATTGTGATAGGGAAACCCTTTTGGAAGTACCTAATAAATCTCTTATCACTGTGTACATGGGTGCTGAGACAAGGAGACTTGGGCTGAATCATGTTTAGGGATAAAGTGTATTTTTGATATCCATGGGCCATTCTGAAATATGGTGCAATTTATTAAGTGATTTCCTGGCTAATTTCATGCCAAACACGAGGTGTGTTTTTTCAACACAGATTAGCAAAACATGATGCCATATAGGAAATGCAGCTTTCTGTTGAATACTGTAAGTACAAGGATAAAATGCAGCATATGTGGCTTAACTCTGGCTGCTGAACTAAATTATCTCTATATAGTGAGCACTTTAATGACCTCCAGGGTGAAAATATTTACTGTTTCAAAACAAAGAAAGGAAAAATAGTTATGATTTTTCTCCCCTATTGGGATGACCTGAGCTCATTCAATAAAGCTGTATTTTACAGAACATATAACTTGGCATGGAACTGTTAAATCTCTTTTAAATATATCTTTTTTTGCCTTCTATAAAAACTGCTTTATGTGTAGGCATCACAGCCAATAGTTAAGCTCAGATATTTACCACAGGTATCATTTGCTCTTCTAACAGGCACAGTGAGACTTTGAGGGAAGTACTGTGAAAGATGATTTATTTTCACACTATTTAACACCACAGTCCTTATCTTTCCTTAGAAACAGGGTCTGAACTTTCTCCAAGTGGAAATTTTCTGCTAAAAGATGAGTCTTAAACTGTTAAGTTTTAAGTAATAGTCTTAAACTATTAGTTCCCTTAAACTAGGGAGGCAGCAGAGGAAAGAACATAAAAATAGTGTCACTTAATCCTCACTGATGTCGTTCCATTAGAACTCATGGGATTTGACTGCTGAGAATTTGTCCCATTAACAGTAAAGTCCCAGCCCAACATGTGTTTGCTCTGAAAATCCCATCCTGCTGTGAAGTGGCTGGGCCAACACATTTGGCTACCTCCAACACTCAGCTGCAGTTTGGGGTGGCTTGGACGTTAATTTATGAAAAGAGAATGGTCATCCATGAAACTGGGATCCATATTAGGGACTAGAGACAGCACAGTTTCTTGCTCTGATTTTTTTTATCTTAATAATTGTCTACCATTTTCAGTTTGGTAGTTTTGATGGAGGTTTGTAGGCTGGGGTTGTGAGCAAAATGGAGGTAAAAGTTGCATTGAGGAGGTCAGACAAATCTCATTTTAAAGTATTAAAACTTGTAGATTCTGATGTGCACAGTTTTTGACAATTTGAAAACTAGCAGATACTAAAGGACGTTTCTGCCCTCGTAAGGAACACAAATATTATTATATCTTCTGAGAGACATAAAGTCTGATGGGATATTACCATGTTTGCATCCAATATATACATTCACCTTCTTTAAAAGTGGAGCTTCTCTAAGATTTGGAAAATCCTGCATGCAGCACCCTTGTGTGAATTTTTCATGTCTTTCCCTATAATAAAAAACAAAGACAACCCTTGGGTGTGTCCAGAGATCTCAGTGACCTGAAAAAAGAACAGATTTATACTGCTATAATTTATTTGAAGCCTTGTCATCTGACTTTAGTTTTGCAGTGAGATGCTAATCTCCTCAGATCTTGTGTACTGTTAGTACATGTAAAAAGCTGTCCAAAATGTTGATATCAGCATTGTTCCATGACGTTTACAATGAATATTTCAAAACATATTTGCACTAGTTTAGAATAAGTTTTACAAATTGATTTCAACCTTTGCAAGTAATACTATGAAAAAAAGCCCAGGATAAATATTTAGGATTTTGATTCTTGGATGTGGGCAGGACAATGTGAACCAAGCGTGTAATTATAAAGTAAAAAGGTGGAAGTTCTGTGTGTTGAAAGGGGCTTTTCCTGTGGGGCTGGTTGGTTAATTTGGTCAAAAGTCTGTGGGATGGGAGAAATAAACTTTCTGACGAAATGAAAAGCTTAAATGAAAACTTTCCACTTGGGTCGAGTTTCTAGGCTGTCTTCAAAAAACACTAAAATTTACTGAACTGAGAAAAGGACTTAGTTGCCAAAACCAAACAAAATTTAACTCTGCATGTAGACTGGAAACTCCAATTAAATTGGAAATTGTTCATTTTCCTAAAATGATTTTGTGTGGGTTGGGAAGTGGGGGTATAATTTCCTGACCAGCTCTAACACAGGCTTGCAGCACTGCTGCTTTTTATACTTGCAGGCAGCCGGAACTGGTGACTAAGGTTTCGCTAATAGTGCAAATTCTAAGAGCTGGTTGTTTGTGAGCATGTAATTGACCTTTGCTGGCAAAGTGATGCAGAGATAAGGAAAGGGAAAGGAGAGATTTCAAGTCACTTCTTTTCTCCAGTTCAGAGGAACACACACCAGTGCTGCCTCTTCTTTTAAAAATCTTTTAAGCGCCGTCTGTAGTAATTATTTCAGTAGCACATAAGGCAATTGCATGTCCAACAGTGCCTGCTTCATTGCATAGGTAGGAACACAAAGTTATTCAGCAAACATTCAGTACTGAGGAGGCTCCTTATCTGCAGTGATGATAGTAAACATAGAGTTTTATATAGACAAGCTGTGTCCCTAATTCCTTACTATCCATGGATTCAAAGCAGGCTTTTCCTGAGCAGTCTTTAGGAGATGAATCAAACAAAAATACATAGCAAACCAAATTTCTCCCTGCCTGCCACATTATTTGTGTTTTCTTAGGAAGTGGGTTTTCTTCTCAAGTAGAAAGTATCAATCTATCTATGACAAATGTGGGGAAAAAACTGAGAATATTTTTTTCAATCCAATCAGGGATATGAATACATGCACCTTAGGTTCTGAACCAGGATTTCCACCTTGATTTGCACCACCCAAAATTTGGTAATATCAAATGAAAACTTGTTTTTTTGGGGGGAAGAAGTTCTTTAGTGCTTTAATGCTTGCCATCACTGGCAATTTCCACACAATTCCTGACTTTGTCCAGTGACTTGATGTAGCTGAATGACACCTGAGTTAAGTGTAAAGCTGCCAAGCGCAGCACTTGCAACTGTGCTTTGAAGGGTGGTGGTTTCCAGCCTGTAGATGTCACTGGGACTGAGAGACATGCTGAGGTTTACCAAGGGGAGGAGAAATAAAGTTTAGACAGGGGAGGGGAGGAAACCTTCTGCTGCAGCCATTTGTTATCATAAATACCCCAAATATTTCTCAGCTGAAGGAGCAGCAAAAGATCCAATTCTGCCTTCCCATAGACTTCTTTGTAAGTGCTCCATCCATGGCAGCATCCACAATGGCTCTAGTGGCTGAGGGAGGTGTGTGTTACTGCCACGTGGCAGCGTTGGTATTGTTTTATATCCCTTGCTGATATGGCTCTTTTATGTTCAATTCTGGCCTGGATTTTTTTGGCAATACGTCCTGAAGGCAGTGTGTGTTGTACAGGAGCAGGGCTGGTTTTCCTTCCATGGCACGAAGGACTGAAGCATCTCTTTGGAGTGAGAAGAAGGAAGGACAATTCTGAGGTGCTGAATGTCCTTTGCCTGTGTTGAAGTCAGCAGTGGCAGAGCCTTCCTTGTGCTCGTAGGGCTGTGCCCAGAGAGCATTTTCATGTCAGCATGGCAAAGGTAGGAAGTGAGAACAGGCTGTTTTTCTCATTGTGTTTATTCAGCCGTCTCTCGTTTCTGAGGAGCGGGTTCAGGAGCAAGGTACCGCGCAGTCAGCTTCTCAACTTGCTGATGTTTGCACTCGCCTTCCCCTGTGACTCATTCCAAACACATCTCGTTCATTCAGGAGGGTAATTTTCTATTTCCACTTTGGTGCACTTCTCCTCCTCCTCCTCTGCCCCCTCCTTCCAGATCTAAAATGTCCTGTCAGCTGCTGTTTATCTGATGGTTCAAATGTCCATGCTTGGTTTCTTTTTCCCCGTCGCTACGGTTTCTCCTTCCGTTCCAAAGGCTGTTTTAGTTGTCATTTCTATTCCCCTGTCAGCAGCATTCTTCATCGTCTCTGGCTTGGGCAGTCTGTCTACATCGTTTTCTTTAGAGGTGTTTTTGTGCTAAATGAGTGCCTCCTAGGAAGCCCAATGTAGCATAGCATAATTAAGTGACAATATATGAGGTGCCAGTCCTTTACCAGGCAGTTAATGACTGGCTGGAAGATTTACAGGCATGAGGTAGAGTCAGAGGAAATTTAGCACTCCAGTCTGCAGTTAAATGATAGGTAGAGGACATTTGAACGCTCCTATTTTCCAAAGAAATACTAGTTTAAACTTAGCCAGTGGTCAACTTGCTTATTTCTTTATTAAATTGAACAATTGTTAAACTTACCAAGTCTGGAAGATTTTACATGATACCTTTTTCTCAAGGGCAAGGTTATCTTGGGATGTCTTGATGAGGTGGAGAGTGGCAGCAGGCTTGATTCTAATTCCATATCTTCCAGTAATTATGTGGCTACATCTGGGAAGATTTTACATGGGGTTCTCACTCTTTCCCCTCTTCATTACTTTAATTGTAATGTAGTGTACACTCATGATCTTCCCAAAATAGCCAGTGTATTTTTTATCCTTTATGCCTACAAGCTGTGCCTTAGCATTGTGCTCTGGAGGCCTCGCTTCCTGCTTCATGATCCATGTCCTGATGGCTCAGGCAGGACAAGGAAAAGTGTTCCCTACCCCTGCTTTTATCATCTTCAGATTCTACCTTTTTCTAGCCACAAGTCTGTGATCCAGCTCTCTGGCAACCCTTCTCAGCTTGCAGAAGTAAAGCACAGGGATGTCAAAAATTTGCTTTGTTATTTTTAAGTGCCTAGATATACTGTAAATGGATAAACGTATCTCATTCTCTATTTGCCCCTTCCCCAGCCCACATGGAAAGAAATATGAAGTTTATTTACCTTGGTTTGGATCTCACTTTACATATCTGAAACGTTTCCTGTGGGTTCTACACTTTTAAGCATATTAAATATGAGTTTTCAAGGCCAGGGTGAGTTTTGCTAGCAGGGCTTGTGGGAAGTGCGGGCGTGTGGCACACAGAACACAGGCTGAGGGATATCTGTTCACATTCATCTCTTTAAAACATGAAGGGGAAAAACCACTATCTTTGGATCAATGTCTGCAAGATTATTCCAGGGTAGGGTACCAAATCCTTCTACTTTTTTTCTTTTTTTCTCTAGCTCCCTTATGTTTCTACTCAGGAATTTTTTTTTTCCCCTTTCCCTTCCTCCCTCTTTTTGGTAGCAGATTACTGTGGCCACTAAGAGGTACTGTTGATACAGCTCTAGTTACCACAGTTTAGTTGCTGAAATAGAGATCTTTTTGTGTGCTCTTTGCATATTTGAGCTGCTCTTTCATTGTATCCTTTTGCTGGTTGTTGTTTTTGGTTTTTGTTTTACTGTATTTTTGCTTTAACTGAGTAGGCTGTTTACATTAGCTTAAACATTCACTTAGCTTTATGCCATTCAGCTTCATGCCCATGTACAAGGCAGGTGAACATCAACACAGCTCCAGTTTTCCTTTCTTGCTTTACTCCTGTTTTGAGTGACAGTTTTTGGAGTTGTGCAGAACAGGTTTGCCTCAAGGGCTGCATTTGTTCAAGCAGTGAGGTGAGCACTCCTGGGTGCTGGGTTTTCCTGCCATCCCCAGCCGTGAAGCTTCACCTTTAAGAAGGTTTTGTGGGATGTGCCAGGCTTTTTGGTGCACCTGTGAGGGTTCCCCAACAAACTGAGTCTAGATTTGTTATTAAATTAATTTGTAATTAAATTTGCCATAAGGTATATATTAAATATATCTTGGTGCTGCTTTTACTGGGCACACCAGAGATGCCTGGAGAGCATTTCCTTGGTTTTAGCTCATCTTTGCCTCTTTCTATTTGTGAAGTAGTCCACTTGAAATGATACTTGGTAAATTTCTGGTGTTTTATGTTAAAGAGTATTATTTTTGTCTTCAAGTTTACTCTCTGAATTCCATGTGAAAAGGAAAAAGAAGCCAGAATCCAAATGAATGTCTCCAGGAAATACTTCTATTATGGGAAGAAGTTGGGATAGTTTCAAAAAATTGAAGTAAAGATGTTCATAAGGGTTTAGTAAACAGAGTTTTAGAAAGTATTTTCAGGTTTTTCAGGTGTCACCAACTTCCTATTGAAACATGCCCCAGATTTGGATACATGCTGGTATTTAGATACCGCAGTCCTACAGAGTCCAGTGACAAAGTGTCTTGCAGATTTTGCGCATGTTAAGAACCTCCTTCTTCTTCCCTTCTCCCATCTTATATTTATGGGTGCCTATATTTAAAGAAAATTTTGTACTGCCAGCTCTTAAAGTAAGGGTAAATTGCTGTGGATCTCTGCTTTCATCCAAGCTGAACCTGTTTCTCCCACCAGCATATCCTGTGCCTTTTGCTTTTCCACGTCACACTTCTGAATGCTTTAATTTAGCATCAGCCTACCTGCATTCATTTTGAGTTGCCATTGTGAGGTTGTCACATGCCGTGATGGCATTTTTTCCTTTACTGCATGATCATGAGCAGCATCTGACCCTCCCGGGGAGTCAGACACTCAAAGGAAGTGGGTCCAAATGCACGTCTATTTATTTGCCAAGTGTGCACACGTGTATATCGCTGCCCTCTCCTGCATGGAACAGGTACTGCTCCAAGATGTGCCTCAGGCCATTTTATTGAGAAAGCAAGGGCTGTGTCAGCCTCCTGCCAAAGGAAAAGGATCTTGTGACTTTAGCCTGGGAGATGATCCTGTTGTTTCTGCGAAGTTTAGGATGTCTATGGTGAGCGCTTTAGAGACAGCATGGCCAGATCTGAAATCCAGAGAAGTTCAGTGCATGTTTCCACGAAATTTAGAGTCTTTTGAACAGAGCTCATTTCTAGTTGCAGCTGAAAAGGGCATTCAGAAATCTGGGTGCTCTTTGTTACTTTTTGGAAAGTTAGCTATTTATTGCCATTTTTCTGTAGGACATTGTTGAAACCAACTGAGTCATGGTGCCTGGAAAGGTCAGGAGGCATATTGAGTAGCAACAGAAAGTTAGGGGTAATCATGGCAGAAGCAGAAATTGTGTTTAGTTCTGAGGCTATGAACACAACAGCTGTGTGAGAGCCACAGGACAGGGAGCTCCTACAAGGCAGTGCCAAGTGGGGACCAGATGGTGTGGGGGATTGGTGAAGCGTATGAAGTCATCTGCCTGTAGGTTATGATTTCAAGTACAGCTCAGGATGTTAAGCTGGCTAAAATTTATGGTTATCATCAGCAGGACTGGACTGGGCTTTGAGGTGCTGGCATGAAAAATTGAGCAAAGAAGGCCCCTCATGAATGAGGAAGTCAAGGGCAGTGTTGTGGCTCATGCAAAGGGCTGGATTTCTAAGGACTGCTTAGCCCCTTTGGTATAAAGTGTTTTGCAATTGGTTTGCTTGCTTAGGGAGTGAAGGTGGACTCTTTTACAGAAACAAGCACACACACAAAAAAAAGAAAGGATGGGGAAAGAGGTATCCTAATTTACTAGCACCAACTAGTGACCAGCATCCTTTGATTCCTTTGTCAAAAGCTTCATTCAAGACTGATATATATGAGCTGAGACAATTTTAGCACAATGTGCTTTTTTCCTTCTTTAAGTTTGGAGTGTGGGAAATGGGTATTACCAGATTCCAAAAGTCCAACAAGCTCTTGATCATAGAATGAATCACAAAATGGCTTGGGTTGGAGGGGACCATAAAGATCATCTGGTTCCAACCCTCTGCTGTGGGCAGGGATGCCTTCTGCTAGACCAGGTTGTTTAATGCCCCATCCAACCTTGCCTTGGTCTGTTCTATACTGTGTGAAATTAAACTTTTTGTGGCCTGGAAACAGATATTCACAAAGGAAAGGAGGCTTGAGCCTGGGAGAAAGTTGTGGTGTTAGCAACTAGCTTTTGATTGCAGGGGCTGTCTCTCTGAAGGCCCTATTCACAGAACAGAGAGGGAGGTGATATTAACACTGACAGAATGAGATGGGAAACGTCACTTGGAATGGTTTATATCCTGGGTGTGGATTCACTGGGATGGGAATAGAGAAGAAGTTATTGACACCCTTCTGCTTCTCAGCTAAACTTTAGCAGGTTCCCATTTTGTAGCTGCTGGATGGTACCAAGGTGTGCTGAGAGATGCACTGCTCTTCTGGGGTCACTGCAGGGCTGGAGGCAGCCACCAGGGCAAAATGGGAGAGCAAAATGCCATGCAGAGATTCAATCTCTGTGGTCACATCTGGGCTGAACCTACATGGGCAAAATACGTGAGGTGGCCTTGGCTATCATCTGTGATCTCTGAATTGAAAGTGGAGAAGATATGGAAAGAGCAGGAATTTGGGATGATGAGGGCACCTTTGGAGTAGGTTTAATTGAAGAAGCCATTGCCAAATGGCTTGTCTGGTCCATGACTGGCAGACAAGGAGCAGGGGGGTGATGGTTCAAAATGGAAGGGTGACAAAAATGTAGCAAAATGAACAACTTGCTAATTACTTCTCTGTGTCCTCTGTGATTCTTGCAAACATCTGCCATCAAATTTGCATCTACTCTGAGAGCCAGGTGTTGAGGTCTGTAATCACAAACAGTGAGATCAAGCAGCATGTCTTGTATCCTAAGTACCCTGCTAACCAAGCCTGACTTGTGTGTCCATCAATTGTGCTCTAGTCACTCTTTAAAAAAAAACCAACTATTTTTTTTGTTATTATTTTAATTTCTTACTTTGTGCTTTGAGCTTGTTTTCCACATTCTTGAGCTCAGTATGTCTAAACCCAATATTTTTTTTTCATCTGATAGAACTCTGCATCTAAAGTTTTGGGGCAGTGATAGAGCATAAATTTAAGAAGTAAAATTTATTTGTTGATTCTTTTGACACATTGTGAACTCCAAGCATTTTTGTTTTTCAGCTCAGACTTTTCAGCTGATGTAGGAGGATGGGCTTGAGATGTTTTTAGCTTTGTCCCACAGATTAATCCAAGCATTTCAATGGTGCTTTTGTACATTTTGTTAATATGGTCAGCTAATGGAAATGAAGCAAGTGAGATGAGTAAGTTCTGCTCTCCGGAAGGTCATGGTGATTAAGCATAAGCAACTTGCAACTGACTAAGATGACATGAAATCTGATAAACAGGGTGCTTGGTGTCACAATATTTTGTGAAATTTTAGTGTGGAGATGATATGAAGTAGTTCTTAGTTATATGTGTCTATTGTGTGAATTCAGCACTGGTACAGAAAAATAATGTGTTTGATTGTCTTTCACTTAATCTTGCTGTTTTCCACTTCATCTTGCTGTTTTCACGGCTATCACATGGGAAACACTTTTGGAAGGTGGGTGATTCTGTGTGAAGGACAGTTTCAGAGAATCTAGATGTGCCAAGGAAAGTATCAAGAGTTCCTTGTGGAGATATGAGGGAGGAGCAGGGAAAAGATGAACATAAATTAACAACTTTCCACACCAGTTGACACAAATCTTTGTGCTGATCAGAAACCTCAGTATAGCAAATCACACCGAGTTACTTGGGAGTAAAAGCAAGATTCCAGCTTCTCATGTTGCTGCCCATTTCATGCCACTTACACTTGTCTGTATATTGAATTAGTGAGTATTTCCATGTATTCTGATTTGTTTTTTAAGAGGTAACTTTCTCGGTTTTTGGAAACTTCAAGTTTGGCTCTATAGAGGTTAAAGTGATTTCTGTATTTGAGAAGGTGTGTACAAAAAGGCTTGTATGACCAAATGTAATTGCATTTCTTACTTGGGAGGATAACAACAATTTCCTTCCAATGATGGGGTTTCAATTTCTGACACATCAGCAAGTCACATCAAAAATGTTGAACTACAAATAAGCTTAAGAGAACTGAACAACATGTCTAAGGTTCTGAATGTAGAAATAGCAAACAGAGGTGTAATCTCTCTTGTTATGCTTGGGTCTTTGGAAACAGAACATGCCAGAAATATCGCCTGCTTTTGTTTTTTGGCATGGTTAATAAATTGCTCCAGTCAACTGGATGTTCTTTTGGAAGGTTACAGTAAATCACGGGCCTGGACATAAGCCAACGTTTCCTTCCGTGAGGCAAATCTTAAAAGGTACAAAAAGGCTGTGTTGGGCTGTTCTCAGTTTCCTTGTGGACACAGTCTGCTCCCAAGTGGGGGAGCCACAAGAGAGCAATGGGTCTTTTATACAAGCTGGAGGTAGCCAAAAACCCCCAGATAATTCAGTGAATTCCTGCAGACAATGATAGAAAGTGATTTAAAGAAAAACAGCTGGACGAAAGCAGGGAGGTGTAACCTCAAAGAGCCATGCTCATGTCTGCACACTTGCTCATAGAGCTGTGTATTTGCTATTTGCTTAGTGGTTTTAGAAAAGTTGTTTGTGCTTACAGTCCACTTCTTAAGGGAAGAAATCTTAGTTCTAATATGTAGCTTTTGTGCTCCTGCACTAGATTTATTATCAAGCTTACTGCGTAACTGGCAGTTGGGAGTGTATCTGGATGTACACAGATCCAGATGAGAACTACTTACCCAGCTGCTCAATTCCATTGGTATATCCCTCTTCTCCTCCTCCTTCTTTCCTCCCCATCCTTTTTATTTTTTCCCCCTTTGCTTTAAGCTGTCAACAAACTGTTTGAAAAGGTTTGAGAGATAGGTTCTGAATTTTGGCTTATGATTATCCAGGAAAAAATTATTAAAGTACTCAAGTGTAAGGCCATTTCATATTTCAATACTCCTTACCAAAGAAATATCTTCCCATTCTATAAGTTCACTGTATTAGATGACTGGAGGCAAGCACAATGAGCTACATTGCTGGGCAAGAGTAGAAGTCTGGACTCAGACTAAATTACGTTATTTTACTTTTCCTGCGAAGGTTGATCAGCTTATTTTTGCCAGAGATGGAGGCAGTGTGAACATTTAAAGGAGAGGTGGGATGTGAGCATGAGGTAGCCCAGATACTCCAGCTCTGTTTAATTCTTTGTCTATGGTAAGTGCTGGTATGGCACAGTGACTTTTTTGATATGTGTACATATGTGAAACACACAGAAAAGAAGACAAATTACTCCCTCGCCCACTTCTAGTAGGTTTTAGAAATGACATTGTGGCAACACATCTGACAGGGCAGTAAATGAGTAGCACTGTTGTGGAAACACAGTCTTCAGAGAATCTTTATCAAGTCTTAAGACTCACGACTGTTGCTAATTTTGGAAAACTTTCAGTGGAGCATTTAACAGCTTAGCTGAACTTTGGTTTCATCTATTAGTAATTACTTCCAGAAGTTAGCTTGAATGAGAAAATAGAACCCTGCAGTCTTCTGACCAGGACTATGGCAATGTGAGAAAGGGCTGTGCTGGCTGGTGAAATATAAATGTGCTGGAAAGTTACAGTCACTGCAAGAGCTGAATGTCCACTTAGATAAAAACATATTTGTTAGACACATGGAGCCTGGTCTGGTGGGTCCTGACCTTGCTGTGTTTACTGATGTGTAGAAAAATCATGAAAAAATGTGGAAGCATGCATAGGAGTCTCCTGGTTATTGAGGTGGAAAGAAGTATTTCTGTAGCTTTCAATGACCTTGAGAGTCAAGCCTTACTCTATCATTTAAAAAAAAAAAAGTAGGAAGGAAGTGAGCTTTCTTGAATTTCAGGTTCTTTTTTAAATGAGTCAGCACAGTCTAATCTATACTGTGATTAAGTGCCTCTAGCCAGGAGATTTAGAGAAGAAACAAACACAGTTTTGTTAGTCCCCTTCCTCCATCCTGCTCGGGTGTCTCTGCTGCTCTCCCTGCAGGCCTGGCCCACGCTGCCCGTGCACAGCCAGAGGCACCCGCACCTTCTCACCGGCCTGCGCCCTCCGAGTGAGATGGGGCAGTGCAGAGCCTGCTGCCCGCCCTTGTCAGAACTTGATAGCTCTCTAAATGTTGTATTCTTTGTTGCCATAACACTGGGAAAATAGTGGAGGATGCTGCATTATAAATATAGCTGAGGCCTTGGGGAATAGGAGCATTTCTAAAGGGCCTGAAGCGATGGCAGAGCATAATTCTCATAAATAAATGGGGACATAATTACCAAACACTGATTGGATTTCTGGCTGCTGTGGCACTTCAACTTACTAGACAATTATTATACGAAGGGATTATCTTTTAACAGAGCACAGTTATCTTTTTTGTTTGTTTTTCTCATTTTGCTATTCACATAAGCCAAGGGAAATGCAAAGCATTCTAATTGGTCATGGCTCTTTCTACTGAATAAGCTCCAGCTTTATTTAGAAGGGGTTTGTGCAGTACATTCAGTTTACAGCTGGAGGAAGGTTGAGGGCAAGGAGAGGATGTGACAGGTGTGTTTTACAGAGCCACCACAGTGGGGAGGTGAAATGGGGAAACAAACAGATAAATGTCATGTTGAACTGAGGTATGAATGACAGTCCCATAAAGTCTATAAAGGAAATCAGTCTCCCTCTGTTTCTATCAAAATAAAGAGCACTGACCTTTTACCTCTGCCTCACCTGCCTCAGCTTGCAAATATGACAGCTGCAAATGGTATTAAATGAACCCACTGAGTAGGGATGTAGTGATTAAAAATAAAATACTACTTTGTCATGTTTACTGTCTTTTACGAGACCTCTATTTGCTGTATGTGCTTTGCAAGAGTTAAATAACTGCCAGTGCTACATGGTCTAAATTCAAAAACAGTGGAAAAAAGGAGACTGTACATACTTAAAAAAAAAATCTCAAGACAAGTAGCAGATGGCAAGAGAGCTCAAAAGGGACAGGCAAGGGAAGAAACTATATTGCTGGAAAAGAACTGGAGAATGGTTAAGGCAGAGGGAATTATAGAGATAAAATTATCTCTGACAGTTGGGCAGAAAATAGACCTAGAAAGATGAAAAAAGACAAATAGTGTGGGGAAGGGTGGTGGAAGATGCACATGCATGACTGCTTTTAATCAATGAAGGAAAAGAACTTGTAAAGAATGAGGAAAGATAAATGAAGAATACATTTTGTATGCATTAGAGTTTGTTTCTGTATGGAAATCTGTTTATTCAGTCCATTTTGTGAGAAATTGAAGAGACACATTCAGACAGTGGAAGAAAGATAGTGACAGAACTCATGTGGATAACTATCTTGTCACATAACCTGCCTAAATCCAAGGCTGATGACTTGCTAAGCTCCCACTGTAAATTTCAGTTAGAAAATACTACTCTTATTTTTCAAAACCCCAGAGACAGTAATATTCAATGCATGTGGAATGATCCCCATTTAAGCTTATATTATTTCTAGGTCTTGTCTCAATTCTTTTGGCCCAGCATGAGTAAATCACCAGCCAGGAACCACACTGACTTTGATGTGATCTTGTAAAATTGGGGCTGTTGCTTGTCAAGTGCTTTAAGCTCAGGATACTGCTGAAAGGTGAAAAGTAGCAGGTGCTGTAGATTCATAATCTGGCATTTCAGGAGGATGTCCAGCCCAGCCTTGCTCAGTCAGACCTTGAACTCCTTTCCACAGCCTCCTCGAGCAAACTGTTCTAGTGTTTGATTTATGGGAATGGTGTTTCAATAGCTGGTGTGCCCCATGCATGGCTGCATTGTGTGGTACCACCCTGACCTTTTCAATATTCTGCCATCTAAATGCCAGCTGCCTCTTCAGAGCTTCCATAGCTCCTGCAAAAAGTGAAGCTGGGGGGAAATGTAGAGTGGTGAGGAGAGAGTAATGAGATTCATTGTTCTACACTGCAAAATATGAAGGATATCACTGATAGAGCTCTCTGAGGGATTGCTATGAGGGTAGGCTGAGCAGGCTGAAGGCCAGAAGCTGTCTGCTTGTGGTCTTTTGGAGACCTTCTGTACAAAACAGTGTGGTTCCATAAAATAAGCAGGAAAAAAGGAGCTCACTTTCAGTAGAAAAGGTGAGGCTGTGACCCTCAGGTGCTGCCTGCTGCTGGCAGGATGAATAATGTTCTGTACCTGCCCTGCCTGATATCTCTGGTCTGTTTGGGTTATACAGTTTTCAGGGGAAAAGACCACTTTTCTTGCTGGGTACTCGCTAAAACAGATCCACCGTGGTCTTTGGTGGGTACTACAATAAGGAAAGATGATAATATTGGCTCAGAGAGAGTAGACTGGTTTTGTTGGGGTGTGGGTTCTTTTTATAATAATTTTATAAGTTTCCCTCAAACTTCCTGCCAGTGAACTCTGAAGAAAGCTTGTAAGTTATATAAGAGAGCAAGTTCACCTGAGTTCTGAGACCTCTCATCCAACCCTGTCTCATCACCTAATTCTGTCTGGTTATCACTGAAGTTGTTATCATTGGCAATCCTTGAATTCCTCCTGACATGTTAAACCTATTTATTAGCATGGTGTATGGATAAGTGAAGCAGTAACCATGCGGGGAAAATGGAGTTTTTATATTTATGTGACAAATAAGTGGCAAAATGTTAAATTCCATTAGGATCTCTGGTTTCAGGAAAACTGGATATTTTCTCCTCTTGTTTGCTCACTTTCTCTGACCTTAGGCAACTCACTTCACCTCTATATATCAATTTTCCAAACTGTAAAGACAAGTTAATAATCTATATCAAATTGTACTTTTTTGCCTTGATAAATGTATAGAGGAAGTCATGTTAGAGTTGCATTGTATTAAGTTATGTTGGAAAGTGATAGAAGTCAGAGAATAAACTTGGCCAGTGTAGAATCAATCTGCTTTCTCCTTCTGAGTCAGTATTCTTGCTCTGAAGCAGTATTTAAGAACATTTGAATACTTTGCAACAATTTGCAAAATGCCAAAATTGTTAGCCCACACTTTTCCCCTAGAAATTCCGTAATTCCAAGGTCATTGAGAATACCAGTGCTGACTGAATTCTATATTGTGTTTGCTATATTTTTGCCCTCACCATGGCCTGTGACTCATTTGCTGCATGGTTTTCAAGCCCTACTTTGAATACTAACTGGTGAATTTTCTTCTTGCTTTTTTTACATGGCACTTACTAATGCAGGAACTGTACTGGGAACCAGTGTTTGAGTTTTGTGGTAGTTTGGAAACTTGAAAAATATTTCTGTTCCAAGTCACTGTTCTCTATAGAACAAAATTCTGAATTTATATTTTGGAAGAACTAGAGATGTGTGTCTATGTGTTTATACACATGCATCTTATTATATTAAGGCTTCTAACTGCCTTTCATCGTTACACTTACTCCTGTCTGTCCACTTGCACTGAGAAAACAGGAGAGTAAGAAGAGGAAACATTTGTACTTGAAGATATATGGGTTTTACTCACATCTCCCTTTTTTTTTTGTGCTGGTGTTGTTTCTGTCTGCTTCAGTCTTGCCACAATTCCACAGCTACTGTTCGTTCCTAAATCTAAAAGACTCTTCCAAAATAAGAAGTCTTCCCTTCAAAAAAAAAACCAAAAAACCCCCCAGCATTTTGGCACATAATCCTTAGCAGACAGTGTCTGTCTGTGAGAGTGGAAGTCACATTAAAATCAGAGTTTGCAATATTAAAATGGAGCATTCTATGAGTTCCAGCAGTACAAGAGGTTCTTGTGGATCCTGTGACATGTTTAATTCATTTTGGAGAAGAACATTGAAATAGATGTTTGCTCCAGTTCTAGGGAAGGACAAGCAGCCTGTCTGAAAGGCAAGCATAATGAAGACCTGCACAGTTCATGATACATCATGTGCTGCTCAGGTGCAGAGGCAAAAATTCAATCCTTTACAAGTGCGTCTGCCCAAACTGGAGCAGAGGTAGCTGCTTTGCATCCTGCCAAAGTGTGTTTGATCTTGGAAGTTATAGAATATTTGTTTTATGACTATGAGAGTGCCAAGAAATTCTTTGAAGCAAAGTCTGTAACCTCTGAGGCTGAGATGGAATAGGATGAAACAGGAAAGTTACTGGAAGATGACATGGTTAAAAAAAAAAAATACAAAACTCCCTAAACTCGAACCCAACAACCTTCCCCTCCAACTCTTTTTAAGCCTGCTTCTTTTAATTATATTGCCTGTCATGGCTCTAATTCTTTAGATTAATTATGGTGACTGATATGAAGTCTAAAATGCCTTTTCCAATGTACATATGATATGATGGATGGTGATTAATTGAAACATAGAGGTCTGAAGTTTGATAGCTTATGAAGTACAGTTTGTGAAACAGCCTCAGCTTCCATTTTTTTATTGAACTGTCTTTCTGAATGTCATTAGGGTATTAGACCCAGAGGGAGACCATATAAATGACAGATCACTGCTGAACAAAATTCCAAGTTTTCCTTTCTTCCTTCCAGACTGAGGTAGCATATTGCACTACTACCTTGCCTGTTTTTACAGGCAGAAGGAAGCAGTGACAAAAAATTCTGGTTTAAAATGAAATCTGCACTTGCAAAGTACAGTCTTTGCTGTACTGTCCCTTTGTGGACTTGCCTGGGTAGCACAGTATGTAAATGGTGGCTGAAATTATTACACACAAATATTTATTTCAGTCCCTGTGAGGAGTTTCTGAAATTGTTCCTTGCTTTTGGCTATCGAGTCCATCCCCCTGCAGTCAGTTGTGTGACACCATCCTGGAAATGCTCTCTAGGGGGAGGTGGTTGGTGACCAGAAGTTCATCAGTTTTAGAATTGGTTTCTACCAAATGCTTGTTGGTCTCAGCAAACAAACAAAATCTGGGATAATTTTGTGAACAGACCCCCAGATAACCAAGTTAAGTGAATTAATTCACACCATTTACCATGAGAATGCTGGATAATGTAAATGTCTTTTCTATAAATACAAATTTCTGTCAAGTGGCTTAGAAACACAAGGCTTTATGGGACACATTGGAGGTTTATTGAACATTTTCTGGGTTAAGCAAATGGAGGAATAAAAGGATATAAAGCTGTAAGTATTAATATATTAGTCTGAGAAAGGGACATGTGTGGAAATACAGCCATAGGAGACATGTAAGTATGAAACAAGTGGTGTGTGAATTGTCCCTGGAAACAAGAGTCTGAAAATGAGCATTTATAACCCAGGCATTGAATGAAGCACCACAGTAGCCATCTCAGTGACATAATGAGCTCAGTATTTCTTGTATCTGAGCTGTGATTTCAATGCCTCTGCAGGCACTGCAGATCTTTTTAGATCTTCCTAATTCACCGTGCAAAAGAGGAATTTCCTGTCTAATCCTATCCCTATTTAATTTTTTACATAGGATCATTAGTAGGGTTAGCTGTAAGGTGTTTGTCTCATTAGTGTGTTGCTGAAAGAACTTAACCTCAAGAGTTGCAGTGTTACTCTATATTAAAATGTTATGCAAATTCCTCATCTCACTCAGGGTATCTGAGTGAAACACAGATGCTGTTTTATTATTCTCAACTCACTTTTGACTTATTTTACTAGACTTTGTGCTCAACAGGCCCAAAAGTAATTAAATGCTTCCTTTGTGCTATTTGGAAAATCCTTCATTAGCAGTGTTAGCTTCCTTCAAAATTAATGCTGTGCATGCCAAATTGACCTGCACAGGAAAAAACCCATAAAATTCCCTCTTTAAAAGTGTAAGGGAGTAAGAATTCTTCTGCTTCACAACACTGTCTTAAGCTTAACATATTAATATCTTTCTCATCCATTAGAGAGGGGACTATTAGATACCTGTTGTTCAAGGTTAGTCTCAAGTCTTCACTGGTTTTGTTAGGAAGAAAATTAAAGCAGTGCTTGAAGAAGTCAGGAGGCTGAGTAAGGATTTAGGAAAGGGAACATAAGATGGTACCAGTGATAATGTTAAACCAAGCTGCTGCTCTTATCAAGTCAGTTGGGTTCCTTGGGCAGTCAAAACCCTTCATGTGAACCTGTCCCCCCACCTACCACCAAACTACTGATCCCAACTGTCTCCTTCCAAATATTTTGTTGTAATTAATAAATCAATATCCCCATGACTTGCTTATTGATCCTTCTTTCTTCTGTGACTGCATTGGCTTTAGAGGGAAGGCTAGATAAAACCAAGATATCTGGTTTGGAAATTCCTTGAAAAACCTGATGAGATGCTTGGATTTTAATATATTGCTTCCTCTTGACCTTGCAGCAGGTCCTGGAACACAGTAGAACAAAAGAACTTTAGAAGATGTATTTTTTTAAGAGCTTGCCCTTCAGATCAGTGGGACTGATATAGTCTCAGGATTTGTCATATCTTTCTGGAGAGCTTTCCTATGGGCTTGAGTTCTACCAACATACAGAAAAATTGACATTGACCAATGATTCTGAGTGGCCTGGCTTATAGGACATAAATATGTTAAAATAATACAGGAAAAAGTAGCAAGATTATATTATTTGAGATCAGTGAGAGATATAAAACTTTAAAACTAGATTTACAGCTGCTTGGATACATCTAACTAACGTATGGTGAACTCCAGTTGGCAGTTTGTCTTTGTGTGCCAGTGAAAATGTGAAAAGATTATTTTTTCAGTGCAATTCAACCAGATTTATGGCAATTATAGGCTCTGGTAGCAGAGCATAATAAAAAACAAAAGAAAAGTTGGATGAGTGCTTGTTTTCAACTTTCTTTAAAGAGGAACAATGTGAAATGATTTGTGTAAAATAAAAGCCAGAGTGGAGATGGTGGCAAAACCCCCTTCTAAATAATCCTGTAGTGTAAAGCCCTCCTATGAGCTCCTGCCTATAATGGCATTCACATCTGCTTGTGAAGATAGGTTTGTCCAAACAATAGGAAGCTATTCTGCTAAAAGATTTCCAAATATTTTGGAAATGGTAAAATAAACAACTCCTCAATCCCATAAAGTTTCTATTAGGTAGTCCTCATCTTTAGATTAATAAATTATAAAATTTGAATCTTCAGTGAAGGCTAATAAGCCTTGGTAAGATCAGCATGACTTTTCCTCTTGAATGAGTTTATGGTCAAGAAACAGGCACTGTAATATTGTTATGACAACACAGCACATTGAAATAATGCTTGAAAGAGCCCATTAAATTGAAAAGCTATTTGGGTACTCGACTATATGATCTGTGGAACAAACTTTTCATCACTGTTTATTGAGGATTATTTATTGGGGAGTTAGAAATTTCTAATAAAACTAGTGACATAACAGCACAATGAGAAACTAAATTTTCTGTTAGAAGCATAAGATTGCTGCTATTGGAAAACAGTGACTATTTTTCTTAGTTACTTATTATTGAGTTTTGAATTAACTGGAGTAATGTAAGACTTAGGTATGAGAGCCCCCTCAGTGCACACATCTGGCTGATGTACAGTGGCAATCCTGGTAGAAAAGAAAAATGTTAGCCTGGGTTAAAGAAAAGAATAAGATATGTATTGTTATGCTATGGAAAACACAGGTGAGGTTATTACCACTTTAATATTTATTTTTCCTCCCATATGGAGGGTGTTGATGCAGAATTCTATTCCCAAAGTCTAAATCAGGGCTGAGTGTGAACTCTTGATTCCTGCAGTTGCTCTGGCACCTCACATTGACCTTCCATGGCAAAATCTCCAGCAACTGTAGTTGTATCTTTGCATCCCAATCTTTTGGAGGTGCATAGATATTAGTAGACTGGAATTTGGGTTTGAAAACTTTAGGATGCAAAATCTAATAGTATGTGTTTTCATGATATTGCCAGCTAATGTTTATGAATCATACTTCTCTTGAGGCAGAAATTATTATTTGACTTCAGTGCATCAAACAAAGAAGGTTTTGTTTTTATTCCTTTTGAACTGCCCTTGGTTTCATCCTTGATTGTGTTAAAATTTAGTGTTGTCATCCATCTAAGTAAAAATGATGCACTTTAATTTATTGTCATTTAAACTCAAAGGCTTGTGAATATCTGAAGAGGAAGAACTAAAATCAAATTTAGGACAGAAACAGAAAGCATATTGACATATCCTATCAGTCTGTGAATTAAAATAAGAGTAGACAAAAGCTATTTTTTATTTTTAGCAGGAGTTTAGGAGAAATAATATTGTTTAGGCTTAGTGTAACTAGAAAATTGATTAATATTTATGTGTTTTTCTTCTGCAGTGACCTTTTAGATCCCAGTCAAAGCTTTTGTCTCTGATTTTAGCAGAGAGGTTTCTCAGTTTGTCATATTTTGAGAATCATCATAGAAATATAGACTACCAGGTTGGAAGGGACTGCAAGCATTATCTGGTCCCACTTCTCCTGGCAAAAACATGGTCCAGACAAGATGGCCCAGCACCCAGTCCAGCTGAATCTTATAAGTGGAACATGTTGGGGAATCCACCACTTCCTGGTGGAAAATATTCCCATGACCGATTATTCTCCCTGGGTATTTTCTCTTTTGCATCCAGTCAGAATGTCCCTAGGAGCAACTTGTACCCATTACCCCTTGTCTTCTCCTCATGATTCCATAAAAAGGGGATCACCATCTTCCTTTTTTGTCTTCCCTCCTGCATCTTTGTAGTCACCCATTTAAATACTGGAACTCCCTTAAACCTTTTCTCCAGGCTGAACTTCCCGGTTCCCTCATCCTTTCCTTACATGGCAAGCTTCCCAGTCCTTTGATCATCTTTGTGGTCCTTCCCTGGACCCTCTCCAGCCTACCCATGTCTTTTTAGCATATTGGGGACCAAAACTGAGCACAGTATTCCAGATGTAGCCTGACAAGCACTGAGTGGGGTGAGAACTTCTTTGTCTTGCAGGTGATGCAGCTCATTGTACACTGGGATCTCCAGGTCTCTTTCTACAGTGCTACTCCCAGCTGGGCAGATCCCAGGTTAAAAGGTTTAAAAATGTTTTGTAAACAGCTTGCTTGGTTGTTACTGGGTGCTCCAGCCCAGTAAACACCTGTTTGAAAGATATAAAATCTTGGGGGGAAAACCTGTAGGGTTTAGTAGTGATTTGATGGTTTTGCTGGGAGCTGCTGGAATACTTGTACAGTGATTTGGCAAACAAAACAAATTTATTTACCTGCAAAGTATATTACAGAAGTACCAAACCTCTCCTATTTACTATGAATCCTTTGTGAACTAGTGCAATTTCTATGGTTCCCTCACAGTTTGCTTTTGTTTGTTTCTTTTCTAATTTATCTTTAGTCTTTGTGTAGTCCAGCAGTATCACTCTGCACCTACTGAGCTGAAACTGTTGAAAATGTGAAGGGCTGTCTCTATGCTACACTTTAATTAGTTGGGGTATTTTTTGTTACCCTAAGTACAGTTTGATATGGGAATTTTGGTTTTATTTATTGTCAAATCCTAAAGATGTTAGTGTACAGTGCCCACACCTTTAAATAATAAAACTCCTATATTTGTTTGCAGATACTCTAATCTGTTGTTAATAAACTTGAAAGAATACAGTCTTGTCTAATAAACACATCAAACTAATGGGTACCAAAGCAGTTCAGAAGAGTGTTTGTTGTTTGGTGTTTAGATTTCAGTCAAAATTAATCAACAATAGATGGGGCCTGCTGTATTTATTAGCAACACAAATCCCTGTGATTCGGTGCCAGGTCCCTTTGACTTGTTCCAGTGTACGCTGGCAGGGGTACAGGACTGATAAATACTTACATCCTTGTGACTGAGAAAGAAGCAGGGGAGGGGGATAGAGCTGAAAAAACAGACCTCACAGTTGGCATGAATTCCTTGAGAGCCATTTTGAATCTCTTTCAGAGTGAGCTCGCTTGTAAAGGGGAAGTCATTGATTCGGGAACAGTAGAGGCTTTTTTTCTTTGTGAAACCTTCAGCTTTGCAGATGGCTGCCTGCATAAGCCTGCATGGTTTTGTTCTCACTTCCCCTCCCAGGATACTCTCTTTCCCCAATTTTAATTTTCATTCTCCTTCGCTTGTTATTGAATTTCACTAAGAGATGCAGTTATTGACAGGCGAAATGCTGTTGCAGACATGCTCATTCTTGGGAACATCTGTAATGGTCTAAACTATCTCTTGGCAGAGAAAGTGAAGGTGCTTGAACTCTGGATGTTAATTTTAAGTTCCATTTATTCCAGTGAATTCAAGGCAAATTATGGCTCATTTTGTGGAGGGTAAAAATGAATGGCTATTATCAGAAATGTTTGTCAAATCAAATGAAAATCCTTACTGAGTCTCTTTGCTCCAGTCACTTGTGAGACTGGAAATACAGAGGTTCTACTCATGAGGATTTTCTGTCCTGCAAAATTGGGGAGGTTTCTTTTCTCTGCAGATGCTGACTCTCAGTTTGCTTCTAGAACCCTAAACTCTGAGTCTACAAAGTAAAAACACTCCAATTCTGAACGGAAGCATGTTGAATTTCTTGTAAGAATTACTTAGTGATAAACTGTGCAGGGAAACAAGTTTCAGCATGTTGTTCATGCACTGCTGGAATTTCAATAATGTTATCTCCAGGACTAGTAGTTGCACTTGATACTGATAAGTAAACCAGCCAGGTCACAGTACCTGCTACAAATTCTTGTTCTTGACATGACACTTGCTGTTTTACAGCTTTGATCCCAATTTTCTTTTTCTAATGGCCAAATGACTCCTGAAAGCTCAGGGTACTTTCTGAGGAGAGGAGCCTAGAGTAGAAGTGAAAAGGCTATTTGTGCACAGAGAATTCAGCTATTGATTAAGGGAGAAATAATGATGCAGGGGAAAAAAATTATGGAGGCAGTATTGCTATATGTCAGCCTAATGACAGACTTTGCTGCTATCCACTCTTGGGTCTAGTTCTTTGTGCCATTGTTGTCATTTGTCATACGAAGGGAAGGCGAGGTGCCCTGGTAGATAAAAATGGTTTGTGGACACTGCACAATAATCCTCAGTGGGACTGTGGGTGTGACTTTCTCTCAGGTGAGCCCTGCCAATAACTGCTCTGCATCAGTGGCTGTGCTTTTGTTGTGGGTTTTCTCTCCTCAGTGAAAACCTGCACTGAAAAGGGAAGAAATGAGCTCTTGTCACTTGAGAGATGCATCTAACAATGGTGGCAATTTTCTGTCTTACAGAATATTGATGTGGAACATGTGCAGTTTACCCCTGTGATTACCACAAATCCCATTCTTACTCCTTATTATTTCTAGGAAAATGCAGAAAACACAGACTTCCTTCAGAAATAGTGAGGCTGCCTGTGAGGGAGTTGAGTGGGTGGAATTACTCACAGAGATAGTTCAGTACCTGGCATAGTTGCCTTGGATATAATTTGGCATATTCTAATTTGAGAATATTTGTCTTTTGTTCCTCCCCCTCTTTTATTGCTGTTCTAATTGGTGTTCTCTTAGGTATTGAGTGAAAGTAATGTTTGGTGAACAAGAAGTTCAGGAGAGGACAATTATGATGCAGAATATGAGCTAGGTATGAATTATGGTTCTCACATATACTTTTCAAAGCTATTTAGAAAATGATCTAGGAGAATCATCTTTATGATGTCTGTTGTTCAAGAAATCTTCAATGTCTTCTCAGGCTGAAATCTCCCTTCCATGCTGTTCCATGTTTTTGAGGCTATGAAATTTATGTCTCTGTGGTATCATATCCTCGTGTTGATTATCTGAGTGTAACTGAATGATTAAAGTCCTGATTTTAAGGGGAATGTTTTAGTTCAATTTTAGCTAACATATAAAAAATACTTGTGTAAAAGTTTCCTTTTCCTACCACCATTCTTTTGAATAAACTCATTTGCTAAAGCAATTGTGGAAAGTGGTTGTGTAGAGATCATTTTGTCTTTGCCCCAAGCATTTGCCATCTTTTTCCTTCCCACTGGTGCTGTTGTTTAGCTGATGCCTACAGAATGACCACAGAGTTTCATTACATGCACACAGCTATAAAGGACTGTGTTCCCAGAATGGGCAGCAGCAAGCTTGCCAGAATATTCAGCAAACAATTTCCCTCAGTAGGTCCTACTGTTACTGACAGATGGCATTGCAACTTAAAAATCCAGTTTACATGCTCTTTTTCACTGGTTTCCCCTTAGGATCATTTGGGTTCTCACAGAAAATTCTTTTTTGGTGAAACAGAGGTGGGTTATGAAACTGTTTCCACTGAAGTGTTCAGCAGACACAGACGAAATGCCTTTTTATCACTAGGAGGCAAAATTTTGCTATAGTAATTTCAGAATATATTTGAAGTGTGGAATTTTTGTGGTGTATGGGCAGTAGGAAAAAGAAAACTTGTAATGTGTTTTGAGTTAAGCTTTTGTGCCTAGAATCTCTTTTTATGGATTCTTTTCCTTCCTAAATCAGAAAGAAATTAAACTTCAAGGTCTTCAACAAAATGGGTTTTTTTTAAACTATTGTTCTGAGCATTTACTGTCTAATGTTGAAGACTGGCTGGCTCTTAATCTTTCTAGTAACACTGCTGATAAGGTTGCTATTTGTGCCAATTAAAGTGGTGATTTTTGGTTATGTTGAAGTATCCACTATAATCCATCACTTACCTTATTTTGTACCAGTTATCAAAACCATAACTTTTGGTCTCCATTAGGTTAGCTTTTGTCACATGCAAGACAAAGGTGTGGAAAAAAGGTAGGAGAGTCATATCCTCAAATCACTTCCCTTTTTTTTGTCTGAGGCTCTGTCATTGTCCTTCAGTGTTTATTTGCTTAACGGAACGTGACTCTTCCTTACTTATTTTCTCTCAAGTACTTCCTTTGGACAAGATGAAACAACTGGAATTTCCACTGGCATGGAAGTTGCCAGTGGCACCTGCTGGCAACACACCTTGGCCAAAAGCCTGACTTTACCAGTTAGTTTTAAGTGCTGATCTCCCCACCCCCATGATTGTACTGGAAATGAACCTGACGAGGAAAAATGTAATTTGGCTGGGAATATCTCTTGGAAGGGTCAGCCCTGTGATGCAGTGGAGTAGAGTGGGAAGTCTGTGATGTTGGTTTAATGATTAAATTACAAGAATGAAGAACATGGAGGAGCTGCATGAATAGAGAAGGAAAATATCTTCAAGGGAGGCCACCCACACCCCACCCAAGTGTTGGTGACATTCTTTCCAAATGCTGTTCAGGGAAGCCCCCTTCACTACATGTAGCCAGCATAAACCTTCCTTCATCATGGCAAGGCATTCTTTATTGTATTTTAATAAAAGTGTTTTTATTTTCTTTTCAGCAAGATTGAAAGCTTTTTTTTTTTTTTTTGTCTGGTATTTGTGAAAGGAATTGTTGGGTGCTCCAACTATATACTAGTTGCTGAAATAGCTCTTTTGCTTTTATGGGACTGCAGTTAACAAAAAAGCAGGTTTTAACCATTAATTTCACCTATTTTCTTTCTGGACTTATGTCATAGGTCTTTCTTCCTCTACTAGAAACGGTGGGGGAGAAGGGCAGGAAGGAAATGAAGGCACAGAACAGGCAGACAGAGGTTGACTAGCCCAGGTTTTGGGTGTGGTGCTACCCATGGAATCTGCAGCTTAAGTCAGGTATCCAGGCTTCTAATCAGCTTGAGGCTGGGATCTGGGTGGATCCAGCTGCAAGGAAAATAGCTTGCTGACAAAAGAGGTAGTTAGTGGTGTCCAGGATAAAGATATGGGCTTAGGCCAAAGGGAGGGAGTAAGGGAGACACCATGAAGGTATTCATGTGGTATGTGAGTGAGTGTCCATTGAATGTTGGTGCATTTGTACAGGGCAGAGCCACCAGAGGAGAAGAAACACATTTTGGAACCAGGCAGAGATGATAGTCTAAAGATGTAGATTCAAGTCCTGGCTCAGAACTGGGTAAGAGAAACAGAAACAAGCTTTTCCCACTCTCATGGGTAGCCAGACTATTTGTATTTAAGTCCCAATCTGGGGAATGCAGTTTTCCTAGGCTATATGGCATGTTAGCTGAGAGGAAGAATATATGCAGTTAGCCCTGCAACTGCTGGAGTTTGCATGAAAACCAGATTGACTAGGGGAGAAAAGCCTTTGAAATCTTGGAGAAACCAAAAAGTCTGTGGTTGTTTCAGGACCATCTAGTAGTATGTGAAACAGGAGCCTGCCATGCTATCTCAGATCTTCCACTGAGGAAAAGAGCAGCTACAAAACCAAAGCTGGATGGGAAACATTGTGTAGGAGGGAAGAGCAGTATCTGTAGCAAGGGAATGATGCAAAGTGTGTTGGTTAAGTGTTGGGCTGAGCTGCTCTGGCAAAATGAATGTTTGCAATTAGCTGGGCTTTGTTGTGTGCACCTTTGGGCAGCTGGGCTGGAAGGAATCACGAGAGCCATGTGTGAGTCAAGGGTGGAACCAATGTGTATGTCCCTACACAAATGGAGAAGGGTTTTTTTCTCTTGCCAGTGGGAGGAATGGAATACAAGCATGGAGGTAAGAGTGTATCTGACTCATGCCAAGGAAGTCTCCCCTCAGTTGGGTAGATTCTGTCACATTTCCTTTGTGAGTATTCAGTGCAATAATCTATAACTTGCCCACGGCCTTTTCCATGTCCAAAAAAGTGATTGTGCATGACACACATTGGAACAATACAAGGACTTTTGAAGTAAGGCTGTTTTGGTACCTTTTGGTCAAAAAGGCAAAAATGCTTCCAGAACAGCTGCCTGACAAATGAAAGTCAAATTTTGCTTTTGCTGTAAAGGCTCTAATACTTAAGTATGTATTTTTCTCTCTTTAAACCATGCGAGTTCCTAAAGTTGAAGGCATCTAAACCGCTTTAGTGAGGTTACATAAATCATGATTGTCAATGACAGTAATTATTGGGTTTGAAGGGCGATGACTTCAAAATAAACCCTTGTTTTTCCAAGCATCAGAGCTTGAAATATGTGCATCTGTCCATGCCAATAGCAAGTATGTTAGCATCCTGCTTCATTCTCCTCCATAGGGTCTTTGTCTTTTTGTATTTCACAGGCAAGGCTCAGTGGAAATAGGTAAGCTGGAATTTTCCACACACCATTTAAAAGAACAGAAATATGTATCTATGTAAGAGATCCTAGCTGAGCTTCTTAACCCTGGGTTCCTTCCTCTGCTCCAGAGAAAAGAAAATGAATACCCCATCCAATTATTAAAATGATGGAGTTCTAGGATATCATCAGGGTTTACTGGTGTTTTATGTTGAACTCAGAGATGTATTGCAACTCAGAGGCTGCCATGGCACCTGTACACTCTACTAATAGGTTGCCACTGGCTGCTGGTCCTGCAGCAAAAGTGTGGTTCCTTGTTACTTTTGTGGAGGTCCTTTTGCCAGCTGAGACCTCTGGCTTCAGCTGAATGTATCATCTCCCCATTTGAATTATTTGTGTAGAGTTGCAGTATCCAGAGGCTCTACAGTCTTTTTGGAGTTGGGGGTATTTTTTTCCTGTGGGTGATAAGCAGTACAGGAATCATGAGCTCAGGCAACAGCTGGAATTCGTGATGTGGCAGTCAACTGGATGAGGCTGCTGAGGAGGGGATGTAACTAAACAAAACTGATAGATTTAACTGAGTAAGGAAATGTTTAACTTCCAGATGTTTAAACTGTAATCCCTCTGATGAAAACTCTTATCCTTCCCTGTTTGGAATGGATGGGAAAACAATGTGCTGTGCCTGTCTGGCTGCCCGTGTGCCACTGCAACATGCCGAGGAGCAGCAGTGCTTGTGCTGTTGTTTCTCTCTGAAAAGGGAACTAATCATTTTTTCCTACAAGTGAATGTGTGCCTGGAGGATGCCAGAGTGATGTCTTTTGCATTTTAAATTAAATTAAAAAGTGTCAATACTAGGTAACTCTGAGGTAAAAGTGAAAATATCTGTAATGAACCCACAAATCCTAATTCATCATTAAAATGTGTTTCTGTGAGCAGCAAACAGCCAGGCATAAATCTCTCCTGTGTCCAGGGAGGAATTCCCCCAGCATGGAAAATCCCTACACATGGTAAAAGGCTACTTCTGCCAAATTTAAGAGATCTGTGCAAAAAGTGTTGGCATGGGGAACATCCCGTGGGCTGGTTAGGGTGAGCAGTGTTTGCTAGTACAGCGAGAGCTGGGCAGTGGCATAGCAGCACTTTTTTCCTGGCACAGCACAAAACCAGAGCTGGAGGCAGACCTTGATTTGGGTGTTTCCATCCCACCTGGAGCTCTTGCTGTAGGCATGATCTTCCTTCCTGCTGCCTCCCCCCAGCTTCTGCCTTTCCATGGTCTCCTATCCCAGAGGAAGAAAGGCTGCCTGTTGTTCTGGTTGTTTTGACTGTTTATTTGAGTTTCCAGCTAACTCCTAGAACCTTTCCAACTGCAGCTTGTCTTTGTTTACCTGGCGACAGGCGAGTGTTGTCATGGCTTCCTTGTGAGATCCTCCGAGGATCTCGCCCACCTCTGTTCTTCAAAATGGCCTGAGGTGCTTCACTCTTCTGTAGCAGAGCCATTCCCTCTCCTGCTTGTGCAGCTGCTGTTCCTTTGCCAAGTGCAGCATGTTACCCCGTGGGGAAATGAACGGTTTTGGCTTCCAACCTGCCATTCTTTGGGATTTTGTTTGGCTTTTCGAGGATGTCATGAAATGGCCCAAAAATCCAGCTGGGGATTTCCTCATGTTCCTTCTTCAGTGGCCCCATCAGCAGCACGATCACTGTGACTTCAGGCAATCTCAGAGGCTTCATAGGGTTTAGCTCTAATTTCAGACTGTATTTTCCTGTTGCAAGTGTTTGATTCTTGCTTATTTTGAAGGGTTTCCAGCCATCTATTGCTATTCTTGCACTATACATATGCAATATCTGTTTTTTTTCCTGCTCCATTTCTTTACCAATAATGATCAGAACTGCCACAGTTTAATTTTTCTGCTTTTTGGGTTTTTGGAAGATATGAATGTAAAGTACATCAGGCACATCAGCAAATGTAGTGCTGATTTTCTGTGGGACTTGAGTTGATGTTAGCTGTGAGGAGAAAAGTGGAACTCTTCTGGCTCTGTACTTTCACTTCCAAATGTGTAAAGGCTCCCACTTATCACACCTGAGAACTTTCCTTTGTCCAAGAAAACCAAGTACCAAAGGAAGATGATGTACACATTATTAGCAGGTAGTTTTACCTATCCCCGATTGGAAGAAATTGGTTGCATATTTTTTTATTAAAATCACATTAATTGATAAGGGAATTACTGAAAAGGAGCAAGGGTCTAGTTGTTTCTTGACTGCATACATAGAAAACTAGAAATTAAAACTGAAAGATATTGAAAAGGTCCCAATAAAAAACCGTCACCTTTCATAGTAACAGTAGCAGCAGTAAATGATGAGATTTAATGGACCCAAGATCTTTTGGATCCCAAACAAAACCTCAAAGCACCTTGTGCTTCAAAACATGTTTTCTTGCTGCAGAACTTATGCTTCAGATAATTTTGGAAATTTCCTCCACATTATCATTGGATGATGTAGAATTTCCTCAGAGTAAAACCATACCAGATTTTGGCCAGTGTGTACACACAGTTATTTCCTGCCCACTGCAGTCTCATGTTTTATTTTGGTATGAATGCAGCAGGGCAGGAAGGCTCAAAGCTACCCTAATTCTACCACAATAAAAGTCTTTATTCTGGGACAATGTGATTTGAAGGCTAAGGACTCACTCTTCAACAGAGAGGAAAGGAGTGGCCTCTCAAAGTTGCCCTGAGTGCTTCTCTAAGGCACCTTTGTGAACAAAGCAGTGACATTGCACATGTGATATTAGCAGGACATTGTCCCCAAGGCTGTGCAGCCACCCCCCAGACAGGTGCTACATTAAGACATTTTTTCATTTTACTTCTCCAATAGAAAGCTGTGGTAATCCTCACCTGTCACGAAGTGATGTTTGGGATTAGCCAGTGAGAGAGGCATACAAACTGCAGCCCAGCTTTGTGTCAGGTTGAGGAATTCAGAGCACCATAAACCCTCACAACTGTGATCCTTGTGGGACCAGGCTGCAGCCAGTCAAACATCCTATCAATCAGAAGGACCCCTGTGTGGTGTGGCATTAACTTTTACAATTCAGACCAGTGTGGGGCTCTGCTGTACTCAATCCATCAGTCAAGTCTGCCTGCACAGCTCCTCTGCAGGGGATACCTCAGCCTTTATGATGCTGGTCATTGACAAGCTGCGTTGTGATCAATCAATCAGTCTCCTATCACGCTGCACAATGGCTGCAGGATAACACAAGCTAGACTTCCCCAACAAAAAAAAACCCAAAAAACCCCACAACCCCAACCCCCCCCCAAAAAAGCTAAACAAAATAGCCTTAAAAAAAACCCTATCTCCCCATGTGACGTCCCCAACACTTTTCTGACTATGATTTTCCTCTTTTTTTTTTTCCAAAACATAATTCTGATGTATGTTTTTAATTATGATTCTTGTTTTTTTTTTTTCTAAATTCTGTATGTATGTGTGTGTGATTACCTAATCTTTTGGCACAAGGCAGTATCTCTGATCAGGCCCAGGCCTAGAATAACACAAGTCAGGGTGGAAGAAGGTGGATTGGCACAGCAAGTGTGTTTACATCATCCCTGGCTCTAGCTTGATTTATCAGTAGATTTGGCCCTATTTACTATTTCTTTGTAGCTGGTGGTGAAGTATATCATATAAACTGAGAATGATTTACAGGATAATAATTATTCAGAGTGAATGCAGCTAAATTAAGGAGAGAGCATGGTAATACACATTTATCTGGTAGTTCTTGGGCATTTGTAGGACTCCTAATTTCTACACATTCCCACCCCACCAATTTAGGTAGAAATTAGTAGATTTTATTATTTTATCAATATAAAAATTGCATATTTGTGTGTGCATGCAAATATATATAAATACTTTTTTACTACAATCTCTTGCTTCTCTGTCATTTGCATTGATAACTTTTAGAGTGATTTTTTTGGCAGTGCTTTTGCATCTTGGAAAATACTGTTAATACTGTCAATACTCTCATCCCATAGTAGTGTGAGTTAGGCAGCTCTTTGGAAAAGCTGAAATGCTTGGTGGCACTGGTCCTTTACTGTCCAGATCAGGTCTAGAGCAAGCTGGGACATATTCTTGGCCTGGATTGAAGAGTTTCCTTTCTGTTGCTGTCTCAGCCGTTGTATGCCTGGCGACCTTGGCCAAATTTCTCCTTGGAGATAGCAGTGCTCCCCTCTGCTATGCCCCACTCTGAGTTCTGCCAGTGAAAAGGTGGTAGACAAGAACTGGGCTGAAATTGTCATGTTTGGGGAGGAGATGAGAGAGTAGGAAATAGCTTGTGAGCCCAGCCCTACACATACTTAAATACTGGGGAGGAAATTTGCTGATTTCTAAGTGTTTGTCTTACTTGGCAGGGCTGGAAAGCTTTGAAATCTCTGTGCCAGGGCAGCAAGGAGTGCTGATGGGAAAAGGCAGGCAGGTTTTTGTGAGGCCTAGGCATACTAAGGCAAGGACACAGTGCATTTTGAGATCTCACCATGATAGGGAAAGGAAGGCTATGAGAAGGCAGCTAGAGGAGAAAAATTAAACCTTACCTTATCCACCAAAAGCTTTCTCTCTAAAATACAGGCCTCTGTGGCATCATGGAAAAAAGTCCAGAAACACAGATGAAATTCTACTGATTCACTAGCTTTTTTTTCCTCCTCTGCATCCTGCCAAAAATGCAATTTTACTTTAATTTTGTTTTTATGTTGTTTTTTGTGTTATGATGCTAAAGCATTGCTTGAGCACAGATGTAAACCATCAGTACAGTACTGTAAGGCATGGACCACACAGACATGGAGTTCCTTTCCAAATGCAAACCAGAGGAAACAATCTGCCTTTAAAATTAAACTTCCTCATTAATTTCATTAAAAACGTGTGCAGCTTCTAGGGAATGGCAGAGGGTGACTTAAAACATGGCATTATCCCTTGAAAACTGGCAGGCAGTGAATGTGCTCTGGTGGAAAAAAAGGAATAAAAAGGGGGGTCTGAAAGAAAGGTTGGGAAAGGGAAGGGGATGTCCTGCAGTGGTTGCCATTTTTCTACTCCTGTCTGCTTTGCTGTGCTCTGCAGACACACAATAATAACCCCAGTGGGCCTGGGGATCAAATGACATGTTGCTGAAGGATTAGGAGCAATTCTATCCCCCTGGCATGGGTTTAGGAATTTTCATTAAAATGACCTTGGGTGTGGTGAGAAAGGAATTCAGGCTGCATGGATGGAGAGCTAAACATCCTACCTGGGGAACAACAAAAGCTCTCTGCAAGGCTCGACTCCCCAGGCCCCAAGCAGAGCTGTCCTGCTTTCCTCCACTCTGTGCAGTTGTTCATGGGTTAGCATGGAGACACATGCAAGGTCAGAATTGAAAGGCATCTTTCCAGGGGATGGAGGGGGGAGGTGGGAGGATGGAGGGAAGGAACAAGGAAAAGGGCTTGTTTCCTGGAATTGCTTAAAAACAAATACTTAGAAGCAAGTATGTGCTTCGTGTGGAGCAGAATTGTGTTTAGTTAACAGGGCAGCCTTGTGCCCAAGTGCTGCACCAGGAGAAAATGGAAAATTATTGCTAGGTTGTGCAACCCCATCCTGTTCATCTGCACAAGCAGCCCTTGCAGAGTTTGGTGAGTTTCTTGGGGATGCTTCTGTTTAAGCAAAAATTTTCAGTCCTGCTGAATGTCTTCTCACAGTTTGTATTCAGACAGGCAGCATCTTGCACCTTGCAGTAGCATTTTCAATTCTTGCTGGCTGAACCCAATTGTTTTGAGGAAGCAACTTAGTGATAACTGTAATGCAGTTACCTATGCTACACCCCATCACATCTTCTAATGGCAGAAAATTCGAGGAGAAATGGATTAATCAGAATAAAAAGAAAGCATGATGTTGTTAGCAACACACTGAAAGCATTAAAGCAAGCAGAAAGTAAAACCTCTCTCTCAAGTTTGTAGGGAGTGTGGTTAAAAGGCTTGTACGCACAGTCTTGATAAATTTCATTACCTGCTGAGATGTCCCTCCCTACCTTATATTCAAGGTAAATTAAAAGAAATGTACTGCACTGTAGCAGGTATTCTTGGTGACAACAGTTGCTCTGGAGCACCTGGATGTAACACAAGGTGTTAAGAAGCAAGCACCGAAAAAATGGAATTATCTGTAGTTCACTGCAATTTCAAACTCATTCAGGAAGATGTCAAGGAGCTATTGATGTAATGAACAGCCTGTCAGTCCTCTGTCCTTTGATAGCCTCCCTCCAGACACTAGTTTGGACTTGGCCTGGCTAAGTGCTGTCTTTTGGGAGAAGAAGACAGCCCAGGGATGAACTTCCCTGGAGCAGAGGAAACGCTGAGCATTTTGCAGCAGGTGCTGTGGCTGACCACCCAGCATTTGTAACCCAGGAGCTGATGGAGTGCGAAGCCCTGTCATATCCCCAGAGGGTGGCCCGAGCGGGATTGCTGTGAGAGCAACAAAAGATTATCTGTTCCAGGTCTCTCCTTCCTAAGCCTGCAGAAACACAATCCATTACTTCAGATGGAAAGAGTTTATTTCAGCCTGATTGCATGACAAGATCCTGGAGTGAGTTCACACACGAGCAGCAGAAACCTGTCACATTTGAGAAACCGTGTGTCAGTGTGACTGGCCTGCTCCCCTCAGCTTAGTACCTGGAGGCGGAAGGCACTGTGGTTAATGAGGGGAGGCCTCCAATATTAATCAAACCTGTAATCTCCTACAGAGACATGTGTAGGCACTGCTGCTGAAGATTGTTGTTTTATTCTGATCTCTTGACTCTGTCTTATGCGGCTCTGGAAAGAAGAGAGGAATGTAAATGTGACCCAGCTTAGGAAATGGTCTTCATGAATATAGGCCAAGAGTGATTTTCCTCATGCAGGAGACCCATGTAAACTACATGGCTTTTCTGTAAATCTCTGGATGCTCTTCAAGAGACCAATTTGTAGAGCTGAGGATAGTAGGACCTGTTTTGCATTGTCTTCATCTTTTACCAATAGATAATTTGGTACAAGTTAGATTGAACTTTTCTTGTTGCTCTTCATGGCAGATTTCTGACTCCCCACCCTTCTGTTGTAGGGGGACTTCTCAGTATCCTGGTAAATATTTGTGGTCAGTCCTTTTTTAAGAGAACCATTTGTCATGGAAATCAGTGAAGTTGGAAACCTAACTTCCCATTCAGAAACAGATCTAAAGTGTCTGAAAGCAAAGGAAACAACTTTATCTGTGCTGGGGCTGCCTGTCCTCTCTGCTCCAGGAGGGTGAAAGACAATCAGAACCTCTGAAATATCTGTCATTCCCACTGAGTGAGGAAAAGCAGTGTGTGATACTTTCTAGTGCCCATCTGTCATCAATCATTGGCTAAAAATTTCCTTGAGGCATGTGGGTTGATGTACTTATTTTCCGTTGCAGGTAGGGTGATTTGGAGCAGAGAGAGGTTAATCTCTTACATTAGCCAAGTCATATTAGCACTGGCCAAAATGTTCAATAGAGTTTGTTTGCTCACTGTCACTATGCATAGCTAAAAGCATTGGTATGCACTGCTTCTGCCTGCCTATTATGGGTTATCTTGGGTGGCCTGTCCAACCCATTGATAAGGCCCGGTGGTGACGCTGCTGTGACAATGAAATTGCCAGGGAAGGGGTCCTTAGCTGAGCTGTGAGTCTTTGGTGTCTAGAAATGCGCCCAGCCTAGGCTTTCCTACACTGACAAATGTGTTCCCTGTGGCCAGGGGGAGCAGCAGAGGTGGCAAGCTGAGAAGCTTGGCAGCCCATAGTTTTCTCATCATGGGGAGACCCAGTTCCTCTAGTGCCAGTTTACTGGCCCCAGAGAAACTGCTTTCCTTGCCTCGAGTCCAAACCAGGCAATAGTTTTGGTGGCTATTATTTTTTCTTGTTTGTTTTTCATTTCCCCTCTATTGAGATGCATTGCTCTCACATCAGATACAGTTGTGTTGTGTTCCCCCAGATTTCTCTCTGGAGGAATGGAAGAAGATGTCCACTAGATATTTACTGTAATTACTGGAATTGTATGAATGCCAGTGAGGGGGAGTTTTTAGTGCTAGTGGAGGAATGTTTGCAAAACATACAGTGCTATTTGTCAGGATTTTGGTAGTTTTGCCAACATGAGAAGGTCCTGAATCTGAGAAAGTTGTCTGCTAAATATGAAGGGGAGGTTCTGCCTATCGAGACTCGTGCATCATTCTTCCCCACCAATCCAGCATGTGTGAAGTTTGATTGCATTGAATCAAACTCCTGAATTGCATTACAATCCTGAATGGGAAATATTCCCGTTCAGGATTAGAAACTGGACAGAGCACTAAAAGTGTCTGAACAGAACAACCAAAATCTCATAAGAGGATGTGGAAGAATTTATGCAGATCTGGGCACCTTTCCTGCATTTAATTGTGAGTTTTGCACATATGAAGACTTTTATGTTGTACTAATGCATGGAAATGAGGGTTGTATTCAATGTCATGACCATCCAAAAAAAAAAAAAAAATTAACCCTTTTGTCCACCTTGGTGGTATTTTGCAATCTCTGACTAACATTTCTTCCATTGGAACATGTGCAATGTGGCCAGCAGGTTTAAAAACAAAGAGAAGAGCTTTATTAATGCAGCTTGAACAGAAGAGCAAAAAAAAAAAATTGAAAAAAAAATCTTGAATTGGATCTTCAGTTGCTGCAGAGATCTGTTGTCCCTGGAATACCTTTGCAGTGTGTGCTAAACGGTCACTCAAAGTCAGCATGAAAAAATGATTTCCGAAGCTATTGGACAAATAAGGAGACTCATTCTGAGCAGGGACTAAATTGGTTTGGAACATATGCCTGTGCTGAGCAGCCAAAGTACATAATCAGGTTTAGCAAAACAAAGCCTGATACCAAACTTGCCAGGAAAAATTGTTTTGTCATTTTGAAATCTGCTTGGTTTTTAAGCAGACCTTCCCAGAACAGAAAACAATGTGTTTCATGCCCCACTTCATCTGCCATTGCTGTATTTTTCCTCTGAAGATTTGCAAGGAAGGGGAAGAATATATAATCCCTTTGTTAAGATACTTAAATTAAAAGCTTGCTCGTGTTGAACTGCCCTTTCAGTCAGGATTAAGATTTGTTACCCAAGTCTATAACCCTGTAAAACAACGACTAATCCAGACATTAATCACAGGAAATATTCTGGGCCTTTTAAAAATAAACCGTGACATTCTATGAAGAATACATAATTGAGAATATCCTGGACAGGTTGAAAATTAGCCCAGTTGATTGGTTACATAATGATCAGCTGGGTAAGCCAAGGGGAAAGAAAAGAGCTCATGGGGAGAACAATGCAGCAGCTTTGTGCTATTGTCTGTCTTTTCCTGTCCTCGAGTTCAGCTCGGTACAAACATTGTCATTCCAAAACAAATGACATTAACAGGAGGTGTCTGTACCCCTGCTCAACCTCGCTCCTCTGCTTTCCGATTTTTCCAGCCACGGTCCGTATGTTTTCCCCCTGCTCCCTTTGCCATCTCCAGCCAGCGTTTCCCAGCCCCGATCTGTTGCCTGGAGCAACTTGTGCAGCAGTTGGGTTGTGACTGATCTCTTTCTTCAGGCATTATCTGTCAATGTCCCCCCCCACGCTCTGCCAAAGGCCAGTTACTCATGTCAAGGTCAAATTGTGGACAGTCATTCTGTGTCTGCCCAAGTTAATCCAAACCAAACATACCACGTATAAGTAGCTTATCTCCCAAAATAAATAGATGATAATTAGCATAAGCCACCGCACCCACTCCTTTTCCATTCCTCTCTGAAAAAGTCCTTCCACCTGAGTAAATCAGGATGCTTTGTCTGACCCGTTCTTATTGTGTTGAAAAACAAGCAAGTGAGCTCTGGTTCCAAGTGGAATGGCATTTACTACCTGGCTTTCCCAGACCAAGCCACTTGTAGTGACACAGGAAGAGATGCACACAGACATGCTTGTAAAGGAGATGAGATTATGCCAGGAAATCCTCAAAAATGATAATTTACAGCAGATCTCTCTGCACCTCTGGGTCAATGGTTATCAGTTGTGCTCTTGTCTAAGTGATCATCACTTCTTGGGCACAAATGTGTCCCATCTCTGTTTTTTTCAGAGACAGCAAGCTAAAGCAGACATAGCTGTGCAAAGAGGCTGAGGGACTTGGAGTTACAGTATGGATATGAGTTGGAGGCATATAAAAATTCTGCATTTTGTCTGTGAGACTTTCACTGTGAACCTGCCCCATAGTGGCTTCTTTGGTTGGCTGAACTTCTGTGCTGTGGGACTTGGTAGTGAAAAAGTGTCCTCCCTTGGGGCCACTGAACATGTAGGTACTGATCGTGAGGGAGAAGAGAGAGGAAGATGAGTGCTGATGCTGTCAGGAGGGTAAGTGAAGATGTTGAAGGAAGGGCACAACAGGCAAGGGTAAAGGAAGTGCTGGGTCTGAACTGTTCTCCCTGTCCAAAGTGCGAAGTGGTGATTGATGGTCAGTCCTTTCCTACTGTAAAATCAATTACTGGTGTGAAAAAAAAAAAGGGAGGGGACTGTGAAAAATCCCAGCTTTACTTTTAGAGAAGGAATCTGCCTGACTTGGGTTGCTGAAGCTCAGCTGGCAATGGACTAGGCAGGTGGGATTTTTAGTGCTCAAAAACAAGAAGTTTTCCAATTTCCTATTCTTCTTTCTTTTTAAATATCCCGTAATAAAGACAGACAGGAACTAATCCCTGTGTTTATGTTCAATGCTAGAGAAATAACATACATGTAACACTAATTATTTAATAAATGACTAATAACATTGGGAAATTCTGTTCACTACACAGGGTTTCCTCTCTTAGACTTGTGTAGCTCCTTTGCCCTTCCCCAGGGCACATGATTTATTCTGGAAGAGTGAGAAGTGAGCACCCACACCTTGGCTATGGTTATCATTAAAGGTACAATTTCTATTTAGATAATTCCCTTTTTAATCTGACTTTGTGCTTCTTATCACTTAATGCCTCTGAAACAAAACATGAATAGTTAAAAAAAGAGCAAATACCATGGGCTAAGCAGGATCCATAGGTTTCAGGCAAGATTTAGAGGATGCCGTCAGTATTCTGGGATGCAATCAGACAGAAAATTAAAGCGTTAGACCCAGGACAGATCCTGCTGTGGACCTCCAGTCCAGGGGTTTCCAGACAAAATGAGGCACAAGATATTATGACCTGGTCTTGTGCTTAATACTATAAATTACAGTTTAATGACACAATTTGTGAGTAGAGGAATACAGGTGTGTTTTGGATGTGTGTCTAGCCAGCGGCAAAAGTGGCCCAAAATGCAGTTTTGAGAGCAACATTTGTACAACCTGGGACGTTATATTGTTTATATTTTCTTTAGTAGCCTAGGAACACATCAGAGGTGGCGTGAAACCTCTTGGCAGGGGGGCGGGGGGGAGTGGTTTGGTGTTACTTTGCATAATTTCCATCAACGTCTTCACATCCTTCCTCAGCTTTTGAGGCTCAACCCAGGTGTGCTCAAATGCTCCCGAAACTTGGCAAAGGCTTCTGCAAGGCTGTCTGGTGGGAGGGAGGGAAGGAGGCAGTGGGGAGGTTTCACCTGGTTTCAAGTTTCAGGACAAAAACTTTTGCACGAGTAACAGTTCCCAGCTTCAAGAGCCCCGTGACAACACCGTAACCAGGCATCCAAACTGCCGGGTTTGTGCGCAGGACAGGCGCTGTCAGGCAGAAAAGCGGGATTTCAGGCAGCAGCCCTGAGGAACAGGATGCTGTCCTTGTCGGTGCACAGGATGTGGGAAACGCTCACCCAGACTTGGCCACCTTTTCCTCCCGGGGAGGGGAGGGAGGCGTTTGAGGCAGCGGCGTGGCAGTTGTTTCCAGCTCGTTTTTGAGGGAAGGGACTCATTTGGCACGTCTCTGGCAGCCAGGCCGCGTTTCCCTGGCGCACAGCTGGCCACAGCTGGCCGCCGGCAGCCTGGGAACCGCCCGCTGCCCGCGGTGCGCTCGGAGCGGGGCCGCGCTGCTTGCGGGAGCGCTGCCAAGCGCGGCGCTGGTGGCATGGGCCGGAGCCCGTAAAGGATTGCATTGATCGCCGGGTGCAGCGAAAATGCGCCCTCGGTTGAAAAGTCATGCGTTAATTAAGTTGATGGCCTGTTTAGCTTGTAACCTCAGCAGCTGAGTCTCAACCTCTCTGTGGTCAAATAGATTTACCTAATGTAATGAAAGGCCGTAGCCTTTCCATTTCCTTCTTTCAAAGCCTTCTCACCACAAACTCTTCTGGTAAGGCCACTTATCAGTGACAGCACATTTTTCATTACTAGTGGGGTATGTGTTAAAATGAAATTTTGAAATAGTTTTTCAAATGTCGCTTGGCGTACACTGCGTATCGACTGGTCGGTGATCAATCCATCAGTCACTTACCTTTGTTTGTTTTTTTTAAATTTGATTTGCTTGTTTGTCTCCTTGAATTGAATTTGTTTTAGGCAACACTCCTTATTCCAGGCAAGCTTGTAGAAGAAAGGCAAAGAACTGATTTTTGTCCCAAGCTGAAACAATCATATTTGCATTGGCTTGTCTAAAAATAAATAAAAAAAGTAATTTACAGATCTCAAGTGATTAACTTTGTTCTGAAATTTTTCCTGAGTTTTTAAAAAGCTATCTTCATATACACGCGTATAAATGATTAAAATGCTTCTGTTCTTGTAATATAATTCTATGTTTTAATACAGTGAGATACTGTATGACATTGTGGTCTTTATTTCATATGTGCCATGTATGTTAGTAGAAAAAGTAGGAATTTAGTTCATTCACCTGTTCAAAATGATCCTGCAGCACTCTCTGATTATGCAGGTGATACTTCTGCTTCAAGTTAACAGGAAAGATTTTATTTTGCATTTGATTTCATACTACTGTGGTCTGATGATGTCATTCTATTTGGTGTTGTTAAATTTTACAACAGAGTCACAGAGTAAAGAATCACTGTGGGGTTTTTTTCTATGTGCATGTAGGTTTTTTTGTTTAGTTTTGGTTTTCTCTTGGAGCGTATAGGTCTTTTTGCTCGTATTTTTGTTGTTTTCAATGATTGCAGCAGTGATTCAAGAATCTGTCCAGTGGCTGAGATGGGTAAAATTCATGCTCAATGTTTTCTATTACAAGGAGGAAGCATCAAACAGTAAGCATGAGGATGTAAGAATAAGAATTTGTAGATGGTAAGATGAGAAAGGCTTAAAAGAAGAAAAATTGTAGAAAGCATCTATGAAGATGGAAGGATTTCACTCAGTGCTGTGTTCTATAACATGTTCTAATATATATTCAATTTATTTGATACTGCAAGGCATCCTGTTGAATTGGGGTCTCAAGTACATTCAATGACAAAGACCTTTCTGAGCCAATGCAGACTGCTCTCCATAATATCTATAATTTCAGGGCTAAAATCTCCAAAGATTTTTATTTCAGCTACAGCTCTTACTTGGAACACACTTACTTGGAATTGATTTAATGGAATAATGTGAGTGTCCATATATTGAAGATATTGCTGTTTCAAAAAGGATTTAATAGAATAATTGTCGGAGTCATTCAGATCTCAGGTCTTTGTAGCCCAGAGTGCTATTTCCAGGAGTTTCCAATAGGACAAAAATGCAGTAATATATTCTGCTATGCATTTGTACCTTTTTGTTTCGTGATTCTGAATGAGTTTTAGATTCTTTTGTAAGACACCCATACTGGCTTGACCTTAATAATTCTTATTGACTACTTTCCTAAGGTTAGATAGATCTGTGAGTCTTAGCACAAGCTGAGTTCTTCTCAGCTCTCTAAGTCCTTGGGTTTTAAGGTCTCTGAAGTCCAGAGGAGTTTTTCCTAATTCTTAGTCTTTCAGAGGTTTGGAGCCTGATTAAGTTTTGTTTGTGAAGAAGATCAATGCATTAAACTGACATCAGAACCGGCATTCAGTGACAGGATTTAAAGCAGACAGTGGAGAAGACAGCCAGCCACAGGATGTACCAGCTGGAATGTCTCACTGTCTATGCAGCAGCCAGGCTCCCTGCTGCATGAGAATTGCATAGATCAGTGCCACCTCACAGGAAAGGAGGAAAGGATAAAGCAAACTGTGATAAAGCTCACTTACATGCTGATTTGGCCTGGCCATTCACACTTCCTGAACAGTCAAATTGGGCCTGAAGCCTTTGCATTACTCTAATTCAGTGACACCTCCAGCTCTCAGTAAAAGAGGGAAGGTACAGAGGCAGTGATTTAGCCAAACAGATATTTTATTTTTTGGTCATGAAGGTATCCACATCAGTGTGAAACCAAGATTTAGTTTAAAAGCATTTTTTGTTCTGAGGGAGGAATAAGACTCTCCTGAGGAGTTAGTCAGTCCTCTGGCTAGGGCACTATCCTGAAGGAGAATCTGGCTCCAAAGCGGTTCTTTTAATAAGAGAGAATCTGAAGATGACATGCACCATCTCAGGAGCATGCACTGAATATTGTGCTGAGGGTTTCCTAGATTGCCTCTTTTTCCTGCCAAAGCATTCCATGCTATGGAAGTAACTTCATGCTGGGCATCTAATTTATTCCATCCCAACTAAAGTTCTGTGTTGAAATAAGTTCCAGAAAGTTTTGGCAAATTTCTGATAGAAATACCACATCACTGGAATCTTGTCCATTACCTCTCTCTGAAGCAAACCTGGGATGGCCTTACCAGGCTGCTGTGTTTGGCTTGGCCACCTTGGAGGCATTTTCTTTCTCAGATTTGTTTTACATTGGTCGTGGGCTGGTGTTTCTAATGCCTAACATGTACAATTACTGCTCTGTTAAAAAATAAAGCATGCCATGGAAGTTGAAACCAGAGCCTGGAGCCCAGGAGTGAAAACAGCTGAGAGCAGCAGGGAAGGGGAAGTAAGTGGCAGGGCAGGCTCTGGTGCTCTGAAATGCAGGGTGTTCCTTGCTTGTCATCATTCCCTGGGAGCTGAATAGAAGGAAAAGCCATCTCTCATTTTGTAAGTTGCTACAAGTATCGTAAAAAGTGGAGACAAAGAAAAAGAATGGAAGCCAATCCAGAATGTCTTTCCTCTTGGTTTCAGGCCATCCCCTGCCCTGTCAAGTGTTGAAAAGGTCTGAAGCAGAATATCCTATTGTTGCAGTTTCTTTTTATTGTGGAGCAGGACTAGCAGTGGGAGGATGACTTTTGACAAGATGCCAGGAGGCTGGTTTGTGTGTACTGTCTGAATTCTCAGTCAGAGTTTTCCCAGGCAGCTAGTTGCAGGATGAGAGGACATGGCCTCAGGTTGCACCAAAGGAGGGTCAGGTTGGGCATCAGAAGAATTTCTTCATGGGAAAAGTCGTTAAACATTGGAATGAACTTCCCAGGCAGGTGGTGGAGTCTCCATCCATGGAGGTGTTCAAGAAATGACTGAATGTGGCACTCAGTGCCATGGTTTAGTAGACAAGATGGTGATCAAGGGTTGGACTCAGTCTTGGAGGCCTTTTCCAACCTAAATGGTTCTGTCAATCTGCACACCAGCATGAGTAAGGGATGCAAAGCAAAAATGTGCCTGGAGGTTCAATGAAGCGTTTTTAACCTCTTAGAGCTCCTAAAGAAGGTGTTAAGTGGAAGATGAAGGTAGGGCACCCATGTAGAAAGGGCAGGTGTAGAAATACAAGCAAGGAATTGTATTTTCGTCCAGAGGGGAGAATGAAACACTGGCAATGATCCTGTGACTTTGGCTTTCTAGCTAAAGTATGTACATAAACCAAATATTTTAATTTTCTTACCTTTTTAAATAATACAGCCAGGAAATGTTCTGAAGGAACAACAGAGGGTGCCCTCTATTTTGCTTATGGCATTCACCATTAGCTGCAAAATCTGTATATTTCTGTGTCTTGTTTAATCCCATGTGATGGGGCCATTTGTATATAAACCTTCTTCCGGGGGAAGACACAGGCCATGTGAAGTGCCTATGGTGTCTCTCAGGGAGCCCAGATTGAAATGGGGCACATCCCTCCTCTCTCACACAAGTTTATGTTTAAAGTAGAATATTAATAATAGTAATAGCAAGAGTCTAGATGCAAGAGTCAGTATATTACAAAAACTCTTCTTGTAGCATTGAAATGGTGAACTCAGTCCTGCAGCCATTGCAAAGTATTACATCCAATTTATGAACGTATTTAGTTCAAACCAGATTTGATGGGTTTTAAACTTGGCTGTGCTAAGGGCTGAACACTGTGTTCTTCTGCTGGCCTCTAATGCGGTGTGAAAGCATTAAGTAACCCAGGCTGAAATGCTGAAAGTGCCTGGGCAGCCTTTAACTCTCCAAAGCAACATTCCACCTCTTGAGAATCCAGTCTCAGTGCAACTGTGGAAGCAGCAGCCTGAGAGGGATGATTTCTGTCCTACATCTTAATGTGAATAAAATGCATTTATACTCAAGGAATCAGAGGGGAGGTTGTAGAGAAAAAGAGAGGGGAGGATATGCTGGAATCTATATCAGCAAGAGGGTTACATTCCTGCCCTTTGTGCAAATCCCTTCATAATTATTCAGCAATAGCCAGTACCTGAGCAATGGAAGATAAACAGAATTGTTGACAGAAAAGATGGACTTTTATGTAAGTGTTATCATCCTGGGGCTGAGTAGCAGCAGATGTTCCTGGTCGTGCAAGCTGGGTTTCCCAGTGGATGAGAAATCGGTGATGTGGAGTCTGGGTATGTTCTCAGTTTACTTAAGAGTGCACTCACCAGTTGTGTGACAGGAATGGTCAAAGAGCATGCAAGATGTTCTCCCTCATTCTTGTTTTCTTTCCTAGACTGCTAGAACAGCAATGCCACTGGAATGATTTTATTTCAAGAATTAATTCTCATTAGAGATACCAAAGCAGAGAACAAATTGTTTTGTTTACTTGTGCCACCTCCACAAGTAAAACAAAACTTAGGTCTAAAAATATGAGCGTTTCTTGAAAGACTCAGCAGGGCTTTGCCAGCTAAATAAAAGAAGATGTAAAGCAACATACAATGGCATCTCTTGACTCTCCACATAATGATACTGAAATTGAGGAGGTAAATGACAACATAAAGGATGCAAGATAGAGCATGCAGCCGTGGGGGTACAGTGCCAAAATAGCTGATGAATTCATCTGTTTTTAATGGTACAGTCACTCCTTCTTTTAATCAGTTCATCTCTTCTGAGTAATGACACAGTCTGGTTATTGTTCTAATGTAGGCAATAAAACCAATTTCTGTACCTGCTTTCTTTCCAAATGTAGGAGGTTATGAACTGTAATTCACGTTGATAAGTAGGTCCTAGAAAAATCATGACATTTATTTAATAGCTGAAGTTGTAAATCTACATCAAACTTTGCTGATTTTCTATTTCTCTTGTGTGCAAGAAAATGAATTTGGGAATTTCACCCTGAAACACTTTGCATAAAGAGATTGTAATCTCCAAGCAGAAGTTAAGTTTACTACAGTGTAGGAAATTATGTCTCTGATTTCCTCTCTTGCATCTTACATTTTTTTTTTTTTTTTTTTTCTTTTTCTCCTCTATGGCTGAAAAATGACAAGTTCTAATAATATTTTCCAGTAGCATTACTCATTCAGGGAGATTTTTAGAGTGGAACTGCAATAAATTCACCTGGTAAAGTCCAGTTGTCTTCTACATAACCAGAGCTTTATTCCAATTTTCACAGGGATCATATGCTTTCCAGTTTTCATGCAAACAGGGATCATGTGCTTCTTTCAAAGTCCAATTGCATTTAATTTTGGAAGCCCAATTTCTCTTCACTCTGAGGATAGCTTGGGGAATCCTGTGTGTGGTAGCTGGATCCTTGAAAGCTACAAGCCATTACTTGATTTAGTATTGTGACATTTAACATCTCTGAGCTGTGGAACACAAGGGTTGTTCATCCTTCTGTTGGGAATAGTGTGTGGAGCGGAGTTGGTAACGTGGTGCATCCCTCTGCTGGACCCAGAAACCCCACCTGGACTGGTCTAGTGTGTCAAAGTAGGTTGCAGTGCAGACTCCTAAGTGACAGCACATGTTCACACAAACCCCAAATGTACTCAGTCAAAAAGTTTTTTCAATTATAAAAAAGAATAGTCTGGGAAAAAACACTCTTGATTTTAAAATACCAACAAAAACCCCCTGGCATATGAAAAATGTCATGGCAGAGTCATCTTTTTGGAAAGCTGGTGATGCAGAACAGCTGTGTTTCTTAACATCAGGCAGGAGATCAGCTGGTTGAGTGATGACTTTTCATGTGTCAGAATATGGTGTCACTGCAAATGGCAAAAAGCAAATCACTGCCTTCAATCATAGCTCCTATTTTCCTTAGTTGTTACAACTTTTGCTCATTTATTTTCACTATTTCTGTTGATATTTGGCTGTCTCTTCACTTTCTGAAGTGCTAAACTGTGACCAGAAGCACTGATAAGAGTGGTAGAGTATGTCGGCTCCACTGACACTTATAAATTTTAGGGAATAGCAACTCTGGGATTAACTGAGAAATAGAGAGACAATAGATGCTCATTCCTGCAGAAGGCTCAATTTCTGTAATTAACTCCCAAAAGAGCTGGAGCCCAACACTGTGCCTAGATTTAGACAGTGTATTTGTTGTATTTATATTATAGCTGAAGAATCAAAATGATCAATTTTCTAGTTTTCCTGAAGTTGAGTGATATCTTTTTTTCTCCTGATATACGTGTGAGTGGTATCAGTTTTGGCACTCCTTCTCCAGTGTGTCATGATGTGGAGGGTCTTATTTAATGTTTCCTCATTCAGATTGTTTAATGAGAAATTTGCCTATTGATTATTTTCTAGAATTGAAACTACTTAAGCAGATTTGCTGCTACGTTGAGGTGTGTTGGTAGCTGCCATGAGACATTCAAGTGACTTCTCTTTCCAAAGGTGATATTGATGGAAACTTTGGCTTTGATTTGAGCAGAGTCAAACCTGGGCCTCTCATATCCTTGCCCATATGTAAAATTTGTCTCTCAATTTCTTAATGAAAAGCTAAGGTACACACAAAAAGAAAAACCAAAGAATATTTTTCTAGGTCTACATTTTGTATAAACTTTCAGAAAGTTTGGTGCTGTTCCTGTGAGTGTCAGCTGATAAAATCCTCAAAGCTGGTGCCACATTGGAACCTCTGGTTATCTGTAGTGAGTCTCATAACCAGTGGTCCCCCAGCTCAGGGACTGTTAACTTAACCTGTGTGTTGAATTACCAGCAGCTTTCTCACATTATGTGCTTCCTACTCAAGGGCAGTGTATCCAATTATCATCTGTTCCCAAAAGCCAGGAAAACAACGGGGTAGTGTGGTGAAAAGGCTGTATCCACAAACCATATTGATCCCTGAACAAATTTGTCTGGAGTCCTCAAGCACACATGCACACATGTGCACACACACACACAAATTCCTGTGGCTTTGCTCTCCATGTGGCTTGGTTTGTGCCTCCCCCAGAGCTTCATGCCTTTGCCCAAGAGTTTTTCCTGAGACTGTCAGTGCAGGTGTTCCAAAAAACGCCTGCAATCCGTGAGTGGGGATTAGAATCTGGCTCTCCTGACAGATGATGGATTGTTCTTTTATTACCAAAAGTTTTAAAAAACAAAAGGATCTTGCAGTGGGGTGGCTCAGAGTCAAAGGAACCCAAACAAAGCTGAAAATTGAGTGAATACATTGCAGCTCAATTATGTTGAAGGCTGAGGTTTCTGCTTCAATCCTTCATAAGGAAAAAGGCTGTCTTTATTGAAGCACTCTCTTTTATCATTCTCTGGGATCTTTAGGCTTTGGTTTTGTGTGTGTTTAATGGAAAAATAAAGTCAATACATCTATAACAATTTTGCTGCTATTGAACTTTAGTAACCCTGAACAATGCTGAAGTTCTCTGAATAAAGTGCAGCTTTTTAATAAGAGGGACATCAGGAAAGGTGTTTTTTTGCTGGTAGCTAATGGCCAGAAGTGGCCCCAATTTGAAGTGATTCCATTCTGGCTTTCAATGTTACTGTCCTCTAACTTTTGTTGAAATGGGTGGGATGATTTCTGCCAGGGAAATTAAATGAAGACTGGACGGTGTAGCATTTTTTAGGCCATGGGAATGATGGTGTCTCATAAAAAGTAAGCATAAAGGAGACTTACCTAAGAAACTGTCCTCTTATTTTTCTTCTCTTTCATTTTGCCTCAGTGGGCAGGTTTTGATGAAGTATTTGATTCCAGTGGGTCACTTGCAATGATGCCCGTGATGCAAATTGATCAGTGGCCAAATGTGATGTCTTGGCTGTTTTTCTGTGGTTCTTCTAATTTCCTTCCTATTAGAACAAAAAGGAAGCATCAAAGATCTGGATGCATTATTGTGGTAGTGCTGTCACCACATGGTTTACACAAAGCCAAGATTTTGGTTCAAACTCTGCTGGTTTGGGGGGAATCCTCCAAATCTGCAATGGTGTGACTGTAATTTAATTGACAGGCTATTTCCTGCAGGGCAGTTCTGCTTAAGAAGTCTCTGTAGGTGTATGACTGGTATTCATTGTGTAAGGAAGAGTCAGCAAAGCCTTCTGGCTTACTCAGCCTCTGTAGTTAAACTGCAATGCTTGGCTTCTATATTTCTTGATATGAAATGATTTTAAACTTTCCTGGGTACTTGAATACATAGGTAGGATGCAGCAGGAGGATGCATTTCTTCCCTTTTTGCAGTCTGGCTTCTCTGCAGATACAGAGAAATGTGTCTGTCACTAGGTGGAAAAAAAATTATCCTAATGCAATCCTATAATGCAAACACAAATCAGCAGGAGTAGGATCTAAGCTCTTAGGAATTTCTAGATTTTATATTTTCAAAATAACATCCTGCCCATTGAAAGTTCATGAAATCAAAGCACTCTGGATTTTTCTTTTCCCATGTCCATTAAAAAAAATCTCATTGCAAATTAGGATTTGGATTTACCAAAAGTAATTTTGCATATGGCTGCTCACATAAAGCTATGTAACATAATCTCAAATGAATGTTATAAAGTCAGGCTTTCCTATTACATCACATTTGCATATAATTTTCTGGGTAGAAAAGAGAATCTGACTTTTGAAAAATTGCATTCCCTAATTCCATAGCTCTGTGGAATTATTAAATTTTGAGTGATGCCTTTCACAAAGAAGCTGGCATCTGGCTGATGTGGTGGTTGGATTCTGGTGCAGTGTCCTTGGGTACAGAAACTGCTCTGATGAAAGCTGTATATTCTTCAGTTCCTCTTTCAAGGCCTACCTCAAGAATTTGTGTTGACCTGATACTACTAAAATTTGGGAAGGTGGGAGGAAAGAGATGTATCAGTGAAGGACTCCTGCATCCTGTCAGCACTGATCCACATCCTTGGTTTGATGCAGCGTCAATTCTTTGAGTGTCAGTGGGTTTTGCCTAGAAAGATTTTTTGCAGTGCAGATGTGAAATGTAAGTGTAATACAGCACAAGTAAGAAATAGATCTGAACCCATTAGTCCTCACCTCTCGTTATTTCAGGAGACAGATCAGTTTATTTTTAGTATATTCCTGTTGTAGTGAATATAAACACAGAATTAATTTTGTTCACTTATCTAAGACTACATTTTAGGATCAGAGTTGGTGTGAATGTGATTGCTCCAGCAGCTGGTCCTCTGTGGTTACAGTCTGTGGCTTCTCACATCTGAACCTGTTACTTCTTGGTTTGGGGTCTGGAGGCCCCATGATAATGGGGGAAAGCCCAGAGTTTGAACTCTGCCTGTGGAGTTCATTGTCTGGGCATTTGAATGGATTATAATTTCTCTAGCTGGGGGCATAGCAGGGTATGAGTGCTTGAGGGCAGCTGTACCCTCCCGTTCTCTGCCACAGTATGTGGTTATGGATCAGTACTTCTTTCCTTGTATTTTTTTTCCTAAAGCTCTTCTGCTGATTGAAATGCATTTTAATTGTTTTGTGATCGGCATTTTCATTATTATCTAGAAAAAACCCATTGGATTTGTTTTGGTTTTCTTTTCATGTACAATGAAATACAGAGTTAACTGTGAACTAGGGTATCAACAATGAGCAACCTCTCCAAGTGCTGGCTGCAGTGATCATGTGTTGGGATCTGGGATGACATCTCTGTGACAAGCTGAGGCTGCATGGAGACACTCTCTTCACATTTTCATTTGTTTGAGTATCTTCTTAACTCCAAAATTCCTGTATGAAACTGTTGGGAGTCTCTGGAGCTGTGAGGTCCAGCTCCAGGAACTGAAGGATTCTGTGAGGAGAATGCCCCTGTTATTTGCCTGTTGCTGTGTTGCAGTTCACATCCTGTTCGGCCGCCTGCCAAACCCACAAACTCCCTCTGTCCCTGGTAACTGAGAAGATTACTTGCTTATAATGCTGTGAAATAAGTGCTGTACCATTGTGAGAGTAGGTAAGAAAAGCCTTTAGATTTGATATTCTTTATGCAGAGTCTCTGAGACTTCCTTTAAAGTGTCTTATTCCTGATTTGGAAGCTAATTTTAAAACCTGAAAAAAAGTTTGCAATTTTTTTGGGCTACATTTAATAGGTTAACTTGTGCAAAAAACTCTTTTTTTTTTTGGGGTGGCATGTTGGTTTTAACCCCAATCAATTTGAAAAGGTTATTGTACAAATATTAACACTGGGCTGTCTCTTGTTAAAAAGCAAATGCCCAAGGAAATGACAAAACTTGCACTTTTGTACCATTTATGAGAGCCAGCAAGGAGAGAACATGCCAACACACTGATGGCAGTGAATGGCCCAGCAGATCTTCCCCACCTTTGACATTTAGCATTATTTAGCAGTTCTCCAAACTCAAAGATTAACACGTCTTCCTGAATCTCAGAGCAGGGAGTCTAGTGAAAACCTTGCTGTTATTAAAACAAAACATCACCAAACATATGGTGATGAGGGCAGAAGAGGTCATTTATTTCATCTGGTCATAACTTTTGCCTTGGAAGACCCAAAAAAAGAAAGATCAGACAGAAGTGCTGTTCTAGAGGTGGTGGTTCATGTGGATTTTTGTTTGTATTTGGTTGGGTTTTGATAGATTTGAATTATAACTGAAGAGCAAAGGATACCAAAAGACTGCAGTGAGCTTGCTGGAGAGGGAATTCCAGCCCAGACTTGCTGTTCCATACGATGTGCTTTATTTTCTGCATCCTTGCCCTCCTGACAAGAGACTGTCTTGCATATATGAAAGTAGCTGTATTTTGAATCTTTTCAAGCACTGTGTGATGGTTTGCTCTTCTGGGAGACTTCAGGTATAGCATATTGGAGGATCCTGAGGTAAAAAGATGATTTTTATCCTGTTTCTGCTTGGGCCCAGTTGAAGTCCTTTACAATTTCATGATGTGATGCTGAGGCATTAAATGTCTCCCAGTCTCAAACCGGACCCAGCTGAGTTTATTGAGGTCTGATCCTGCTCGCTCCTTTGTTAAGAGGAATTAAAAAATTTATTTCATCTGCTGCTCAACTGCATGGGTAACTGGAGTTAATAGTTTTATTTTTTGGAATTATGAGGGCTTTGTGATTAAAGAATGATGACATTGAGAAAAAAAGCACCTTAGGAAGATTTTTATTAGCTAGGGTTTCCATGTTTCTGTGTCTGTGATTTCACAATATTTGATCTGAGCATCTAATGTGCCATGAGGGAGAGAGGGGAAATTAATAAACTAAATTTCAGTTGAGATTTCAGTAACTCTGTTAAGAAAAGGAAAAGATGCATGTGTGCTAATGACTTTCTATTATGCCATTGAGAATAAAAGAAGAATTCACACAGCCTGATCTTGGGAGGATGATTTTTCCTTCATATTCCACATCAGTTCCTAGCAAACAAGGCCAAGGAGCTTGGCTGGTTCCTAGCTAGAAGAAACTAAAATAACCATGAAACACACCCCAGCCTTAGAGAGACTTGTGTTTTAGGCTCAGTGCACCAATTCCTGGGACAGGGTGAAGGACTGCATTACAGAGAGGATTAATAGGGAACATTATTTATGCTGTAAATATAAAATCACTATGTTAAGGAGAAAAATTTTAAATCAGTTTTATTGGGGTGTGCATTTGCACCAATCCACTGAAAACTTTGGTTTATCATTTGACTTGGCCTTATTAAAGCTTCTGTGGCTCCTGGGGTTTATTGCTTCATGGTGCTCAGAAGGTCATAAATTAGTATTCATCAAAATTTTTCTTGTTTATCTCCCCTGCAAGTGGAGGAGGCCCAAAAGACACAATTGAATTGAAAACAGTGCACACGAGGATTCCAGCCAGCCAGTCAAGCTTTGTGGACAGCGTGATTTTGCTGATACAGATTTGTTGGAAATATTATATTTCTTTCTGAGTCGGGAATGATTGTAAAAGCAGATCTCAAGAGAGCAACTTACTGGAAATCCAAGCTATGCTGAGTAGTAACTACTTTTACCTAAGGAGGTTTGCCTTTTGCAAATTGCAGGCAATTTGCAGACCTTGCTGCTGTGCTTATTTTGGGATTGCGTGGATGTTCTATTGCGGCTGTTGTGGATTTTTGTATTTTCCAGGCCACATCTTTTAAATATCCTCCAATTTAAGTGATCCTCCAATAGTTTTCATCCCTGGATATTGTGTTGGTTAATAGGAATGCTTGCAATGAATGCAATGCCATGCAAATTTTACTCACTTTATACACCTCCTGTTGAAATAAATAGATCATATGAAGCAAATTGTCAAGTCAGGTATACAGCTAGGTCAGAGCAGACAAGAATGTGTCTATACTCTTGGCAGTCCTGCCCAGTTTTGAGAAAAACCCAGTTCAGTGAGATAAACCTTAGACAAACTCATTACTAGAATTTACCTCAATCTTTACTCCTCAAATGAAAATTTCAGGATTTGTTCTTTTGGAAACCTGGTGCCAAGAGAAGTTGGATTCTGTGTGAGGAGATCCTGCTCAGGATGTGCCTCTTGGCCTGGCACCATGCTCTTTCTATGTCATCCCACAGGTGAGCTGAGATACAGTCTTGGCATGTTTTCCCTTTGGAGCAACAGTACTCACCTTGTTTTGGTTATGTGTCAAGGCTTACCAAGCACAGCAAGTTTTGGAAAAATGAAATGAAGGACCTGTTTTAAAATATTTAGCTTATTCATTGGCACTAATTCAGCCAGGCTGCCCTGTGCTTGGTCTGTCAGGTGATGTGGGAGGAGAGACATTTACATTTGACTCCTTTGTTTTGGTTAAATGTGCTTAATGGGAAAAACCCTGCTGTGTGATTCTGGCTGCCCTGTTGAAGTGAGTGTGAAGCATATGATGAGGTGTCTCCAGGATTTTCAGGAGACTGCTCACACTCACTCTGAGTGTGAGTGGGGCTGATGGAGGATTTCTCTTTGGGGTCGACTCATCAGTCAGTTTCAAATCCCTCACTGGGCTTTGCTGGTGTAGGGAGGTGAAAGAATTAATCAGAGGATGGAGTTTTTGGGCTGTGAGAAGGAAATAAAGGGAAGTGGGAATACCTGTGCTGGCAGGTTGCTCTCAGAGCTGTTCTCAGGTATGAGACTATCCCATAACCTGATGGAACAAGTAGAGGTTTGGAGAAACTGATTAAAAATGGTACCTGTCATGCTGTGAGAAGATCTTAAAAATTTATATGTCAGTCTTCTAAGGACTTTTTCTGCCAGCTTGCTGTTTTGCTTACATATCATGTGGCAGTATGGCTTTTAGATACCAAATGGAAAGCATATGTAACAAAACAGAAATGTTCTTCCACTCCACGCAACCAAGGGTGACATCCAATAAGAAAAATGGATTTTCCTGAGGTGGAACATGCTACTTTAATTATTATGTGCAGTTTGGAATCACTATTTGTATAATTAGAAGTTTGGAAAGGTTTCTACAAATTCTTTCTACTTAGTCATTAAAGAGTTTTTTTTTCTTTGTGTCTAAATGCAATCTAGAAGATGAATATCAAAAACAGCTTGGAAGGCATTCTGGCAGATGAAATATTTCAGATATTGGTATTGCCTGAATTTCAGTGAGCATTTCTCAGCTGAAGGTTCAATAATTATTTTGCCTTTAAAAATCTGTGTAGAGCCTGGAAAATAATCTTGTTGAAAAAGTAATGGCTGCCATGGTCGAAGCACTTTACAACCTCTCTGGCGTTAAGGTTAAAACTGTATTTCCATATGGGCCTTATAGAATTTTAAATAAATAGCTGTTTTATGGTGTGGGTTTTTTTCTTCTTTATTTTGTAATGGTGTAGATGCTGAATTCTGCTCCTCATTGATTGAAAAAGCTGAGGGTAGTGGCATCTATTATTTGACATTTCTTGGGAGTGAGTGCTCTGAAATAGTGCAATTATCACATTGCAAATGGCATAACCTGAATAATGGGCGAAATTCTCATCTTATTGACAGCAGCGTAAATCTAGGTGAAATCCCCTGAGACTAAGTTAAATACATGGATTTGCTCTACATTTCTACTGTTGTTTTAAAGTGCTGAATCTGTCCCAGTGACATAATTGAAAGAGCTCCTGATCACACAAAAAAATTCCCTGCTATTTGCTAAGGTTCCACAAAGAAAGTTTATCCTCGTGAATTCAATGTATTTTTAATGCAACCTCTCTTTTGCTGAATTGATTAAGCTCTGTTGAAAATTCTTGAATGCAGAAGAAAATCAGCTGTGACTATGGGAGGGATTGGCTGATAATTTAGTAAGGAAAAAAACCAGCATGTCTGTAGACTTCTAAAAAACAAAAAAAAAAATTTCCAGTAGCTTTAATTTTGAAAATAGACTGATTTTGAAGTTTGATAGTATGTTCTGAACTCCTCTCTTGCTTTGGGCTTTTTGTTCACTTTACCAGGGGTCAGGAAGTTTGCATAAAAGCAGGGCAGGACATAAAATAGCTCTGAAATCACGGGTAACCCTCTCAATTAAGCAGAGTCAGAATTGCAAACCATGTCAAATGCAGTAGACAGACTAATATCACCTGTAGAGAATTTGTCTATTAATCAGGTGAGGCTAGTTTTCTGCACTGAAAAGGGAGTTGTATTTGGTTTTGTGTACTGTCATTCCCCTTTTCTTACAAATAGCATGGTACCACAGCCTGCTTTAATGTCACCAACCACTACAGTAGTGTTACTGTAATGTTCTGCTTCATTTCTTAGGCTTTTAAAATATTTATACGGATTTTATAGAAAGAAATCCTTCTTGTTTGGGCAAAAACTGGTCTGTTCGTACATATTTCCAGGGAAAATGGGAAAAGTGAATGGAACTTCAAATGACTGGTGCTGTAGCAGTTCTGCACACATCTCTCTGGGATTCTTTCTCCTGTGGTAATGATTGGAAGCTTTCTGTATCCACAGGCATAACAAAGGAACAATTAGTCCTTGGGTTTTAAGATTACATCAGCTCTGAAGCATCGCTGCTTCGGAGAATCAGGGCAGTGTGGTCAATTCATGTTGATTATAGGAATTGCAAAGTGAATCCTTATCCCTGATATTCCCTTGGCAGAGGAGAGTTAGACCTTTTGATCACTGAATGAAAGGAATTATTTTATTCAGTGACCTATGATTGTTATATCTCTTGTATGAGTTCAGAGCCACTCATTCTTCTTTCTTGCCAGAGAGAATTCCATCTGTTTGAGTGGTAGGTTCCTTACATCTTGATGATCTAGTCCATTTTCTGTGCAGAGTCAAAAGAAGAATATCTATGAATAAACTAAAAAATGCTGTGTGTCTGTGGCTCCCTGACTAAGCATTTGCTGGAAAAAAAAATCAATATGTAAGCAATTTGTACAGGAAAACATCCCCCCATACAAGAAATAGAAACTAACAATAGAAACTCAGTGTACATCTAGGAATGACAAAATATGGAAGGAAAGTTTATCTCTGAAAAGCAGCACACAGTTTATAACAAAACCAGTGGGCCAAACAGAATTGTACCAGGTTATTTTTTTGCATGCTTGGATAGAACAACCTGTTTGTGTTTAACAGCACTGCATCTTACATAATGACTCTGAATGAAAGCCAAAAGATGTTTAGCGTGTTTGGTATGGGGATCGGGGATTAGCCAAGGTGGCATGGGGTAGAGAACAGGCACCTTCACCCGAGGAAGGCAGATTAATAAATAATGGGAAATCCAGCAGAGTCTCCTTCCACCCATATTGAGCACAAACCCAGTATAGTGCTAGAAGGTGGAGTTGTTTGAGGTGATATTTGACACAGTGATCAGGACAAGAGTAAGGATAATTACAGCATCCAGACTTCCATTAAGTGTGAACAGATTAAGTTTGTAGATATTGGTTATAAGCCTCTAAATAGAGGGATTGAAATGTTTTGGAGTGTCAAATACAGTGCTGTTTATCTGTGGGTGATAATTCCACGGTCCTTCGTTCAAAATGCATCTTGTGTAGATGTATGTAAGTTGATGCTTGTTAGACATATGGCAGAACAAAGCAGCTCCAGATCACTTGTTCAGAATCTGCATTCTGAAGTAGATAAAGCTTTATTTTTCTGAAATCTTTCTGCTTAAATAAGTCCTTTCAACAGTCTTTACTTGAAACCAGCCATGAAATTGTTCTTCCTCCTACTCCTATGAAAATCTGGGACAAATTATAACCTTTCCAGCCCTTCTCCCTTTGGCAAAAAATGGAAAAGGTTTTCAATATATTTGGATTTTACCAAAGACCATTATCTCTTGTGGCCAGACTTTGGGTAATAAGTTTAGCTTTGCTGTGCTTTTCAGCTGCTTGTAAGAAGCCATGAGTGTGCTGTCTTTAATCTTTATAAGTAACATACTTCTAATCTGTCTCTGTGCTGCAGCTCATGTGTGACAGCCCCACACATATTTCAAGTCCTGTTTTCAAGCTCTCTAACCAGCCCTTTTTGTGCTTCTTTTGGAAATAAAAAGCCATTTTTGGAATCTGAGCGAAGTACTTGCTCCAAGTCTCTCACCATCAGGTGCATTGTATCCAGGTATTGCAGAATCTGTTCTTCTCATTTTATTTTATACCGGTGGTAATAACAATTTGTAATGGCTATTATTGCACATAAAGCAGGTTGTTGCTATTTTCAGTGTAAAAGATGGGCACAGTCTACATGCAGGTGGCTCCATGGCAGTGTGTGATATAATAAAAGTTTATGAAACACTGCGTGCAGTACTGAGGTTATTGGAAGAAGCCCCTTGTGCTGGGAGCCTTCTCACACTGTTAAAGTGATTCAAGAATAGTTAAAAGCCTGTGTTAGTCTGGGTTGTCAACTCCAGATTGGAAATGCTGTGTATAGAGGAGGTTGCTCTCCAAGACTATTGTTCTGATCCTTCCATGCCTTGTGTCTTGGTAATTTATGCACATGGCAAGCGGAGTTTCCCACACAGGCTGCAGACCTTGGATCTGAGGACCAGATCAGGAAAGCTGAGCCTATAAAGTCCTTGGAAAACACAAGACTGCAAAGAGGATAAATAGGCTAGCTGATGCTGAGCTCTCTTGCTAAAGAAAACAGATGTGTAGGTGGCCATGATAATTCGCTTGAAAATAAGGATATGGGATGGGGAACTGAGGTCTTTTGCATGGCCTGGGTTCTGGAGAGCAGGTAACAAGAGAATCCATGTGGGATTCCTTCTCACCTTGGGCATCCACACACATCAAACAGAAACCTAGTGCTTAGTTTCTCACTTCTTTGCTCCCTATCAATTTTATTAAAATAGATGGGAGCTACTCAATTTCCTGTTCTCAGACCTTATGGAAATCCATCTTTTAATCCCTCTTTTCATTTGTGTGCCTGTGTGGAGGTGCACACGCCTGCACATCTGTATTTCTGTGTGCTGGCCGCGACGCTCAGTCGTAAAGAATGCGTGACAGCCATGACTGTGGAGCTGTGACATGACTGTGTGGTGTGAAATAGGGCTGGGAAGGGAGGGGAGAGACCCATGGTACACACTGAATGTACAGTCATTCCCTCCTTTCCCTGTCTGAAAGGCTTCCAAATCTCATATATTCACAGGCAGGCCCCAGCCAAAGCCTGCAGCTGTCATGCATTTTCAACAGATTCCACAGGGCCTAGATGAGGTTTGAAGACATTCCTTTGCTCTTACACATTAGCTAAAAGGAATTACCGTAACATCTGATATTGTGGAAGTGGGAAATGTGCCATCCTGACCTTGCCCAAAGCATTCCGGAACTGGGGGTCCAAGGATTTATTATCTCAGATGGCCTCCAAAGGTCGTCGAGGGCCCGTCTAGTGGTGCTGCAGCCTGGCTCAGACAACCAATGTGCTATTCATTTGGAGGGACTGTGCTGTTTCTTTTCTTTTAATTTCTTTTTTTTTCTGTACGGCTGAAATAATGGGCAGACACATGTTACTGCTGCTTTCTGGATCTTTGTCATAGGAAAAGCATGTTCCATTGGAGCAAGTCCCAGCTGTCAGTAATGTGCTGAAACACCGCAGCCAATCATCAGAGAAGAGACCAAATAAACAGGATGTTCACAATGTGTATGATTGCATGAGTGTGTAACAAACTTTCTGCGCATTTCACAGTCTCCTAATGAGATTGACATGCATTGCTTAATCTGCATCTGTCTGTTTGGGGAAGAAACACATCAACACCATGGAGACCATGTGCAAGAAAGCCCCGTTTCTCAGCTCTGTGGCTGTTGATATGATAGGACAGAATCTGGTACTGAGCTGGAAGCGAGCAGTACTTCAGAGATACTCACTTAGCTGCTGGGAAGTGCCCTATAGTCAGCCAAGTGCAGTTTGGTGAGCGTTCGTGTAATCAGAGCTGTTATTATAGCAGCAGATGACAAAAGTGCCCGAGGATGATGCACAGAGCTAATTTTTAAGGGAATATCTCAGGCGCCATTTGTTTTCTCTTTGTTTTGATTTCAGAATTTATTTTGATTGCTTTGTGTGTTTAAAAAAAATCTGCTCACAGAGCAAACCAACAAAGGAAAGAATGTTTACAGAAAATCTATAATTACATAATGGAAAAGCAAAAGCCATTGTGTGTTTAATTTGAAATCAGGACAGTATAATTAGAATAGCAAATATAAAAAGGAAGTCGATGTCCTCATCCTCCAAAGCATGCATTTTTCCAGCAGTCAATGTTCTCATCCCCAAAAGCACGCGCTTTTTTGAGCAGAGTGAATGTGAATGCACATTAACTATCTAGCTGCCCCATCACTGAGGTGTGAGATACAAAGAGTTTATCCCACAGCTGGACAATGCCCGCTTCTTCCTTAATCCCTCCTTCCTCTTCTACTAGGTCTTTTCATGGCGCAGGGCTTATCATGTCCTGAAAATTTTGTTCTTTTGAGATTTCTGCGGGTGACATCCGATGGCAGTTACTTAAATGATAAAAATGTATCTTAAAAAAGATAAAGACAAAGCAAAGATGAAATATAAATCTGATAACCTCCATTGTATGTGAAAATGTGTCTGGAATAGCTATAATCTGCCCTATCACAGTACTCAAACTGTTGTTAGCTTCTCGGTCTTATGGGACAATGTGTCAAATATAGCTTTTACAAACACATCCACCACAATTTCACACAGGCTGTTTTCTCATACAAGCTCCAGGAGGAAGTTAATGCTTGAATGTCTTTGCAATGAGCTCCTGTAGAAGGTGTTACAAAAGCTGCCAATGTTGGATGATGGTAGTGGTGAATTAATTTACTGTAATGGGATAGACCCCAACATAAATATATGCAAATGATGTCCTGACTGGCTATATCTAGTCAAGCTCTGGAGAACTGGCCACCTTGTGTAGTATGAGAGTGAGGAAAGTGATCAAGAAATTAAAATTACACTTTGCAATATATGGCATTCTAGACGTGACTTGCCCTACCATTGCCTTTCAGTTTTTCTTGGCATTTAGGACATGCAGAGCCTTACCCCCATTTCTCTGAGAAGATCTGCAAAAAAAAATGGGCAGGTGATAGAACAAAACACTGATAGATAACATTCAGATGATGTATTTAGCATTTCTGTTGTGCAGGAATACTGCTTCCCAGGGATGCTTGTGAGGAAGAATCCCTTTACTAACAAGAAATATCACAGGATATCAAACAAATGGAGTGGGGAAAGAGGATGGAGTAAGTTATTGGCAGTTCTAGCCCAAGCCTCTGCTAAGACGGAGGAAAATGGTGACTTCTGTGCAGATTCTTAGGTTTTGACTGTCCTGGAAATGTAAATGCTGCAGCAAAAAATTGGGCAATGTTGATACAAACAATATGAGAAAGAATGGAAAAAAAACTAGTGTGATGTATCTATCAAGATGACAAGATTGCAAGTAAGCATAAAGTCAGAAGTAATTCCTGGGGTTGGAAGAGTGTCTGGGAAGAGGTGTGTGGCCAGCTCTGAATATGTTTGAAACACATCTGACATAGCTTATTTGAAGAAGACTCTTTGTCTCAGTGGATATTATTTCCCAGCACAATCTAGAGCCTTTGTGGGCTCCACTGGAATTTATGTGAATTCCCTGTTGTGGCTGACTTGGTTGTAAAAGGTGGGAAAGGGAGGAATATGGTTGTATTCCGGGACTGGTCTTGTCTGATGGGAATCTAGAGCTTGAAAATGGAAACTAAAGAGACTGTGTAGCAATTAGCATGAATCCCTTTCTGTCAGGCCTAAACAGGACCCAATCTGTTCTGTTTTTAAAATGCTTTGTGGTTCTACTTCTTAGTTTTATAACCCAGTCACATTTTTCATATTTAGTGTGCTGTCCTAGCTCCCAAACACTAAGAATATTAAGAATTTCTCTTCCAATTTATATCCCGTTCCATTCTGTCCAATTTTTTTTCCCCTCAGTGAGTTAAGAGTAGAGGCCTTGAGAATGCCTCATATCTGTCAGGTACCCTGGAAAGGGAAGTGTTTAGAAACTCTGTCTGAACCTACTCCTAAGCTGTATAATGAAAACTAATGTAGCATGCAGGATTTTGTTTTCCTAGCTTGATTAAATTGTGAGATTCTAAATGTATGAATCTTGGTACAGGCATAAATAAATCAGAATAAGTCTATTACAGTTCTCTAAGTTAATATGCAGATTATAAAATTAGACCATTACAATGCTGCCACTGTGATTTATTTAATCTGATCTGAGTCATTTATTAGCCAGGACATGCTAGACCTCTTAAAATGTTACACTCATGAGAATTAAATGTTTCCACCAAGTTAAGCTACTTCAATATTGACATTCTTCCCCAGAATCAAAAAAAAAGAGCATGGCTAGGATTTCCATAGAAAAACAATTCTTTCAGGAGGTATTTTTCTTTGTTCTGTTTATTGCCATTATTGCAAACTAGATCAGACTCTATTTGATCTCTCTAGCTTCTGAAACTGTATTTGGTTGTACTTCCAGAGAGTTTACTCAGCAATACCTATGCATTATGGAATCAACATGGAACAGGAAGAAGATAAGCAGGAAGCTTTAAGTGTCTGATACAAATGCATTTGTATGCCTTTATAATGGCTTGAGCAGATGTGATGTGGTTTTTTCATCTAGGTGTATGCCGTTATTGATATTTTAAGACATTTCCTGACCAGAGCCGCTGGTGCCCTTGCCAGCAGGCAGTACCCTGTGTTTATTACACATTTTCAAAGTGAGTAGTGATCCTCATCCATGGAACAAACAGCTTGTTTCTCTTTCAAAATGAAGTATATTTTTAAAAAAACATTCTTAGCCCTTCTGTTTGACTGTGTAACCACACGTGTTTGGATAGTTACCCATAATAAGGTTGTGGGAGTGAATGCATTCATTTGTGTTAGTTTTAGACTTAAATAAAAATGATGAGAGTATGAGATCTGAAATTTCTAAATTACTTATCTCCTGGTGCTCATCTTGTTCAAAAGTGGAGCAGAGACAAAGTCTGCTGATTTAGTAGAGAGATGAGAAGCAGAGAGGAATTCCTGTAGACAGAAATACAACTTGTCTCTGATTCTCATTGCCAGTCTGGTCCCTCTATACTTGTTCAGCATCTCTTCCTCACAAGCTGAAGAGCTTTGGAAAAGACATTTTTTTTATTGGTACAAATGGAGAAGGAATGGCCTGCCCAGAACACATTGCCTGAGAGGACAACCTGGGCACATCTAATCAATTCTCTGCCACTCCAGGAGCTCCAGGAAATGGTGGTGTATTGATGGCTCCCTGATTTAAGGCCTGTGGCACAGTGTTTGGCCTCCAGAGAGCTTGATGGAGGATTCTGAAGTGAAATTCAATGACAGGAAGTCTCATGAGATGATCTAATGGGGGAAATCATCAATAGATTAACTAATGGTGCTAGCCAGGCTTAAGACACTGTGAGTTTTCCGATGGGGTTAGAGCTGAACAGTGAGGAAAACAACCCCAACTGGACAAGAAATTTAGGAAAGGAGATGGAATGATTTCAATTCAAAAGAAAAGGGAGGAAAAATTTTCGTGCTCTCTGTTACACAGGCAAGGGTGAGGATAAAAAAATGCAAAACCCAAACTCTAGGTTTTTTCACCTATTTTCTGCATGGAATGTTTGTACAATGTATAGATATGGAGTAAGATGTCAGTGAGGGAAAGTGGAGAAAATATGAGGAAAGAACTAGTGCCACAGGTAAAGAGAAAAACAAAATGAAGCTCATTTATTAGGTAGCTGTCTCCTTATTCCTGGTCTCTTGTTTTTAGAAATTACTGCTGAACACAGGCAAGAATTTATTTTGTTGTACTGTCTGTAGTTTTGTGTCTGTGAATGAACACTTGAGCAAGGCCAGTTTCAGAGAAATTTCAGTTAGTAGTATTTGGGGAAGGCTTCTCTTCAGAAAAAGTTTAAATAAAGTAAAATTCACCCTGTTAGTGCAGAGACTGGAAGAAAGATTCAAGGATTAAGGAAATGAGAAAATGGGTAGATTTTGAAATGTTTTTGCAATGCCTCCCGGGGGATCATATGGTGTAGCCTTAGAATTAGGAGATGTTTTGCTGGTAGGAATTTTTATCCTTTATTTGTCCTTTGTACCTAATTATTTACTCATTTGTTTAATAAAATGAGTTAAGAGTCTTAGGCAAAACCCATTATTTAAAATGCAAATGATCTTCTGTACTGACTTTATTTAGGGAGTTAACAAACTCTATGAATAGAAGGGCCAGACAAACCACTGTAAAATTTCTATTCCATTCCTTTGGAAAATCTTCCCCTTTGCCCTCCCATTCCTAACCACAACCACACATATATCTGCTATTTTGAGGAACGCCAACATTGTTCTCGGTTGTATTTTCCTTGCAATTTTGGTGGTTATAAATTGAATTCTTCATCCTTTGCTCTGGTTCATATTTTTTAATCTAAATCAAACTCATATGTCAATCTCCTATTGACTAATGCACGCCACAGAAACTTAAGCAACAAGATTGTAAACCATATACTGAGGATGACATAATACTTGATATAATACCAAATATTTACCAAGCTAAAGCCAGTGAAAATCAGTGGCAGCAACAGAACTGAGAAAGGCAGTAAACATCAGCTAACTTTGCTCATTTTGACAGGAAAAGAACTTTTTCAATCTAAAAATCTTTAGTGCTGTAAATATACAAAGTATGTTATTTGTTGACGATAAGTTGTTAGCTAATGACAAACAGACCTAAAGCTGCCAATAATCATAAGCTGCCATATCTCCACTGAAATTCATATAGCTCCTCTGATTCTCATCAGCTAAACATCTGTTCCCAAACCTAACAATGAGCAATACTGCTGGTATGAGCCAACTGGCTTTTTTAAAATCCACACGGATCTGCGGGGTCTACTTTTATGTGACCCTGACTGTTGGGACATCCACTATTTTAGCATTCCCAAAACAATCAGAACCCTTCCCAGTGAATATGAAATGCATTTGCTGAACTCTTTCCTTCCTTATCAGCTCTAGCATGTTCCCTCCTGCTTCCAAGTGTCCCTACAGGCTCCTCACCTGGTGCTGCATCAGGTGTAAGCAGCTTGCCACCACTTCCACAGCCTTGTGTGTACGAGCAGCTTGCCTTCTTAGCTGTCCTCCCACAGCAGACTTCCTGTTCCCAGTCCTCCCCATCTGCTCCTCCAGTATTCCCAAATCCATCTGCTTTTCATATTATTAACATATTTTTTGTTGTGCTGTCTTTGCTGAAGAGAGCAGGCTGCCTGAATTAGTTTGTAAGACTCTTGCTTTATGTGTTTATATGTGAGCCTTTTTAGGCTTCATGACTTGCATTTTAAAATAGTCTTGTTTTTGTGTTTTGTTATTCCATTTTGTTCATCTCACCTGGACTAGACAAGCCCATAAGGCAGGAATGCTGCTTTCCTGAAGGTATGAAAAACCTCTGTCACCTGACAATGATAGGGAAAATATTTTCATGGCGATAAGAAGAAAAGGCTAAAAATATCCTCATAAATGAACTGTGACATGGTACTGAAAGGATCTTAAGAATTTTTTATTTCAAAGCTCTTTTACCCTTATTTACTCATTGAAGACACAATCTTCCATGCAGCTTGCCCCTTGTGAAGGCTGGACATTGCTGTAGTACTGCTCTGTTCTGCAGGGTGTCCTGCAGGTCCTCTGGGAAGCTGTGTAGTCTGTGGTGGGAACTGCCATTTTCCTGACTAAGAAATTTCCTTTATACAAGTGAACACAGGAACTTCCTTAAAAAGGGATCTTTTGGAAGAAAAGAGGCCACAGCTTAACCAGAGACAACGAACCTCTATTTATGAGGCCTTTTTTTTTTTGCTGTTGTTTTATTTTTTTAAATTTTTAACTGATATTTGGCTTTTATGTATCTGGTGCCTGCCCAGTATGAGTTAAAGGAAAGTTGAATCCAAACATTACATAGCTGTTGGACTTTGAAATTCAGTTCTTTGCTAAATTTAAGGATTGTTTAGTGTCTGTGTTTTCTCTTCATGAAGGTATTTGTACACCATGATCCTACTCCAGTATTCTCACTTAAAAGGAACAAAAAGAGATCTTCAAATGTATCTCATCTCATAATAATAATTTTCTCAAGCTCTCATTTCTATGGTTTCTTTCACCTTAGCTATTTCAGTTTTCCAATCTCCTTTTTAGAAAGTGAACATCAGAACTATGAAAAAAATATTCCTTGGAGGTTTAATCAGCTTTAGTCTAGAGGTTAAAAGACATTTCTGCTCAATATTCCTTTCTTTAAGTATTTTAGATTTCTTAAGAGGAATGAAAGATGGAGATGAAACTCCATTTAAATTACCTCCACACTCTGGCACCTAGATCCCTTCCTGTTTCTGCTTTTTAAGGCCCAATCTCTCACTGTATAGGTCTCTAGTGATATCTCTATGTGTGTCTGTGCAAGCCCCACAGTGCAGGTAGTGGAAATTATTAATCACACATCAGCCATGAAAATGCTGAATTGCATTGGAGTTAATACTGATTTGTCAGGGCCCTTGCTAGTGAGCTTCCATTCTGTGATTAATCCTCATTTTAAGCTCGCTCTTACTCCATTGATATGTATCTCACTGGTACTGGATAGTGGTAAACAAATCAGAAGTGCATGTCTTAGAGAGGTCTCAGATTATTGCATCTGTGCAGTTGCTTCCATTAGTGAAATGCATGATCTCAAAAGATTGAATGGGATATTTGACAAGGTCTGCTCTCCATAAAAACAAGCTGATTGGCAGTGATTATCGTCCTATCCCTGGGTTCTTTATCAACTCAATCTCCTTTTGGTGTTCCAGTGTTTTATCAAAAATAGATGTCACTAACCAGCCTGCAATTACCTGGGTCATCCAGCTCGCCCTTTGTGGGCACTGGCAAATTATTAACATTCTTCCAATCTTCTTGAATTTCCTCATTATTAAAAGATTTATTAAAAATGGACCTAATCAGGCTGGATATTATTCAGCAGCTCTTCTAGGAATCTCTGCCTCTTACCTTGGCCAGTTGTTTTTAAAGTGTTTATAGCTAGCTGATACCAATTAGCACCTTCCATGACCATAAACTTCATCCAGTATGGGTTTTTTTGGATCATAGTCTGATATTTTTCCAGGAGTTGTGCATTGCAATCTTTCTCTTTGTTTGTTATCTTAATTTTGACCCAGCTGGCTGTTTAATGAAGTTACTGTCTTTCTTTAGATGTGGTTTTTGGTCTTTTCTCAAATGATAAACATCTTCCCAAGTAGTTTCATTAATTTATTTTTTGCTTTGTAGTTTTTCTTTCCTATCACTTTAAGCTTAGGTTTTTTTTCTCCCTGAGAAAGGAGATGGTTTGAAGCAAGATGTCTGGAATACCAAGTGTGTCACTCTAACCATGCTTTTTTTCACCAATTTTAAACTTGTTCAGACCACTGGAGTGGTGACAGTTCCTGTTGAGAAGAAAATACATCTATTTTTAAAAAGTTTAATTCAGTGTTAATCTGGGGCTGGTGAAAGTGAGGATAGTAGTTTGTGTGAAATAAGAGGATCAAGAAATTTTGAAGAGCAGTCTTAAAATGGTTTTACTGTAACATTTTCCATGACTTTCAAAAGACAGAAAATATTGTTTTCAAGAGTGCTTTGTGCAGTAGCTCACATTTCATATCTGGCTTATTTTAGTGGGGTTGTTTTCAGAGATGAATGCATGGCATTAAGTGAGTTTTTATAATAATAATAAGTCTTGTTTGTAGTGCTACTGCATGTCTGTGAGTGATAGTAAATCCTTTTGTCTTCACCTGCCTTCAACATTAATATGAGATACAAACAAATGATTGTAATAAAAATAAATAACCCGTTAGATAGCTTCCAGAGGATGTGCAGCTCTTTTTGGTTACTGGCTTTGGTTAATGAAATAAAATTGACAAAGGAAGGCCCAGGAAAGATTTATTCTTACATAAATCTTAGGTATATTTTGTACATCCTTGAAACAACAGATCTTTAGACATTAGCTTTAAATAGATTTACAGGAGTCAAAGGTCATAGTTCCTGAAAACAGAGGAAACTATGCATAGAGATTGTGTTTATTTTCAGTCTCTTAAAAAAATCAAATGAAACCATTCAGTGTATAAAGCAGAAGCACTTTGTTATGAGTAGCAGAACCAAGGACTGTGGATATTTTCATCTCCCTGGTTACCATGTATAACAAAAACAGATGTAGAAAAACTTGTGGCTTTTTTTTTTTTGTCATCATTACTTGCTGTAAGAGATTTTTTAATATACATATATATTTATATATATATTGCAGTTTGTTTAAATAAATGCAGTAATTTTCTGGGAACATCTGCCCATAGAGCAGGCACCAGAAAACCCCACAGCAGTTTGGAAGAGGAGGCAATATGCAGTGGCCTCTGAGGAGGGACTCTGGTAATAGGTCTGTACCACCTTCCTGAATGAGTAACAGCTTTAACTACGTGGTTTTACTGCAGGATAGACAAAGACTGATTTACAGGCGAGATGAAAACCCAGCACTAAGAGTTTTTTCACAGACTGAATGCCAACCATTTAATTTCAAATAACCCATTTGTAAATAATAAACAGTTCAAAATGAAGATTATTTTCCTAAATTGTTGAGTATAAAATGTCATCCTTATTTAAAGCTGAATGATTCAGATCCCTTTCTGACTAGACTGGGCATAGCTGTAGCCTTCTCTGGGCAGGGTGCATAACAGAGCCTGGGTCATTGTTACTTGCAATTTCAGTATTTTTCCATAAAGCACCATCCAGGATTGCATTTGTCCTTTCCATTTGTTTTAATCTAAATCTTGATCTCTACACCAAGTACCATTTGTCAGGGCTTTCCCAGCTTTGTTTTTTGATTTAACCAGTTCATGGTCCTGCATTTACTATGAATAAGAATTTTGGTGCCTCTTAGGGATCTGCCCTTCATGTCGAATTATAAAGCTGTTATTCATCATGCTTATGAATCAAACTGAGCATTCCCTTTTTTTTTCCCTGCTGCACAGCAGTGGCTGGTTATATCACTAACCAGCCATGGGACTGTGTATTTTCCTCTTGGCTTCCCTGGGAATCTTTGAGCAGTCTAACCCTTTTGCCTGAGAGGCTGAGGAATTGGGTCACGTGCCTTACATTTTGGTGTCAATTGCTCTATCTGCAGGTCACAAAATTGTGAGGTAAAGAACTCCTCACACCAGTTGCTTTTGAGAGCAGATTGATGCATAACCTAGGGTATGAATGCATTTATTTTTTTGAGGAGCTGTTATCAGAGTTAAGGGCTAGGTCCTTAATTACCCAATAAAGCTAAACTCACTGAATCCACAACACTGGAGTTGCTGCAGCTGCTCAGCTTGGTTTGGAATACGCTGGTGAGTGGAAATATCCAGGCCCTCTTAATACATTGAGTATTATGGACTTAAAGGAGGCTGAAATACCTGGAGATTGTAACAGGCAGAGGGGAAAACACAAATGAAAGGAGCACCAATAGAAAGAGGAGAAATGATCAGAGTGTTTATAATTTGTGTTCCAGTAATGGTAGAAACACACAAATCTTTGTGGTTTTGGATTGAAGATCACAGAAAATGCAGTGGTTCACAGAGGGGTCTAGAAAATAAGCCTTCTGAAAGGCTTATGCTTGGCACTTCTGCTGCTTAGGCATTAGGAATCAGGGTGCAGTTTTCTTTAATGGACACAGATATAATGACTAGAACTCCTACCAAATAGATCATGCTTACTGCAGCTTCAAGGGCAGAGTTCACAGGTTCTTTGCATGGCCTAATTTTAGTCACCCAAGTCAGATGCTGGTTTAGAAACTTCATTTCCCAGGCTTCCTGGCTATCCAATAGAAAGAAAGAGGCTAACATCACTAACAAAAATGACCTGTGCTTTCCTGCATTCATATCTTTCAATCTTTTTGCCAGTGTCTCCTTCCAGCTTCGATTAGAAGAGTGCTAAATGTGTTTGCACAGTATATCAAACATAATGCAGTTGATCTTTAGGACCAAAATCTTTCAGTGCAATTAGACTTTTAAAATAATATATTCTGAAGCATTTTGCCCTGTATTTTCTTTTATATTTTCTTTCTGTCATGTTTTCTGTAGTTGTTTATGAGATCTCTGCCCCAAAACCTGGCTGTAGGGTACCTTTGGGTAGTGGGCTTCCTTCGAGGCATAAGTAGGTGCTGTTTGTGCCCAGCCAACAATTTCACACTGTTATCTGTCTGAGTCCTCAGTGTTTTTATTGTCAAAGTTATTTTATGGGCAAAGCTTATCTCTGGATCCATCATGAGCTGGCACTACTGCCCTGTAAGCAGGAGGTCTCCCAGCAGCTGGCAATGCTGGCCACTGTGTTTTGTGACGAAGAAAAACCTTTGCTTTTGTAACATGCCCACCAGTTCCCAGCTCTCACCAGCTCCTAGGAGTGAGGTCTCTCCGTGCTTGATTAAAGTGAGGGTAGGAGGCAGCTGCTGGGCATTGTGGAGCGTGTTTAAAGCACTGTACAAAGCCAGATTTAGCTGCTCTCTGTCAGTCTAAGCTGACCCTATAGGTATATGCAGGGCACATTCATAAAGAACAAAAGGTCAAAGAGTCAAAGACTCAGAATAATCAGCCAACTAAATGAATGGGAAAAAAAATACTGCTTCCTTTTCCCCCCTTCACTTGGGGATTGGATATTTGCCACCAAGCTTCAGACATAATTAAAGCAGGGGCCTTTTTCACAGCAGGTACAGCAGAATAACTCCTTTCATAGCTGCTCCACTACAATAACACTGTTTTTCTTGCATCAGAATGAATATTTTGTTCAAATGCTTCTCTGGGGCATAGCTCTTCCTACACTTTGTGGAGAAACCCATTATTCCAATACCTTTCTCTTCCTTCATTCCTTCCAGGCAATGCTTTTACAAAGGCTGGAGGAGAACCTCCTGGATTAACAAGAAAGCTCTGGAAAGCTGTGGTTCCACAGACAAACTAAGTGGAAATGATGTCAAGGGCTGAGTTAATCAGGCTACAGTTTTGCTTTTGGAAGACAGTGAAAAGACTGTTGGTAGAGAGGGATGATACCTACATTGTGCCCAAACATGCCCTGCATCACGAGAACAATGAAGATGAGAGTAGCTGTTCCTCTGCAGACAGATGTAATCAGTCTCTGTACATTGTGTATCTGTGGGATGTCACATCTTCACTTGAATCTGTCTCACAGGAGACCTCCAAATATGAAGTAATGAGATAAGTAAAATACACAGATGCATATCATAAAATCAGTTACTCCAAATGATTTTTTTCCCTCTAGTTCAGTTCATCTGTGTCTTATGTGGGAGAGATATGGCATCCTGAAAAGGTCTTGAGGATTTCCTAAAAAGAGTTTCAGAAAGTTGTGTTTTAGGTAGGAAAGTAAGTTTGTGTGACTGGTGATGGAAAGGTTACATTTGTACTGTTATTTTATAGACAGACCTTGGGGTCCATTTCCTTAAAAAGCTACCTTACAATGCTGCTCTTTTGTGAAAATCACAGCTAAATTTTGAGGAATCCACTCTGAACTGGCTCAGTTGAGCATAGTAGACTGAAGTATATTTTACTGTTTATAAATCCAGCTGCTTTCCAAATGTTCTGGGGTCTAGTTTAGCCTTCTAATACAATTATGAAAAAAAGGTCAGGCTAAATGTCAGGTGTTGACAAAGTACTGATTGTTTCCACTTTGCAGGCTTCATAAATGTCAAGAGAAAAGAACTCTGCTGTCTTGCCTTATTAGAAAAGAATTTAGTGAATGTAATGCGTCTGAAGAGTATTAGTGTGGCAGCCCAGCAAACAGTCTGAGTCTCCTTCCATATCAGGTGGAGGAATGGGTGGATAGACAAGTTTCTCAATTTTCACTTTATGCTGCCTATCCAAAATCACTCAGAGAAGTTGGATATGCAACTCAGAGCCTCTTTCATTCTCCTTTTTCATTTCAAATTTTAGCCTTTCTGCAGAAGTTACCCGCTAGTTTTGTTTTCTCTCATTATTGCATATTTTTTCTTTAATTTTCTTTCATTCTTTGAAAGACCATCTCCAGAACACCTTTCCCATGTGACTACAAGCACCATCATCCTGCACCCTGCTTTTTCTCTTTCTACTAATTAACACCCATAGTAACAAGATACCAGTTCCTAGTAAGAACATCCTTGATCATCATTATCAGTCATCAGGTAGTATCCACCAAGTAAATACCTGGAGATTCAGAGCTCTTGACCCTTTGATGGTCCTGACAGGTAGTAGGAAGGCTTTTGGAGAAACTGAGGTACAGTGCAGTGACTGTTCTGGGGAACTGCACTCTGTGGTCACAGTGTGACACTTCTGTGCTTAACTGAATTGGAGCAATGTTCAATCTTTCAGAGCCCGAGGAAAGGATAAGAGAGCATTTCTGCAGAGCTGTAGGTGAGGCTCAGAAAGCTATAACAGCATCATTGCAACCTAATATTATCTCCTGGGTCTTCAGGGAAGTCCAGTGGTAAAAAGGACAATAAACCAAAGAGTTGGAGTGACATATTTCAGGCTCTACCCAGTGCCTGAGTGGTGTTACATGAGACTTTTTGTCTTCGAGGTATTCCTATTGCATTGGGTTATAGGAATTCTGTGCTCTTATGGAGAGAAAGTTGGAAGCAGGAAGGGATATCAAGTGGGTCTAAAAGCTTGTGTTTATACAACAGAATGGAATATAATTCTCAGGAATAGCTGAGGACATTTGTAGGTGAGAAGCTCCTAAGTAATGGTCCTGACCTGTGAGTGCCACGTTCTTTCCTTTCCTGCTTAAAGACAACTGGAAATTAAAATTACTGCTGAGAGTAATTCTGTGAATGTTTGTGAAATTCTAGTTTCCACATGAAGTATCAGCACACACAGACTGGAGATGTCCTCTTCAGGTCAGTGGAGACTTTGAAGTGACAGTGTTTATAAATAAACATAAGATAATGACAGTATTTATAAAAACTCGGTATTTATACACATGCAGGGTTATCCTGAAAACTATAAAAGACAATTTTAAAAACAGTTTATTTAAAACCAAAATAGTCCTGGGATGAAACAGAGAAGTTATGCCATTATGAATTAACGAAAAATACTTCCTTTGCCTTCTGATGTATTCTGCTTAAATTTTGGGCAGAAGAAGAGCAGGCAAAATACTTTTTTTTCTGGCAGAAAGCTGTCTGCATTTTAAACACATGCATTCAAGGCAGCTACCAGGGATTGCTCTTCCTCTATCCATAATAATGTGGTAATAATCCTTTATGTGACATCTCTGTGGAGTATGGCACAACAAGGGATGGATAACACAGAGCACTCTCCATCTGGGGAACTGGTGGCTGCCTAGAACACAGGAATTTTTTTCCGTGCCGCTTGGGAGACTACAAAAGGCATTCATTTTAAAAGTAGACCAGGGCAATTACCACTACATTTATGTTAGAGGTTAACATTAGTGTTATTTCCTCTATTGCGTGGTTTTACAGAATGTTATGCCCCACTGCTTTTACTAGATTTAAGCAATGGATGAAATAAGTGTTATTAACCTCTAACACTTGCAGAAATTAGTCTTAAAGAAAACAGAGACAAAGCCAGGCAGTTCTTTTTCCTTGATTGTTGGTTGAGGTGCCATAAAGCTTTGCAAATTTAATAGTTATTTCATAATGTATCCGTGAAATAAAAATGGTGGGAAGCGAAATAAGAAAAAAAAAGTCAGTAAAATGCTTGCTGCTTTACTTAAGCCATTGAAAATTTACATAAAATATATCAATAGCATGTTTTTACTGAGTATGAGGTCACTTGAATTAAAGAAACACTAATGTGAGCCTCAATAGAAAATATTCACCAACTATATTTCATTGACATCATATCTGGGAGCTGAAAACATTTGAGATGCTTTGCTTTGTGGTTGCACACAGGACCTCAAACAATGTTAATTTAAACAATTCTGAGAGCCATGTGCTTGGTATGGTTAGTGAATGGCTACAGCATCACCAGAAATAAGAGCTGAAGTAGTTCCCAGGCAGTTCAGATTTAGCAGGAGTGCTTGTCCTGTCATCCTCAGACAGGGAAATCCCCAGAGGATGAAGAAATATGGCTGGATGTACTGGGATGTGGATTCCTTGAGGGCACTTGCTAGGCTGGTCAGAAACCTCATTTTTGGGGCTGTGGCTGCTCAGCGCTCTCTTCCTGCTCCTCACCTGAAGACCTTAAATGAAGGTGTTTCTTACAACACCAGCATGCTGACATTAATTTGATGAATAATGGAAATGGGGGAAATTGAAGACTGACATACAGAAGTTGTAAAAGTGCCTATAAACATGGATTTTTTCCGAGCCCAGTTGTCCCATGATTTAAAATACAATAGAAAGTTATGAATACAGTGGTGGATTGGCAAACTTTCCTGAATTTAAAATGAAGTTCTTCAATTTGAAGAGCTTTTAACTACATAAAATATTTTTTGTCTGTTTTTAATTATTTTATTTCTAATGTGACTTTTTCATGTGGCAGCACAGCCTTTGCCCTCCATCTTCCCTCCCACTCCCCCAAGTCAGGGCTGTTGGTTAGGACATAATTTTTAAACTTTCAGTTGTATTCCACTTTCTTCCACCTGAGTTAAATGTGTACCTTAGAGCTCTTTGAAATATACAGTGTATTATCAATCTATTTAATTTCTTGGTAAGATTTTTTGTACAATGATCTGAGAAACAGTGGGGAGGAACGAAAAGTTTTTGGGGTGGGGGGGAAAAGAAAGTGTTGTTTTAGGGGAGCAAGCATTGTCAGGAAGAGGTAGAAGTAAGTGAACAGATATAGAGGAGAACTTTAATTTGTTGAACACGCATACATGCACACCAACAAATTAACTTCTAATTACTACTTTTTTCTTCTAAAAGCTGATACAATCTGCCTTACTGAGATATCCCAGTGCTCAAAACTTTTGGAAATGGAACTGATGATCTCATTGATCTTTCCTATCTCTAGTTACCACAAGTTTATTTTATTCTATTCCATATTGAAACTTATTAAGTGATCATAACTTATTGCTGGTGATAAAGATAGGTGTCCTTGCTTGAAATTGAAAATCTACATTACATCCATGTGACAAAAAAAAAAAAAAGGAAAAGAATGCCTTTAAAGATGACATTAAAGGGCTCTGTAAGACTCTTGTAGTATAATTTCTGTAGGTAGAGAGCATGACCTTGGTACATCACTTCTGTAAATACTTCTTTAATATTGCTGAAGCTCAGGCAGTAAATACTGCCATTTTCTAAGCATCTAAAATATTCAATGACCCAACTAATTTACTTTGAAAACATTGAGGTTTTTTACTCACTTTGTTAACTATCTCTTCAATTGCTTAATGGAGTATTTTAAGCCAATAAATTACCCTTCAACATTTCTGTCTGGACGCTCAGTCAGTATCCAAAACAAGCTTGTCATTAATGAACACTTTCTCAAACAAAAGAAAGGAAGGCAGCAGATCTGAATTGGGGCCGTTGTTTGGTTCCCTTGTTCTAAACACATTAGTACACTGTATTTCCCCACTTATATAGGCTTTTGTAGGGTGAGCATGTGACTGTTTAAATGTCCCAGCAGGGCACCCCAGAGATTGCAAAAAGGAAAAAAAAAAGAAAAAAAAAAAAAAAGAAAAGAAAGAGGAAAGCAAAAGAAAATTGTTTGGAACAATTTGCATTAGTTCAAGGGCAATGTTAAGCATTTTACAGCTGGTTTATTGCTATTCTTGCGCTGTTTAAACTGTCTTTCATGTCAAAAGTCCTTTCCTGCTTACAAATCATCAGGAAGAATTGCGGCCACCACGCTGTTCGCTTAAGCTCCTCCAGGGGTTCTGGCCCTTTGATCACAGATATCGTTTGCAATCGAGTTAAAAATAGGGAGCTGCTGAGATAAGCCGAGGCTCTGACAGGAGAGCAGCTTTCCTTTTTCTTCTGGCCTTTGCTGGCTCCCCCTGTGCTCTGGGAGCGCGGGATCCCGGCTCAGAGGAGCCGTGTGGTGGCCTCAGGAGGTGCCTTTGAAGGAGCTGGGGAGGTCATTAAAGAGCTCCCTGTGAGCAGGGCCCAGCTTCGAGAGATGCCCGAGTGCCAAACCTGGCTTACAAACTGGAGCCTCACTGCATAAAACTAACAAATGTAAGCCTGCATCTGTCTTCAGGGCAGATTCAACTCAGTGCCAAGGTTTTGTCACCTCTCAGCTCTCCTGAATGAGGAGAAAACTCTATTTAAAACTGAAGTTCACTTCCTCAGTAATTCCATTAAAATTTTCAAGGAACCCCGCACTTATAAAAGTTGATCAAAAATTCTGGTTGACCTTAGATCAAGTTTGAAGTAGACAGCTCTTTTGTGGGGAAAAATCTCCAGAATAGTGTGTGTGCTTTTCTGCTGGAGGTAAAGAAAATTTTCTTGAACAGTCTGTATGTGCAACCTGAAGAAGAGAGGACTGAACTGCAAGTGAGGCTCATACAACCTCCCTAAAGGAAATCAGTTTTAATTTTGTGTTGCCTTTTAAAGTTTGTTTCCTCCTTTTGGAAACATCCAAGATTCAGATAAAAGGGGTCTTATACTGATTTTTTTTTTGTCCTTAAAAAGCATTCAAATAATATAAGACATAGTCCACAGCTCACATACTGACTACCTTTATTAATATTATTTATTTGTTTGATATTTTGCTTAGTAACCCAGGTCATGAACTAGAAGCCTGATGGGCCAGATGTAAAACCAGAAAAAAGAATATGGAAAAAACTATTTCTTCAGGCTTTTTGTTACCAACAGTTGAAATACAGGGAGAGGCTGAGCAGCTGTCTCAGTACATCACCAATCTTAGTTTTTAGCAGTCCTTATGGCAAAAGAGATGTTTCAGAAGGGATTTGCATGTGGATGCAGGAGCAACTTTACAACCACTTTTTTGCAGACCTGAAGCTTATATTTCATTTCATAGAGAAGAGGGAGACAGAAGTTGTATAGAAAAGCACAATGTTGTTACAGCTATGGTGTTTAAAGGATATTGGGAAGGAAAGATTAGAAGGAGAAGTAGATTTTATTAGTTGGATAAATTTTTTGGGGGAAAAAAAACCCCTCACAAGATCTTAAGGGCTTTTGTGTCTGGAAGGTTTTTTGTTTTTTTTTTTTTTTTTTTCCTCAGAACAGCAATTGGTGTGATGGATGATGTTGCTCTTCCCGTAAACTGTCTCTTGTTTATAGGAAAGACTTACATGGCCTATTAAATCAGCTACAGATATGGTTGTGCTCAATTTTGAGTTCCCTTATGCACTGATCAGTAATGTTTTCTGATTAGAAGTAATCACTGTAAGTTCTTGTTCTCCAAAATAGGTGGGAGTGGTGGTAGTTGGATTCGTGTTTTCTGTTGTACACAGTCACATGGCAGCTGTGATCTGACTTACTTAAGTAATTTTATAAGAACATGATATTTTATAAATCCAGGAAATGGTGCAGTTGGAGAGGAAAGTAAATCAGGCTTGAATTTTATGTGCAGTTGTTCAGCTGCTCCAGAGCTGCCTCAGCGTATGTAAGATTAACAGGCCAGAACTTTTACTGCAAGTTTTGCATTTGGGAGTATTTTAGTCATATGAATACTACTGGTAGTACAGAAAATAACTGGAACCTTTGTGGAGAAAAGTTGGGGTTGTTTTTTTTTTCCTTTTCCCCCATTTCGAAAAAAACCCCCTGCAGGAAATATCAGTGATAATATCTCAGATTCGCAGCCACTGTGAAGGACTGTTCTTGATCTCTGCCTGATTTTGTGCTCTCTTGCCCCACAGACTGTTGAGTTGACAGAAACTCCTCACAAACCTCATTTTCTCTGTCACTTTTTGTCTTTTTAATTGCCTGACTACTGTTGACCCCAAAGCACACCACAAGCCTGCCATTTCTTAAGATCGTGCATACTGAAAAAAAATGCAAGTCCATGGTAATAATGTCTAATAATTGTTAAGAGGAAGAAATTCCACATTTCCAAACAAAATTTCCCGATGAAATGAAGAGCAAATGATGTGACATATGTGCAAAGATCCCTTGTGAAACAGGTGGCAAATTAGTCTGAGAGTCCTAAGAACAGAACTGAGGCAACCACCCTTGCAAAGGGGACACAGAAACATGTCAAATGTGTAATGAATATATAGACAACAATATTTATTGCCCTTTAACATAAAACATAATATTGTAAGTGCTCCTAACAAGCCACCACATTTGTATATTGGTGGCAATGTCAGAGTGCTCAATAGGCTGAGTTATCATATGCCTGATGCTAATTATGCAGCTCATTTGCTAATTAGATATGAATCCTTCTGGAACTTCTTAAAATGGGTCTATTGCAATTTGTATTGGCAGGCCACTTCACTGCGTGGTGTGAGTCGTGGCTGTTTGTGCCTGAAACAAATGTCAGCAAAACTGCCCTGCTCTCGAGGAAAAGTTTATTTTATACTGGTCTCTGTATCTGCCCTTTGCTGTCCAACATGGGAGAAAGCCTCCTCCTCAGCCAGGAAAACTCGGATACTCTTTGGAAAAGCTTTGGTGTGTGTGTGCCTTTGAAAGAGATTGTCTGTCGCACAGCCTTGAGTTTAAAAAATTTGTGTTTCTACATGGAATTCTGAGTCCATAGAAGGGACTTTCCACTGCTGTCCTGTAATCATTTATTTGTAAGCTTGACCTGCTGCATACATAGGCTTTTGGAATAGGAAAAGTGACATGATGAGAAAGGTTGGGTGGGTGTATCTGAGAGGGGCTGCAGGCTCTACACTTGAGCCTCAACTTTTAGTACAACAGTGGGGGAAGGAAAAAAAAATGTTTTACTACTTGATACAGCCAAATCTTCTCCTCTTCCACTTTAAAAACTTTTTCTTGAAGTTGACCTTGCTTATAATTTCCTGGTTAGTACCAGCACCTCTAGTGAAATGGCTTTAATGTGATTAAAAACACTAGTTCTTAATTGTATTTCCTCTCCTAGCTACATTTGTTTTCTTGTTCACTGTTTTTCTTAACTCAGTTTCTAGCATAGTGCAAAGTTATAGGTAGTGACATCTGTGGCAGAAATGACATTATCTCTTTGTAGAAGGGATAGCATAAAAAACAATGTCCAGAACTGTTTTAAATTTCTTCCTGATGATCTGTGCCTCGGGGAGGGAAGATAGGGGAGGGATAGGAAAAAAAACCTTTGAAGAGAATGGATAATCTATTTGCACAGATGTCTGGAAAATCAGTTTCCTCCCAAGTAAGATTTTTGAAGAAGTCATTATATTACCTTTTAATCCCCAAGTGCCAGCAGTTGCCTGTGTGACCAGACATTGCCAGCCCTGCTCTGTGTGTGTCTGACAGTCTTCCCTCAGTGTCCACATGTTCATTAGATTTGTTCCTGGCCAGAGGCACATCCATGTGCACACAGGGCACACGCATTTTTAGCTTTTCAAAATTTGACAGACATCACGAATTGCAGGTATTAATAGAACCTGTCAAACAGTAGGGGACACGATTTGCTTCCTTTTTGGCACCCAGTGTATCCTGTTCCTATAGTGAGGAAGTATTACTGCAAAAATATTGGCGTCTGCATTGCTTGCAATTGTCCACTCACCGAGAAACTGGGAAACTCAGCTTTCTCATCTTGTTGCAGGAGAGTAGAAACTGAATGTTATTCCAGTGTTTTTTGTATTCATAGTACTGGAATGTGGAAGACTGAGCCATAAGGGGGTATTCCTGGGTGCACAAGGAATAATCCTGTGTTTTGCGTGCATGTTTATATATTAAATTGCTGTCAGCTGAAAGACTGATAAGGTATTTCATGCTATCAATACTATTATCAATTATCTGCAGCTAAATCTGTATCCTTTTTTCACTCTGGTAACTGTACAGAAGTTGGGATATTAAACCCACTTAAATAACAAAAAAAGAATTCCTCATGTTGTATAAATGATTGATTATTTGACCAGTAAGTTACTAATGTAAGGGTGATACTATGTAATTAATCTGATATCCCAGGTAGACAATACTGTCTTTGTGCCTTAATACTGAGTACACATATCCATGCAACTCTTTCAGTAACAAGGCTTTGCTTTAATTGCTAACAAAATCTGGAAAAGTTCTTGTTGAGGATGTGTCTTCACATAAAATGTTTTATTGGGCACCCTTGGGTAGGAAGTGGTGAGCCAGACTGATTGCTTAAGCCTCAGCCACTGAAATCATAATTGTGTGTGTTGGTGACCTTGGGATTAGGATAAGAGAAAGTCCCTCTGTTTTTAAGGTCATGTTGGTGTTAAGATTTGTTGGAGGAGAGACTATTTTCCCATTGCAAAATGACATTCCCTCCTGCTTTTTTTCCCCCTTAATGATCCCTATATGAGTGATGCAGATTCTCTCTGAGCTGTGTTTGCCCTGCCACAGACAAAGATGATGTGCTTGAAGCCAACCACGTAACCTCTCAAAGCCACTTAAATGTGCACTGTCTCAAAGACGAGGGCAGACATGGGGTAATTGGCTTTCTCCTGGTAGTAAGCAGAGCTGTGTTAAATGTGGGCCTGAGGGGAACCCCTGTTTTGGGTTGTAGTTTATTATTAGGTGAGGAAATTACTGGACACCTCCAGCTGCCATTAATCAGCCGTGGAGTCTGACTGGAGCCAAGCGAGAGGCCTGTGGGTGGATGCCGCTGAATGGCAGGGAAATACAACGAGACAGAGACAAATGTTTTCCAGCTTAGCAGCACTAAACTCTGCCCTTTCACAGTCCTTAACATGCATGTTCAAATTGATTTAGTCTGTTTACCCCCTCAGCCTAACCATCCATTTCCATTGAAGACTGACAGTTTTATGTGTCGCTACCATGTTATTATGTGTTGCTGTGCTGCCAGTAGCGATAGTGTTTCAGAAGGACTCACTTCCAGACATAAAGGGACAAGGGGGGCAGGGAGCCCAAGTCACTTAATTCCTTTTTACAGGGTGCAAAACATGTTGAGCATGACACCCGCTCTCTCCCTTTCTCTCTTTCTTTTCTCCCTTCCTTTCTTCCCCCCCTCCTCCTTCCTTTATTTACTTTTTCATTTATTTATTGATTTGAGTCAACACACGCCATGGAAAATCCTTAAATGAACTTGCATGCTTGAGAAAGACATCTGTCAGGTGATGTAAGTGTCTGGCTTATTCCTCTTTCCTGTTTAGTTTACAAACATGCCATTCCTTCAGGGCTCTGGTATGATGGCTGGGAGGCTGCCAGGGGTGGGTGCTGCTCGGGCAAGGAAAAGCTCAGGTAGGAAACCCAGCAGCTTCATGTGGCTCCTTGACAGGCTTTAGGTCCATCACCACTGCTCTGCTCAGAGGTCAATATTCTGAGGTTGCAAGAAAAGCTGAAAATCATTTATTGTACACATTCCCAAAATGGGCATGTAGGGAGACAGAAGGGAGGAGTTGTTTTCCTGTTTTGCAGGGGCTTTTTTTGAGACAGAAAACATCAGCTCATTATCTAAAAGCCTAATTTCAGGGTTCGATTCCACAGACACTTCTTGTGCTGGCTCATGCTTTGTTCCACAGTTTGAGGGCTGAGAGTCCAGTGAGCAATGCTAAAGGTATAGAGGAGAGCCAAGATGTGGCTCTTTCTTCTTTGGAAGTTTTATATTGAAATAAAGAAAAAAAAAAAGCAAACACTTCTTGTTTGACTTAAATGCCAGAAACAACAAAAAACTCCAAAGAGAGAGAAGTGACTAACAGTGAATTTTGAGCATCTCAGTGATTACAAGGACATTTAGTGACAGGGCAAGGGGGAATGGCTTCAAACTGAAAAAGAGCAGGTTTATATTTGATGTTAGGAAGAAATTCTTCCACTGTGGGGGTGCTGAGACACTGATATAGGTTGCCCTGAGAAATTGTGGATGTCCCATCCGTGGAAGTGGAGCAACCTGGTCCAGTGAATGGTGTCCCTGCTCATGGCAGGGGATGGAATCAGATGGGCTTCAAGGTCCCTTCCAACCCAGCCTGTTCTGTGGTTAGGCCTGTCCTCTGGGCTCACTCATGAATTCCTGAGTTCAGAGTTTCAGTGTAGTCAGGTAGGTTTTCCTTCTTCTACTTTTAATGATTTCTTGCTCCTTTCCAATGTGTTCTTTCCAGATGATGCGTGTTTACTGTTTTTTTTTTTTTTTTTTTTTTGTTTGTGTGTGAGCACATATAGAATATGTGATACTTCTGTGGAGTAATTTCATTAAAGGTAGCCTGCAACATCTCTGGCTGAAGGCTGCCAGTCAATAAAGAGGGTTATTTGGGCTCTCTTTGCATTGCCTGACTTTGTAAACTACTTCAATAATCATAATCCACAGTGCTATGTATACAGTTCAAAACAAAACCATTTTGGTCACAGAAATCTCTTCTTGGGATGTTAAAGGAGAAATGAAGGCGGGTGCTGGAGAGGCAGGTGCTGTAAAAAAGATTTTGTTTTGATGGATACAGATATTCTCTAGACCACAGTTTTGTACTCTTTTCAAAAATGACATTTTTACCCGGCTCACCACTTGCATTCATGCAGGACCTGTGGTTTCAATTGGGTTTTCCTGAATACTCTTTGTGTGAGGTCACATTCTGTCCATGGATAATGGAGTCACTGTTGCCAGAACCTGGTTGTGTGGCTCTGGAGAAGAACACTGAGGAAGATGGGTGTATGGCCTGTGAAAGTTAATGCCCTAATGCCATAAACTCTGATGGGTAAGAACAGGAAAAGCTCAGAGCTCAAAGGTTTGCCAGTTTCTTTCCCTGTAGTGGAACCCCCATTATTCTCCTACTTAATGGCTACTTTGGTGAGCTTTTTTTGTGGGCCAGGACAGCCATCAATCCCTACTTCCTCCTTAGGCTGGGCAGGCACAGTCACCTCCTATCTTTTTTGGGATCTCAGCCAGGTGAAGTGAGAGCCTCTGTCTCATCTCTGCTTCCACTGGAATATTGCCATGATATGCATTGAAAATAACTAGAATATTTTGTTCTTGATGAACACATCTAACACTTAGACTAATTGTTCATATAATTGTTGTTTAACCATTAAATTAAAAAAAATTATGTATAGATACATATATACTCATATCTATATATAAATACTCACTTTTTTTTTTTTTTTTTAAATGTGCCTATCTGGTCAATGTATAAAATGATGCTGCACTATTTAAAGATATAAATTGGTTCTGTAAGCATAGCTAAGGATTTGTTTTAAATTGGTTTCTAGTCAAAAAGATATGATAATGCTTAATATCCCAGCTTTGGAGTCTACAAAAATTTGCCCATGTGCTGAGATTTAAGCAGAGGAGCTATTGGTGCTATTGGAACAGTTTCATCACATTTCATTTAAACGTTGCCTTTTCTCAAGTGGAAAAGTCAAGCAAAACGTCACCAACATTTTCCAGCATAACAGCAGAAACAGAATATATCAAAGCCAGTAATTATCATTGTATTGGTAAATGCTCAGTGCCCAGGAAATTTAAGTCAGGGCCTTTCCTTAACTCTCCCATACCTTCAGCTTCTTCCCATAAACACACAGGTACCTGCATGCTATCCTGTTAGAAATAAGTATCTCTTTATCCAAAGTAAACCTAATTTTTGGTGACTTACATGCAAAATTGCCCGACCTAGTGAATTTTAAACAGCTGGCCTATACATCCTTTTCATTCAGCTGTTTTTCCTTCTGGAGGTACTTAAATAATATCTTGAGGGTGTTTCCTCTTAATGAGGTAATAATACCCATATCCTGGGCAAAATAAACTTGAGGCCAAAGGCCTAGGTGTTTATTAGCAGAGGATGTGGTTATTAAGAAATTTAACAGGAAGCACCCTCGAGTTATTATTTTACTGACATTTCTAATGATTATGCATTTGAGAAATAATTGGTTGAAAAATAATACTTGTACTTTAGAGAGGGCAGGTGAAGCAGAAGATAATTTATAGGTCTGCTTGTAGCAAAGAAAGATTCTGTCAGTCCAGTACCTTCCCAAGTGGGTAGTGATACCAGAGGGAGGAGGATCTGTTGTTGCCTTGGGCACCTGAGGTCAGCATTAATGCCAGAAAACCTGTGGATGTTCTGCTTTTCAATTCAAATAGTTGGGCTGTGCATCCTTTTAAGAGACTGAGCTATTTGTCAACAACAGAGGTAGCAAAACCACATGAATTTGTGTAGTTTTCATATTGTTAGCTCTAATAAGTGACAATTGGCATCCTAATCCTCTTTAGTAAGGGAGTTTTGCCCCCAGAGGAGCAATAATAATGAGCTTAGTGATTAGAAAAACTGGTTCTCATCTCTGGCTCTTAATTGGTTTTGCAGAGATGGACAGAGGGACGGAGACAAAGGGAACTTGAAGAGCATGCCAAGATCCTGTCATAAGTAAACAGCAGTTTGGAGAACACTCTGGACTCTTGGTCTGGTGTTCCAGTTGTGTTGCTTCCTCTGCCTTGTAATTCCTCTGTCCTGCAAATATTTGTGCTGCATGAGTAGATTCAGAGGCCTTGGCTCCTCTTGCCAGGCTCCTACCACCTTGGATAGTGTTTCATTTACAATGCTTTCCACTCTGTGATGCTAATGCTGGCAGGGTGCAAACTGCTCCCAGACTCAGAGCTGAGCACAGATGTAGGTGTTTGTGAGGCTGGCAGCTGAGACAGATCAGATTATGAATTCAACTCCTGCATAAAATCCCACCAACTTTCCCTTTATTGCTATAGAACAGGAACTCGGTGGATTTAAACTTATTAAGAAAAAAAAAAGGTGGTTCAGTGAACTGACAAGTCTCCACTGTTTGTTTAGGGCAGAAATTGTAGAAAAATATTTTCAGGGTAACCAGCATCCATGAGCCAAATTTTTTACTAAGCTTGACACTCCCTGTTAAAAATACATCAGTGACTAAAAGCTGTGCTGACAGCTTGTTTAAGTTGAATATAGGATGCAAAGTTCCCCATGTCAGAACAAAAACAAAACCACAATGACTACTTATGTTTTGCCTACAATTAACAGAACAAACATCTTAATAGGCAGAGAAGACACAAACAGATGTTCTAATTGCACATCTGTGTGAAACTGATATTTGCTAGTTCCACTGTAGCTTGACCTCTGTACCTCGGGAAGTTGAAGTCCCACAGGATTTGAATGATTTATTGATCTGGATGCAATGAATATTGCAGAAACAAGCTGCATTTCTGGGAAGTTAAATACATCCTCATTCTGTGTAGCACTAATTCATGTTTGAAGGGAATCCACTCTCTGCATAATCAGAGTGGAGATATCAATATTGCTCATATCCTTGAAAAAGTGGGAGGAAAGATGAAATAAGCAGAATATATGATATTGGGCAACTGGGTGAATGTGGAATAAGGAATTTGGTTCCAGTAGCTACATGTTTCTCTTTAGGCTTCTGAAAAGGATTTTGTGGGATGGACCAAAAAAAAAGCCGATGGAAACCCACTCCCTTTTTAGCAAGATAAAAAACTCCTCATGCCCTACACTGAATATTAATTTTGTTTCACAGTTCACTGACCAGAAACTAGAAAAAAATCCTTTCATAATACTTATGAAGCTTTTTCATAATTAAAGATTTATATTGACAAGTTTCCGTGATGTTTCAGAAATAGCAAATTATGAGTATCAAGTGACTTTAGGAACAGCTGTAATATAGAAGACTGCAAAATAATATCCTCACCTCTAAAGTGGGAAACTGGACATAGTAGGTTCGTATAAAATTAAAAAAAACCCCCTCCTTTTAGAATATTTGATTGCTCTGGTTTTGGTAGCTATATCTTTGGCACAGCACTTACTGGTGTGTGCTGCTTTGAGTGTTGTAGCAATCCCACTGAAGTCAATATTCTGTCAGACATAAAAAGACTCCAGTCCCAAGACCAGTGCTGGTTTTTATGCTTATGTTTTCCACCAAGCTGCCTCCTGTTCTTGCCAACAACAGTTACACTGTGCTGAAGTACAGCAAATCTCTGTGTTTTAAAATGCACTAATTTTTATATCCAGCTGCCTGAAATCGGCAGAGAGGATTAAACAAACAGCATTGCAGCTTGATTTGTTCAACCTGTTTTGTGGGGTTTGTTGCTTTTATTTGTTCTGTGGGTGTTTTTTCATACGTGTCAAACACCTGAAGTTTATTTTGCTAAAGGAAAGCACCAAGTCCTTTATGATAAACTGTGGTAATGTATCTAACACACAAAGAAAATACACAAAATCAATATGAAGACACATGATCATGCAGATACAATGTGCATAATTCTCTGTCCAAAGGATGACTTGATTAAAGACAGGGGTATGACAAAGCACAACATATTCTATTTTTCATTGTTATTTTAATTTGAATTTTTGTACCTCCTTTTTATGTTAACCTTTTCCTTTTCCTTTTCCTTTTCCTTTTCCTTTTCCTTTTCCTTTTCCTTTTCCTTTTCCTTTTCCCTTTCCCGAACTTCCCTTCCCAAAACTTCCCATCCCTTCCTGAATCTTCCCGAAATTTCCCTTTGTGAAACTTCCCTTCCCTTCCCAAAACTTCCCACTTCCTTTCCCACTTCCTTTCCCACTTCCTTTCCCACTTCCTTTCCCACTTCCTTTCCCATTTCCTTTCCCATTTCCTTTCCCCTTTCCCGAACTTCCCTTCCCAAAACTTCCCTTCCTTTCCCAAAGTCTTTTGTGACACATAGAAATGCTTGAATAGGAGGCAAATCTTTCATATGTATTTGAGGAGCCAACATCTGGCTTTTAAATTTGTATTTGTCTTTTGTTAAGGCTGGTATGAGGGCATCATCTTCCAGGTGTTCTCAGTGAACTATTTGGTGTACAGCAAGCACATGTCGTGCATGCTGTGTATTGTGTCTGCACTATCTGGAGCTATTGAAAGACAGTATTTACTGAGGAAATCATTTAAGAGTTCATATATATGATTTTGAAAGCCCAATTTCCCTTTTCCCAGAGGTGATTTATATATAAATGTCAAATTTCAAATATATGATTCCCAAAAAGGCAGCCACAGAACACAAGACTGTGGTCATATAACATGACTCTGGTGTCAAAGAAAGGCTGCATTTTAGGACTTTGATGCCATTATCATGAAATATGGCTTGATTTTGGTAAGAGCATGTCCTGGATTACTCAAGGTGATTGTACAGTTCAGTGTACAACAGTTTAAAAGGGCAACAGCTCTTTTTTATACAAAGTTTATTCTGAGCAATGAAATGATCTTTTTATCTGTCGGTGTGAAGGAAAGCAAATAGTTATTCTGAATTTGTGGGACAAAAATGATGCCCATACTGAATTTCACCTCATGTGGGTATTGATAGGGCAAGGAGCTTGCTGTAAACACAGTGAAAGTCTTATATTGCTCAGTATTCTTATAGATAATTTTTGCAGCCTAGCAAGGACAAGGATATTCACTGCAATCTGTACTAATGAAGTGATGGAAATCAGATGCAGTGAAAATCACGCCTCTTCATTACTGTGGCCAACTAGAGTCTGTAGCTGGTCACTAATTGACAGTTCTCAAGATCCTCAAAAAAGTAAGATTGATCTTGTAATAAAAGATACAAGACAGCTTATAAGGACATTAAAAAAAATTTAAATGTCTTCAATTTATGTAGTCTGGAAAAGGCACAAGAGATAATGTCAGCTTTAATTACTGTTTTCTTCTGAACGCAGGGAATAGGCCAAAGGGCATGAATGGAAATTAAAGAAAAATGGAAAACAGATGGTAGGAAGCATGCTACAGGAACTGGAATACAGGCAGCACTGTACATAATTTACCAAAAAGAAAAGGGGCCTTAGAGTTATTTTGTCCCATTTTAAACAACAACATCTTATGATCTGTTTCACAACAACATTATTACTAAATCAAGGCCCCATTGATAGTAACCACTGTAGTGTTGCCAGGGTTTAAAATTCTTCCTTCTCCAGCATTTATAAGACATCTTTGAAATATGGGTCAAGCAAAATTGGATGCTGAAAGATAGCTGCATAAATTAATAGCCTGACATCTAAAAGTGCTGGTCACCAAAACCACCATATATTTCAGGGGATACTGGTTGAATACTTGCCATTTTGGAAGAGGTTGACACTGATTTAAATGCTTCAACATGGGATTAGGAGCCTAATTTTAGCAAGGACTTTAAAATAAATCATGTCGATATTTATGATGATATATATTGCAAAGTGCTGTTGCTTTGTTTTAGGGGTTTTCATCTGGATAGGAAATCTTTTAGTCCAGGCAGAATTTCTTTCCATTTACAGCAGACTTCTCAAAGCTGAAGGAGCCGATTAGGAAATGGTGCTGACATGCAGCAGGGAGGTTTCAAAGTTTGAAATAAGAAAGACTTTAAGTCCCACTAAACCAAAGACTGGTAAAATACAAACACCAAGTGGTAGTCCTGGCGATTAATCCTAGAATACATGCTTGGTTTTGAAATTAATTTTTTTCTTCTCCAATCCTGCCCCATGAGGTTTCTGTGTTACGGAACATCATGGAAGTTCTCAGAACAACTTTCACAGGAAGGGTTGTTTCAAAGGAGAGGGAAAAAAAGGCTGAATGGTTACTTGCAAACATGTTAACATAAGCTCAGTCATCCCTAGGCTTCCAGTGCCATGAGGGGAGAAGGTAATGAGGTCATGGGTTGTTTTTTTTAGGTTCTGAAGACTGACTTTGAGAACTGAGGAAAAGTAAATAAAGGATTATTTATTAAATGAAGAAAGGATTACCCATTACAGGATAAATCTTGCTTGCCTTACGTGTACAAATAGTTCTCATTGACTATGAACAAGTCAAATACTTACACAAGGCATTTATAACTTTTATGTAACCCTATAAAACCTCATATATTATTCTATATCCTGAGCTTAAACAGCATGCAGACATTAGCCAGCTAAGTGTACAATGAAAAAAAAGCAGCCTCGTTTTTACTGCAGATCTCTCCAAAGATGGATATAAACTAGAAAACTTCTTATTCATTTAACCATGAGGCAAATTTATCCAGAAAAATATCCAGGCAACTAAGCAAGTTTCAGTGGAGAGTCTCAATTGCTGTGAGAACAGAGTGGCTGGGAAAAGGAAAGGAGGAGGATGCAAAGCATGAAAACATTTGGAAGGTATTTAAATGGAAAGTTTCTCCTCCTCCTGCGCATTCCTGAGAGGCTCCCAGAACACTGGGCAGGGCTAGCCCGGGGACACTCCTTGCTGGATAACGGTAACCTTTATTATGAGATGCTGCAGATGAACTTGAGTCGTTTTCTTCCAGTTCTTTCTTGTAGTTACTCAAGGCAGATTAACCAGAACATGATTGGTTTCAGCCCCTACCCAGCAGCACGAGCTAAATACCAAGTTACAGAGGGTGCCAACACAGTGTTAGCTTCTAACTTGGTGACTGTGTGGCATTTGGGTGTCCTGCTCCTGCCTCAGCTTCTCTGGCAGCTGTACATGACATGTTTGTGTTTGGTGACCACTTGTGCCTCAATATGTGGCACTTGGGGATATGGCTTGGTGCTGGACTTGGCACTGCTGGGTTAATAGTTGGACTCAATGGTCTGAGAGGTCTTTTCCAACCTAAATGATTCTATGTCTGGTATTAAGTCACTTGGCAGTTTGTGCAGCTTTTAGCTGATGTTATGCTCTGTACACTAGATACAAAAACTTTTCTCATCGTCTTTCCTCCTCACTTATTCAGTTGGAAATCACCCTGTTGTATATTTCCCATAGTTTATCTCAGGAATGCGTAGATAATGACCTCTCATTAAAAGAGAAGGAAACATTTAGCCTCCTATTTTAATTTTTTTCAGAGGAACAGCTGAATCCAAAAGGAAGATTTGGATGTTTTCCCTTCTTTCTTTGAAAAGTGAGCTACAGAAATTATTGAGTAGAGCAGACTGGACAAGTGCTTTCAGTGCTGCTCTGGACCAATTCAGAGACATTCTTCTCCCTGTGGTGAAATATTTTGAAATCCCTTCTTTTTTTGTCTGGATGGGAAATGCCAAAACCTCAGTGTTTTTCATGAGGAATTCTTGTCTTCTGGCCAGTTAGCTCAGTTAGCTTCACAGCAAGAACTGGGAAGTTAAGGCTATGGCAAAGGGAGGACTTCCACATTCATGGGGAAGTGGACAGCAGTTGCTTTCAGTCATTTGACCTCCTGTAGCACTGAGATATCAGACATTAGAGTCATGACACTGAAAGTTATCAAATCAACTAATTCCTCAGGGCTTTGAGCATTATCTCTATTTTTTTTCTCTGAAGATGATTTAGTTAAGCTTAGACATTCATCATACAACTAAAGATCATGCCAGGAAATTTTCACAGCAGCTATCAAGTACTCCATGCTAACATTTTCAAAAAAAATAAAAAGGCCAAATGATACATTCTCTCAATTCCTTGCTGAAGAGTATTTCCTTTCCTAATCAGAGTACATATTGCTATGGTCTAAGCTGTCAGCCATAATCTGAGTTCTGTCTTCAGCTTGACCTATGCCTGTGTTGTACCTTTTGCTGGTTCTGTTTCACATTAACTCAATGATAGAGCAGTTTTTATCCAGCTAAAATATTTGACTGAGCTTTTCCTCGTGTCTTGTGCGTGACAACTACAGTCCTCCCTTGAGCACCTCCCCCAGACTGTGGTTTCCAAGACTGCACTCCTAGAACATAGTTTTGAGTACCTCTCTGTTCCCTCAATGTCTTTCTTTTCCTCACCCTCAAGGCCATTCCTTACCCCTCTGCTGGGCAACCTTGTGATGTCTTCATCCAGTCTATAATCCCCTATTGCCAACCTCGTTTTATCCAACAAGCTTATATCAGCTATCCAGGGGGAATGGGAATTCCATAACCCACAGAAAGTGGCTTCTATGCTGTCCTTCAGACTCCTCTTCATTAATGTGTTACCAGTCCCACTGCTGGACAAGGATGGTGTTGTGCCTGTGACTTCAAGTAGGTTTCACCATTTTTTGGTTCTTTTCTCTCTGTCCAGATATTGCTTCTCTCCCACAGCTCCTCTTCCTGTGAAGAAATTGGGAGTGAGTTTAGAGCTTTGCCATACCCACACCAATTGAATGTGAATTCAGCCACTACTCAGGCTTAGGGGTCTCCTATCAGGAAGCTTTCCTGGAGTCCTGAAATATTCCATGGAAACAAGAAAAGTGTTTTTTACTCTTCAACTCATTACAGACTGTAAGGACTGGATGTTCAGCTTGGTACTCCAGGCTGTGCAGATCTGGAACTCAAGCAGTGTTGTTTATTTGACACCATTTGAGACCACAAATTTAGCTGCAATTCAGAACATGAAAAATACTTTCTACCAGACTCTTGTATTTTTTACTTCATCACTTGAATTACAATGATTTCTTGTTGTGCCTGAGCAGAGTCCACAAACTCTGCAATTTACTGCTTCCTGCAACAGTCTGACACTGTTCCCTGTGGGAGAAAAATAAGTTAAATAGAGAACTTTTTCCTCTTAAAGAATTATATTGATCTTGCAGATGCTGAGTTGACTTACAGTGTTTTTCCTTAGAGCACTTGGCTGCAGATTCACTTAAGAGTAAATATAAGAGCCCTATCATCTTCTTTCCCCTTAAGCCTAAGCATTATAATCTCTGTCAGTATGACATGAAGTTTTTCTTTTAAAGATAAAATTAAGTAGTATGACACAGCTCTTCAGTGTTCACTAAATTCTGTGTCATAATTTCCCAGCTATAACTATCTAATTTCTCTCCAAAATCTGTGGTTTTATTCGCAGCCTGAATTTCAAGTGCAATATATAGAAAATATAAATATTTAAATTTGAGATATGGTTTACACTGTTCTTTCCTGGAGTGGTTTTCCTTGTTTCAAAAACCACAAGAGTGTAGCTCAAGTAGCCTACTTGAGAACGAAAATTCATCATGTGTCTCCTCCGAGGCTCTTGTGCTCAGGGCTAGCTAGACTGGGGTAAATAATCCACAGACCCTCACAGGAGGCAATGCTGGCTCACATTCCTCCTGGAAGAGCACAGGCTTGCATCTTTTGGTACCCTCCTCCTTCTTCTACCCCTTTTCTCTGAGATGGGAATGAAGAGGTTCTTTCATCTCTGGAGACTTCTGTGATGTTTATTTGACACAGATCTTTATGGTTTGATTTCAGCTTGACTGGGCCCCTTGAGATTGGTTTCAACATTCTGCTACAATATGTTCTTCTCTGCAGACTGTAACCTGAGTTTCCAAAATGAGGAGGGCTTTTGGCATGAGAAGAGTGGATCTGTCTCATTTACATCAGGACATACAAAGATATCTACATGGATGTATGTAAAGATATGTAAATGATATGCAAAGAGTATGTGACCATCAGCTGGACCTCAGCCAGGAAGCAGGCAGTGATTTTTCTCCCTGGGGACAACCTTGTGGCCATCATCAGATGTACACACCAATGCTAAGGGCATGTTATACTATTGGCAGTTTTGCCAAAACACACCAAAACAAAATAACCTTTGCTTTCATTCTGCAGAGCTGCTGTGACTGACAATGACCCTGACAGGCAACTTGTCTTTCCACAGAAACTATGTTTAGAGCAAATGATTTTAACTCCCCTTAGTAAATAAAAAGGGAAGCAATATTTCTCTCTGACACTATATTTTACAGGTAATTGATTTTTAATAATGACTTAGCTTTCTCATTTATGGCCAGGAAGCAATAAAACCACCCCCACCCATTCAGTTTAGAAATTCACCACAGAGATGTTGCAAGTAGAGAGAGCCAGGAAAAAAAATGAATGTAAAATACTTTTAAAACCAGGCATCACATTTCTCTACAATGGTGGATAACCTCAATCCTTTTCCCTTCCTTCACAGAGCATGAGGGATATCATACTCATGAGAACTACCCCTCAGCACTTCAAATGCTGCTGACACTGTGATACAGATAATGAGGGATGAGATTTGTTTGAAGGAGCTAGTTGCAGGCTGCCACTAAACATTACTGTGGAAACAGCTTTCCTAAGCCTGTCCCATTATTCCCAGCAATGTTACTAAAATTTTGATGTGTTTTCCTATGGATTTTAGTGGCTGCAGGTGATTATGGGATGCTGTGATATATCAAATAATGGCAACTTCTTTTTGAAACCCAGGTGGGAGTGTTCTTCAGGTTGTGTGCCTTTCATAAGGAGCCTTTTGCTGGTTAGAAAAGTTGGTTGGTACTCACATAAGATAAGTTTTGCAGTTTTCCCTGTGGTACCTTATCCAAGTTACTGCTGCAACTGTGGCCTGAGAGTTGTCTGCCTTATGAATGGGCAAATAATGTGAGCATTAAAGATGCTGGGGTCAGAGGTTAGCTGGTGTTTGTTTAATTGAGTCCCGTGGCAGAGGCTGGAAAATCCTCAGCAGGGAGTGTTGCCATTCAGGGCACATAAGAATCCTGAAATAGGTCAAATAATTTGAGTCTGACCCTCCTGCAGCTGGTGGAGCTTTAGGGTTTGGTGCACAGTGTGATTTTAAACTGCTTTTTCAATTTTCTGATCCTAACCATGCTAAATCTGTTCCTGTGCAATGGTGAAACACAAACTCCAGGCCCTTTTATGTAAGACAGCTACTACTGGCTTTCTATTTTTGAGTTATAATAAGAGAGATTCTGCACTGCTTTAACATTTCCTTTCACATCTAGTTTATGGTGAAAAAGAAGGTAAAATATGATGAAGGACAAATTTTCTCTAGTTTGAAACAATTCTGTACCTGAATGAGATGTCTGGCACAGGTCACTGATGGGCATGAATGCAGAAAGATGTGCTGAGTTTGCAGTGCAAGCTGAAAGGGAAACTGATATTCCTGTATAGAGAGATGGGAATTTCCCCATGTGCATATAGTGCCAGTGTGTGCCAGGAACAGCAGAAGATCTTTAATGCACAGAAGGGATTTAATGACTTAATGAACCTGCTGTACTGAATCAGTCAAAACCCAGCAAGTAAAGGTTTTATAAAAACATGCTGACTTCTGGCAAGAACTGCTTATTTACTGGACTTTGCTTATTTTATGGGCCATGATAGACCATTACTTTCATATTATATATGAGGATAATTACCAGAATTTCAGTGAAGTAGCTGCCTCTTTATTTTCTGGGAAAAGTTTGTGTTTATACAGGAAAAAAAGCTCATTTATACACATGATTTTCCTTCAGAATACCCAAAAGCCTGAGGATGTTTTACCTAAGTGTTCTCCTTCTTGAAATTTAATTTCACTAGTAAATGAATCTACCGTGGGCTATACCATCCAGGAGAAGATTAATAATGATAATTGTGAGAAAAACCAGAAATGTTTAAATGTATCATAAAGGTCAGACCCAACTAATCTCCAACAACATCTTAGCATAAGTAAGGCTGCATGTAAAAATGGGTTTGAAATTCTGCACATCCTCCTGCTGCATAAGGCAGAACAGATTCCTCATGTCCAGTTGAGCTGGGACAATTTATAGCATCTGGCAGCTCAGCTATGCACATTTTAAGTGTATAGATTCAGAAGGGAATATTATTTTAAAAGCATGCAAAGCACCGTTTTCAGAGAAAAGGAAGCAAAAGTTATGTACTAGAGAAAAAGTCAGACATGCTTCAGTTTCAGTTTTAGAAACCTGGCCTATATTCCTGAAGAGGTTTGGAACCTCAGGCCAACTTCCAAGGGGAACACCCTGCTCCCCGTGGGGAAGGATTTATGATTTTATTCAGGATGTATGAAATGTGGTGATTTTGGCTGGAGTTCAGGAAACAGAAGAGGGGAGCAGAGTCTCCATTCATTTACACCCCTGCCTGTTGTCAGTGAAGTTTTAATGACAACGAACAAAGGCAGAATGTGGGCTGCAGAATGGGAACTCTGTGCTTTGTAAAAGTGGCCAAAAATCAAGGGAACAAATTGCTGACTCTTGTGTGAGCAGGAGCTGCTGGTGCTGGCAGAGTGCTGAAAAACAGGGCTGCAGCTGAAAACGACAGCAGATTCTGAGAGCCCCCATTAGGCACCTTCCTTCTAGATCCTGAGTTCTTGTTGTCTCTGACCTACTGAAATGGTCTGGTACAATACAGTGTGAACTCAGCCTTTGGAAGCCAGTTGTGTTTCCAAAATCCATGGATGTGTAGACAAGTAGCTGTATTCCCGGAATATGCAGGAACTTTCCACCCCCTGAGCTGTACAAATGGACATCTGTGCATTTTGAGGGAAGCTGCTTGACATGGAATTTTTAAAAACTAAGAAAAGTTCACAGTATCCAGTCATTTGAAGGAAATGCTTCCCATCATTCCTTCTTGCTGATAGTTTAGGGTTATCCAACACATGGCAACTTTCCTTTAATGAGAGCAGTATGTGGGGGGGAAAATCCCTATCTGAAAGAAGCAGTGCTGAGCCAGATCCCTGGCTTGCATACATTGCCTTGCATGAGGGAATTCCTTGGTATCCCTGAGCTGCAGGAGCCTGGCCCCCACAGCACCCTCTCACTGTGCCTTCCATGGGGGAACATGTCTGGGACGTAGCTGAGGCCGGCCAGGAGGGAGGTTCAAACCCTTTGTGAACTCTGGCAAGCCCCAGCTGCTACAGCAGCCCTTGGGAGGATGTTTCAGCTCAAGACAATTTTGAACAGTCTGAAGCAGCTCCAAACTGCTGAGTGAGGTCCCTGCAGGTCCCTTCCCGGGATGGAAAGTCCAGGGATTCTTGCGGATCCCTGTCTTGCTGTGGGAGGTGGTGGCCAAATATCTGCCCTAAAATACGCCGTCAGCACCTTCAAAAGAGGCTTTTCTGGGTGGGAGGAAGACCCTTACCTGTCATTTAAACATATCTGCATTTTGTAAGCAAGGCAATAACTTCCTGAAACACTGGAAGCAGCAGGTATTGCCTGGGAGGCTGAAAGTGAGAAGGGAACTCGTGAGCTGGGTTCCACCTGTGATCCACAAGAGCCTTGAGTCATCCACAAAGATGTCTTGACTTGAAACTGTAAACTTTCTTTGGGATGTGCTGTGCACCAGAGTAATCAAGTAGGGAATGATTTATTGGTGTTTTATGCAGATAGAAGAGCTGCTCTAAAGGGAGACAAATTTGGTATTGAAATGGGTTTCTCTGCGATGAGAATGCAAATAAAATGCTTGGCTTGTTTCATATCATGGTGTAGATTGAAATCATCTTCATGGCCTTAGAGACAGAGAGAGTTCATACCCAGCACAGATGTATAATATCAGCTATCATTAGATTTTTCATGTAGTATCCAACACATGCATATTATGGATCTCTGATCAGGGGAAAGGCTTAAATGGTTGAAAAGCAGCAGCAATGTAGCAGCATGCCCCTGGGAAACCAGAACATCACCACTACAAGTGTTAGCCACTGCAAATTAAAAATTTGAGACTCTCGCCTTACTAAGCTGCTCATGTCTTTCTGCCCTCTCATGTAGTAATACTCCTAAATACATGGTAAAATATCAAAATGTAATTACAGAGTAGATTCTTGACTTTCCCCCACCTGTAACATACTTCCAGCTGCTTTGTTAATATTGCCATTCAGGTACAATTTAAAATCAGCAGAGAAAGTCATTCCAGAACCTGCACCAGAAGGTCACCAACTCCCTTTGAAAGCACTGATACTTCCTTTTGTTCGCTCTTATGTATCTGATTACAAATTACTAAATCCTACTGCTATTTGAGAACTTTTAGATTCTAATCAGCACTTTGATGAATGTACAGCACAATAATGCAGATGAGTGATGTCACCCTTTAAGTACACAGCAGTGTACATGGATGAAAAAGTGGAGAAGCCATTCAAAAGCTCTGGGACCTTTGTGATCTGGGAGCTTCCTTTGTAATTCATCCTGACTGTAAATTGTTGCCTAACAACTTGACATTATTAAAGTGTCTAATTAAACATAAAAAAAAAACCCCACGCAAATACAAAATGTTCAGCTTAGATTGTGAAGGGTTGCCTTTATGTTGGTAAAATAGAATGAAAATCTGGGATAAGGAAATGTTACAGAAGTTGACTTGAATAAATAAGAAGGAAACATGAGTAAGTTCAACAATGCCAGCATCAAAGATCTTTTCTATAGGAACTAGGCAACTTCCTAACGTTTTGTGCTACAGCATAAGAGACTGTTTGTTAAATGAAGTAGAGGTAAACACCACAGCCTTTTTTCGTGTAATAAAAGAAAAAGCAACCAGGTGTTAAAAGATGAGCAAAAATTCTTAAAAGGTAAGTTGCTTTCATAAAATATGATGAAACCAAGTGGTTGAAATAAATATTGTAAGTATGAACTTCATCTGTATGAACTTCATCTGCACAGTTTTTCTACTGCAGATGACACAGTCCTGATCTATTGTTTTAGTCACAGACTTACGTTCAGTATTTTCATTGGGTATGAAAATTTCTTGGGACTATTCTTGGTAAAGCCAGTGCTGAAGGATTTGAGGGCAGTGCTATGAATTCAGGAAAGGGAAGAAATGCAGGGGTCTGCTTCTGCTACCTCTTCAACACCAGCTGGGAAGGGATGATGCCTGTCCCTTCTGATACAGGGTTTATAATTCTTTGCCTGTGTGGTTATGCATTATGATGCCAAAATTCTTTTAACGTGCATTATGAAGGAGTGACCTTGCCTTATTTTAAAACATGCACCATTAAACTAGGGTAATTGGGGAATTTCCTGTAAAAAGAACTTTCCTGCCACCTCACACTGTGTCTGGATAGTTGTGTGTGCTGTGCTTCAGAGGCTACCCAAGTAAAGAAAATATACCCAAAGTGTATTTTCCTCAAGTTTTCCTTTACTTTGCACCTCTTCAGAGGTGCTGCTACCTGAAAGCATTCACCTTTTAATAACCTTCTTCCTTTTCTCTGCCAGAGACTTCTGACACTTCCAGCCCTTGAGTCTGGTGCACCTGAAGTACAAGAAAAGGACTTTTTCCTCCGTTTTAGGTAATTAGTGCTGCTTCTTGGTTGTAAAATGGGATTAAGTGATTTGTCAATTGAAATGGTGTGAAAATACTAAGCAACTTGCAAATCTGCCACCAGAAGTGAACAGGTATTTGATGGTACAGGACCTGATAATAGTTATTAATTCAATGTTTCTTTTCAGTTTAAGAATTATAAACCAACTTCCCTGCTTCACTCTTGGAAATTGAGCCTATATATCTTTATTTTTCTATCCCCTTCTTTATGAGTGTATAGATACATTTATACAACTGCAATTGCCTGTGCTGTTTTATCTGGGAAACCCACTGTACAAACCTAATGCTTTTCCCTACTGAAAATAAGTTTTTCTTGCAGTGTCACTTTGATTATGGCAGGGTCCTGTCTTTTCAACCCTTAAGCATGTTGTGTCACCACATGATTAACATTTAAAGCTGCTTTAGCAGTGAAAAGTCAGTCTCACTTACATACTTTTCCCCCTTGTTGATCTTAATATGGGAAGTCACTATCCTGTATCTGGACAAATTTGTTTGAAAATGAGCTTGAAATCCACACAGGTCATAGCAACTGTATCAGTTCATATTGTTCCCCCTCCTTCCTCTTCATCCATCATCTCTAGTACATCTGATGCACTTTAAAAGATCCTGGGAATAAGATAAGCTAGAAGAAATCTCCAGTTATTTTGAAAGGGATCAGGGAGTCTGAAACACTGGAAGGGGTCACCTTGAGTCTGAGAAAGGCAGGCATGCCAGCCCAGATGGTCTTTCTTTATACTTTTTATGCTATAAAAAGGGGCATTACTGTTGCTTGGATGGAAGGGTTTTTATGATCAAGAGCAGAAGAAAAGGATTTAGAGTTGTTAATGTACTGCTTGTGTGCTTAGCCATTTATATTTACAGTAATTTCTTCTGGAAAAAAAAAGAGTCCCTCTTCTGCCAAGTGTAGGAAAAATAAAGGCTGATTGAATTAAGTCTGGGAACCAGTTTGATTAGAAACTGAAACAAATCTCCTAGGACTCTAGAAACCCAGTTCATTTGTGGCATTCCTTCCATACTCTAATGGGCTCTGATGCTTGATACCGAATGATAAGAAATGCTTGTTTCTGAAAACAGCTGTTGTGGGTTTGGTAGTTTGGAACTGCTTTTGAGAGCTGAATGTGAACCATAAATATGTGGAAATGAAGGCAAGTCAGATTGTTCCTCCAGATAGGACTGGAGCCCATGGTCATTGTTCCAAAAATGCTCACAGAAAAGCAGTAGAATTACACCTTTCACCTTTGGAAAGAAAAGCAAGACCACCTTTATTGCCCTGAGACTGTAAAGGGTGTGCAATGTGTAATGTGGGTGTGTGCTCTGGGACTTAGAGCAGCCTCTGGGTGGTACCACAGATCAGCATCCTGGATTTTCTGTTTTCTGAACTGTGCACTGTGCCATTATGCTGGGGTGCTGCTGGTATTGCTTCAGAACCTGCTTAAAAGAAAAACATTTCTTTTCTGCACTTGTGTTAACATAACTCAAGCCTTCAAATGCTTGAAAAATTATGGCCCTACTTTCTAACTTTTCCATCACTATCAAACTTCGCAAGGGATATTTGGCTCTTAGTGCCTCACAGAGTTCGGAGCCCTTCACCTTTAGCAGAGTTCCAAGTGCAAACTTGAAAATTGGTTTCTTAAGGCATTTTGTGGGGCACAAGTTGGGAGCTAAGAGAAACAGAATCATTGGGTCATGAGATGAGCTTCACTTCACTCCTGTTGTTTCCAGCCACCACAGTTAAATTAAGTTTGAACTGCTTGGGCCATCCCTAATGTAACCCACAGGCTGAAGGCTTCGGTGTGTCACAATCCCAGAACAAACTCAGTGGTTTTGCACATTTTTAAAGAGAAAAATGAATTAAAAATTTTTTTCTTAATTGTAAAAATGTTTTTTTTTTAAAGAGAAGTTCTGTAGCGACAAATATGTTTCATGGGTAGTTCCGTTTCGCAGGTAGAAAATGACAAAATTAACAATAATTATCATTTTATATAATGTATAATTATCTGTTATTTACAGAATAAGGAGTGAATGGTGGAAGTAAAGATCATGTCATAACCTGCAGTATGAAGTGCTAGAGAAGAGCACTTTTTTTGTGTGGTCATATCTTTCATCATTCAGAAATTGTGAGAAAATGTTTCTAAAGTACAGCATGATCAGGCACTGAATTTCAAATTGAATTTCATGAAGCAGAAAACACAACAATGAATTAACACTAACAATTTTTAAAGCATTTAAACACCTGTTTTTTGGTATCAACTGCTCATAGTAGACACTTGTTAAATGAAATTGTTATTGGATTATTTTTATGCATTTTGGCCTATTATATACCAGCACTGAACAATGTAAATTTAATCCACACTTTAGAACACAGGCTTTCACTCATTTTGATGTGCAATAGAATGATTTTGATAATTTTGCAACACTTGCAAAATGCAATTTTTTTCAGAGAAAAGCATGTAAAGAATTGTGTGAATAAGGTGTGCAGTGGCAGTTTGCATACACAAATTTTGTGCAAATAGAAATTTAAAAAAAACCCAGGTGGTGTAACCTGGAAGTGTAATGCTTAGAAACTGTATGTGTAGTAGTGAAAAAACCCTTTTTATAACCTGGCTTCCTTACCACAAATTCAATCTTCTGCCTTAGCAACAGAAAACTTTTACAAAAAAAGGTGGAAATTGGAAGCTTTTGAATTATAAACATTTCCAAATCATTGAACATAAGCACATATACTTTATTAACTATATTCTGGAAGTAGATGGAATAAGCTCTTGATGAGTTAACATGTTCAGATGAAGGTTTTTGTGACACAAATCTGGGGAGCAGATGGGAGCAATGGGAGAGGATGTAGATAATATTTTAATAGAGTTTTGCACATTTTTGTTTGGTTTGGTTGTGTGTTTTGTGGGATCGACTCCACAGTCACTTGGACTCTATGCCCAGAGCATTCTTGGGTGCACTCAATGATTTTATGGCTGTTAATTAAGACCTGTAGGATATCCCACCTCTCTAATAATTTTACAGGGTTTTGTGGATGCGATTTCAGTCTCAGGCTTAGGAAAAAAAAAGGATTTTTTTAACCCTGGCGACTGAGGGGGAAGGAAGGAGGCTGGAAAAAGGAAGGACAAGGAAGCAGTGCAAAGATAGGCAAGAGAAAGTGAGAGAAAGCATCAGGTTTAGAGATGTGAATGAATGAGGAGAGCATAAAAGGAGAAAAAAAAAATTGCAGCCAGGCATTGTTTTTCTTTGCTTGAAATACCCCATAAGCAGAGCAGTGAACTGGCAGACAATTATAGCACCAGGCACTTTGGATTACATTAGGGTGCAGAACAAGCTTTGCTCCGTGCTTTATGATATCCTCTGAACCCTCTGGAAGGATAAATGATCTAACTTGATGTGACTCATACAGGAAAGCAGATAATCAGTGGTGTGCCATAATGCAAGTGAGAAAAAGACAAAATACAGTCAAAGAGTGCTTACACTGTGTTACTTTTATCTTCTGATATTGTTTATCATATTGGTATTATCCTTATTATTTGTTAATGTTATCATATCACCTAATGACAACATTTCCAGGCTTGGAGCCAGCATCCTAGACAAAACATCCTAATGCTTATGGCAGTTTCTTCCTTTGCTGGTTATTAAATTGTTTCTGTGAATGAAAATAATGATAACAATGAGGAGAAATGCACACCACGCAGGGACCAATTTCCTGCCACGCCAGGCAGTGATGCACACAACAGCCTCCTGCAGCTGGAATGGTGCTGTGGGGTGGAGGCAGCCTCAGTGAGGGCCTGAGGAGTGTGGCTGGAGTGACCTCTGGAATTGTGCTGTTGGCACTGAGAGCACTGATGCCTGATTTAGTCCTTCAGGCTGCGCTGAAAAATGAAAATGCAGGAAAATAGGTCTGGCAGGGCTGGGAATTGTTCAGGTTGATGTTTCAGTATGGATTTTCTGTGGGGATATCAGTTTCATGGCAAAGTTAAGAACTTCCCATCAGTATCTGCATTTTGCTGCCTTTTCTCTTCCTGTGTTTTTATTTATTGAGTTATGCTAAAGGGCACTGGAGTAGATACTTGATGAAAATAGAGTGCCCTGGTTTTTCCAAAAAAATGAATAATAATGAGAAAAAAAAATCTATAATCTGCAGTTTTATGGAGAGTCTTGATTTATGTGTCATATTTTTCTAAACACCTTTTGTTAATCCTTTTGTAGGCAGACTTGACATTTCCAAGAATTAGCTAATGGTATACCAGTAAAAATGTCCCTTGAAAAAGAGAGCTATAAGGAGCTTTTCTACAGAGTGTTGCATTTGATCATATTTTTGCCATTAGATCATGCTTCTGTGGAGTTCCTAGCCTTTCATTGGAAGATCCTGCTGGATCTTGAACTGCAATGAGTGTCCCTTACATTCATTAATAGCTTATATTGGAAGCAAAGGGCTTCGGAGCTTTTCAGCTGTAATTCAACAGCATTATTCTTAGGCACGAGGGTGAAAATTTATTTACTGAAAGGAAAACATTTGTTCTGGCCAGAATGCAATTTTTTTGCTGCTAGTACTGATGCCTTTTAGATCGAATTTTTTTAGTAACCTAGTTAGCCTGTGATTACAAACACAGGTGAATTTAATAAAAAATCAGTCTGGTCTTATTCCTTTTTGTTTCAATCCAGAGTATTTTACTGAAATCTCTTGCCATCTGACTAAATGTTGTTTCCAGGGGCTGCTAGTGTACACAGCATTTGGTATTATCAGCCCAGGTATATTTAGATTTTCCTCATAGAAAGCAAAAAAAAGTAGCCAATCCATTTTATAAGTAACCAGGTGACATAGGCTCATGTTACTGGTGTGACAATTATCTGGTCTAGCAATTATGACTAATGGCAGCAGCAGCAGCGACAACAGCAAAAATAATAATAGTGATAATAATGATGCAAAGGAAGGAAGGGAGAATTTCTGTCCCTTTTGTGCACAGAGACTGAATCCAAGAGGTTAAACAGCCAGTCTAGCAAGTCCAGTACAACTTTTTGAGTGTCTCAGAATTTCCAGTTTTGATTCCCTACGTTGAGGCACTGGAAATGGCAGTCAGGTACTTAGACTTGCTGGAATAAATGTGCTGCAGAGGCTCTGAGCATGCTGCACTGACAGTGTCAGACACTCTAGTGCAGATGCTTTGAGCTCAGTGGTAGGTGCCTGGCTTTAGCAGCTAAGCCTAAGGGTTCTGGTTTACACTTTTGGATCCGGCCTGTGCTTTTCCATGTCAGAAATTATTTAAACAGCTATTAGGCCTGCAACAAATTGCAGTGGAAAGATCAACAGAGCATGGAGAAGCTCTGTTTACAAGGTACCAGTGACCACTTGCATAACAAATCTGTCAATGATTTATAAAGAGTGCCAGCACAGTATCACAGAAAGTCTCACTCAAAACAATTGGTTACTCATTGCTGCATGGTTTCAGTGATCTTCTCATCTTCCTGGATGTGCTGGACACCAGGAAGGCCCTGCCCATCTCTTTAGCACCTGATGATCCCTGGACAACTTTGCTGCCCTCTCTGTAAATGAATGTCAGTTTTCCTACAGAAGTACAGGGCTGCCTACTGAAGTACAATGCCTGTTTTATTTTAATGTTCTCTGGGAAAGAGTTTAGAGAGGGTCCATATCAAACAATTCCTGCTCTGCAGTGTTTGTACCTCCAAGAGTTAGGTCAAGGGTTTTGGATCAAAGCCTAGCTGAGGCTGTGTACCTCACGGGGCCCAGAGAGAGAAGCATTGAATTTCTTGCTTAAAATGGGCTGTTAAATGCAAATGTATCATCCTTTGTGCTATATAAAATCCAACCTGAGTGTTCTGTATTTTCTTCAGGCAGCAAACTGTTGAACAGATTCCACTTCATTTCAAGGTCTTTTGATCAGGTTCTTGATGAATTCATTAACCTATATATTCATTATAAGTGATGAAAGGTATATAATCTTTCTGGAAAGGAACTGGTCTGCTCCATAAATTAATCTAGTTTTGTAAATTAAAGATGTGCTAGAATGAAATACCTGGATCCAACAGTGCTGAAACATGAGCCAGGCAATTCTAATGGCAGCTTTGGGAAGGAGGCTGCTCACAGTGGAGTGGACAAACCTTGGGAAGTGCCCTGATGGTCTGAAACTTCAGCCTGTGCTGGATCAGGGGAGGAAGAACATTCCTTCCCAGATTTTCTCTCAGTTGAAGCTTGATCATGGTATTTTTGTTGAATTTGTTGGCAGAGGGAATGCTATAGCAGTTGCATGCCAATAGAAAATGTTTTATAGCCATGGCAGTGTTAGAGGGTTTCGGTGGTTTCCTTAATGATTGGACACAGTCCAGTCACAAATACGTTAGGATATAAATGAAATCTGTGTTTGTGGAAAAACAAACATCCCAGCTAAAACCTGAGTAAATCCTCCACAGAACTGACTGCAGCCAGGTCAAGTGCATAGAAATAAATATTGACCTCATAGGAAAGCTGTAGTGTGTTAGATCTGGAGCTATTTTACATTGGAATACCAACTCAAGATACAACCAACTCAAATCTATTAAACGCTACCATAATTCTTTTGAAGTTGGGACTCTCCCTCCCCAGTCTTTCCCAGTAATTCCATTTTGATCTTGTGGAAAAGATTCTGCCCTGGATGAAGCTCTCAGGAGCACTGCAAAGATACTGTGGACAAAGGGGCTATAGTCAGTCACTTACCAGACACAATGTACTTTTATGATTTAATGCAGACTCAAAATAAGAGCCACATTTTTAAATTTTAGCATGACAGGTCATGTGGCTCCTACAAATCATGCTGCTGTCATCAGGGTCTTAAAAAAAATATTTTTTGGAGAAAAAGTAGACTAATGCACTTAAACAAAGCACATTACAGGAGAAGGACAGGCCAGTTTACAGAAGGGAATTTATTGTACTGCCTATTAGTACCTTTTAAAATCCCTCTTCTGTGCTTCAAATATTAGATAGCAAACTGAAAAAAATTTAGTTTTCCTGTAAGAATATATTGTTTCCTTCAACATAAATATCAGTGTTTTAAAATGCAAGTTTGTCAGTGCATGAATTGGACTCTTATTGTGCTGCAAGCAAATGCTTCGTGCTATTGAAAGAGTTTTCCTTAATAAAATGCAGAGGCTAGAATGTTAAATCTTTTGAAGTTGCTCCTAAACATGTAATATTTAGCTTAAGAAGCAATAGTGAGGAAATGAACATGATAAGCGCTCATTCAGTAACAGCCCTAAATTGATTATTTCCTTCCTTATGTAAACTTATCAGTCAGCCCTTTGGGCTCACTTCCGAATACCAGCTCAGCACAAGAGTCTTATCACAAGGAAATGGAATGTAAAAGCCCTGACAATTTTGATAAGGCACGTACTTTGGTTATGATCCTATCTCTCCCCTCCTCCCTTTGAAATAATTCATCTGCACTAAAAGGGGAGATGCCCTCCCTGTAACTTTGGTATAAGTAAAAGTTGATGTTGTTATAGTCAGAATAAATGCTGATTATTTATCCTGCTGGTTTCTCAGAATATTCTTGGGCAAACAGACTAGAAGATATATTGAAAATTGCAAGCAGCTTTGGAGTGGAGTGGCGTAGTGGTCTGGATAAATGATATCTGAATTTTTAGAGACTTATGAGTTTTGGACATAATCTAAAGATTCTCAGTAGAGTGGATACTGTAGGAAACTTAAGACTCTCATTTTTTATTTGCCACTTAATTTATTTGCCACCTTTACCCCACCCGTGATGCTGTGGGTCTGACACCTACTTGTGATGGCAGAAGCCAGACTGAATAAAGATCCAACAGCTCACAGTGCAAAGGCCAAACATGCAAACTTTAAAAAACCCTACTACACAAACACCAAACCACACAATCAAACACACAGAAGGCAAAAGAAAACTGACAAGCAAGCTCTACCCACCAGCCACCATGGACTAAAACTTCACAGTTTTACTGGCCAAAAAACCAGCAGAACAGCCCCAAATACAAATTTGACTTCATTCATTTGTCCCAGTAAAGTAATAATTTAAAGGGGTATGTGACAAGTTTTGTGGTTCATCGCATACCAGGACAGCAAAGCCTGATAAAAGCACTCAAATGACAGTACTGTTTTTGTTTGAGATGTGATGACATGCTCCTTAAGCAAATGTTAGAGGCAGCAAATCCATGACCCAGTAAAATACACTCCAGACCATCAAAGTAGTTCTGCAGCTTGATGAAATCCACTCGTCTCCAGCAAGAATGACCTAAAACTCTTCAGAGGGAAAAAAAAGTGTGGAGGAATTCAGAAAGAATGTTTTTAAAGCAAACAGTGACATACCAAAGTTCAGTGTAACTTTTTCAGTGAAACCTAAAACTAAGCTAAACTTACCCTATTTATGTTTTTCCACAGAAACTCAAATCTTGAGTCTTTTTATGCAAATTATGGAAAAGTCATGACTGAGGCTGGATTGACAATTTTGATTGGCTGATTAGCTAAACCTCCTCTCAGGAATACTTATCATCCAAACAACATCTCATCATTGTGAATCAACAGGGGTCTTAATCTTGGCAGTGTTGAAGTGCATGGCAAAGATACCATTGGTTTTAATAGGATTAGGATTTCTCCAGAATTTTCATGATGCTTTGCATGAGGAAGCCCTTAGACTTTTTCATAAGATATCCTAAGTGCTTTATATTGAAAAAAAAAAAATGTTGCAATGACAAGTATTTTTGGGGAAGCAGTGGCAATAATAGGACTGAAATAGTCATGGGGCAAATCCAGAATGTTCTTACAGGCACATGAGCACCCAGAGGAAAGGAAGGCTTCCTGATGGAAGGTGTGGGACCAGAGTAGATTAATCTACGAACTTGATTAACTCTGTGCTTTCTATGACATACCAATACCACCACACGTGCAACTGTACCTACCAGAGAGAAAATCTTGTTAACATTTTTGGGGAAGGGAAATCAGAATTAGCAGGGATAAGCAAAAAGGATACATTTGTACAGTCAATGCTAGGTAGCAAAATAAAAGAGGGTGTAACTGCATTGCCTGTCATTTATTTCTTTGGGCCTACGGCAGCAAAGTCCTCAGGGGAAGAAATTACAGTAGGAGATATTATCTTATTTTACTGCTGTATTTCCCATCTTAAATTAATAGTGTGTAGGATTTTGGTTATGATTGATATAATTATTCATGAGTGTGTTCTGTTATACAAGTGAGTATAGAGCACTTTGCTGCTCCATGAGGCCTGGCTCTTTTTATGGAGTTTAAATTAGGGCCTCAAGATATTAGTGAGGTGGACAAATACCACTGCTGAAATTCTCAGTGCAACCACCAAACTGGAGCTCAGAGCAGAGAACGGATGGAAAGGCTTGGATTTTCCACCCATTTCTGCATGGCTGAGCCTCCTCAGGCTGGGTTCTGCTGCCCTCACTGAATGGAGCACTATACTGTGAGAAGAGGTGCATTGGAAAAATGTTGTGGTTTGCTTAAAGGTGGCAGAATTGGTTATTTTTTTAGGTCAAATAGACTCAAGTACTTGGAGGCCTGGGGAGCTTATGTAATGCACTGGCATGGTATGAAGGAGCTATGTACAGGAGGAGAGCACGGACGGAATAGCTGCACACTCTCTGAGCAGGTGTCTGATGACATTTCATGGTGATCTGGAGACAATTGTGTGGCCAGAGGCTTTCTAATAAAAATATCTGCAGAGTCCCAGTGAAAATAAGCCCCACACAATTCTCAAAACAACCTCTAAAACCAGACCTAACCAGAAAATGAAAAAGATTTTCATAGATTATGCTTAATGGTCATGAGGTTTAGGAAATACATGTTGATCACCTATTACCCAGGCCAGTTTCGGGTTTCTGTTCTACTTTGAAAGAGTTTGGGCTGAATTCAGCTCTCAGTATTTTAGAAGACAAACCAGTACATTTTATTGTCTTGAAACTTGCAGGAGCTGTTTTAGGGAGCTCAGCTAGTCTATTTGGCTTAAGTAGAAAGGCATACGGTCAGCCTGGTTTATTAACTAACAATAAATAACATTTCCTTCTTTGCTAAAAGGAATTGTGGCCTATTTTGCCTGTGTGCTTCACATGGCAGCATCAGGCTGTGGAAGCAAATTGTTATCACATCCTGGCTTCTTCTTCTCAGACTTGAAGGAAGGATGATTGTCAGATCAGGTGCCTGCTGTCCTGCCTTCCTGAGAAGCAGCTGTTTGCAGGAGTTTAGCCCTTGGCTTTGTTTCCGTGGGCACGTCATACAGGTGAGACAATTGAGATCTGAATCACTGCTGGTATAAATGGTAAAAAAAACCTGGTGAAGACCAGATCTGTGTCCATTTCAGGTGGCATAATGCGATCAGCCAAAAGATCTACAGTAGTAGTAAATTCACTTCTGGCATAATAGGGTTTTTCAATGGGTTCTTTTTTTTCAGGACCTCACAAGAGACATAACAAAGAACATTTCCTACCAATCTGTGAAGCTGCTGTATTTTAAATGTATGTTAAACTCTCCACTCTGCAGAAGCTGTACCACAGAATAGACTCGTTACCTCTTTTGGTGAGTTAATCTGGTGAATTAGCAGTACAACAAAGTCTGAAGAAGCTCCCTCCCCTTCCACCTCCTTTTCTCTTGTAGTGGATCAGTTATTCACAGGACTCTCTTTGTTTCTGAACCATGTCTTTGTTTTGCCAAAATTCGTTCCACCCCTGTGTCTAGTAGAGACCTGTTCCAAGATGTGTTCCACCGGCTGGGAACCGGCACAGGCAGCAGAAATGCTTTTCTTGCAAAACAGTCTCTGCAAGCATTTCATCTGCTCCCCGCCCTAAAGAGGAAAGAATTTGTTGAAAACAAGTAGATCTGCATGCATTCCCCTCGGGAAATTCTCCCTTAAAATCCGCATTTGAGGGAATGGGCTATACATCTAAATGTGTAAAGAGATTTCTGAGAGACCCTCTGTCACAATCTGTGACTTCAGTGCTGCTCATCCTACCACCACGGGAATACATTAATAAAGGAGAATGGCTTCTTCTGCTTTTAATGGTTCCAAAATACCCACTCAATTCTATGAGGTACATTTTGCTTAATTACCTCTGGTATAAGGGTTTCCTTCCCTTTGGGTGCTGCATTCTCTGCTAGTGGTGGAAACTGCATCTTCCTCTTCATAACCAATAATCTTAATAACTGCAATCTACACTCTGTACATTTATTCTGTGGGGTGTCATAGACTCCTGAGATTTGCATGTCCAAAGGTCCTGATGCAGATCTATGGATGTTCCCAGGGTCTGCGTTGCCCTGTGCAAATTTCAAGAGGAAAACAGTAACAAGAAGGTAAGGAATATAAGATATGTTTTATAAAGTTGGAAACAAGTCTCACCAAGCCTTGGATCTATTCCTTCTAGATGAAATGGAAGAAAATGTCTCAAAGGAACTGACTGTGCAGATTCAAGCCCATAGAAGAATTTGTTGAGTATGAAATCATTTGCAGAAGACAGATTTTCATTGAAGGCTGAGACACGGTTTTGTCTAAGATGAAAAAAAATAAGGATTTAAAAAAAAAAGGTGAGTAGGCCCTGTGTCTTATCCTTATGCACCTGTCCTGGTGCCATGTAGATGGTTTCTGCATCACGTCTGTTCTACAGAAAGTGAACATGCTTTTTAATTGTCTGAGGGCTTGCTGAGGAATTGGTTTGTTAGGGTTACTGCAAATAAAGGAAGATCTCAGTAGTCAGTTATTTCTTTGTCTAAAGGAGGTCATTAAATTTGATGATAGAAGCTGTCAATGTATAAAAATATACAAGTGACTAGGACGTGAGAACAAATGCTGACAAGTGCAGTACACAGCCGGTACTCTTGAGGAGACACAGGATTGAACTGAACAAATGGCTCATAAAGCTCCTTTAGCAGGAGGACAGTAAAATCCTTCCTCTAAGGTGATTTAGCATTTTAGTAAGCATTTATATGGAGACAGGGGTCTACCCTTGTGGATGGGGATGCTTGCTTTTGCCAGGCACTGCAGACAGCGCTGCAATATAACTTTAGTTTATTATGGCACTAAAACTATTGAACTGTGACTGTCTTTTTTTTTTTTTTTCACTTGAAGTGAGGTTTGTCCCTAACCAAAAGGGGACAGCAGTTCTTTTCCCATGTTGACTATTGTTTTCCATGGGCAGCCGTCTCATGTCTTTTAAAAAAGCAAGAGCTCACTTTGTGCTAAGTGAAAGGGAAAATATAGAGTTAACTGGAGAGGTTGATCAGTAACTCACAAATAAGCTCCACTTAACATATTAGAAAGTTAAAACACTTCATTCTCTGTCCTATTGATTAGCATTGTCCAAATGATAAAAATTAGTGATGTCCACTTCCCTGGGGGACAAGTGTTGTGGTTGGTGTGGCTCTCTGCTAGGGGACAGTCACCTCTGTGGGTGGGTGTGGGAGGTGGATATGTGGAAACCCCAGGTCCTTTGGAGTCAAGTTTCCATTCAGGTGGGTGACCATGCTGGACTGGGATGGGGGGGCTGTGTCATCCCCCTGTCTGATGTGCTGGTCTGCTTGTGCCCATCACTGATGTGCCACTGCTTCTTGTGGTAAAAGACTGCTCCTGCCAGCTGTGTCCCTACCCTTTAAGTCCTCACCATGGCATGGGGCTCCTGCAAAAACCCTGGCAGGCCCACAGTACTGGGTTCACTCGTTTATTCCAGCTTATTCTGGGGAGATGCACAGGAGATGCACAGGAACTCTCATTCCGGCCTTCAAAAGTGTTTTTCAGAGTCACTTTGAGGTCACAGAGTCCTCTGAATCACTGAGGTCACTTAGACATAACCTAAGTGTCTTTGAGAGTCCTTTGAAAATTGCTGCCAGTATTTTCTCTGACTGGGTCATTATCTGCTTACTGAGAAACAGGAGGTTTTGTAATACACATTTGCTGTCAAACTGAATGTTTGCAACATGTGAGTCCTCATGTGGGCTGGAAGCTCATCTTTAAATTCATGAGAGGGATTAGGAAAAAAAAAATTCTAAGAACACTGAAAAATCAACACTTTCAAACCCAGATTGTTGACAGTGGTTGAACTTTGTGGAAGTTTTAGATCAATTATTTATTGATTTTATTAATTTGTTTCTTAAGATAGCGTATTTGGATGAAATAAGTGTTGCCTTCCCACAGCAATCTTGGTGTTGATTAAGAAGGGATGTGCATTCTGTTACAAACAACCTCTGTTACAGGAACTCTCATACACCTGCTGTTTTGAAAAGAAAAGAAAAAAACATAGTCAGCCATCACAGGCAAGCACCAGTCCTAAATCAAGGCCAGGGGCTGTGGATCTGGTCCAAGGTGACAGAAATCTGGTGCTGGGCAGAGCCCAACCCATGTCAGGAGGCTGCCAGTGCTGCTCTCCTCAGACACAGCGATGCCTCAGAGCAGCTGCCTCACTGCCTAGGAAGCCTCAGCAAAAACCTGAACATTTCAGTTTAGACCAGGAACACCAAGAACTCCCAGAGTATAACACATCTGTTCTATATGGACACCAATCATGAGCTTTAAGCTGTCTTAGAGACTTTTTCTAGATATGTTTTTCACCTTTTGCTCTATGACAAATCTCAGTAAATGCATATTAGAAGATTGTTTTTATTATCCACAAATCCCACAACACTGAGTATGTTTTCCAATACATCTCTCTCCCTCTGAGACAGAAAAAACCAAAAATTATAAACATTGACATGTATCCAGGTCAGAAACCACAGTTTATGTTATTATTCAGGTTGACCAATCTGCCCTGGCATATCTTGACTTAAAACTCATACCTAAGCTTAACTCCAGTGGGATGGTTCTGTTAAGATGAAACCTTTAAAACTTCAAGCCCTTATGGTCTTTCTGAAGACACTGTTCTGGGGCTTTGAGTAATTTCTGCCTAACTGAGCATCATTAAAAATGCTAAAGTTTTATTAACCCAGTGATCATTTTTAATACCTAGCAAAACAAAACTGCAAAATAAGAGCAGCAGCCAGCAGGTATATCAGGAAAACATGGCAGGCTTGCCCAGAATGTCAGCTCTGCTTAAGTGGGTGAGACAGACAATTATTTACTACATTTTGAGAGCACCTGGCACTCAGTTTCTTGGCCATCAGGACAGCTCAAGGGAAGATGGTGTTTATCACAGTGCCCTGTTAAGTGGGTTTAAGTACAACAGAAATAAATAAAACAGCCTCTGGAAAAGTTTCAGGACTTTCAAACTGGTGAGTGCTCTGGTGTTGCAGACAGCTCAGATCATTTGTTAGGAGCCAAACAGCACAAATGACAATATGCACTTCTATGTTTGTTGCTTTCTTCCTTCTTTTTTTTTTTTTTTTTTTCATTGTAAAAAGGAGGATTTTATACAGCTGTAATAACCCTATCACTTCAAAATAATCTCCAGTCTGCTACTCTGAGAGACCCTACATTTTCTTTCAAATTTTTTTCAAATTCTTTGCTTTGCTCTGGTCCTCTTAAGGAGCCTCTCCTTTGCTGCTCTGCTTTTCTTATGTGACACGAAGGAGGCAATTCTGGTTTCCTGTGAATGTGCTAAGCCATTTGAATTTTTACTAACCACTGCAATATGTGCTGCCTGTTTTTCTGGAGTGCTATGTTGGTAGATGATCTAAAATGGATGGATTGCATGCTACAGATTCCAGGATGTAATTATCTTACAATCTTGCATCTTGCTCACAAATGTTGCGAGATTTGCTTATTGGCTGTTTTCTGCAACCAGATGTTGAATTCCTAAGTCACAGAATGGGCCTCCCCTTAAATTCTAGCCAAATATCACTTCTTCATTTCCAACAAATCATGTCAAATCATTTCTGAGTTCAGCATGTTGCCCAATTTCCCAGGCCCAGAGTATTCAAGAAATCCAAGATGGAAATCCAGGACTTTGTTTTCAGGTCTAGAAGCTTTGGCTGATATGAATATTGATACTATAAAAAAGAAAAAAAGTCAACATTTTTACCTTCACATGGCCTAGTATGAGGCAAAAAGTAATTTTTATTCTTAGCAATTCCTATTTTTTAATGTAAAATTTATTTGCATCTTCGGTTTTACATTTTGGGATAAAGCTTTTGCTTCTGTCTGGTTTGGAAGTCCAAGCACAATATTTAATTCCTTTAATTATGCCATGAGAATCTCCCTGCTCAAACCAGACCAGGTTGCTCAGGGCTGGTTCCATCCAGTTTGGAGCATCTCTTCCAAGAGATGGGTTAATAGCTTTCAACTTTCAGCAGTTTTGATAGCAGAGCAAAGCTGGCATGGGAGAGGTGAAAGGGAGGATCTTGTAGGGGAAATTAGACCTTGCCAGAGCCCTGATGTATGTTGTGGGGCCAGCAAGACAGTGTGGAGAGCATAAGGATGGAACTGCCAATCCTGGGAGCTGCCAGATGCCCTCCTGGGCTCCAGTCTGGCTCCTGATGGGAAAGGATGGATGAATAAATCAGCATTCAAGTGCTGAATTAAGATGGGTGTCACAGAATAAAATGATCTCTAAAAAGATATTTAAAGCTTTCTATGCTTATTCCCACACCAGAGAGAAACAAAATCTCCAAAATCCTGAGCTGACTGGGAATTCCACCAAAATAGGTTTTTATTGAAGAAGTTGAGAAAGTATCTTGTGGGATGTTTCACTCTGATGTTGGTTTCTTTTTAATCATTCATACAGAGTTTCCCACTGTATGAATGATTAAAAGAAAATAATTTTGTACAGGAAAAACAAGGAGGAAACCCTTCTTCCTTTCCCTGTATATGCAGGTAAACACTAACTTAATTTCAAACTGAAACATAGCAGAAAAAGATTTATTTATGAAAAATAGATTTCTGTAATGATTCATATCTATTGATGAATATGTGAGCAATTGGACTTTAGCCTCTCGAGAGAGAATGGGATATCTTTACTGATGTGAAGGATATTAAATACTCAGCCTTGCAAAGAGCATTCTCTGTTCTGCCTAAAGCCTCCAGGAAGGCTGTTTACCCCTATCCCTATATTTATTTAAATTCTCTGATGAGTAGACTGCATTCTCATAAATCTATTTGCAATTTTAGCAGCCTAAACTGCTTTTTCTTCTTTCTTATTGAAATAAGGTGATGGAGAAAAGAATGATGACTGTAAATGTATGGTACACTAAAAATACAGCACACGTACTTTACATACAAATGCTTCAGAACAAGTTACCCCCACTATGAAATACTAGTTTCTGCTTTAGTAATCAGTGAGATTTTGTATGTTGGCAGCCAAAGCTTCCCACAATTTTTCTGAACTGTAGGGGTTTTTTGCCTTAAATTCCTGAAGAAAAGTGGGACTCGATGACATGAATGGCAATATTGAATCTTTGAATTGCAGCTAAGACTGCTCAGTGTGGTTTTCTAAGGTGTTGCCTGCTTATACATTTAGGCAATAAAATTTTGGGAGATTCTGTGAGAGCTCTGCTTCAGCAAAGTCCTTGGTCTCATGATTGACTGGAGATAAGGGAACTCATTACTTGTAATGCAGGTAATAATACAGTTTATTCTTTCCTAGAAACATGTCAAAAACATCTTCTGAGTTACTTTGAAGCAGAGGCAATTCCAAAACCTAGCAGTTCATGACAAACACATGCATTGTTGCAGCAGAAAGTTGAAAAAAACCCAATCCTAGTCACCCTCCTGGTTCATCTGAACCTCTTTGTAGCCTTTTCCCACCCATGAAAAATGTATGTTGCATTAAAAAAAGAGCTTATGAAGCAGGAAAAAGTTATAAAACCAAATCCACCTTAAGGGGAAAAGAGTAACAAGACCAGAAAGTCCAAGCCTGGGTCATAATGTTGCTTTCCTATATCACACACTCATTATGGAGGTAGCTTTTACTTAACCTCTTGGTTCTCACATCACTCATGTTAATGGCCAAGTTTCTGATACCGGTGGCATTTATCAACTGATCATCTGTGACTCCATGAGTCACTGTCTCCAGGCTTGACATAAACCACTCAGGCTCTGTGCTAGGGTCACCTGGACTTTGTCACTATTTAACAATTGAAAAGGAGCAGTATTTTCTTAAAGCACAGGCCAGACCCTCCAGTGATGGAAAGGAGAACAAGAGAAGCAAAGTCAATAGAGCACTGATATTTTCCTAAGGCTCCAAATGCTGAAGCTCTGTTTTCCCTCTGCACTTTCTTTTCCTTGCTCATTTGTTCCTTTGCCCTCTTGGGTTAAATCAGACGTACCTAGGTGCAGGCAGAACTTGTAAAATAGCTGTTGGTTTATTGCTTCCAAATACCACCATGTACTGACTCTGTAATAGATGAAAATTTTGGGGCTGTTCATCTTCTGCTCTGCCTCTACTGTAATTCCATAAGTCCTGACAAGATTATTTTGTTTTCTGTTTTTAAAGAAAAAGTCTTCTGAATGCAGAGAATGGTTACCTTGGTGATATTTTGAAGAGTGTAGAAAAGTAATGTAGGCATAGCACCTAGGAAGGGTTTTATTTACCCTGATTTAAATATAATGTTGCATTTTGGCCATCAAATGTGATAACTCTGAGTAGAAGTCCCAATTGCTCAGGAGGCAGAACATTCAGTTTAATCCCCTGGCTAGTTCTTACCCGTGCCTGCTTCTGGGAAGAAATTCTGTGGTGAGAAGGAGAAATGAAAATGCACTCTCTCTTCAAACACACTTTATCTTTTAGTTCCTGTGCAGTTTAAAGTCTGTATCAAACCTGAGCCCTGCACATGGCTGGTAAAGCTGTAGGGCCCAGCTGCAGCATGGGGCTAAGGCCCCGAGTCAGAACCACTGAAAAACTGTGTTGAATTTAGTCCTGCTCTTGGCAGCTAGTTGGAGAATATATTCTAATTTTTCCATGTTAGATTCAGCTTCTTCCTCTTCCATGCCCCAGGAAGTAAAAAATTTATATTTGATGAAGTCCTTGAAAATTCCAGTTCCTGTATGCCTGACCTGATAAGTGAAAGATGCTGATGAAGTTCAGAAATGAATAGTAGGGGAACTTTCATGCAAGTGCCCAACATGTATTTCTGTAGAACATGATGTCTTTAATCATGTAGGCGAGGTCAGGAGAATCAGACCACTGACTCCATGTAGAGAATTTTTCATTGTCGTGACACTGTCTGAAACTTCTGCTGGGAATTTAGTGCTGCTGCAAGTGTGAGGAGCTGGTAAGGCAAAGGACGTGCTTATCCACATGTCTCTGCTCCTCTCCTTCAGCCCTGCCCCTGAAGAATGTGTCACAGGATCTATTTCTGGATGCAGAAGTCACCAAACAATCCTTTCAAATTATTCTGTTGACCAAATGAAGGCTTAGCTCTCCTCTAAAGACAAAAAGGCCAATGTAATGCTGAATGTTGTAATTAATTCCACGTGTTTTTGGGCATTAGGGTAGAGAGGAATGACCAGAAGTGTACTAATAAATAAAGACCATATCCTGGTATTGATCTGTATGTGGAACTTACTGCTGGAATCAATGGGGAGTGCTGAAAAAAATCAATGGCAGGATATGACCCTGAGATAAGCTGGTTTCAAATCATTCTGTCTCTCCACTACAAGAAGACAGGCTACTCTGTGCTATCTAAGCCCTCAAACATCCTTAAGAAGTTTGAGAAGTAGGAAAAAGCCACATGGAAGGGGGCTGCCATGAAAGATTTACGTGACAAAATGCTTGAGTTTTGAAAGGCCTCATTTAGTTGTTTTCAGATCTCTGGGTGAAATATTTAGATGGCTTCTTGTAATTAGGACTGAGAATACCTCGGGGAAGAGTGAGTGGTTACTTTTCCTCTACTGGATACCAAAAAGGCTGGGTTTTGCCACTCATGGGTTATGTTTCTTAGCTCTGTTTGCTTGTGTTAGGTAAATGCTGTCTGGCATCTCCTGAAGCACCAGAAACAGGGACACTTCAGGCTCACAGACTTTATTTTTTTCCTTCAGAAACCAAGGTGAAGGGATGGGCACATGGATGCTTGGATACCTGTCTAATACAGCATCAAGACAGAGCTGAAGCTCACACCCAGCCCTGGTTTACTAACTTTATGCTTCCTATGACCCGAATCAAAAAATAGCTTTAAGATGGCTGCATGGATACTCCTCCCACTAATTGTTTTCTACTAGTGTAAGTATTCCAGTGTTTCTATTTCTTAATTTTATTTTTTGGGAGAGAAGTCCTCAAGCAAATGTTTCTGGGAGCAAGAAGAACTTATTTAATACCTCAAAATTTTTATGTGTGCTTAGTCTGATGGACATTGAGGCAATTTGGTATGAGGCATGCTCCATGTCAGCTAAAAAGAACATGGAGAAAATGGTAGATTTGAACCTGAAAAAAAAAAAAAAGAACCAAGGGCATTTACCCAAAGAATTTCTCTTCTCAGAATAACTCTCTTTACTTGCCCTTGCTTGTCTTCTGTCTCTTTTTGTTTGTTTTTTAATTGCATACATGCATTTAATGCATGTGAAATGGTTCCCTTTGCCAGACATAGTATAAACCTGCACTCAGAGCCTTGTGAACTGCTGGTTCCTAACACTGGAAGATGCAGCCCAGCCAAAATCCTCTCTAGATGGCTCTGAAACTTTCATTGCATTACCAGTCTTTGCCCAGATCCTTGTCTAACTCTTCCCTATCTGAAGTTTTGTTCTCACTTAGAATTGCAAGTTGGAAAGTTCCTATTTCTTTTTATCCATGAAGGAGATCTATCTCAGTAATACAAGCTTTTGCATGCTGCCCCATTAGTGTCTCATCTTAATCCATGCCTTGAGGGTCCAAATCCAGGGAGGATTGAATAATTGAGTCTCCATGCAGATCTTGGACTCTTCTCAAAATGTGCCAAAAGGTGTACCAATTAAAACTGTGCTTTCATGGCATCACAAGCCAGCCCCTTGAAGAGAGTGTGGATGAAAAAAATGAAGGTTTATGATTTAGGTTTCAGAAAAAGAATGATTTCCCTTCCAAAATGATCTGACTTGTGTCATTCACAATTTAGTCAGAACCTGGAATGCTACCTTCAGATTATGGAAACTGGCAAAATTCATAACCTGGCAAAAGAGAAAATATTCACATAATTCTCTCGGCAAGAAACCAAATCAAACTATTCTTTTTAATTGCAGGTGAGTAATAGCACTCTTACATTTCATACAAATAACATCAGCACTCTCCTGTTCTGTGATTGATGGGATGTTTTAAGTGGAGTGCTTTAACTCAGCACAGCTGGTCTCTTGTTGGATTCCTCTCCTTCCTAAGAAATTTTTGGGTTTGGATGTATTGGCAACAACTTTCCCTGTTAAGACTGAAAAATATTCCTCAAGAGAGTCAATGTTGAATTGTCAGCTCTCTGCTTGGTCTGTATCCCTGCTAGTGAAAACCAGGGATTACTGTGAGTTTTGTTTGGTTGGCTTTTTTGACCAATTCATTTGGTAGTCAAGGTCTTGTTTAAGCTCCTGGATTGAACTAATGGTCTTTCATGAGTAATGTGTCCTAAGTGCTTCCTTGCAGTGCTTTCAGAAGGAGTTTTCCTTGCCTCTGGATCTCTGCCATTTTGTTGCTTCCCATGGGTGTCCAGGGAAAGAAAACTGCTGGGTGTTTGAGAAAGGAGGACTTTAAACCATTTCTGTTAAGCTTCCAAAAAGCAGGATGTGCAGCAAAACGTGGGATTCTTTGAGGACATTGCCATGCTACCAGCAGTGGAGTTTGTTTAAAGTAGGCACATATCCATCTAGTATGTTAAATTCCTAGGATTAAGCTCACGTGGATTTATTCTCAGTCTCTGAGTAGAAACCACATGGGCTTTCAGAACCCTGGAGTACATAATAACAGGAAAATCATGGCTCTAGTTAAACACCTCCCCAGGGAAGGCCTGCTAAATGTCCAAGGTGGTGATTAGGGAAGGTTAACTTATGATGTGACAAGGAAAGTAGTACAACTTAGATAACACTAATAAATGACAGTGGTGCCACAAAATGATAGATTATTCTGAGGTGTTCTGTTAAAAAAAAAAAAAAATTAAAAAGAAAGAAACCAAGCAGTTTTTAGAGGAATATCCTGAATCTATCTGTGCCCATGTATAGTTATTTGCTATTCTAGTCTATCAAGTCAGATGTCTATGTGTGGAAAATATATTACAGAAGAAATTATTTAGTATATAAGGACTCATCTGGTGTGCCCCATGCAGGACAGGACACTGCACAAACTTCTGATTTGTGTGGGTGTCATAAGTGAGCACTCCCATTGCCAGTTGTATTGTAGGAAAGTACCAATAATAGAAAGCATTTACTGAATGACTGAAAACAAATTTGCAGGGGGAAAATAATTTTGTCCTTGCTCTTGTTGGTTTTATGCTCCGTACATCTTAATCCTTAGATTGTGGAGTTAGTAAATTGAATTGTGGGGAATTTTTGCCATAAACAAGGGAAGCTCTAGACTTCTAACATTAAAAAAAGCCTTTTTATCCCCCTCCCCAAGGATAAGCCATTTCCTTCTTGTTGATTTTCCTATGTTAGAATTTACAGCATGACCTTCTTTCTGGCTGGTGTATGAATTATTATTGCTGTATTTTTGGCAAATACAGACTTTTCAGGAAAAAGATACCCTGTCACTTTTACTGTATGATAAGAGAATCCATAAACAAGAGCAAAACACAGAAAAAGGATGTCTCAAGTTGCATATGGTTACTGTAATGCCCTTGCTTTCCCTCTAATGCCTTTAGTAAAGGTGTTTGTAGTGTGTAATGCAATTTTTTTTTCTGGCAGCAGTTAAAGCTGCAGTCTCTTCTATGCACTGAACTGAAGCTTGAACCCTTTGTGGTTCAGGCAGTTCAAAATACCAAAATGACTTTTTTTTTTTTTCCCTCCTGCTTCTCCAGGCTTTCTTCTTTGCAGATGGCAGAGGACAATATGCTGGGTCTGCAATAACACTGACTCAAAATTCCTTGCTAATTGTAAGATAACTTCCTAAAGTTTGCAAGCAAAAGGAAGTCAGAGAACAAAGCAATGTCAAGTATGCACATGTCACAACACAATGTGCTGATTCCAAGCCTTTGGAAACATGCTGAAAGACATGTCTGGAAAAAAAAAACCATCAGGGAAGTGCTTCCACACGGGCTTTCAGCATAAAAACAACAGCTGAATGTGCCTGTTCCCACCAGGAAAAAATACCCTGAAATAACAAAAGGTGCTGGAGAGCTAGAAATGAAATCATCAGATGGCAAGAACACTCTTTTGTCTGTTCCTAAAATTTACATAGACTGAACTCCCAGTGCATTGTAAACCAAGGGATCAATGTGGAGTAGTGTTTGACTGTAAGGTGCCAAAGAAGACCAAGAAAAATGGAATGTATAAACAGGTCTCTCTTACAATGAAGGACTAACAGAACAAAACAGGAGGAAAGCAAACAAAGGGCCACACTTTCAGATAATGTATCTGCAGGAATGCAAACTCTGTGCATTCCTGATCACTCCTGTAGGTACTGAAGGCACAAAAGACAGACTCTTGAGCAGAATGGCATACACAGGGTTTCTTTGTGAAACAGAGCCTGCACACATTTCCCTTCATAACCACAGGTAAATGTTTGCATCATTGCTGTACTCTAAAGATCTAAGTACTTTCAATTAGGTCTGTCACTGTTGGCTTGCTCAGTCCAGTTTTCTGTCATCTTAAGAGCTGAGGGTTGAGTAAATTCCAGGGGAAAATTATGGGATCCCAGTGAAAGACAATGTGCACATCACAGATGAAGCACTGCATTCAACTGACTAAAGATACTACAAAATATTTCCTCCAAAGGCAGAGGGATATCCCACCCAAATTCGTATGAAGCAGTGCTCAGGGATGAGCCTAGGCATTTTTCTTTTAAAGCTGACAGAAGGAAATAAAAATTATCCCAAGTTTTTGCAGGCAGAAACAAATACCAGGATGAAAACCAAGTTGCCTAACATCGCTTATCAGCTCAGGAATAACGTCTCTATCTCCAGATTCTCAAGTGACTTTATAAAACTGTTCCTTTTTGTTAAGTGCTGAGCCCCAAAGAGCACTCAGGACAAGTGCACATGAGAGATTTGTTTTGTGTTTGATGCTTCTGGTTGTTCTCCCAGAGGTACATGCCATAAAATGACCTCAGTTTGCTCATGCCTTCTGCAATGTGTGAGAGAAACCCAACCTTACCTTAAGCAAATGAGGTAGGTAGATTTTTTTTTTGTTGTTGTTAAAATCTAGCATAAATTTTTCTGTCAGAAATAGAAAAAATGTTTCTGTGGTTACAAAGTCTAAATATGAAATAGGCTGAGAAAATATTTCTTTCCCCTGGCTGCAAACTGTAATATTTATCTCAAACCTAATTGTCTGCTAAATATTCCTTGTCAGTGTACTTTTGGGGGGTCAGGTCTTTCTTGCTGATTCTAATTGGAACTCCAACTGTATGAAGCTCCATTTAAATCTGATGTTCAGCTGTCTTTCTTAGACTGCCATGCAATTGATGTATTTCTTCTTCCCTCTTGAGCTAAACTGAAACTATCTGACTCTCAGTCCCAAAATAGCAAGTTCATGGAAAATGTGGCTTCTTTAGAACCAACACAAGTTGGTTTTCTTTTGTTATTTGTGTAAACAAGAGCCTGACCAAACTGAGCCTTCTATTTTAGAAGAAACCCTCTGCCATAGTAAATTGATGTTGTAGAGGCCCTTTGAGGCTGTAACAGAGCCAAATGAGGGAGTGAGATACTCTCTTACTGCTGTGCATGGCTACATAAAATTTGGGAGCTGGTGGGAGCAGTCATGCAACAAGGCACATGAAATTGTTAGGCAGCAAAGGGAAAGAGAAATACCTCAAAAAGAGCTTTTGGACTGCAGTTTTGTTGTTCCTGCCAGAGGTTTTGAAATAACACAAAGGATGAGCTTGTTGTCCCGGGAACAATATTCTAGCAAATTGCTTTTCCAGGACCAAGGGAATAGTGTCTTTCATCATAATTCCTCCTTTCGACCACTGAATAAATGAACACTAACTCTAGGTTCAAAAAAAAAAAAAGGAGCAGAAGGGAAAAAAAGAAAGGAAATATGAAGGTTAAATCCAAGCACCATTATACTGTCCAAAAGCACTGAAGAGATTGTAGCAGGTGGTCCCACCACCTGTGCCTGTCTACTTCCATTCCAAATAATCTCCTTATCAAATGCAGAGAGAAGCAGACACCCAGGAGGGTCCCACAGGAACAGCAGTGGCTGAAAAACAGTGACTAACCAGAGGGATAGGAACCTGCAGTGCAGGGGATGCATAACTTGGGGAAGCTGAAACAGTGAGAAACACTAGAGACAGATCCTTGTCCCATTTGTAGCTTGTATATCTGCAGCAATACCTCTGGCTCCAGCCCTTCACGTTTATGTCCTGGTGGTAATGAATGGGAGATGAGAGATCCTGCAATACCATGCCCTAATGGCTTGCAGAGAGAAAGGCCAATCACACAATGCTTTTATAATAGCACCTATTTTCTTTATCCTTCCTCAATTGCTGCAGGAAATGCTTTAATTTAATAGAGTAAGTGGATGCACTGCCTGGAATCTGGCGGGCACACTAACAATGTAATGATCCCAACCCTCAGCATTGCAGGCAGCGCTGTGGTTTGCTTCTCAGTGGGCTGCACTTACAACGGCTTTTTATGACTGTCAGGCTTCCACTAAAAGAAAACAAAGTGCTGGCTGAAAAAGAAATCACAGTAAAGACCGTTCTTGTCATGTATCTGAATATTCCCTTTCACTCGTTCTCTTTTGTGGATGAAATTTCTTAGGTAAATATTGCTGGGAAGGGAAAGGTACCTCAAGGAGCCCGCTGTTGCCAGTGTGTATCCTGGCATTCAAGTGGCATCTTCTGAAGTGAAGGCAGACTCCAAGTTGAGGACTTCCCTGTCAAGCTGCCTGCTGGGCATGATGCACACCCCCCAGATGATGGCTCTGCCTTTTCCCAAATTGTTTCCTAGCAGAGCAAAGTTCTCTCCCTTTGGGTGGGAGCCAGTGTTTCCTTCTCATCAGGTCTGCTCTCTGTGGTGCAGCACCTCAGTGACACAGCTAAATGCCTTCTCAGGTGGGACTGCTCTTTGGCACCACTTTGCCACCTTCCACTCTGCACCCAGAAATGCTCCCTGTGCCCCTTGTAACTTCTTCATCTGGGCCCAAAGGCTTCCTGGGCTTCCTGCCTGCGCTGGGCAGTGCAGAATACTTTTGTGATAACCTCTTATGGGATCCAGCCCTCACTGCTTCTCTTCCATCTGTTCCTCATGGACAGCACATTTCCCTGTCCTGTCAGGATCACTTTGGAACAGCCTTGGCACAGTTCTGACTGCTGTTCTGGGAAGTCCAGCTGTTACTCCTGCACTTTTCTTAAATCCCTTCTCAATTTTAGCAGCACAGTAGGATATGGACAAAAGTGAGGCCTGCATCAAGAAGGTTGAGTGTCACTCTGGATAAGGGTGACAGACCCAGGATCCACATTTTCCACAGTGATAGTTATCCACGAAAATGAACACTGTAGGAGAGCTAATCCCAAAACACCCAGCACAGCTTCTGCAAACTTTAGTGGTTTGTCCTGATGTAGTGAATTGTGTTGGTGTAGAGCTTGATATAGTTTTTTCAGGGAAGGGAGCTTCACTTTGGATTTAACACTGCAGTCTCAAAGTGAAGTCTGGTTCACCTTGATAGCTATTTGGCTCATTCATTTTGGGTGATGCTTTTGAGATCCTTGAGTGGAATATTCTGGGTTTAAAGAATAACAATGCAGCTTTCTTTTTCTTTTCTTTTATGAAACAGAAATGCTTCTTTTATTTCTTGCATGATGTTGTCAAGACAACAGTGTCCTAATTGCACCTATACTGCTTGCCACAGTGTTTAGGAGCACACAAGGTTTTGGAACAGCTTTTGTTATAGAAATATTTCCAAACCTGAGCAGCCTTTCTTTTTCCCTTTTTTTCCCCCCATGTATTTAAAAATACATAAGGAAATATTTATTCCTGGCTAGCCATTTAAGATCTAGAATTAGGAGGGGGTTTTTTTGTTGTTTTTTTTTTTTTTTTTTTGTTCATATGACCCTCAGAATACAGTTTTTGTGCTAACTTTTAATCAAAAAATGCCATAAATACAGAAGAAGGTCTAAGGTTCTAGAAGTTCTAAAGTCAGGGAGTGAAAAGTGATGATTGTCTGTAACTACGATGACTCAGAAATATATGACATTTTCTGTTATTCTGTAGGGTGATGACTTTATACCATCATATACTTAAACAGTGTGGCAAATTTTATAGTAACTTCATTAATCAATTTGGCACTTTTACAGTCTCAGCTTGCATTGCACTTAACATGCTCTTTCAATATTTGATTTCCCTGACTAAATCCATAAAGCAAAGAAAGGAGAGATTAAAATAACAAGAACTACATTGACACAAATTCAGTTCAAAGCTTATGCTGGATTCTGCTGTATACTTTTAGTGGGAAAGCAAAAAGTTTGCTCTCCCCTTTTGTGAAAGGGTTGTGTCAGAACAGGACAGGCCCTGAGGGACTTGGCATGAAGAAATGGTGGCAATTCCTTCAGTTCTCCTTCCTAGGAGTGTACAGTCCAGTTGGTCAGAAGGATTTTGGTAGGAAGGTTCCTGTCAATATGGGTCTTCCCTAAGAATCCTGAGCAGGCTTTCAAAACTGGTTAGGAAGAGACAATTTGTATTGCTCTGATTCTAGACTGAGAACTTTGATAACAAAAGCAGCAAAGTGATGAGATTCAGATCTGGGCAGCAATAATCTTTATTTCAGTGTGCTCATTTTGATATTGATCATAACCATGGCCAGTAAACAAGGGAAGATGAACCAATTTTATATAAAGTTTCTGTTGACTCCACTCAAAGACCACAGAGATCCTTCCCATTTCAAGAAGAGAATCCTTTTAGAGATGACTCCTGATATTCTTCTTTCTTCAACTCAGGTAAAGAGAAAACTGTTCTGTGGCAATAAATGCTCAGCAATTAGGCCAGAATGAATTTCTACCTATGTATAAAAGCCCCTTGAAGATATCACCTAACAGAAAATCTGTGCAAAGTTTGCAAAGCCCAGAATTTAAATGTTAGGAAATGTTTTATTAAGAGCTGCCAACAGAACCTGAATTCAGATGCTTTTTGTGTTAAGATATAGTCTTTAATTGCATATTCACATACTATTTTTTCCACAGGACCTCTGTCTCACTAAGGGCACAGGACCTACAAGAGGGCCAAGTAGAGGTTATGCAAGCACACATAAATCTGCCACTTCCTAATTTAGCTGTCCTTGACTTTGCAACCTACATAATTTTGCTTTCAGAGAGATACATATTATTTTCTTAAATCATGATAGAGGAGCTTTTCATAAATGGTTTCTTTTGGTGGGAAACCGTTGGATGTCAGCTTCCTAAAGCAGACGTAGTTAAGAAATGGATAATTCAGTAAACACAGCCTCTGTGCATTTTTAAACATGCACAGACTAACACTCCATTTGCTCTCAGCTTGGAGTGTCTCATGGTGTTTCAAGTGCTAAAAGATTTACTATGGCTTATGACTTAAATATTTCTAACTCAATTTGTCGTTTAACACCAAACCCCCCTGTCCTGCAGCACACTCAAAGGCTAAAGGGCACTGAGGCATTCTCCTGCTTAACTGCCCATGGATTGGAGCAGCTCTCATGACCTTTCTATTGCTCTTGGGATCTTTTATGAAATTAATTATTAAAATGCAAGGCCTCAGGACTATCTGTGATGTAATGCTTGAGGTTTTCAGTGTGAAACCAGATTCCTCCAGTCACAATAATTTTTATACTTAAACAGTTTTGCTTGAAAAGAGCTATACTCTCCCTCAGTATGATTTTGATTTTTCAATATACCTTATTACCAGTTTGCTCTTCTGCAAAGCACTATTAACTGAGTGCATTTCCATTAAATTTCAAAATACATCTTAGACTTTATGACTGGATGTTCCTTTTAAAACATGCGAGTTCTGGCAGGTATGACCTGGGGTGCAAACACAGCTTTGTTTGCTAAGAATAAGCCATTTAGCTGTGTAGCTTTGCTTATGGTTCCATCATTAAAGTGCTGGGACACTACTGCAAAAAAATGCTACAGGTACACTGAGCAGAAAACAAACACAGATGAGAGGAATGAAGTGTGGTGAGCAGGCTGTCATATCCAGTTCTCTGAACCTCATAAATGGAAAATACCCAGCCCTGACTTGCATCAGCTTTTTAGAACAACTTAACAGTTATCTGAAAGAGCCCTTCAGTCCAAGAAGATTGTGTTTAATAGGTGACCAAGTCAGTGGGTTTTTAATCTGTAAAAATAATTTGCTATAGTCTACTGAAACAATAATTATTGAGTGGGAAATGCGTTTTAAGGCCTTTTAGTGGCAGCTCCACAATTGATCCTATAGAGACTACTTTGAGTCCAGGTTTTCATGCCTTCAGCAAATTCAGGTTTTAAGTAAGAATTCCCCTGTGGAAAATTGAAAACCTTCAATACAGATACGTGCCTGGGCTGTGTAATAGATGAACTATCTGAGGCAACACTGAAAGGATCCAGTTTTCCCTTTTCAGTTTCTCCCCAGCTGGGTTTACTAGATTACCCAACAAATATGAGTTAATATTCTAGCTTGCAGAGAGTTCTTCTCATGTTTGGAGGAACTGTGGATTTCATAACAGTTTTATGAGTTTAGTGTTGCTTTTTTGGAAATGTGCTCTTAAACAGAGGATGTGTTTTATCTTTCTTTAGAACGTATTTTCTTGATTTAACTGGCATGGGTTCATATTTTTTGAATAAGTTAAGCAGTCTGGGTCCAGGGTCCAAATTGTGTTGATATTAAATATAATCCTGGTGGAGTGAATGTTGAAATAGCAAAGAGAAGTTTAATTTTGTATTGAAGACCAGGGTCAGTGGGAAATATCTCAGCTGTTATGCTGTCCTGATTTAGAAGGCAAGTGAAAGACTTCTGTGCATCTCATTGATGTGATGTGACTGAATGAGTGCAGATGCATCATGTTCTGGAGTCTGCTAAACTTGCATTTGGAGGACTCTGAATATATAAGGAAGAGTCTGTTCCTGGGAGAAGTCAAACACGGGTTCTGGAAAGATCCCAGCAAATCACAAAAAAAGTTATGCAGAGTTTATTGGTAGGATGTGGAACAAAACAGATGATTTACCAATTTATTTGGAGTATCTGAGCACCATGGACAATGGCAGTTTTCACCAGTGCCAGGTCCGGAATAGGGCCCAGGTGCTGCCCTAAAGGCTCAGGAAAAAGTGTTATGAGCATAAAATTAATAATCCTTGTGGAAGATGCCTTTTATATTGTGTTGACTATTTGAATTTTCTGTTGGGCTGCTCCTTGTGCAGGAGATGTAGCAGGGAAGCACTGAAACAAGCCCAAGGAAGAATGATTCCACTAGCTCAAAATATCTAAGATCTTATGCTCCTGCAGGACTGGAGATCCTTTCAAGAAAGATGGGTTCTCAGGGAAAGTAGAATCTCAAATCTTTTACTACTGGTCAGAGCCTAACAAATAAAATTTCCAGTCCACAGGGGTGAAAATACCATAGAACACACAATAGAGCTGTGCTTTAGGCAGCCATATCCAGCCTAGGTGGTATCTGGTATTTCTGCATGGTCCAGACATTAACCCATAAATAAAGCATGGATCTGGGCATGGGATAGTTGATCTCCCTCAGCTTAAGCAATTGGTGTGGAAAAACCTGTAGCAGAACTGTTTTTTTTAAATTGGGTGGAGTAGGAAGGGAAGGCAGTGAAACTTATTTGAAATTATTTCTAGCATTTGAAAAAAATTAATTGAATAATATTTTGGTAGTATTTGTCACCTGTTTCCACCAAATATTGATGAGGACTCAGCACAAAAAACGTTTCATTTTTTCAAGCTGCTCTCTTGCTGAAAATAAAGACTGGATGTAGAGAAAAAGTGGAGATTTTTGAAAGAGTTATAAAAACAATGGGGTCCTCCTGACAAAAAAAAAAAAAAAAAAAAAAAGAATGGAATTTGTTCAGTTCCTGTAGAAACCCAGCCTCCCCTTCAGAGCATTCTCAACAGTCTATATTTTTTTCCAATCACTAGCAAAACAAGGGGAAAGGCTTTCCCAAGGGAAATGTGCTTAAGCCTGCTGCAATGTCTGCGAGGAGCATGGGTGCTGGTGGAGAGTGATACAGGGAGGAACTGTGCTGTCAACAACAGGAAGCTGGTGAAAAACGAGCGGTGCCCCTGGGGAGGTGAATGCAGAGCAGATGGCTCTAATTGTGAGTCACACTGTGACAACTGACAAGAGAAATTCTGCACTCTTGACACTTTAAAGATACCAAAAATACCAGAGAGCACATTCCATGGCTTCTTGAAGACTTCCATATCGAGGTAGCTGGGGGGGGAGAGCTCCAGCTCCTCCTGTTTCCATCACTAAACAGCCCATAAAATTTGCTGTTGATAAGCTTCCAAGCAGCCAAGCATTCTAATACTTAGATAAGTCACTAATGTTAATAAAACCACTGAAGAAATAAGAAGGAAGAGGTGCAAAGGGGATTCATGTGCAGGGCAGCACCAGTTGCTTTAGATACTGATCCTTTCAATTAAGGGAGGTTCTGGATAAGAAAGGGGAAAGTAACATCCTTGTTTATAAGCACTCTTAGATTTTGAAATCTCTCTTCCCCCCCTCCCCCATTTTTTTTTTTTTTCCATCTGGAATGACTGCAAGCATTTTCTTGATGTGTTCCAATTATTGTCCGGATACAGGGTTGCAGATTTATATTGTGCTTTTTTAGCAGAGTTACAAAAAGTCAAGACCAGCAACCATTCATAGCTGGTTGCCAATTTTTTATTTTGGGATGAATGCCTGGCTTGGGTGGGTCTCCAGATGTCAACAGTGCTACTCCAGAAATGTGTTTTAGTTGCTCTATTTGCTCTTTTGATGCAACTGCTTTACTACTAGTAGTTTAGTACCATGCTTGGGTAGTCTGTCCCTTGAGCATGGCCAGGTTGTTCTGTGTGCACCAAAATCAGCTCCTTAGCTTGGAACTCTGTAATCACTGATGTCTGGCTGAGGCATCTTTTTTCTCTGGTCCTATGCAAAAATTTTCCCCTGAGTATCTGGGGAGGTGTGTGTGTGAATTTCATAGCATTGGAAATATTTTTGGGAGTGTCTCGTTCTGACTGGATTCAGATATCTGATATTTTGGCAATCTCCACTGTTTTTCAGGCCATTAATATTTGTGGAAGCTGCTAACAATGGAAAAGTGCATCTGGTCACTTGGGAGGACACAACACTGCACAACTGTTCCTCCTACAGCTGCTGGGGTGCTGCTGCTGGATGCAGTTTCAAAGCTGGTGTTGGATAAGTGGTCCTGCAGGGAGGTGGTGGGTTAGGTCCAGGCAGGACACACAGCTCAGAGCCTCTCAGCCTGCTCCAGTGTTCCTGTGTTGGAGCTGTCTTTACCACTTTCTTTTATTATTATTTTATTGTATGTTACACCAGTTAAGCCTCTCTGTATCTTGCAGTAGCTGTGGTAGCTGTGTCATGCCACCCTGCATCATCTGGAAATCCCACTGCTCTTCCCCTCTGTGTTACACTGCTGGGGTTACACCACTGGGCCCTCCCTTGGCCCTTTGTGTCACTGATGCAGTTTGAGAGGAGAATAATTTAAACTATTGGGCATTTTGGAACAAGACTTTCCCTTTGTAACTGCTGTGCCAGACTGACACTTGACCAATTTGCTAGCAGGTCTTTTATTAGAGGTTGGCTTCTATTGCCATTTTAAAGATGTTGTTACTCTGAAAAGCCCAGGATTTACACTGATTGGAATTAATCTACTGAAATTTTTGTGTTGTTACACTTGAGAATTTGTAAGTTGTGTAACACCCACGTACACCAGGTTACATTCTCTAAATTAATGAACCTTTTTTTGTATCCAGGTCACAAATACCTGTGCAGATACACATACATGAGTCTTCCAAGACATGCAAATCTCTGCTACTCTTCTGTGGTATCACCACTGCCAGAGAAGACAACTGCAATGCAAAGACAAGGAGCAGGACTCAGGAAATCCCCCTACTTTCATGCTGGGTAAGAATTTCAAAGTTTGTCTCTTGTGGTGTTATTTTTTCCTGCTGAGAGTAGGAAGAGGAGCAAGCATCATGTGATATCGTGTTCTTGAATTGCTGGCAGGGATTTTGAGACCACAACTCTTCCCTGCTTCTTAAAGGCTTTCCCTGGGAGAAGTTGTAGGAGGCGGCAGAATTTCTTTCTTCTTTGTATCTGTGTTGGCTGAGGCAGGACAGAGGAGCTTGAAAAGGCTCGCCCTCCTCAAGGAACGCTATCTGATTCATAAGCATTCCTAGAGGTTAAGGCTGGTGACTATCAAGAAAGCAAATACTTCACGCAAGGGTAAGTCCTCTAATTGTGTTTGTGTTGAATAGCTGCCAGATCCCCATGTCAGGATGTCTGCAGTCACGGCTCTGATCTCACCATTCCTTCCTCGGCTGTTGCACAATTGTGTTGCATGTTTGTGGTACGGGAGAAAGTTGGAGAGCTGGGCTATGAAACCATCTCAGGGAAGGAAGCCATGTTTTATTTTAGTTGCTTGGTTTGGATAAAAGCCTGTAGGAGATGGAATAACATAAAAAACCCCATAATGCGGCCCATTCATGGAAAACAAACCTGGTCTTCTCTACAGATATGTGAAATATGAGGTTTGATAGCCAGGTTGGAAAAGGAAATGTCAATAAAACTGCGTTTGCTGGTGTAGTGGAAATCCTCACGTACATATGTGTGAAGTTATTACTTGTTCTACCTGGACTCTCACCTGTGATTGTGAGGTCTGTTGAGGTCAGGCTTGTAAATCCAACAAGGGAACTTTTGAAAAACTGGTTATGAATCTGCTCTGCTGACGGATCATTTCAAGGATCTGTTGTGGCAGAGAAGTGACAACAGGTTATGAAAGAGGAAAGAAACCCAAAGATACTGCAATGAGCTTAGCAGGGGACAGGGGAAGGAAAAACATCTTTATTCCTTCCAGCCACAGCAGAAGAATTTTAGGGACTCTCAGAACATGTAAGGATTGAAAGCCATTTGGGTTACACAAATATTCAATCCTGTAAGAAGACAACAGTTGCCTTAGCCACAGAAGTGTTGATGAAAAGTAATATCCTGATCAATCTCAGCACCATAAATCTTTTTTAGATGATAAAGCTGTGCATTACTCCTGTTTGGTTAGAACAAAAAAAATGTCACAGAGGTCTAATTTTAATACAGAAAAATAGTAAGAGGTTGAGTTAATCTATGACCATCATATCATCTCACATAATAAAATCTGGTGAGCTGGTAACAGCGCTCCAGGAGGATGTCAGTTCCACTTCCTAAACCAGGAAGGGGAGAATTATCCAGAGCAATAAAGAGCTTGTACAAATAATACGAAGGAAATCAGAAGTTAATCTGAATACCAACTCACTCAATCTAATCAGTATGAATAGCTCCCTGCCAACTGCTCTGTTACCTGAAACAGAGGTCAACTGATAAACATCAGCCAGTCCTCTCATTAAAAAAACACAACTAACAACCCCCCTTCATCTCCGAATCTCAAATTCCATCGTTCCCGATAAGCACTAACCAGTTCCTCATCTCTCATTTGCAGTTCATATCCTGAGCTACATAGATTTGCTCTTAGAGATAAGGATATGAGAAAGCAAAGTGATATTAATACACATGTTGCAACCTGCGAGCCTCTCTGGGGCTGTCGTGCCTGGCGCTGCAAGTGGAGGTGGTCAGCGTGTCTGCACTGGGATTTGGGAACTGGCCACATGCCATCTGTTTGGCAACGTTAGCTCAGATGAACACAGTCAAGGAAAGCAGTATGAGCCACCTGGGTGGGAAACATGACCTGCAAAAAAAGGAGAAAGCAAAAAAGAATGGGAATGAGGAGGACCCACTGTGTGTCTGGGAGCTGCAAGGGGGGAAGAAGGATAGGGAGCTGTGATCCCAAATTTGTGAGAGATGGCACCCAACTCCAAGCAAACCATGGAAACTACCTTTGGATTCTCATCCCCTGCTCACCACTGTTAGATATTTGTCAAAGTTAAATGCAGAGCAACATTTTCTGCCTTTCCCTTTCAGCGTGGGTGAGGTTTCAGTGGCCTAAGAACCAGGTAATGCCAATCAAAGTTGGCATTCAGATGGCAGCGGGTAAAAGGTGGTTCCTGAATCAGTGTTCTGAGATTTGAGTCAAACATTCCTCTTCAGCCATTTATCCAATGTTTTTCTAGATTTTTGGAAAGGTACAGAAGTTGTCTTTTTCTGCTTTTCTTGGTAGCTGAGAGAAATAAGGATTGAGTCAGCTGCACCACAATGCAGAATTTTTCTTTACAACAGGTTAGAGGCTTCCCAGAGAAAAATCACTGTTTTTCATTCTGCAGACTTTGGTTCTTCATGTGTTTTAGATTTGCAGATAAACTAGTCAAAGCTAATCAAAAGCAAAACAGAACATAACTAATATAAAATCCCCCAACAGACTTTTTAAAGGTCACCGACTCAACTATATTTAAATATTTTTTAATTTCACTGTGTGGGAAATAAGCAGGGGTTATTTCCTCCAGCAAACCAAGGTTTTCTTAGCCTGTTTTTTTGACTTCAGATTTAGCTGAAGTCAAATATTATGACCTGTAATAATCTGAGAACAATATGTCTTTTTTACACTCAAATTGCTATTCACTGTCACTTTACTTGTTAAGGGAAAAAATAATGCCTGCTTCAGTGAACCCCAGGTAAATTAAAGTCAGTTCTATGATTACTGGTAGGGGGGGTCTCGGAGAGAAGCTGCCTGTAGCAGCTTATGTATAATTATATTTATGGAAAGTCTACCCTCAAATCAGAAATAAGTCAAAATTACTTCAGTGATATGTTTTCCTTTTGAAAAATTTCCCTTTTGTCAAAGTGAATAATATAGAGAAATCTATAAATGGATTAATTTAGATCATTATTTGTGGAAAATAGATATATTCTTTCTCATTTTGTTTCCTGTGAGTTGTTGTGCCACCCATTTTTCTTTCCAAGCCCATGCTCTCCCTTCCACTTTTTACTTTTAATTTCAAAGGGAGAAATAATGGGATGAGGGGTTTTGGATAATTATTTCATTTGAAATGCCTAGACAGTAATGAAATAAAATATCCTATGCATCTTTTAAAAGCCAGACACCTGCTATTGAAGGGGAAATAATTCCCCCCAACCCCACCCTTGTTTCCTCCCTCAAAAAACAAAAGAAAGAAAAAGAGAACAGGTGCAGTTAATGGGCCAGACTAAAGTATCATGGGAGATTTTCAAAGCCACAGATGAATTTAGCCACACCACTTCTGAGAAATATGAGTGTTGTTTTCTTGGGTTTTCTGAAGTTTGAAATTATCCTCTCCAATGTAGGCTTTGGGGGAAGTGCACTTGAAATAATTGTAGACATTTGGAATGGACATGTCACTGCCACCTCATATGACAGGGATGAATGCCACTCATTCAGACACGGATTTTCCACAGCCAACCTGAATACCAGAGACTGTTACCAAGCATTGCCAGTGAAAAGCAGAAATAGCCTTGCCTTATGATTCCACTCTTTAATTCATTACTTTTTTCAAAATTGTCTCTGGGTGAGGAACAAGGTCTGAGCATTTGTCTCAGACAGGCAACCTAATCTCTTCTTTTCCTTTGGTTTTAGCAGAATCTTTCCTCCTACCTGCACTCCCTTTTGTATTTGTTTATCTAAAATTGCCCTGGAAAATTATGAGTTTATGAAAATGTAACATGTGTCTCTATTCTATGAAATTAATACATTATTAATTAAGAAGTCTTTCTATCCCACATACCCCTGCTCCAAATATATACATGCACTGAGATACATACGTTGAATCCATTAAAAAGCAACTTCCAGGAACCCTTGGAATTACACAAAAATTAGAAAAAACTGTACATTTAATACACCATCTGCTTTATTAATGGATAACTTGCTCATCTCTGGGCCTACATCTCATGTTGCTCTGATACAAACACCCAACTAATTTAAATGGATTTTATCTGTGATCTTATTCTAGAACCTTAGTTCTTTGAGAGGTCTACCATTTTGTAAGGTCACTGTGGAAAGAGAGTGAAAACTGTTTATTAAAGTGATAATGGATTTCCTAATTTCCATACAGGAGCTTTTTCCCCTCGTGCATTCTAACCTTGGTTGACCATCATCAGCACTTTATATACAGTATGTAAAAATTGTTTTGGCAAAGTGGTTGTGCAGTCAAAAATGCAAATTACCTTTCTTACACTGTTTATTTCTTATTTTTTCATTAAATACCTCTCATGTTTTCTTCCTTACATTGACCCACTGCAGGTAAATTCAAAGCAGGAAGCACATTATTTCTTTTGTTCCAATGACTCACTTCAGTTAGGAACAAACTCTGTTGTGTTGGTTGTTCCTTCTAAGATAATATCATACACTGCATTCCAACATAATAATAGTTTTTAATTCAAAATCATAGGAAAAAAAAAAGGAATGATTGAAAATAACCCATAGGTAATGGAGTGAGCTACTGTAGAATCATCCTCAGGTGTTTGTTCACTGTCTACTCATCTGTCTCTTTTTTCTACAGATTGGGGGAATTTTTTTTTGTATTTTTTTAAGACAGTTCTTAATGCTTGAACAAATCCCTTTTTCTTCCCTTCGGTAATGTGGTTAACTGTCTGGAATGTGAGCCACTGGAAATTCTTCCCCACAGAAGAATCTCCATTAAGCTTTCAAACAGAGTTACTTCATCCCCACAGCTGCATGGATAGAAGGCTTTCTAGTGCCTAAATACTTACTGTATATGTCATCCTTAAATTTAATTATTTTTTTTTCCCCAGCCAGAGCTCTGGGAGCAGGTGCTAGCCTTTTGCTTCCTTTCTGCTTCCTCTGTGGTGAACGGGCTGGAAAGAGCCAACTAATTAGAAAATTCTACAGGGAAATTAATTCTGCAAACAGCTGAGGAATGGCATTTCAGTATAATGCTTACTTTGTCTGTCACCAGAGCGCTGGTTGGCTTCACAAGTGGCAGCTCTCCCAGATGTTGCACGTGTTGTGATGAGACCAGAACTGCATCATGTGTTGCCCCTTTACTAAAGGACGTGGTGCTCTGGAAGAGTAAATACATTAAAAGCAACCTCTGGGACGTGCTGTGTGGTGTCACAAGGCAGCAGCATGAGTTTTTTTACATATGCTTGAAGTGTAGCAGTGAACCAAATTGTTTTTAGAGAGCTGAGTTCTGAATGTTTTCTTTGCTTTCATGTAGGGCTGGGGGGCATGGGGAAGGAGGGTTTGAGGAGCCTCACTAAAGCACTCTGTGGGAAGGCCTGGGTTGTCACAGGGTGATGTACCCTTCGAAGAACATGTGCAGGTCTGTGACATGTCTGAGCAAACCCCTCACTTACCCAGCTGGCTGCTCACGTGCACACGAGGAGTGGCAGATCTGCATCTGCAGGCTTCCCTCTTCGGAGGCACTGCGACAGAAAAACGCAGGCACAGCGTTGGAAGGAGCCTGTTCTGAGATATTCACAGAAAGAACACTTAGTGAGGATGATGACAGACTACTCCTGTCTCAGAGATCTCACCAGAACCAGTTTTGTTACCTCAGTACTTCTTACTTTTGGACTGAACCCCACTCAGTGACTTGCATTACCTTAGTGGTGTGCGTGGTTCTCAGCTCGCTTCTTACAACAGACCTCTGTGGCCCTCAAGCCCAGTGCTCCTCCCAGCCACATTCCTCCTCTGTTCCTTCCACAGCCCCCAAATTTTCATCCAGCTAACCTTCAGGAGCAGACTTCTCATGCACTTTGCTCCCAGATTGACTTGGCATCCCTTGCTTCTGAGCCACCAGGAGATGGCCCTGGGCTCCGTTTTAGCATTCAGCTGAGTGCAAGTGGCCCTCACACTCCAGATGTCTGGGAATTACTCTGCTTTTAATATTGGAAGAGTGACTTGTACGTGCCCACTGGGTAATACAGAACTGCTTTCTTATCCTTTTGGTCCCAACATGATGGTGAAAGTTGGGGCACTCTGAACACCTCTCTGTGGTGGTTCACGTTTCAGGTGTTTTACTCTCCCACTGCAGCTCTTGTATTCTCGAGCTCTCTTTGTACTCTATCTCTGCCAAAAGTATCCGAATGCTTTTCCTTCCTGTGTCTCCTAAGAAACAATTTGTCTTATCTAAGAATATAAAAAATAGGACATCCATGCAATTCCCGTGGAGATATGTTATTTTTCTGCAGCTGATGATTTTCCAAAACATTTTTCTTTGTCTTGTATTTGATTGACTGTAGCAGGGCTCGATTTTTTTTCTTTTTATTTTTTTTAACTTTCCATTGTCCTGGAGTTCACAAATGCAGTATGATAATCATTCCATATTCTGTATCAGTCAAAAATCTCATCACTCCTTATTTTCTTATCAGTCTGTTCTCTCCAGCTTAACTACATTGCTTAATATGTTGCACAGTGTTGGGTTCAACAACTGTTTTTAATGGTAAAATATCCATATCCTATTACCAGTCCAGTGTTAATGTGCAGATGTTTTTTGAGACTTATTTGGTTATGAACTTTATGTAAACAAAACCTTAACATTTTGCCTATGCTCATGTTGATGTGTGATCATCTTCTAGCATGAAGCACTAAAGGGCTTTGACTTCGAAAGAGTCATTTTCACAGAGGAAGGTAATGCTTGCAGGAGAAAACAATAGAATTCCATCTTTGTCTTTAATAAAAATCAAGTCAGTTTCTATATTTTCTAATTTTACTTCACCTGTTAGTAATTACAGTTTTCCTAATGAGATTTAACTGCTTAAGAAACCATTGAAATTAGATCCCAGCTAAATATTAACATCTTCCCCTGATCTAATTCATAATTTGAAAACATTCTTTGCATGCTTTAATTACTTTCTGTAGATGCATACATTAACAAATTGGAAGGACTAAAAAGAATCTATCTCCAAAAGAGAGGTGCATGGACTTTTGGATGTGAGCAACTGAAGTGTAAAGTCTCTTTGAGCTACAGAGGTCCTAATGCCTCATGTAGAAGATTTATTCTGCAGTCATATTTTCTGAATTAATTGACTTTTTAATTTTGAGGTCCTAAATGCATCACTGCCTGGGCAGTTTTCCAACGTGCACTGTGGTATAATGATGCCTACATTATGGAAGTTTGTCAAGTGGTGTGTGCTTAACATGGGACTGTTTGCACTTAAAACAAGGACTGAATGAAATTATTAAATGTTATTATCACATATTCTTCCCATAATTACATTTTTTATTATGGTGTGCTTAATAATTGCAGGAACATTGTCAGCTGAAGTTTCTAAAGTGATTGTCAAATAGGAAATAAAATGGTAAATGGGAAGTAAAATGTGCTATTTATTGCAGGTCAAACTAGATTGCCTTTATATTCTACCATGATAAAAGTTCCAAGTGATTTAATTTTCTGTTTATTGTCATCCAGATGTTCAAAATACTGACCCAGCTGGTGTGGAAATTTCATTTTTTCCAACTTATCATAAGGAATTGAATCATAAACAAAAATCATAAGCCATCCTCGTATTCCATCCATGGAGATTCATTAGGATGATTTGCACAAAATGGATTTTTACATGGAATGGATTTCTATTCCAAAGTTCAGCAAGAGTCAAGACTACATCCACATGTGATTAGGAGCCAAAAATTGTAAGTAAAAGAGAAAACACATCTGTGTGTGGAAGTTCTTGAAGAATTGCACTGTTTAATGATAGAGCTGATGTTGTGAGTGCTCCTGGAGAGTATGGCAGAGCTGGAGCAGCAAGAATGGGGAAATTTTCCTTTGGGGTAAAGGGAAATGCTTTGTTTTTTTCCTTGTGTCTTCCATTTTAGGTTCAAGAGATCTTCCCTTTTAAAAAGTGAAATTCTCTTTCAAGAAGGTAATTCTGGTTTAAGAAATGAAAGCTTTTATTTATTTAATTATTTTCACTTCAAAACAAATGGTAGTTCACTCACCCATTTTGGGAACAAAGGTACTCACTGAAGCTGATCAGAGTTTGCAAAAGGTTTTAGTAAGGCCAAGATTTCATTTTTCAGTCAATTTTTTTATCTATCAAGAAATTTCATTCATCTCTAGCTATAATGTTTTGGTTTACAAGATTTTTTTTTTTTTAATATATGTTTACCACCCATATTGCAAGACTTAATAAATAAACCCAAATTGATTTATGGCTTGTTTTGCTTGGACAAGTTTATGAATAGAAATGTTGTATAGGTTTTTTAATTAAATTCTTTCTTTCCTCCAAGGATGCCACTATCCAAAACAAATTGAGAATTTTGTTGAGAGAGTGTGCTCACACTTTGTAATATTATGGATACTCTTGAGATAAACTTACATCTGGGGTAGATATTCATAAGAACTGTTTCCAAAGTTCAGAATGGAAACTTTTAAACTTTCACACTGTCCTCAAGTTTTAATATATGCCTGGCTTAATACTGCATTTCAGTATTTACATAAATTCTGTATTTTGCATAACAGATGCACCTCAGAAAAATGTAAGCCTTTTCTTGATACATTTTGGCACCTGCTGTGGGTAACGTCCCTTGTTCAATTTCCAGATTGTTCTCTGAGGTCAACATTCATCAAACTTTTTGTCTGCTACATTTTAAAGATTTTCCTCTATCTGCTCTAGAAATGTGACTGTCATTCTTTTCTCTGAAATCCCACCAATTAGTTATTTGTAGGCATGGCCTGGAGAGGAAGAAGGAAGGATAAGGAGACAGAGGGAGTGAGTCAATATTTTATTGCAATGACACTTTGATTTTCTCCCAGCCAGTCAATTTTACTCCTAACCTGCTCCCTGCAGTGTTATCTGTGGCAGATGCTCAGAAATGAAAGGCTGCACCTTCTTTGTTTCTTGTTCATGTGATGTGGCACAGATGAGAAGACAGGCAGATATTTATGCCAAGTTATTCTCTGACCAAAGAGTCAGACAGGCTAAAGCTGTGCCAGGTCTTTCAAAGGCCAGGTGCATATGAGGTGGACCTGTGTCCATTGTATTTATTGACAATATCCAGAAATACAAGAACATAACTCTATCTAAGGATGTTATTTAAACACCTGTATTGCATGGCCAGAAAACCACTCTGTTAAACTCCTCTGAGGGCCTGCTGCCTCCACAAGAGGAGTGTGTTGAGGTGGCTAAGAGTCCTAGGTCATGTCCCTCATGGCTGAAAGAAAAAAAGTCATGGTATGTGAATAAAACCCCAGAGATTTCCAGAAAACACCTTGATTTTTCTGCCATAAGTCAATAACTTTTTTACACCCACAGGTACAACCTTAAGCCTGTCCTGGCTGCTTCTGGAATCCCACCCTTAACACCAGCCTTCTTCAGTGCCAACCTGCTTACCTTCTTTTCAAGCATTGGAAAAAACCCTGAAATCTCTGCTCCTCAGCCCCAAAACAGAAGGAAAGAGGTTAGTTTGTGTTTAGCTTTGGGATTTTTTTGGGAGGCCATCTAGAAAAAAAAATTGAGCAGAAACCAGACAAACATAAGATTACTTTTGACATATTTGGCAAATAGTAGTGTTTTTAAGAAGTCTGCTCACAATCCCTGTTGTGTGAGCAGCCACTTGCTCAGTTTGAGTAAGAAGATTTCTTGCCAGGAAGCAGATAAAAAAGATCACCAGCTGGGGATTCATCCTTTCCACTTGTATTTTCTTTGCCTGTGATTCCCAAAGTGTTTGGTGGAAATGGCAGTGTTGTACTTTTACAGCTAAAGCCCAGGAGATTAAAGTTTTCATATTGTAATATGAAAACACAAATGCCTGAAAAGTTACATTCCTGGAAAAGAGAGACACAGAGGAGCTGGCAGAGAAAGCTGATGCTCAGGAGTACACTGAGGACCTTCAGAGGGTTGGCATTTATGGAAAACAAAGCACTTTTTTAGGAGCCTAAATTACATGCTAAGCAATGCCCCCTAACTTTTATTACATTCTAGGAAATTAGCAGGAAAAAGAACATAAAATGCTCATAGTTATCTACACTAAATACTAGACTGGATATTTTATCCTGTCTTTAATGTTGGGGAAAAAAAATGGAATGGTCTGAATTATTATAATTTTTTTAAAAAACTAGAAACACAATCTGGGAAGAAGTTTTTTATGCTCTGTTGCTTTTTAGCTGGGTTGTTTCTAAAGAATTAAAAAGAACTGTAAATCTCTTATTTTGCATTGCATAACCAATGGGTCAATGACTGACCAAATAAATACACATCATTCTGTTCCATTTGTAAGGTTAAGCCATACAAAGTCAAGTGGCATTTGTCCAGAAGCTGACATGTCCCTTCATTGCTAAAAACCTTGATTTGGAATGGAATGGATTCAAGCACAGGAAGGAAATGATTGTGGAAACTGTAGGAATTTGAGACCTCAGCTATCTTCAGACACAACAAAACATTTCCTCCTGTTATCAGCAGGTATGTAATTACTGATCAGACAAAAATGCCAAGAAATATTTGCAGAAGATATTTGGCTTCTGGAACCTAAATCTGCCATCAGAGTGTTTGTCAGACATAAGCAGAGCATCTCACTGGCATAGTTTCTCTTATATGAAGAGAAGTAAAAGAGGTAAATATTTGGAGCTTGGGCTTTTACTGCCAGTTTCAAGGGACTCTAGTGAATGTCTTTACACCCTCAAAAGATCCTTTATTAAAAGAAGGATAAGCTCCAAAAATGTTAGTAAATTATTTTTTTTTTTTTCATTTAAGTGGATAAGGTTGTGATGGATTCACCTGATTAGATTATCAGAGTCCAAGAATGTTAAGATCATCTCAGGTTCCAGAAAAATTCAAGCTATTGACAAGTTAAAATAATTTTCAAGTGCATCACATGAAAGGCAGGTAGAACTACAGATGGGATGCTGATGCAAAGATTTTCCAAGTTCATTGGAAAAATTTAAGTGTGGCACTGATTGTGTGTGTTTAACCTTCACACAACAACAGTGCTTCTTTCAGCTGGAAATTATGAAGTCAAGCATAAAACATTTGCATATCTAAAACGTATTCTAGACTTTAAGCCACTTCAAATAACAGCCATTTTCAAATAAAATTTTGAATTTTGTCCTATGTACTGAACCATTTGTATTCTCTTAGAATTGTACACAAGAATATCAAAATAACAACAGCATTTTCTTGCTAGTGAGACAGAACAAACTCATTTAAGTAAAAATATAGAATATTTACTGCACAGAAAGAAGAAAATATGTTGAGCGTGGATAATAATTATTTAACTATGTTTTCAGTGGAAACCACCCCTTTTCTGAGTAGAGCTCGTTGTTATTTGTACCTACATCCTCATAACTTAAAATGACCCAAAAGAATGTTAAGTGAAAGCCAATTTTAATTAACTACAGTCTGATCAGTTAATATTTGAGGGGATCAACTCTACAATGGAAGTAGTGCAGGCTAAATCTGCAGAGAGGACATTTCTGGCTAGCACAACCCCTCACTTTAAGGCACCCTGCCAGCTAGCAAGGATTTTTGCTCCAAGATTAGGCACATCTCTTCCTTAATGAATGGAGTGGAAGAGCTAAGTCAGCTCAGAGTAAAGTTGCTGGAGAGCAGCAGGCTGAGGTCTTCCAGGGAAAGCCAGCAAGATGTCAGCTGTACCCCCGAGAGTGAGGCATTTAACTCTATTTAGGTTTCTCTGCTGTGAATTAAACATCTCCAAACTGCCTAAGGGGAATCTCAGGCCAATATTCAAAGCATTCCCCTGAGTGTGGGCCTGTTTTCAAAAGCCTTTCTGCTTTAGCTTGGAAACCCATTTATCTGTCTTCTGGATTCTTTTTACTGAATTGTAAACCAGTATAGATTGACTATTTTGAGGGAGGAGAGTGAGGCTGATCAATCAACTTGATAAGAAGATATTCCTTAGTGGAGGAGAGAATGGTGTTGAGGTCTTAGATGTGACAAATATTTCTGCAGAGAAGTGTTGGTACCTGAGAAACTGTCAGGATTTCTGTGGCAATCCAGTAAATCAGTGCAAGAAGTATTCAAACACACCCACATATATTTATGAAGACAGAACATCCAGCCAGAGACCTATAAATATAATATATCTTCATGTATACCATGAAGTAAACTGTCTCACTATATAGGACAAAACAACAGCAAATATTTCTGCCTTTTCAGGACTTATTTTTGTAAGTAAATCTTCACTTTATCCAGTTTAAATTGTTTAAGACATGACTTTTCAGCACTACTGACAAAGCCTGGAAGTCACTGAGTTGGTCATGCAGATCTGTGTTTCCCTGAGGGCACAGACTTCTTGGTAAATTTGTTTGGTCTTCTCACTTGTGCATTGAACTTAAAAAGTCAAAACAAAACAAGAAATCTAACCCCTAAAAACAAGTAGCACTCCTGCTCAGAGGATGCTTGAGGGAGTTATTCCAACTTGTTCTTTCTCCCACTTATCTTCTATAGGAGGAAATATTTATGGAGGAAACAAACTGGAAAAGATCACAAAGATCCTACCACACAGATTTCCTGGTGTTATTCTACAGAGGAAGAGGCAGAAATTCTTACCTCAAATTCCTTTCCCCATGTAAACCAGGGGAAAAATATTGTTTTTTGTCAACACTGGTTTTGCTCATTTCTCATTATCTTCAAAACAGTTCTATGAAGATACAATTTTTTAATCATGATTGGTGTGTTCAATAACAAAAATGATCCTTTGGGTATGTATTTGCAATATGTGCTGAAAAGTATTGTTTGCTAAGTGGCCTTATCTATAATTCAGAGACTATTTGTGTGCTTTGGAAGATCATTTGGCAAAGTCTGTGAAAGGAAGTAATTTAGTTATTTGGCTGTGTTATGGATGAAATTAATCTAAGATGAATCAGGGCTTCTAGAAAAGTGATATGTAAAGATCTCAACAACCAAAGTTCTTGGCTTTGGAGGAGGTAATTAGGCAGCACTGGAAGAGCCTTGATGAACATGCAGTTGGATGTCCATTAGTGGATCTAGAGGTGCAATTTAAGGAGGTGTTCACCCTGTTTCAGTGACAAAGTAGATTAATTTAAATCACTGCTTTTGATTATTCAGGGGGAATAATTCATTTCAGTTTGAGTCCCTCTCTCCTCCTTCTTTTTGCTCCACAGCCATAAAAATGTAGAGGAGATGTTGCAACCCAAGTGAAGGCAGAGCTCCATCTGAGACTGACTTGGGTTTCAGAAGGTTCAGGTCCACAGCATGAACTTAGAGACTGGCTATTGAGAACACACTGGTTGGTAAGTCTTTGCTAAGTGAAGATACAATTCACAAGCATTTGTTTCGAGTAATTTTCAGAGTAGTGATAAATCTGTGCAATTTTATTTTCAGCTCCACAGGACATTGGATGTTGCTAAGCTGTTTAATGTGTGTAACGTGATACTCTATGATAAAAATGATGCATTAGTGAGCTGAGTGACAAAAAGAGCATGTCTAAAAAAGATCCTTAAGGATAGGCCAAGATAGTTTGCATTTATTTTAATGATATCCAAATGGTGTTCTAACTAAAGATGTTAATAATTACAATGAGCAATAAAACTCTAGAAAGAGTTAAATTTACTGGCAGGCTTTATTCTGCTGCAGTGTTCTGTTTGACACAGTTCCATAACCTCTTCCCTTCAATAAATGTCAACTACTTTGTTTTATTTTTTTAATTTCTTCAATGTCTTAGATGTGAGGAGAGGCAGAGCATGGAAATTGTCAGGGATATATCACGTTTTGCGTTCACATGCTCATGGTTTTCCTTAGGGTGACTGAAAGGTCAGAGAAGATGCTGCAGGAAGACTTTCAAACATCCATCAATATGGAAGTTGTTCCAGAGGGTGGGACTGTCTTCTGTTTATTGGTTACTGGAGGCACTTTACTGGGCACGTGATTTGTAATCATTGTAAAATGATGGAATCATAATGGCCTTATCCATGTCCTACCAGGAAATAAGCAGCACTAATAATCTTAATCCTCAACCCAGTCCTAACAGTATTTCCAAGGGCTGTTTCAGAAAATATAAACACATTAAAGAATAGCCAGAAACCCAATCTGCTCAGCAATCACAGATTTCTCATTTGTGTGTTGAAGGCATAGCAACCCAAATTAGCCTTGAAACAACTCTATTTATTTCAAGCCATAAAATTTCTGAGATGTATTTTTAGACAACTTCATACTAGTAGTACAAGGGCTTGTTCCAGACAAGGACTTAACTTGGGTTTATGTTAACATATAATTTGTAAAAGTTTGTAATAAACATCCTTCAGTGAGACTGGCAGAAACTGTAGGAAGGAAAACACCACCACTAACTTTGGCTACTTGCTTTGATTCAGATTTAATTGTGTGATGCTTGTTATGAGAGCTCCAAAACTGCACAGAAGTGATGAATTGTTGTGTCACTGAGACCAGAATTTCCAAAGCAGCCTTGTCTTTTTAGATTTTAACTTCCAATATAAATATTCACCAGAGGCTTGGTGCTTGGATTGGGAAGTATGCTAGCAGGCTTTCATTCAGATAGCAAGAAATGGGAAATGCATAAATCCAGACCTTAGGCCTGAGTTGACATCCTGTAATGCACTCACTGAAGCTGATGAAATTTTAGGGTGTACAGGAAATGCCAGCTGAAGTCTTACAAATAAACCTTGAGTGAATATTTATGTAAATATGCTAAATAGAAAAGGAAAGTGCCAGTATGTTCATGCTGGTGGCCAGTCTGAAATTGCTACTCTTCTCAGGCCAGTTTTTATATCCTTTAGAATAATAGGACCATCATTATTTTTCCACTGCTGACATAGTTTCCCATCTGTTAGTCACACAGACTAAAAGCAGGTCTGTAATCTCAGTTCAGCTGCATTTGGAAACTGGTCTTGTAAAGATGGAAGGAAACCAAGCAGGAACCCATTTCTCTGCAGAAACATTCAGTTTTTCCATGGTCCCTCTTTTCTCCACACTGAACATCTTCTCTGCACTGGGTAAAGTTTCTTCCTTCAAAATACCAGTTTATCATTGATACATTTCCAGATGCATCAATGACTTTGAAAGGGTGTTCTAGAAACTGCTGTGCTGTATTGCACTCTGTGTGCATCCTCTTTTATTATTATTGAAATCATGATGTTGTTCTGGTCAAAATTGATCATGACATTGTTTAAAATACTGAGCAAACTCATAACAGGAAAATCCATTTCTCTGAGGTGCCAACGTTTTAAATAATTTAAAGCTATGCCTCCTGTTCTTCCAAAAGGAAGGTTAATCTCTTACTTATCTGTCCAGGAAGCTACTGTTCAAAGGTGTTGGACAATCTTGAATTAAGAGGAAAAAAAGTTGTTGGAATGAAATAAATATTTCTTCATAATAAATGGTGGCATTTTAATAATTAGTGAGAAGCCTTGTGTTTATAGATTTTTCATAACATGGCATATAAATAATTAAAAAGGTTGTTTGTTCAGCATATAAAAGCCAATTTTAGAGGAATAACAGATGGCAAGTATCAGAGCCAGAAGAGAGTGAATCTTTTTTAAAAGCCATGTGATCATGTAATTGAATGGATCAATTCACAAATTCACAAAAATTGAGGTGAGTTAGGTTCTGTTCTCACTGACACTGGATAAACAAAGACATTTCTGCTTCCCTACATGTACACACATTTATTAATGTTGGAATTAACAGCATCACAACCACGCATTCACCAAGCCTCAAACTTCAACATGACTTAAAATGATCAGTTCCACATAACAAAGTGTTTATGTGGGGAAACAAAACAGCAGAAATCATTCCAAATTGCTGAAAAATGATGAGTATTACCTTGTTAACTTTTGTTTCATAAGCATGACCAAACCAGTGAAACAGAAGTGTGCCAGGAAGTCAGGAAGAAGATGAGTGGGAAGAAGAGGGAATGACTGACCTTTCCATTATTACAGAACTTGACAAAGCTGGAAATAGTTCTACCTTCTCCAAGTCGTAGTGTCTCAGAAGACAATATTCTCTTAAAGAAAGAAATGAATTTTAAAAGCCAGTAGGAACATGCCAAGGACTGTGTGTGCCTGTTTATGCCAACCAAACTGCTGTTCCTCTGAGGAGTTTCAGCATCCTTGATGGTAAGTACTGCTTTGTTTTAAATCATCTCCACAATGCTTTTTTCAATCAAATAATTTATTCTTATATGTGTTTTCTATGAGAAGGAGCCTCTGGCACAAGCAGAACCAGCCAGGTCCCTCCTGAAATACGCAGGCCACACTTCTGGTGCTTTGATTTGCTTCCTGTAGCTACCTAGATACAGAAACAGAGCTACCTGTGACCAGCTTTTCCACCTCAGGTCTGGAGCAGATAAATTGGTAAATTCAGGGAAATTTAACTGACCAAGAATCATCTGCAGTGTCTTTTCCAAATATAACAGTAGTTGGGCTCTCCATTTTCCCAGAGTCAATACATACCCATTAAACCTACTCATATGCTCTGCCACACCACTGGAGATAAAGCAGGCTTTATTGAGGTCACACAGTTGCTCTGTTTCCTCTTTTATGGCAGGTTCTTTTCCTGTGTTAAACTCATGTGTAAATGGGGCAGCTTTCATACGGTTTTGGAAGTGTGTGACCAGACAGGCAGTCTCTAAGAAACAGCCAGTTTTCTTTTTGTGTTTTTTATTGCTGTAGGTCTTTATTGGGTTGAATATCTTCCTCTTTACAAGCACCTTTCTGCCAGAGAAACAGAAGACAGCTTTCTCCTGCCTTCCTGGAAAGTCCTGCATGGAATAGTGTCCCGTAGCCCACAGGTCTCACAGCAGTAACTCAGGCAAGTGCACAGACTCTGCTCTGACCCCTGTGTTTATCACACTGATCTGACAATCTCTCTGGGGAATCTGAGGAGCCTGGATGGCTCAAAATATTATTGATGGGCTGCTGAAGGTCTGCTGATGGTTTCTGTAGAGTCATGAGGGAACTGACTGTGCATTCTCTGTTATTCTTCCTGTGGCTGAATTTCTCAGCTGATGCTGACGGCTTCAGCCCTCCATTTAGCAATTTGGTTAAAGGCAGGCTGGTGGCAACTGGAAAGTGAGACCAGCTGACTGCTGTATTCAGTGGTAGTTTGTGAAAATTGCTTCAGTGGTCTCAGTCCAAATTTTACAGGCAGAATCTTAATGTCTCCAAAAAATTCATCCAAAATAACTCCCAGTCAAAGGTTCAGGGGCAGCCAAGTTTATAAAGATGAGAAGGGTGAACTTGTCTCTTCCCAAGAAGTATTCTCTGTACACCAGCAATGAAATGCAAAGGGGTACATTGATGTTAGCACCACCCAGGCTGTCAATAAAGAGCTTCTGTCCTCAGAAATACCAAATCAAGTTCATATGAATTTCCCACTCTTCTGAAACCGCTTTCCCACCAGGCAGAAGAGATGACAAAATTGAAGAGCATTCTCTCCTTCTCACATCTCTGCAGTCTGTAAGCACTGTGCTGGTCACAGCATTCCCAGGAGGTTTCCTTTACCATCCTGTCTCATCTCTGCAAGCAGCTGCTTCTGTTTTGCTAAGAGTTCTTGGAGTTCTTGCTTTGCTTATCAAAGCTAAAGCACTGAAAAGCTGGTAAATAGCTGAGTTCTGTTGGGAAGATGAAATCCCACTGCAGATGGAGAGGTTTGCTTAACCTATAAAGTAATTCTGGAGCAGCTATGGCTTTGGCAAATTTCTAAAATGTAACAAAGTTTGATTGTTCTTGGCTCCTCCTAATTTGCTTCCTTTAGGGTTATTGCTGCTCCTTACTCTGCAGATGTTAGTCCCATTACTGTTCACAGGAGTTAAATATGCACAGATGTATCACAGGGACTTGACCATTTACTCTCAGGGCTCCAAGGTCAGCTCAAGTCTGGACTTTTTACTTTCTCTATGCTCCACCAAGTGCAAAGAGAACAAAACTTATGCAAGACTTCCTTGGGGAGCACTGGGCCTGAGGTTTTTACAGTCCATGAGGCTAAAATTCAAATATGAAGCACAGCTGTTTGGACAGGAGTCTTGGACCTCTTTGTTTTGAACTACAGTGACCCACTCAGGCTCACCAACACATGGAACTCTGAAATTCCTGCACAGCTAATGCCTGGGATGTGAAAACTGCCTGGCCAGCAGTGTCCAGTTTAGGATGCTCTGGGATTTGCAGGTGGAAGGGCTGTTCTTTCCCTTCCTTTGCCCTCACTCACGTTGCTCATACATGTCATTCCATCCATGTGCAGGTTTGAATCTCTGCCCAAACTGCTGACCCAGTGATCCTGTGGCAAATGGTGACATTCATCCCTTCTGCCAAGGAAAGACATTTCTGTGCTGCTGGTAACAGGTAAAATAAAAAAGGAAGCAGTATGGCATAAACTAGTCAGTCAGTCTAATTAGAGATAGACCTCCTATTCTAAATACTTTTTTTTTTATCCCTCTGGTAGTATTTTGAAATGTGTAATACATATTAAAGTGGTACTTAAACCTTCCCTTTGATTTAGCTACAATTCTACAAATATTTAGAATATCAGCAATGAGCAACTTTGCAGAACCAAGGCAGGATATGCTGGATTAATAACTAAATGTTAAATAAGCAGTTAAATAGACTGGCAGTGGCCATTGAGGCTTGGATGAGGTGGAGGCTGCTTGGCTGATTGGCCTTTTCTTGGAGTCAAGGATAGATCCTCTTATACCCCCTTACATTTAGAATCCAACTCTAAATCATCTAATCATCCGATTCAATATAATCTCCTTTGCATAAACTATGTATATATTTTCAATATTAATGCCAGATCACAAGATAAGGGGTATCTTGATCTGTTCTGAGTGTCTGACCTTTCACAGTAATTTTGCTGTTGTAAAGCATGTGTACTGCAATGGAAAGACTGTGGAAAAACCCACAGTTTTTTATGCAGTGAGATAATGAACATCTTTTTGCATCCAAGATAATAGGAATTCCAACATTTGTGCTTAGAATGAAATACATCAAGCAAAGACTAAGTAAATCCTGATTTTTTTAATACAGCAATAATTTTGCATCTTTGGCTGGGTATGACATGGAAACTGGTGATTGTTTATGCTTTGCTCCTTGTTTTTTTTGGTCTGCATTAAAATCTGACATGGGAAACAAATTTTTTGTCTAGGAACAAACTGTTACTTTTTTGAGGACTAGGTTCTAATGAGTTGGGAGTATGTCTGCTTCTTTTCAGCTGGGAAAATGCAAGGAGTATAAACTCCAGATGGACAGCACATGATGCTGGAACCAGCTCTGGCCAATCAGCCACATCACATTGATTAAAGGAAACCTGTAAGAAATGAAGTAAAAATCCAAACACCAGATAGTGAGAGCAGAAAACTGGCTGCACTGTGGGGTTTCATCACAGCTCTGGCCTCACTGAATGTTAACCTGTATTTAGTATTTATTAAGGTGTAGAGAGGCAGGCAGGCCTTGCAGAGGGATGGAGCAGCATCTGGAACCCCTGTGGATAACTGCAGGAGTGCTTATTCTTCTTTGTTTATTCTTTTGAGTGTGTGCTCTCTCCCTCTTCCCCTCTTTGTCTCCCTTTGTGCAATAAAGCTCCTCTAGGCATATAAAGTAAGACATCTGGAATCGTGCAACTCCTTCTGCCAGGAAACTGGAAAAGCCCCTCTCCTGTGCTGAGAGAAAAATACGGACTCGTTGCAACCACTGAGAAATTACAGAAATACAGCATTTGTCTCTGGGTTACATTGACATAGTAATGTTCTGTGGTAAGTAACTGTGCTTCTCACTGTTAAAAAAAAAGTCCTTTCATCCTGTCCAAGGTGTTATGTTTATTTAAAACTTGAAAAAAATAATTTGCATATTTAAAAATAACACGAAGCCTGCAAAATACATTAAAAGGCCTCAGTGTCACAGCTGCTTTCTGTGCCAACGGATGCAGAGAAGGAAGAGGAAATAAATAGAGAGGAGCATCTTTTACAGCCACATGGCCAGTGAAATTTTGTATTTATTCTTTGGGGAAAGGGCCGAGTAGCTGCTGGTTGGATGGGAGCCGGCAGTGTTTTTATTGGCAGGCGAGCCTGAGTGGCTGAAAGGTGGCCATTAACACCCTGACATGAAGTGCTGACAGGGCGATTATAAGATTAACACCCTGTGTTATATTAACAGTGTCAAAACCTCCCCTCACCTGTCAGGGAAGAATAATGGCACGAAAGAAAACATTATAGACAAACGGAGATTTTAACCTGAAAATACCACACAGCCACTCTTTCAAATTGGTGTAAATATCTGAGTGACCTATGAAAGCCCAAGAAAATGAAAGGATTTATTTCAAATCAGTTTTAAATTGTAGTTTCACAGGTGTGCTTGGGCACTTGCTTGCCATTTTCATTCTACAATTGCCCCCCTTTCCATTCTAGGTGCACATATTTTAATTATTTTTGTTGTAAACCATGATTCTATATGTTCTATATGTTTGTCTGTAAGGTCCATAGATAAAAAGCATGGCATATATTCTTTAGATATAATTCAGTTTCCAAACAAGATCGAGGCACAGTCAAAGCATCCAAAAGGTCAGAAAATGTTATTATATTGCATATGAAAAGTTCAGCTGTTGTAAGTCAGATTTTGGGGAGTTTTCAGAGAGTTGCAGTGCCAACAGATGATGAGAGTTTAAATGTTGTTGAAGCCCCTTAACAAAATGGAGGCAGTTCAATTAGGACTTGTCACAAATTACTAAAGTGCCAACTGAAAAGTTCAAATGTCTCAGAAGCAGATCCAACAGAAACATATAATAACTAAACATGGAAAAAGGATGGATTTATGAACAGTTTGGTTTGGGGGCTGTTGGAAGACAATGCAAAAAATCCACAAACATTTTCAGAGCTGCTCTTACGCTCTGCAGAAAGTGGAGTATTTATTATAGCAACTGATGAGAATTGCCAAAGGTAGGGAGTTTCCAATAAACAGGATTCTAGTTTTAAGAACAACCTGTTAAAGAATTTGTATGTGTAATTTTATTGCAGCATCTGCTTTGGCTGACACAAAGGTCTCCAGGGCAATTCTGAACTTTCAAGTCATCTATAGAATTGAGTGTTTTCATCTACATATCTTTTGTACTTCAAAAAATGGAAAATATGACATAATTCAGAGAAAATTATGTTTAATCATGTTTTATTAATGATATTCAGGCAGTTTTCCATGCTGACAAGAGCCTCAGCATATTTTCTGAAATGTCAGAAATGCCTTTAGAGATTTTTGGCATTTCAGAAGATTTCTTTTTCGAAACGAGGAAGAGTCAAGACATGCTATCAAGATAGTAGGGTATATTCAGTGGTCTAATTTATAATGAGATCAGGTGGCCACTAAAAAGACACTCAGACAATGAGATCTTGCATGCAGTACAGTTTTCAGGGATTTTAAGTACTAAATGAAGGCTTTGTTTGCCAAGTGAATGACATTGATTTGAGCTATAAAATGCTCAACTTTTTCTTAGCTGCTCAGCAAAGGTGCAGTTCACTGTGTTTTGTTCTACTTTTCTTAGCAGGTTTAAGGTGAGAACTTTGTGAGAACCCTGTGTTGCATTTGTCTGCCTCTGAAAACAGGCAAAACTCCTGTTTCATAGGAAAGAGAGGACTGTGCAGCTCTTCTGTCATCTTTGCTGGGTGAGACAGGTGAGCCCTTTGAGTCCTGCTTCTGCCAGGGAGCACTAAGAGGGAATTCTGGGCTCGGTGGTGCTAAAATCAGTGGTCAGTGCATGCCATAGATTTGCTGTCTCTGAGCTCTGAATGGGAGCACAGCAACAGGCTGGATCTGCTAATCCTGATCCTTTCTGCACATCTTGGGTGTGACAAGGAGAGATCACTCGTCACACCCTGCCCCAGCCCAAGACCTCCTGTCCCTGCAAATCAAGACACACTTTGGCACAGCTGAGGTGGCAGTCAACAACAAAAAAAGTACCACAACACAATGAAGGCCACCAAATTGTTAATGAGCTATGAAATCGTGTGTGGACATGAAAGTGGGAGGGTAACTTCCTAAGACCTTATTTACAAAGGAGCAAAGACATAAAAGATGACCTTCTGTGACCACTGAAGGGATAACTTCATCAGGAAATATTTGTGCCAGAACATGACTCCAGCATGTCAATCATGCTGAAGTGCTGGGAAATTTACTGGAGCCATTTGCAAAGGGTTTTCAGTGAACAAGGTGGGTTTCAAACATTGGTTTGTGTTTGCTTTTGTTTTTTGTTTTATTTTTTGTTTATCTGATGCCTTTACTCACTGAGAAGAAAGTGAATATCCACTCTTGATATAAGATTCGTAGTCCTGCCACCACTGTGCAGACCAGTCAAAGAAAAAACTCATTTTAAAATAACCTGTGTAACCATGTGTTGTGTTAGTTTTGTGTGACAAGCAGTAAATCATCTTAGTGCCTTCTGTTTTTTAAAATAATAGCGAGGTATTGTACTTTTGCCTGAGACAAACTGCTGAGTGACTTAAGCCCCACCTACATTAAACCCAAAATTCCTCCTCCTCCAGAAACAGCACGTCTGTATTGTCAGTGCACAGAAATCACGTCTTCTGTAATCCCTGCATTATCTATGATGTGAGGTGTGCATTCCCAGGTAAAATATGGGCTTATTTTCTATGTTCTGGTTTTCCCAGAGAGGCAACATGTTACATTGTCCAATGAAAGGACAATATGTATGCTGATTAATGCTGATTTAAATTTTGGAAAGTAAAATGCAAAATTTTGTCCTATAAATGTCTGCCTGCCTGGCGGAAGGGCACCTATGAGCGTCCAGGAGACAGTGGGAGGAGGTGGAACAGAGCCCAGAGAAAAGCAGCATTTTAACATGGACAGCTGCTCTTTGCCTCTGTGTCTTTTCATCTGCACAGCTTTGCCTTCCTAAACAGATGGCTAGGGAATGATGGATTTTTAAGACATTTATAGTATAGTAAACACAAAACAATATTTTTCCATTTCTTTCAAAAATACCTCAGATCTTTGTTTTTATATATAATTGCTTGAGATGGGTCAATTTTATTTTTTTTCCTCTTTACTTTCCAGGCTATTTTAAGCACATCCGCAGATCACTCCGGCTGCCCTTTTTAGACTGAAAAATACCCCAGATTCTTGTATATATCAGTGACACCATGATAAATCTGCAAGAGCAACACCAAGCAAAAGAATTCCTGCTTAGACTATTGAAGCTTGGAAACGGGTCAAGCTCTCATTGAGGGATAACTACTGCCAGCAGCTGAATTTTCCCACTCACAGATCCAGAGTGGGAAGTTTACATCACCCACATCCCCCAAGGATCATGGATGGAATTCAATCCTTGCCCATGGGGTTTCCTGGTGGCACCGCTCTACTGACGCCCAGCACAGCATGAGACAAGCTCCAAAGACTTTCCTGTTCCCATTCCAACATCTCTGTGTTGGATAGTGGACAAAATACTCCCATGTTTGAGGAAAGGAACAAGGTAAAGTGTGCAAGGCAGCTCTGTTGGCTCTGTTGCCATTGTTGCTGTTTGTTTATTGTGATCTGTCAGGATTGACGGGTGTCTAGAACAGAAAAAGCTCTGGTTTGGAAAGGTTGCTTAATGATAGAAACAAGTTTCAACTTTATTCTGTGCCTTCATGCAACCAGAGGTTCTGTTTATTTAGAAAGCTAACATTTATACAGATTATGCATTTGCCATGGTTCTGTGCCAAAAAACACATGACTAAAATGGGTCTTTCCATCACTCTCTGAGTGTTGACCCATGATTGTTTTTACAGGAATTGAATCTTTTGAGCAATAGCCTCTAGTACAGTTAGGGGGAAGGCACAGCACCTTGTGCAATGATTTGCAAATGGTGGATTCAGCAAAAAGGGGCATTCGGGTCACTCAACTGTCCTGACTACCCCAAATAGTGGTTGATTAAAATAACAACCAGTGAGGGTGGGAAAGGTGATTAAACAAAGCTGGATGATGGAGGAGAAGGTCACCAGTTACAGAAGTCAAATTTTATGCAATGTGACACTTTTGATTGATTAAGCCCTCCAAAAACTGTTCAAAGTATTAAAAATAGTAAAATAAGAATAATTAGAAATGGCAAATTGAACTTGAAAAGTCACTGAGTCAATGATTCAAGCTGTAAATTTGTATGTGCTCCTCATTATCTTGCTCTTGAAAATGTCAGAAATTTTTCCTAATGAACAGGGTCCTGAGGTAGAATTGATCACCTCATGTTTGTATGTGAGTGCATATTTAGAGCTCTTTTTAAAAATCCACTCACAGAAAAAAAATGGAAAATTATGATACTCAGAAGGATCTATCTGGCCGCATCCTTTGCAATAACACATTATTTTGAGGAGTGAATATCCAGCCTGACAAATGCCCTGTTTATCAGTCAGTGGGGAGAAATGATAACAAAGCATGTGGTTAAAGAATGCTGGAAAGCTCTTGAATTTTCTCAGTGGAATATCTTTCCTGGGAGACAATGACTTTACTATGACATTCTCAGAATTAAGGATGTATGAAAAAAGACTAATTTTTCTTCCTTCCAATATTTTTCCAGCTGAGAAAAAGTGACAAAGCTTAAGGATGTGATTTTTCTCCCCCCTCCACATTCTCACACTTTCTAAATGTTTTCCAACTGGAAAAACAGCCACTGTTACTTTGTGCTCTTTCCTGCCTTTCGTAAGAAAGTAGGTTTAAAGGACAGGAAAGCCTTGCTTGAAAACAGTGTTGTATTTCTCTGTTCTGAACTATTTTTGGAGACAAGAGTAGAATTGAATTATTTTTCTTTTCCTAATTATGAAATGAAAAATTCACTGCTTCGGAAAACATCCTCCTCTGAACCATCCTCCCTGAAGCGTGTTTTTAACTTGCACTTATTTTTCACCCACCTTTATGTGGCACTCTTTAGTTTGGCCAAGCCTATCTCACAGAGACAAAGTCTCCTGACACGTTTTTCGGTGTTTTCCTTTAAATAGACGTCTCTGGGCTGATTTGCATCAGCAAAGTGTTCATTAAAAAGGATTAAGTGCTGCAGCTCCATCAAAGAAAGTGAGGCTAAACACCAGGCACCTTCCCTCCACTGAAGGTGCCAACCCAAGCATCCTAAGTTGGGGGCTTTCTGCCTCCCATACATCATCAAACCTAAAACTTTTCATAAAATTACTGCTTCAGGAAGTGAGTAAATAATCAGTGTTGCCTTCTCTCCTGCACAACATTTACCTCAGGGTTGTGTGTTGGTGGCATGAAATGTGCTGTGACTTGGGAGCAGGAGGGCCAGGAGGGCTCAGCTGGCTCTTCCCCCCATCAGCCATTACTTTCTTTCCCCCTTTGTCCACCCAAGGCGATTTAAGTGCCTAAATTTATTTTTTCTTTCCTTTATCAATGGCTGTACATGTTGTGGACCCACAGCGGCCTCAACTCTGTTGGCACAGGCCTTGGGGTTACTGATGGAGGTAGATGAGCCTCACTCTTGCTAGGGGAGGTCTCACAGTGTGGGGAAGATACCCCAGAACCAAATGAGGGGGGAGAAAAGAGTAACCTGGAAAGATAGCAGGGATTCTTTTAATTTCATCTCCTGTGCTTTCATTTCCATCAGGGAGGAGGAAGTTGGAGACTCATTTCTTTGAATAGGTTCTCCCCATTTCAGAGACAGAAGAAGAAGAAAATGCTGAGTAACAGCAGGATTCAGAGGTGAGTGAACCTGCTCTTTGTCTTTGCAGACCATGCACAACTATCCCAAAGTGAGAAAAATATTGCTCTTTAATATCTATTTCTGAGCTGCCCCATTTCATCAGGTCATTCTTTTCCACTCTGATATATAAGTGCTGTGATTACTTGGCATGCTGCTGTAAATGAAGATTTCTCTTGAAAAAAGAGGACAGGAGGGTCCAAACTATCACTATATTTCCTAAAATCCTACAAAGTTTACTGAAGTGGTTGTAGGGTTTAGCAGATTGTCATCCCATAATTACATGTTGTGTCTCAAGACTTGTATTAAAGCTGGGGATGGAAGACTCAGCTGAAATGTGTAAGACTCTCTTTATTCAGAAAAATCTGCCTGGAAAGCTCATAAGAAAAGGCTTTCCTGTGAGATTTTCTATACTTCCTACTTGAAGAGAGGCTGGAAACTTGAGAAGAGTCATTCTGTTCCAGCTAAAGTGGGTAGGTGCCAGGGGTTTAGGAGGCTGGGGGAGAGGCAAGGGGAGGAAAAGGGAGTTATACATTTTATTCAGAAATTTGGGTCCATCTTGAGTTTTTTTTGTGGAAGAACCTAGTACTCACTTTTGTTTTGGCTGAACAAATTTCTTCCCTTCTATTTTGTCTAAATCACCTGGCTGAAGTACAGCCTGAGCCTGGCTTGCCTGAGAAGCTGGACTGGATTGATAGGTCTGTTCACAAAGCCTAAATTGCAGTCTGCTTGTGAATTCCTGCAAGATCTAATGTGCTCCACACACCTCCTGCCAGGCACATGGAACCTCTTCCATGTTGCACACAGGACCAGCTCAGCCCACACTGCTGGAGATGAGCTTGTGCCTGGCTTGACCCAAATTTTTGATGTGAGGCACTCCATTTTCCAAAAGAACAGGCTTCATTTCCCTCTGCCAGTGCTGTTTAAGACATCTGCATTTCAGTTTTCATAGTGCTAAGGTATCCATCACAACTGATAACCTCCTCACAGCTTGGAAATTTATGACCTGAAATTGGCTGGTTATGGAATGGGAGGCCACAGGAAAATCTTAAGTAGAAATTAGGGCATAAAAAGCAAAGCACCTGGCAAATTCTTTACCGTATTTTTGCCCCTGAAGGCGAAAGTGCACATGCATAGAAAGGAGGGACAGCAGGGACAAACCACAGTCCCTTCAGAGGTACACCATGCCTCAAATGCCAGCCTGGCAGATGAAAAACACACCTGTCCCCACCTCAAAATTGGCATCAGCAAGATGGCAGCAAAAACATCATTTGTAAGAAAAATCCAGATTTTAGTTTGGCTTTACCCTGTAAAGGGCACAGAAAATGACTTGTGCCACTGATTTGCTGCCACCCTTCTCTGAAACAGCAATGGGTGGTGAAATTTTCAGGTGCCTGCATTGAAATAAGGCAGAATTAAGATTTCTTTTTTCCAATCCCTCAAATGTTTTCTCTCTTGAAACCAGTTCCTGCCACAGCCAAGGCTCTTCCAGGAGAGTAGCTCTGTCCTATACTTTGCTACCAAGAATAAACACTCTGTGAGCATAAGTGCCAAAAGAGAGAAAAAAAAATTCCTCCCTTTCATTTTTTTCTTTCCTTGCAAGGCCCAACATGCTGTCTTTGGACAGATTTCAATCCTGCTTTAATTCATTAAAAAAGTGAAACAAAATCACCATTTACATCCTTGACAGCTGGCAGGTTTTATGTGTTCTTACTGCTCCTGCCAAGTCCAAAAAAAAAAAAAAAAAGTTTTCATTCAGCTCTGTCATGGATCTTTGGAGTGCTGGAAGTGTGAGAGATGTCAAAATGTACTCATAACAATGACAAACAGTACCTGAAGGCAGGAACGTATTATGCTAATGTACTGGTGTAAAGGAAGTTACAATTCTCCTTTTCACTAAAAAACCAAAACAAAACAGACCAACAAAAAGCTCCATGACAACATCAGAAAACATACCATTTTTGAAAGAGGCAGCATTTTGCTTTCCTCAAAGCCATCTGACATAGTCCAAGAGCTTTCTGTTCACCAGATTGCATTCTAGTCTATACTAGGGAGAAAAAGAAATAAAAAAAGAAAAGAGGCAAAATTCTGGTGTCTTACCAGCATTTCTTGATTCCCGTTGTTCCTGTGAGGTGAGAATGGTTGTGCAGTTCAGGTGCTGGGATGGGCTGCCAAAATGCTACAGGCAAATCCTGCTGCTGCAGACCTGGGGAACTTGACTCTTCCCTGCTGGTATCGGGTCCATGGAATGTTGGAGTTCACAGTCCCTACGTTGTATTTGCAACCTGCCACAAACAGGGGAAATGGAAATATTATAGTGGTTGCAAGGCAGTGATAATAGTGCTCTGCAGCTGCTTTGGTAGAAACAGGAGCAGAAAGGCCACTTGGATTTTGATGGGAGCAAAGATAAACTGGGAATTAGCACTGCTGATGTTGCATTTCCTTGCCTGGCTGCCCACCCCAAGGAAATGCAAATGGGAGTTAAATCCACAGGTGTAAGAGGTGAAACTACCCATTTCCACCCTGCACAGCTGTTTACATCAGGGAGAAGCCCTTTTGGGAATGGAGAAGCACCCCACGGTACAATTAGAAGCCATGAGCACACCCCTGCTATCATTTCCAGAGGCATTTAGGAGGGAGCTGCCACAGCCTTGAGAACTGAGTCCTCACTCAGGAAGGACAGGTGCCAGATCATTATTCTTGACTTTAAGATAGAAATTACCTTATGGGCATCAGATGCTCTTTACTGCCTGCAGTACATTTCAAAGAACAGCTATCTTGTCAATCACACGCTCTTTGTATCGCTTGACTAGGTCATTTTAATTTTGCTGTGGTTAGTTATTTTGGAATCAGTGTTATTCTTGTGATCAGCTATCCCTTATCTACTGTGGTGAGAATAGCTTGGGGTTGTGACTTAAAGACCACAAGTATGACTAGTCTTGGCTCCAAACCTTGGAGACCCATAGGCACAGTCTTTCCTTACAGAATGCAATCACTGTGGCATGCACACAGCCCTGAGCAATTTCACTTATTAAGCCAACAACTGCTTAAAATGGCAAAGCTGCTCTTGGAAAAATCAACTTGCTGCTTTTTGCCTGTACAAGATCCCTTTTGATACACATAAATTTTCAGAAAATCTAAGCCTGGGGCAAATGTCTACCCCTGAGATGCAGTTACAGCAGGATAATGAGGAGATTCTCAGTTACATTGCTGTGCTCATCTTCACCCGCACTGTTGTGGATGCAACAGGCAGAAATGATTTGTTCTCCACCAGAGTTACTTTAAAAAAACTTACAGCAGTAGAAATGTGGCTTTGTGTGCATATCTTGTGTCAGGGAGATCCAGAAAAACAACAGCTGAGGGAGCAGGAGTAGTGGTGTCTTTTATCGGAGCTTGTTCTGGGAAGTTTCTGGAATGCTTCCCTGTGAGGCACTGGTGCAAGTTTTCCACAGAAGGCGTGGATGTGCCATCCCTGGAAGTGTTCAAAATGAGGTTGGTTGAGGCTTCGATCAACCTGGTCTAGTGGAAGAGTCCCTGTCCATGACAGGGTGGTGGAATGAGATGATCTTTCCAAGTTCCTTCCCAACTCAACCCAATCTATGATTCTCTGATTATCAGTGCTTTTTCTCAGAAATCATGGGCTGTTTCAACTTGAGCCACTGGAGAGGTGATGTGTGGATGTGTTGGCTGATCAGCACAGAGTTTTCTCACAAAATCTTTCATCCACAGCTTCTCTGGATAACCTTTTCTGTGTATAACCATAATCATGCATTTCCTATGCTGGAGTTGGCTTTCAGCTCCCCTTCCCAGGCAGGTTTCAGTGCATGGCATGCTGGCTGTGCTCCCCACGGCGAGCAGCACCTCTCACCAAGCTCTGACCTGTGGCTGGATGTGTGCAAAGAGCTGGCAGCCTCTGGGAACCTTCGAGATAAAAAGCACTTTCTGAAAGTAAGATTACTCTTAATACTGAGGAACTGTTTATTCTATTGGGTATCTTTTCAAATCATTTAATTATCATATTAGTTATGTTCATAGCTTATATTCTAAGGGCACAATTGTGTGAGTGCATGAAAGATTGCCTCCTGCCAATTCCATTGTACAAACAGCCTGGAGCTCTCTCTGCTTTAAATATATATATCTACAAGTGGGCTGAATGTGTGTGGGAAGTGGAGAAAAACTTTGGAAACAAAAGGAGCCCTTACCCAAGGTCTCTTTTGAAGACTTTTTTTAATTTTCTAAAATAGCTAATGATCCTTTGAAGACTGGGAAAATAAAAAGTGGTTTTGTACTCTGCTCAATGCTCATTGAATGGTTCCCCAGTAGTTTACAACCAGTAAGATTTTGCTTTGGCCCTACCAAGGCAAATACAAAAATAAAATCACAAAATTCTGCTATTCCACATCTGGGAAAGTTCTGCTTTTCCACATGAAATATATGACAAGCCTGGAATATTGGGACTGCCAAAAAAGCATATCTCCACACCATATAAACAGTGCAGTTGAAAAAATTATTACCTTATGAAACTTATAGCCAGCAGGGTTACAGAAAATTTATATATAGGGATATAGAGAAATCAGTAAATATAGTTGCTATCTAGCACGTTTTGTGGAGTTTTTTTTTCACATAGATATATTCCCAGTTATTCTCCCTTTGGATCAGGGAGTTAAAAATGCAGTGGCACAAGAATTCAGAAATATTTCTAGAAAGAAAAAAAGCAACCTCCAGGAGATGCAACCCACTGTGGAACACCTCAGTATGTCAAAATAATATTCTTCCTTTTCCTCCTTCCAAAGAAGAAACCACAATGCTTCGTCTGAGAAAGCATTTTGGTCAAAATGCAAAGATACATTTTTCACAATTGCATTTTCCATGTGAAATATTCTTTTCTCAATAGGCTTGGTCTCTCCTCTCCCTTTTCCCTCATTTGCTGGTATATCACACTGGAAAAGCATCTTCTCTCTGCTGGAAAAACCTGGGACCACCTTGTATTCTAGGTCAGAAAGCTCCGAATGGCATCAGACTGGTCAGCTCCAGCTCTGTATTCCCAGCCAGATGTTCCCCAGGGGGCATGGGGCTGTCCCCACAACAGCTGGGCACCGTAAGGCACCTGCACAGAAGCTGCTGTGCCTCTCCCAGGGACCCCAGCTGCAGGAGCATTGCTTTTTCCTGAGGCCCTGGAATGTTCCTCACCCAGCTGTGCTCTGCTGGATGCTTCCCAGTGGATGGGAAGAAGACTGCTGACAGCACGGTGACACTAACCTTGGCCAGCTGACAACCAAAAGTTGCCTCCACACACCCTGGATTGGACCCAGTGTCCTTCCTTTGACCCTCAGCTCCTTCCTCTGGGTCTGAGTGATGAGTGTAAGCAATCCCAGCTATTCCAGTATATCTTTTCCCTATTTTTCTTCCAGCAGAGAGGATATGCCTCCTTCATTGCTCGTAGTCAGATTTGTCTTCTGAAGAAGTGGACACATCTGGGGGGGGGTTGGTGAGCCTGAGCTCATGCACTGGGAAGGGTACATGGAATACCCAGTACTTCTCAGGCAACTTGGGATAGCACCCTCCTCACAGCTGGAGGATTCCCTTTCCATTATCTGTATAAAACATACCCTTTAAAGAGCAAGATCCTATGCTGGGTCCACAAACTGGACATGCTTGGGGCTTTTCCTCTTGAATAATACAAAAGCAAGGGCAGAAAAATGTTTTACTGAGCACCGAATTCCCCAGGAGAATATGGCTGAACTTGTCTGCAAGTTTTGTTGTTTGCCTCAGACTCATCCTCTCCTGTCCATCTGTGAGTATTGTACTTCAGACAGTTACACTTATATCAAACATTTCACAATTTGGGAACATGAGATGCTTTCTATTCCAGGATTTCTTAAGTATGTCACTGGCATGTTTTCCCATTCAGTTCTAAGTCAAGACTGGTTGCAGAAGAGAGTCATTGAGGGGGTAGGCCACAGTTGCCACACCATTATCAATGTTATCATCAATATTATCAGTATATGGCAGCAAAGTTCCCCTCTAATGTCTGCACAGGAAAATTCTTAAATATAAAGCCAGAAGCTTCTGCAATAGACTAAGAAAATCTCCCTAAATAATTGTGGACCAGAGAGATAAGAAATTCTTCTCCCTGAATGGGGCATTGTACGCTATGTGTCTGCCTGAAAACCAAAAATGATCAAGATGAAATCTGAAGAGATTTAAGATGTAGAACTAAAATGTCGATGAGTCTCTACTGACTGAAAAGGTTTTTGTTGATGTGGGGCCAAAGTTACACACCATCATGTACAGACAATCAGAGCATCAGATAAAATTACAGAATCTTAATTATATTTTCAAAATGCTGATTGTTCATTACATAGTGGTTTTTTACCTCTGTTGCTCTGAGCATCTCCCTAGCCTAAAGACTGCTGTGTCTGAAAACTCAGTGATGGTCACAAGAGAAGGATTTTTCTCTTCCTTGCCTTCCCACTGTGGAAAATGTCTACAAATGAACACAAAGAGCAGGGCAGCAGCTTGCAAAAAATGCAAAGTCAAGCTTACCTGTGGCCCACCTCTGCAGCAATCTTGTTTACACATCAGCACCTCAGGAACAATCCCTACTTCATTCACATTCCTCAACAGCAGCCTTCATTATATGGTGCACCACATCCTCGCAGTAATTAGCACCTCACCGGCAGGCTGAGGATCATTTTTCAAAAGGACTGCAATTAACGAAATAAAACAAATCTCTCTTTAGTTTGAGCAGCATCAACTTCTCTCCCTCTCTTCAAAGTGAAGGGGTCAAATTGTTGCTTTCCTCTCCAAACCAGCAATGGAAATACTTCCCAACGCAGGGCAGTTTTCACTTGCCTACCACCTTTTGCCTGAATATTTGAAAGGACTTGGCAAAAGGGAAGGGTGGGGAAGGATATTGATTTTCTTTGATTTTTCTTCAGTTTATCTGGGGAGTTGGAGGCAAAGAGGTGGTAAGTAACTTGTCTCAGGTTACAGGATGAGTCATGAGCAGAGCCTGGTTTTGTTGGCTCTTGGATTATTCTCTCCACCAGATACTCCAACAAATGCAATGATTTCACCATAACTCAAAATTTGGTAACATGTCTGCAACAGCTGGGGAGCCAGAGAGCTCTTAATGGCAATGAACACAATGCAATCAGTTGAAATACACTGTATTCCTTTGGATGCTTTCAAGATCTTCCCTCTGTGGGGAAAATCCTTAATAGAAGGGGCTGAAAGATTCCTTTCCCTGTTTTTTCAAGCAAATTCTGTGGAAAAAAGAATTCTCGACTTAAAAGTTTTGTGTATAAAACCAGCTTAGATTTGTCATTAAAATGCCATGGCTGAAAAAGCATCAACAAAACATAAAAATATGATAAAAATCCAGCTCCAGCAGGGGCAGCCAGAGGGTGTCATGGCCTCCAGGCATGATTTTCTGGCTGGATTGGCCCTTCTGTGGATGGGAATATCTTTTCCTCCCCAGGGCTGTTTTGGGGCTCCAGAAGCCAGGGCTGCCTGTATTGAAATAAGGCAGCTCCCAAAAAACCCCATGATGGACTTGCTTTCTCTTTTGGGAAAAACTGTTTATGTGAATAAATAAATAAAAAAAAATATAAAAGAAAAAGGAACTCCATTCCTCCCTCTCCAGGTGTCTCCATATGGCCAGCACCTTTTTTGTGGGGCAGCCAACAAGGCACTTTAATGATTTGACCTCACAAGCCTGGTGAAGGCCCTAAGAGAGACTGCCAAAATCACCCCAAATAACCTCAGAAAGGAAAAGCTAGTTTTCTATATTCAGGTCAGCCCTGTTTTGGGTGAAACCACATGGAATGCTGTACTGTGGCAGTGCCTTTGTGACACCAGCAATATCTGTGTTTTGCAATGAACTTTTAGGGCCTCCATGTGGCAAAGGGTGCTGTTGGCAAGCACATATTCCTTCTCCATTAAATTTCCTATGCTGTGAGAGACTATGAATGCTGGTGGGTTTTTAACACCTGGGAAGAAGAATAATGCTACATCACTACTGAAGATGGCAGAAAATACCAAAAATGTCCTGTTTTTTTGGGATCCAGATTGTAAGAAACAGCTGAGTTTTAATCAAGCCTCTCACACAAATCTCTCTGCTACACTTATAGACCGAAAAACAAACAAAACAATAGTAATGAAAAAGGATCTGGGAAAACCATCACAAAGGGACTAAGAGCTATACTGGAGGTAAGTCCCCTGCAGGCATTATTCCTCTGAATCGGGCAGAGCTTAGGGCAAGTCAAAAGAAAGCTGCTGATCTGGAAATAATGGAAACACCCCGCACCGTGCACAGCCCACCAGCTGTGTGCTGCCTCCAGCCAGCCCCACAAAGGAAACAAACAGATCAGCTGCAAAATTATACATTACAGCTCCTTTGAATCATCATCATTATTGTTGTTGTTATTATTATTACTATTATTATTACTATTATTATTATTACTAATACTACTATTATTGCTGTTATTGTGCTCAGGCCATTAAAGACTAAGGTTTAGTGCAAGACAGGTGAAGCAGTTGGTTTCAGGGATGCTCTTGGGTATGTTTGTGCTGCCTCAAACCTCTCACTTGTCCTGTTTTCCAAGCAGTCCCATAACCTCTGATAATGCACTCTAAACATTTTTTTGGCCATCACATGTCCAAAAAATCATCCTGAGAAGATTCCTCCAGGCTGAACACAAGGGCACACCTTAGGGCAGTTGTGGGCACAGTGAAAAATGTGTATTTCCCTGGCAGCACTGCTTGCCTTTGGAATACACTTGAAAATACATGGAACGAGGTGTCCTTGTTTGCTTTTCACACTGACGATGGCCAGAGCTCAGGTTACAAGTACATCAAGTCCCTGCTAAGAACACCAAAGAGTAAAAGTATGTGGATTCCAAGTGAGTGAGGACTTCCCAACAAACCTGGTACTATTCCTGTGATATTTTCCCAGGATGATGCTCTCCCCTCCACAAAATCATTAGATTCTCTCAATGGGGGATGGAGAGAGAAAATATGTTTTATATATATATATATTCAGGTATGGTACATATTATTTTGGTAGCAAACCAGGCTACAGCTCTTCCTAGCAACTACTGGATTCCTACTTTTTTTTTCCTTTCAAAGGAACCTAAAGCACATCAGCCTTAAGAAGAAGAAAAATCCTTGTTTTCCAGATTGATGGATATTTAGCTTCCTGTTACATTGGGAAAAATATCAATGCCCTCGTGTTAAATCAACATGTTGAACATCAATCATGAGCAAACCCAGTAATTCCTGTCAGACTTAGTGTGTTACTGAGGATAAAATTGTGTACACCATTTCAAGTTATAGAGGACGAGACTTAACAGCCAGTGACACACCATGAACTGCACCCACCTCAGTAAATCCAGTGTTTCTCTGAAACACCTAATTTAATTTAAAGTCATAGAGCCACACCATAGCCAGAAGATTAAACAAGAATATAAAAGACAGTCCTAAACCAGCTATATCTTTCTGAACATTTCCACCTCTTTACATTAACAGTAATTTCTTTGATTACAGCTCAGATTTTCCCCCCTTTATGCTGCTGAGGGAGCTTCCCTCATGGTTGCTGTTTCCTTTACTCTGCTGATTAGTCAGCCCACTCCCCTGCTCATGTGGGGTTCTCACGTGAGTGTGAGAAAGCAGCACAGATAAACCAAGGAAAATATAAATGCAAAACCACAAAGGAACTGCAGGCATCACCCAGGCCAGGTGCAGGCTCTGAAACTGGGTGTTTCCAAGCCATCTTAGGATCACTGTTGGGTTACCAGGTTTGTTATGCTCTGAGCCCTGGGCATTATTCTTTTTTAGGGTACATCCAAAGAGATTCAAGTTCTACTTACCAAAGATATTCAGAAGAAAACATCTGGCTGTGAAATTCCATTGGGAACCAGCGTGCTGCCTATTAATAAATAAAATAGATATTTTTAATGACAAGTTCTTTAAGCAGAATCATGGGAATGTCAGTATTCACTGTAGTTTTTGGTGCACAGTTACCCTCACTGTGTCCTCATTAAACTGCAGAAAAACTGGACCACTTTTAGGGTTTATTCTTTCTGCCTCCCTTTCAGAGAGCATTTTTTCTCTTTAGAGCTTGCTGCCCACCTCCTTCCTCTGGCTGACCTTCCTCACATGGTACATTCTGTTTCCTACCAGCCCTTTTCTATGCCATGCCATGCCATGCCATGCCATGCCACCTGAAGGTGTCCAGCCCAAAGCCACCAGGATGAGGACCATCCTCCCTGGGGATCTGAGCTCTGGGACAGGCTTCAGTGCCCTGTTTGAACTTGGAGGGGAATCCATGCCCAGCCACCCGGAGCAGGTGCCAGCAGCAACCCGCAGCCCTTTCATGCCCTTCCCTTGTGTTTTGCTCCAGCTGTCAGAGCCGTTATCCCTCCTTTCTTCCCCCCTCCCCAGGCATTCAGGGCCACAGCTGTTTGATCAGGTCACGGTCCCTTTTCTCTCAGAGCCACTGGCAACCAGCATGAAAAACCACTGGTGGAGAGATCAGATTTCACCTCCCGTTCCTTTTCCACCAACTCTGCCCTGTTCATCTGAGGGCACAGTGGACATCAAGGCTGCGTGGTGGCTGCTGAAGGGCTGGCAGGGCACACACCTCTAAAATCCATTTATTCTCATTTTCCCTGTATTTCCCCCTCCCATCAATGCCTGCAGAAGGAAGAGCAGGTGAGCAGTGCTGCAGAGTGCTGGTCATGTTACTGCTCCTTCCATCACATCACGAATCATAGAGCAGATCACTCTGATTGAGTGTGAGGTACCAGGAAACTTTTGGATGTCCCTGATGTGTGATCTCATGCAGACAAGCCACCTGTTAGTGGGCTGCAGCAGTCATAAACTGGTCTTGGGAATGCTCAAGAAAAGAACTGTCTTCTTTGTTGCCCAGGAGAGCTGATCTATCTGTGTAAAGTATCTATTTCCTCTGCAGAAATTGCCATTAAAATATTAGCTTGGTAATATTTTCCATTAGGAATTCCTGAGCTTTCCATGCTCCCTTGTGCATGCAGAGCTATTTATCTGCATGTGCCTACACTACAGGAAGAAAATGTGAGCACTGAAATATAAGTGCAACTGCTCAGGTCCAGTGGGCATCATAAAAGGTAGGAAATCACAGAATGAATTATTGTTAAAGAAAATCCAACCAGCAACCAATAAGCAGACAGGAAGTTTTAAAGTTTGTTGTAAACTTGTCTATGACTCCAGTTAAATTGCTTTCCATAGATAACAAAAAATTTTTGGAATTTACCTTCTAGAATTTTGTCTTTGCTACACCTCTAACAAAGCTGTTAACAGATCATTTAGGAGGTCAGTGCTTTAAATTTAATTTTTTTACCGATAACTTCAGAAAATAAATATTGATGTTTTAAAACTTTAAAATTTTTTTTTTCCTCTCCCTTGATTCCTTTTTCTTCATTTTTTTTGCCATTACTTGCAACTGACAATCTAGTAGGAATATATGTGTGAGAATGTATACAGTGAGGGAAAGGGAGAGTGAGGAGCAATGGACTCCATTTCAGTGCTCAAAATCAGGAGCCTTCCATTGCATTTCACCCCAAATCTAGCAGAAAACCTCTTCCTCAGACACGGGTCTTGTGCCAGCTTCCAGATAGATATTCCATTTTGTGTTGATTTTGGATATGGAGTCAATATGGGCCTGATCATGGAAACAGAGTTCCGGCTTTAAATTTTGAGAGGCAACCAGTTTCTCCTAAATGCTTTTAAACACTTTCAGCCTTTTGGATGAAAAATGCCTGTTTTACCATTAGAAACTTGGAGTGAGAGCACTGGCTCTGAAGGGCCAGCTGAACCCTACAAATGCACAACTTCTCCTTGATCACCCTTTGCATTGCATTGAGTACCTAAAGAAAAGGTATTCATACAAATGAGTCATGTGCCAAGTGGCTTTCCTTTCATTCCAAAAAAAGATGAGGGGTTTACATAAGTAAAAAGCACAGCTCCATGTGCAACCTTCTTCCCAGTGCATTTTCAGGCGAAATAACAAGCTGGATGCCAAGACTACAAGTTGTCCAACAGCAAATCCAGCTGTCATTAATGCAGGTATCCATCCTCCAGTGGAAATAGCCTCCATCAACAGCAGACAGCTGTGGCTTTTAATATAATCCAGCGGCAGATAATACAAAGCAGTACTTTCACAGCCGGGGCGCGGATGAAAAATGACACAGCCCAGGAACATGACAAGTAACAGGCCTGCAGGGTGAAGTTCTGACTGGCTTTAACTGGAAAGCTTGTTTTCTCTTGAGCACACGTTTGCCAACTTCAAATGGCACTTACTATTTTTGGTAAAGTTGTTGCAAGCCCTCACACATGCTTCATCCAGCACCAGTTCAATGGTATATGATAATCATTTGGTATTAAATACTGGCAACGCAGCCAGAAGGTTTCCTTCATGCATCCTCCTACCACTGCCAAGGCAATCAAATTAATTCTGTTAACAGCCTGCCAAGTCAACTAGCCCACTAAACTGTCCTGCCTTGAGAGAGAAATCGAGCCCTTCCCATCAAACCGTGCCGTTTCCCTGCGGAGTGCGAGGGCTGGAGCCCTGCCAGCGGGAACCACTGCTATCATCATGCCATGCCATGCGATGGCTCTAATGAGCTGACATTTCCTGTTGCTAAATTGCCACGTCTGGAAGCCAAAGCAAACAGTGTTCAACCCCGGCAGAAACCAGACGATGGTTTCTGACTTCTCCCTCTGCCTTCTATTTCCTCGCTTGCGACATTTCTCCATCTGAAGCTGCCTGGATAAAGAGGGACGAAGTAAAAAACTGCTCCTGCAGCATATGGAATATATCGGGCTGCTCTGCAGAAACCAAGCTGTCTCACATTGCTTCCCCAGTCCTCACAGAGCACTCTGCAACTGAGCCATTCCCTGTTCATCAGAACAAGGAGCTGCTGTGAGCGAGAACCACAACCATGGGCACAGGTTGCCCACGCTGGCCTGGCTCTGCTGCTTTGCCCCGAGCCCACACCTGAGCTCAGATTTCTCCCATGCACTTCCCTCTCCTCTGGCTGCTTATTTCGCCACCAGCAGTGGCAGATGGGAGATTTCACACACCCTTTCTAGGATCTCCGGGAAATCAGGGCAGAGTGCTGAAGTTGCGGTCATTATTGCATCTCCTGAGTCTCTCATAATCACCATTTGGCACAGCGAAATCTTAGTGCTTCTCTTCAGAATGATTTTGCACCTAAAGGTTTTCACCTAAGGGAACACTTTTTGGTGGGGATCAAATCACCAGTGTGTGTTGAAACCACTGCAGTTTTAAGCTCAGCAGAGCTCACTGACACATTTGAAGCAGAGGCACAAGAGGTACATCCAAGGAATATTCATAGGAAGAAAAATTACAGACTCAGGCTAAAAAAAACAGGCAGCAGTCCTCTGGGGATCTTAACACAGGCTCTTCAGCATGAAAAGGAGCTCCTAGATAAGCCAAGTTGAACAAGCATGAAAGAGATGTTTTGCTAGGACGAGGATGGAAATGACGAAAAACGGCAGATGGAATTTTTTTTTTCTCCCACTGACAGAAGGCTACAAGGTTCAAGGCACTGTCATTTTTCTGTGTCACTTTCTAGGCTAGGATACACATGGGATGTTATTTACCTGCACCAAGCTGCTTTCTAAAGACCATGCATTTAATAAGAGCCTGTTTTGCTGGCAGCATAGTTTAATTCAGGGCCCTTGTTTTTGCCCTCCAAATGGTACCTGGATTTCACAGACCTCGAGCTGTACTTGCAGCCTTTTCCCTAAGTCACGGCATTGGTAGTCTTGGCTGTCCTCCATCCACTTAACTATTAAGTCTCAAAAGTCTGTTATAGATTTTATAGACTTGAGGGAAGCTCATTTTGCTCGTGTGCAGGCACTCATCTGTTCAGTTCAGTCTACTCTCTTCTGTAGTGGCATATTTCATGTTTGTGGCATCAATAAATAACTAAAAACTATTTCACCAATCTCTTTGGATTACATTGAAGTCAAGGAATGAAAATTATCTACCATGGAAAGATGTTTCTTCTGGCAGCATCATGCCTCATGCAGCAGTAACACTAAAAAATCAGCAGCACTGGGAAGAACTGAGTGTGACTTTACAATTCCAGTTTTCTATGGGCTAAAGTAACAGAATCATAGAATAATTAAGGCTGGAAAACAGAACATCAAGCACAGCCTTGGATATAGAAGTCAGTGCACTGTGGTTCCACATGATCACTACATACACCACACAGTCCTTAGAAATTTGAAAGCATCTACTTCATCCCTTCCCACAATAACATACTGAAGATTTTCAAAGAGACTTAAAGCACAGGAAAAATTAATAAAGAAAATTGGTACTGACATGGATAAAAATGATTTTACTCTGTAAGCATGGAGGAAAGCCACTGATGGCACATAGTGCTCTCATCCCCACCCCAACCACTTGATCAAAACCTGTCTAAGAAGTCTAAGTCTGCACAGTTGCACAGGATCAAAACAGGTTCTGCCTTTGCCTTTAACTAATGTTGCAATGTTCTGAAATTACTAATTGGGAAAAACTGCTGCTTACCCAAGGTACTGAAGTACTTTGTGAAACCTGGACAGTGGGCTACTGTATGCAAAAGAGATGCAATGAGCTGTGTTGTTTAAAATGAACTATATGTACTGCTCAGGTGATCAAAAGGTCAATAATTCTAATATAAAACCTTTACTTCTCAGGCATTTCTTCAAAACCTAGGTGTAGCAATTAAAAAAAGGCAGGGTCAGTTTTAAGTTCATAAGACTAAGTCACATAACCAAGTAATTAAAGCCTGAAAACCTCCCTTGCCCCATACCAAGAACAAATCTGAATCCAATCAGGAGCAATGTGGGGTTTTCAGTACAGTGGACCTTCTTCTGGAGTTCTTAAAGTGCACAAATATGAGTGATTTCCAATTTAAAGACCTTCTTAGGCATGTATTTATATGTGTCTCATTTTCTATCTGTATGGGAGGTCAGAAAATCTCGTCATATCAGTTTAAAAATAAACTATCACATTCCCATCACAGCAAAAGCTCAAAGCTTTGTTCTGAGATGGCAGCCTTAGATATTTTCCACCTTTGAGGAAACTATGCTGTTTGATTCCTAACACTGGCATATGCAATGCTAGACAGCACAACAGTTGGGTTTCAACATGTTAAGTGGCAAAGGACATTCAGCAATTACCTTTGGTGTAGAAATGGATTTTGGTTTAAGGACAATATCACCTGGAAACTAAAAAGCAATATTTAAAATATAGGGGGAATTATTTAAAATTCTTATGTTTGCAAACAGATATTTTTGACTTTGTGTCAGACAAAAGCCCCCAGGACCTGCTCTGCTCTCTTCCAACCAGGAACAAAATGCAAGAAATAAAATTCAAGCATTTTTCCTTTTGTATTTGCATAATATTTGCTTTGGGCTAAAGGCACACGAGGTGTGCTGATGTGCTGCTGGGAGGGTGAGCACATTGGAAAGGACAACAAAAGGAAGGTTCCATCCTGAGATCATGGTATCCATTCATTGATTAAGAGAAAGTTGGGTCATTTCCTAACGGGATCAAACTCCTGCCTCTCTCCAACTCTGGCAGCATTAACAGTGTGCTGTTGATCCTGTGGCCCGAGGTCTCTCACTCTGACAGCTCTAAAAGGGAATTTTGGAAGGATTTAGTGGTTTTGAATAGCTTATTTCACTAACCCATAAAGAAACACTTTCCTCCGACACAAGCACGAGTGGTTATTTTCTATACTTAAGATGGCCAAGGTAAAGAAAACCCAACTGAGTATTTTTAAATATTTTATCTTTACACAAGCCTGGGTTATGCAGAGCACAAAACCATATACCTAATTCACAGAGAAGGTAATATCTGACAAAGTCTCAAGAACTGTCTAACTCACATGCCAGAACTTTCAAGAAGGAGTAAGAAATTAGAAAAAATAGTCGCGATATTATTAAGGATAAGAACTTCCCCCCCAATGAGAAGATGCATCTTCTGCTTGTCTCCAGAGATGGAGAAGCAACAGAAGTCAACAAGTTCTCTGCATTTACTACAGTGCCACAGTATAATATTAAATACCCATTTTTTTGTTTTAAGTCTGTGCTAAAAATGGTCCTTCAGTCATATGCAGACCCAATCTATTTATTCTATAGATTTCCTAATTTACAGGGTGAGAGTGTGAGAGAGCTGTAGGAGTGAAGGAATTCAGACTTTTCTCAAAGTTCTTAATAAGTTCTTAGCTGCCCCTGTTCTATGGACTCTACTCTCTTCTAGGATTTTCTCAGCCTTGGAAAAATAACCTTCCTCATGTTTTTGAAAATTAAGGGAAGAATGGTGTTATGATACGTGATGAAAAGCAATCAAATCCAATATCATCCATGCAAACCTGAGAAAAATCAGTAAAGAAAACAATGTGTCCATCACAGAATTGTTACAATACATGGCTGTTACAATTATTACAATATTATATTATTTTCATTAGCAACAGCCTATGGTTTGTTTAGGCTATGAAAGTTTTTAGGAGGCTGACATTTCAATGATCCAGGGGATAACACAGTTGGATTCTTGTTAAACTACAAATAAAATTTAATCCCATTTAATAAATGACCCCTGATTAAGCTTGTCCAGCATCTCAGATGTCAGAGGACAGCTACCCTGATAAAAGAGCTGAGCTGACAGAAAAATAAGTGGAGAGGACCAAAATAACACCCACAATAATTCATCCTGCCATTTCAGTCTGAAAAGGAGGAGACTGTTCCTGTTTTGCACAGACTTGAAGAAAGTGACTTTCCCTGGGTCACCCAACAGACCATGGTCTGGAGTCCCAATTGCCAGGATCTTCCCCTCATTAGGTCACAGTGGAGATGTTTCATTCAGTGATGTCCATTCCTTTCAGTTTCTAGGGCCATTTATGCCTTAAAATATTATATTTGGGATATCTGTCTAGGGATCTCCGACTTTTGGGGACAATTCTCATTGCAGAGATCTTTGTAATTTCCTAACAACAATCAACCTGAGTCAGAAGTAAGGAAATGGAAAGAATAAATAAATAAAGAAAGAAATAGGTTGCTTTGGAAGGCTCTGAAAGCAAGCACAGGTAAGTCTTTGCTGTGGTAGGAGTAACACTCTATCCTACTGTCCCACTTTCCCATCTGGAATGACAGCAAAGAGAGCTGAGAAGTCACCTAGGTGCCTGCAATGACAACCAATTTCTTTTCCCTGTCCAGGAGCAATCTGATCTGTTTTACATTCAAAGCCTTTTCTGGTAAGAATTATGGCTCTGTGAATACTATTCTTAATCATATATTTATAGGAAATATTTTTTCTTAATCATATATATATAGGAAATATTTTCACCAAGCACTTAGAAACATTATAGAGCACTTTAACACTTTTATATGTTTAGCCAGCCTTATTTGCCTTCAGCATTCCCACTGTCCCTTTCCCTCTCCAAAATGAAAGAAAATGATGATTTAATCCAGGAGACATGCTGAGGGCATCATCAGCTGTGGTTTTGCTGCTCCACACTCTGACTCAGGGCCTTCTCCAAATCCCCAGATGAAATCAATGCAACAGTTTCTTTGCTTCAAAAGGGGTTTGGACCAGGCTTGTTTCCTGATCCTGGGGAAGTCACTTTGCCCCCTGTTCTCAGCACACTTCTGAAACAGGGAACCTATGTTTGAACTGCCTTGGGAGCTGCCATGGGACTAATCACAAGTTGTCATGGTGATGGAGAGGGAAACTGTTCATGGTACAGCCATTACCAACAGAGATTGGAAAGAAGTAACTTCTGTTTATATTTCATTGTTGTTTAAAGCACTCAGAACTAAAAAAGGAAATATCTGGTGATTGAGGCTGTGTTTATATTGACTTTCTTCCCATTTACGTTTCCCTTAGCAAAAAGAAATACTTCCTCAGCACAGAAATGTGGTATTTAGGGGAAGGTGTCAGAAGACAGAAGAAAAGTCTCTTTTGCACAAAGCCTCTTGTTTAGCAATTTTCAGGACTCAAGCACGGGAAAGGAGTAATTTCTCAGGCCCCTGTAGGGCTGCTCCAAACACTGGTAGGGGCTGGATGTGTTTGCAAGACCCTTCGGGGGATGCTCGGAGTCCTGAAGAGGGGACAAAGCTGTGCCCAGCGCCCGGAGCTCGGTGCCCGCCCCGCTCCGAGGTGCCCGGCTTTGCTGCTGGGGGATTCCTGGTTCCTCGCCCCCCTGCTCCCCACGTGTCCCTGCCTGCTCGCCCAGTCCTGTGGCTCCACTGATTTATCTGTTCCTTCAGGCAGAGCTCTCCAGCAACCCCGAGCCATGGGCCAGCTCCGGGAGAGGCAGCCGAGCCTCTCCAGCCTCTCTGCCAGAACATGGAGTGAATGTCCAGCCCTGCTTCTGCGGGGTTTTACTGTTCACACTTCCACCTGCCTCCCACCTCCTTTCCCTCTCTTCCCCTCTCTCTTTTTTCTGTCGGATGCTTCAAGGAAAAGAAAATTTATGGAAGCAGTTCCAAGAGCTGTTTTCCCTGCCTTGGTGCTAGTCGGTGCATGCTCCTGGCTGGCTCAGCCCTCCCTTCCCTCTGCCCGGCTCCACAACTCCTTCACCTCACACAAAAGATAGATCATGTTACCCTTCACTCGCTGCCTCCTGGGCCCCAGCCCCCGGAGCTGGTGAGTGCATCCTTAAACGTGCCAGGTACATGCAGCTCCCTGCGCCTCCTCTGAAGGATAAAATTCCCTTTCCACATTCCCACCCTGGGAAAAATGTGAATTTCAAGGTTTTTTTCCGAGGCAAAAAAAGTGATGTTATCTTTCTGCACAGGGACGAGTGGTAGGAAACACAGTGGTAGGAAGCACCCCAGTTCTGCTTTAATCAGCAAATTGCTTCGTAATGTGAGCTAGTAAATCAGAGTGGTGACACGAGCTTGGTTTAGAGGACAGGCTGCTTGAGTGGCACCATGCTTGTCCTCCATCCCTAGGGCCAGCTTCAGGCATGGTTCAACAGGGAAGGCAAGACCCTCACTCCCTCCAGCCTCTTCTACCTCAGAGAGCCAAAAACCAGCTCGAAAGTCATGGATGGCAAAATTAATTTTGCCAGGACTTCTGAACGCACAGTGGTCACCCAAGGCCAAGCAGCAGCTGCAAAAGGCAGTTCTGCCCTTCCTCTCTCCTCCTTCTTGTTGCCCCTTCTTCTTTTGCAACTTTGCCACCCTCATTTTCTCCCTGAATCTCATTTCACGGCTTTCTAACTTCAATATGCTCTGTCAGTGCTAAAATTGCAAAGAACAAAACATAAAAACCCTGATTCAGACTATAACCTTGGTATCATGCTCTTTTTTTTCCTAAACCCTGATGGCCATTTTTATCTAGATCTGGATCCTGATCTCTAGAGCAAATTTAAGAATTTGGGGTTTTTTCACTGCCTCCCTTCCTCTAGTTCAAACCCACAGCAAATCTGGGTTTCAGGGACTGAATTTTCTCGTGCATATTTCTGTATTCAGACTGAGATCTTGTGTGACAGGGGTCAGTGACAGTGATTTTCTGGAGGTGAACAAGTAACTTCAAATTGAAGTGATAACTCTGAGTCTGGGGGCACCTGTGGTGCCCTTTCTAGACCTGTCAGGCTGAGAGAGACAGCAGCAGTGTAAAAACAAGCCTGTTTTTAAAGGTTTGTCTCCTGACCTTCCCTCCAAGATGATGTCTCACCTACAATACAGCCAGTGACTCATCCCTCAATTATTGCTGCTGTCATTCGGGTCCAAATTGCTCCGAGGAAGGGAAGTACTGACAGAGACACTTTGGGAGATTAAAATACCCATGTCTGCGATGCTTTATAACAGCTTTGCTCTAAGGAACCTGCTTTCTCCATGATTACTTTGTTATGAATTCACTTGTGCAACACATTCTTGGAACAGCACGGTTTGTTTCTGGAACCAGGAATCAGTGACAGGAGATTCATTATAGGTAGGGAATATTTTCTTTAAAGAAAAGCTGTCAGGTCAAATCAGTCCTTTATATTGCTGTTTGTAAAACAAGGTGTTTACATACCTGTAAAGCTGCCACTTTTTTTTTTCCCTCTTTTGATGAAAGTCACCTTTAGAAATGTAGGTGGAAACAGTTCTTTGGCACTGAAAGCAGAGTGAGAGCAGAAAAGGCCAAGCAGCCACACTTCCTTGCCCTTTCCTCCTCTTACAAGGTGCCGTGCCCCTGGCAAGGTGCCCAAGATGCACACCCCCAGATCCAGGGATGTGCAATGTGCACCTTCAGCTGCCAGAAGCACCCCGGCTCTGCCTGTGCTGTGACAAAGGCAGGGTGCAGCCTCCTGCCTCCCTCCTGCCAATCCCTACATCTGTCCCCAGGGCCGTGGGAGAAACCCCTCTTTGTCACAAGGTTAATAATTAAGATACTCGAGCTGATAAATGAAAGCGCTGAGAGCTCTGCGTGCTGCGTGTCCCTCCTCTCTGCAGGCAGCTACTCAACTCTTTTATCTGCATTATGATCTCTGAAGGAAAGTATAACTTGGCAATCGTGGTCAAAGTGTTTAGACAATTCAGTCAATGGAAAACCCCGGGGGAAAAAGACAACTACAACAAAAACATGAAGACAGAGGGAGGTAAGAGGAGAGCAAATCCTATTTGATAAACTGTGACTTTAGACAAACCCCCTCCTCTCTTGCCCATGATGAACACACCAGCACTGTTTCTTTCACAGATTCGGTTTGCCTCCCAAAGGTGAAGGAAAGCAGGTGACCCAGATAAACAACACAAATTAATCTAGAAATTAGATGGTCATCTCAGAAACAGGAAAATTGCAAGCCAGGCAGGATCTCTGCGTTTCTGCTTTTCCTTTTCTCTGGGGCTGGTGGAGTTGGCACTGGATGTTTTTATTCCACACTGAACACTTCTGTCCCCTAATTTACTCTGCCATTTGCCCACGCCCAGGAAAACAAAATTTGCATTCAGATAAACACAAACTCATTTCCAAGCCTACACAGACTATTTAATTAAGAGTTTCCAAGTGGAAACCACACATTATTTCCCCAAATTAAGGGTTGCTCCATAGGAACCCTCCCTTCTGCTCTGGGATAAACAGAAACCAGGAGGCGAGGGGCCAGGTCACATCCTGAACTCCCACCCCTGCATGAGCATCAACCACCAGGCTGTGCAAACACAGACCTGTGCCTCAGGAGGGAAAAATCAAACCAGAGGGCTGGAAATGCTCATCCCCTCCACAGTCAAAAACCTGGAGTGTGGCCAGGCTCCACTGGTCTGACTGCTGCGGGGAGGAAGGAGCTGTAAGCCAGCAATTAGCAATTCTGCTCCTAACAGGAAAGATTGCTGGGAAGCATAAATAGGGTGGCTGTTTACACGGGAATTAGTGCAGGAAGTCGTGTTGGTGATGATGGTTGGGGTTTTTTTTTCGGAAAGCTGCCTTGCCTAGGGAAGGATGCAGTCAGCACCTGGGCGAGGAAGAGCTTCGTGCACAGAGGTTTGGGGCTGGCTTTAGGGATTTGCATCCCTGATAATTATCACTTCCACTCCAAACTCTTCTATGATACAAAATTGTGCATTAATGAGCTCCACAGCATGGGAGGTAATACAAAACCCTTTGGTAGACACTGAGTTTTAAGCTTACATTGTGGTGAGCAAGGGGAGAGTGTTGGACTTTCAGGGTGATCACTTTTTATTTTTTCTCCTTGTTTTAGCAGCATTCAAATGCTATCACATACACACAGATCCCTGCAGTTTTTGAAGGGACAGGTACTTTTCCAAGCAGCATGAAAAATAAAATCATCAATGATGCAGAGCTTAGCCATGAGAAACACAGAATTAAGAAAAAGACAGCTTTGGGAAGGGGATTCGTTTGTGCAAAGAGCTGAGCAAGGAAATACACCTCTAGATGGACTGTTGGCACCACTTAGTGATTCACAGGCCTGAGATGAAGAGAATATAGGGCCTGGAAAGTAACCAGACTTCTAGTTCTTACAAATGAAGGGTGTTAATTTATTAATAGCACTAAAAATGAGCAATGCTAGGCTGGAGGACTATGACAGAAGCATTTCTCTTGGACCATCACCTCGTGCACTTCATCGCATGTGTACATTTGAAATCAATCTCTTAAATATGTCAGCCCTGTGCCCACTGGAACTCAGAGCCCTGTGGAGCTTGGCCAGTCTGTCTAACCACTGGATTAAAGGGAAAACCAGACCTGCTGTGGGGAGCAGGAGTTATTGGTGGTGACACGAATCACGCTGGGAGCAAAGTGACAACATAACACAAAGAGGAAATTCTCTTTGACGGGCCCTTTACCTTCTTTAATGACTTATCATTCCTGATCCAAAGTATGTAGGGACCTCCAGTGCTATTTGACAGTACCTGGAGGAGACAACCTTAAAAATTTGCCAGTTTTGCCTTAGATAAATAGATAGAATTTCTCCAGTGCTCCTTGAATTTCCTCCTACTCACTTTAGAGAGTGCTCCTAATCTAAGGCAGCAATATTAAGCTCTCTAGCCACTGGCATGTTTTAAAGGATCATTGTATGTTTTCCTGCTCAAGTGATAAATCTGGAGGTCAGTTCCTGGCAGGGCCAATGGGAATGTGGATGTGTGCTGCAGAAGACAGGTTTACAGCATTAAAACCTGGGAGAAGTAATTACGTGAGCCACTTTGGATGAAATCATAATTAAGCCTTATTGGGGTTTGAAAGTTTGGATTTACAGTGCATTCCACTTGCTGTTTTTCATTTTCATGAACCTCTGGCAGTTTCTGCTTCCAGCTGGGACAAGGAGAAAAGTGGCTTCAATGCACTATGAATTAAATAGTGGGAAAACCATATACTTTCAGGAGGGCAGTCTGGGAGAAATCTTGTTCTTTAGACACACAGAGCTCTGTTATACTCCTCAGGCTGACCAGTAAAAAGCAAAAATTAAGGATCTGTGATGTTTTGGGGGCTCATTCAAAGCAAAACCCTTTTCCATGAAAAGGAAAGAGAAAGTCTGAGATTCACTTGTGTTTTCCCTGAGGAACCCTTGCCTTGAGGCAGGACACAGCAGAAATTCCCATTCTGGGCAAGAATTAGAGAAAAAAGGACAATATTACCTCAAAAGAGAAGTCTAATGTACTGGTCTGGAGCAGTAATGATAACATGCACCAGGATTGTGTTCTCCAGTTTTTACTCACTATGCAAGCAGGAGCAGCAAGCTGCATGCAATAGGAAGAACCCCTGACCTCAGTGCCTGCAGGAAAACTGATCCTGCTCACTCTCCCCTTCTCGCTTTTTCACCTGGCTCAGGAGGTAGAAACTCCAAGGTTGGGTTTGCAAACAGTGTGACTATGCACTTGTTTGGAATTTTGGCCAATCTGTTAAAAAAAATAACGTAAATATCAAAGAATGCAAAATATCGTACCGTGGCAACACCCATTACCTCCAGCACTGGCAAGGATTATAATATATAAACATCTATGTAATACAAAAATTCCATTAATTTAGATAATAAAGATTAATAGACTAACCTAAAACCATACAGCCCTGACTGTTTTTTCCATTAGGTCCTGGGAGAAAAAAAAAAAAAAAAGACTAATCAAAACCAACTTTTGGGTTCAAATCACTTCAGTAGAGATTTGCTTTCTGGGTTGCTTTAGTTAGATTGTAGCTGCCTTTGTGCCTCTTGGGCAGAATTCATAAAATTAGCATGCTATCTCCAGAGGTTATTGAGACAGACTGAAAACAGCAGATTTTCTGGGAAAATAAATAGAAAAGTGACAGAGGTGGAGGATGTAAGTGGACAGATACCAGGGGCTCAGCCTTCAAAGTGAGGGATGCCATGACCTCCTTTCTCACCCTCAATACAGGCATGGTTCATCCATGGAATTTCCCTGTTTGATGCAACATATGGACTTCCCCTGGGATTGGGGCTGGCCATAGATCTCACCCCCTTCCAGAATCAAGATTGAAAAGCCAGATCTTAAGACCTAGAACCCCTGCAATACAGAAAGGGTGTAGAATTAGGCTTCCATCTCATGTGTCTCAGTAGCTGAAGCAATGTCCAATGCCTCTGCCTGTTTTGGGTTATCTGGAAGCAGCCCAGCCTGCTGGATTATCCAGAGAGATAGTGAGTTCTATGTGTTAATAGGGAATTTAGGTGATACAATTTACAAATGGCAAACACACACTCCTCTGGTTTCCCAGCTAAGTCCCAGGAATGCACTTGCTTGGAATTTCACAGAGCAATCATAACCACCCCAGCACACTCCTTGTATTCCTTTTTAGGGAAACAGAATACCAAAGATCCCTACAACTCCCTTACCAAAACTGATTTTACTGCTTTGGCCTAATTTTGTAGACAACATCATCACGCCACATTGCGAAACCGTTCTTTCATCACAGCCTTTGCATTTCTCATCTTGCACACCCTACTAAGAGCAGAACACAAGCAAAGACTGAAAACAACCAGCAGAGTTGGTTTATCCATCAGCCAGATGGATATCTGGATCAGCCAGGGTGACAAAGCCAGATTAATATGATTTCACTAATAAAATCCCAAACCATCAGCTTTTGGCTGAGTTTGATACTAAACCTTATAACCCCACACAGTCAAGGAAGCATTGACTTCTTTCTCTTGGAAACAACCCCCTGGGCACTGCTGGAGACACAGTACCTGAATTAAATTGTCTCTTGTCTGGGTATCTGCATGGAGAGGGCTGGAAACAGTCTTCCAGCAAGGATAGTCAAAGGCACAAACTTCTGCTTAAGCTAGACACCTTTCCTTATTCTCTTGCTATGAAAATCAGGTTTATAGGCATTTTATCTAGGAGTGTATCAGCTATCTTTGCTTGTAACATTAGAAACTGCTATTAAAGAGAGCAGGAAGGAGGCAAGTGGAAATAGGGAGAAGGTGGTAGCTCTGACTGACATCTTTACTGGCATGGGACACAGGATCAGTTTATGAAACTTTTCTAATGGTGGCCCAAACCCAGGCAAGATTGGCTCCATGATGTCTTGCCAGGAGTGCTATAATCCTCCTCTGCAGCCTCTTGGGTGGGAGACAGTGACAGAGAACTTCACAGGAGGTCAGCCTCCTGCCTTGGCAGATATGCATAGGCATATCCTGATAGGATTTTCCCAGGCACAAGTCTCCCCCAAAGCCCAGGTTCTCCCTCTGGAGGTGAAGGAGCAGGTCTGATGTGGGGCAGAAGGGTCTGCTTCCCTTTGGGGTGATCAGTACCTGCATATCACCACTGGTGGGGACCACTGTGGTGTCCCCAGATCCTGGAGTTATAGGATAGATGCTTCATTCTGGAGTATCTATATTATTAAAATGACTGCACTTGTCTGGGGCTGGGGCTACTTTCCATCCAAAGCAGCAGGGACGAGTGGTTCTTGCTCTCACCCCATGACCATATTGTTTGTGTTTTCTGCAACCTTCAGGCAATAAAAGGAATGTAATAATCTGTCTGTTGTCTCCTTGCCAAGCTGTCAGCCCAGCCAGTCCAGCAGCCCAGCAGCCTCAGAGACTTTTTCCAACTTCCAAACCATATGAAGGAGATACAGGGCACTTCAGAAAGCAAACCCAGATAATTTCTCAGTCTAAAGCCACCCGTGAAGTGTCAGGCTACAGGAATCAATTCACACATGTTTTAATCAACTTGTAAGTTACACTGGGTATATGGGAATAGTTAAATTTATAGACCTTGGAGTCTGGCCCATTAAACTCTGTCTATACTGTTTTAACACTTCTGGAAGCCTACATTTAAATTTGCCTGGGGTCATGAGTGAAATGAATACTCCTACTTCCAGCAAAATACCAAGCACAGATCCATGGATTTGTGCTGAAAACAAAAGCCTTCCCGTGCTGTCTGCAGGGATGGTGGCGCTCTGGGATGACTGCGATGGGCAGGGCACGGGGGATGCACAGGGATGTGCCAGGCCGAGCCCACCGCTCTGGCTGGAGCTGCTGGTTGTTCTGCTGGTGCAGGAGAGCAAACTTTGCCAATCCTACACGAGCAGAAACGTGCCTGGAGATGAGATCCAGCTGTTTGCTGAAGCGATCCTGGCTACCGACAGCCAATCTGGACATTTTGGAAGCATCTGCAGGCTCGCTCTTATCGATGGAGGAGGGGTTTTGAGAGCGTTTTCTCTCGGAGCAGGTTTGCTGATAGCATCAGCATCTGCTCGGCAGCAGCATTAGCAGCCCTGCCTATGCAGGTACGGAGGAAACCAGAGACAGGGCTTTTGCCAGTCAGGACAGGAATGTTTATTTAAATGTAAGGAGAGAACCAGATCTGCAGCTGCTGGATGCAACGAGTCTCAGAGGGGCAAAACTTGGCTTGGAAAAAAAGCCTTGCATCCCGTGAAATGGAAAAGAAAAAAAAAAAAAAAACCCTCAACCCAAAACCCCAACCCAAAACCTTTGCAGGAATATGCACTGCCCATACTGAAAAGGCATTTTTTGGTTTCCAGAAAAGCTGGCTACAGCCCACACGGCTCTGGTCGCCCAGTGACAGCTAGCCTTACACGCTGAATACCAACTGGAGAATTTGCAAAAACAATTACTCCAATTATCTCATTCCCTTGGCAACCGCATAACACACGCTCATGTTTTAATGAGTCACTGCCACTGACACAAACCGTGCAGGGCAGGAGCCTTCTCCCAGAGCCCCGCAGCTCCCTGGGGAGCCCAAAAGGCACCCGAAGGCCTCCAGCAGCACCTGCCATTCCCACCTCCTTTTTTTCCCTGCAATAAGTGAGAAAAAAACACAGTTTTCTCTCTTTAATACGAGGGTATTGGCTCAGAGCAAGCAGCACTGCAACACTAAAGGCCTAACATGAGCTAGTGCAAAATAAAGCAAATGTGAAAAAGAGTAATTTCAACATCTCAGGTGCACAGAGTGTGTATAAAATTGCCATTAATGAGTTAATTCTGGCTGAGGTACCAGGGGTGTGAAGCTGGAGTAATGCCACAGACTGACTGCAGAGTTTTTGGGCACACTCGAGAATATTGACTGAAGAAGTCTTTTCAAAACCAACATAAAATAAGTTGTGCATGCTGACAAAAACATGTAGATTATATAACTTTTATGCCTCATTCTACAGTACATACATCTATACATACATCTATGCTTCTAGGCAAAAGTATTCTGAATAAGTAGGCTGATTTTTATTGTCTTATCTCAGTTCCATAGTAACTGCAAATTGCTAGAAAAGAGCAAGAAAAGCGATAAAAGCTCCTGGGAAAGTTTGCATTACAATGACAAGTAAGGAAAATATTTTATGTATTCGGTGAGGGAATGAGTAATGGGAAACATAATAAAATATACGAAACAAGGCTGGTGAGAATGGAATAATAATGAACCTGGGGGTCTAATTTGTCTCCTTGTGAAGACAGGCAAGAAGACAACATGAAAACAGAAGGGAAACACACACGTGAATTTTTGGTGTATAATCCCTTCCTGCATCCAACCTATAAGCACTTAACTGCTGCAGCACTACGTCAGATCGTGGTGGTTTAGAAACACCATGTAGTTACTTCACTTGCTGAATCAAAAGTTTGCCCAGGAAATAACTTTCATGCACAAACTGGGCATATAGGAAAGGTCAGAAAGGACCTTCACTTCAGGCCAAGTAAATCCCATTCCAGAGCCTTTTTAGTGAAGTATTTATTTAAAACTCAACAAACCTCACTTTTGTTGCAATGACAGAAATGCAACTGAGAAAAACAAAAGAGCTTTTAGTCCAAAGTTTTGACACTTGAGAATATTTTGCTTTTGGAAAATTGCTTCTTTTTTTTTTTCTTTCTGTGTGTGCCTCTCCTATCACAGGTATGGTCATGCCTAGAAACTGGTATTTTTCCCACTGATGTGGGTTAAAGACTATTTTGCAGACAAAAGACACCAAAATATTTGTACTGGATACACAAAAGTGACAAATTCAGCCTGATATGCAAACACTGCATGCTGTCCCATGATGCTGAGAGCAGAGAAGAGCTGGGAGCACACAGAGGTGTCCAAGAGATAGAAACCTCCAAAACCAACTGCAATGAGGCTGCAGCTACAGGGCACAAAAATAACATTTCCCCCTGTAATCACAACAAATTGTTTTTAATCACAAGCAGATGTGATTCATAATCACTTTTCTAAAGTCAGTCTAATGAGAGCCCCAGCAACTCCCAGCTGAAGAATTACTTTAGAGGGCAAGGGAATACCTATAGGTCAGTTTACATAGCTTGGCAGCAACAGGCAAGCCAGTGGGGACATCCAGAAGGAAATAAGGTCACAAATTGGCAGGGCAGCAGCTGCACTTACCAGTTTAAACAAGATTCAGTTGTTGAAAATCTACATCTTAAAGGCCAAATCAGCAACTCAGAGACCAAACCATGAATCTTCAACTCAAATGTTATTTCCATCTGAACATATGGATATGAAGCCTGGATGCTCCCCAGAGGCACACAGGCAGGCAGCTTAAAGCTTTGGAAACAAACTGGAGTGAATTTATGAAGTGGAATGGATTTGTAACAAACGTCAGGAGCTGTCAGGGAGCTCGGTAACTTTGTACCCCTGGCAAAAGAAAGGGGGGCATCTGGGACACGTGTCAAGGGTGAAGGCACGTATCTGCCCTGCCAGAGATGGCCTGGGGTAGCCAGGGGAATGGCTCACTGAAGGACTCCAGCAAAAATGCCCAGAGGATGCAGGGGAGCAGCGTGAGGATGGATGTGTGACAGCATCGCTTGTTCCAGCCAAAATTTGGGATTGCTGGGTAGGATCTGTCAGACTCTTCTGTGACCCACCTGAGTATCTACCCAGCTATGTCCTGACAAGCCAAGATGTGAGATGATATGCACATATGACACTGGTCCTAAATAATATAAAGTTCCTATGCTATTTGCTCCATTCCTGTATCATTACAGGAGTGGTTTTCAAGCTTCCCAGTTACTGTATAAATGATTGGATTTTTCCTAGACTTTTATCCCCATCCCAAGGATATTTTAGTTTAATTTTTATGCTTTTTTTGGGGATGTTGCTTGTGTTTACAAGTTCCTGGAATTATTAACACTGCATTGAGTGCATATCAGAATTCCTGAGTTTATAATTGATTACAGCTCAAAAGGAGAGATAGTTTCTTTTTTCAGAGTGAAATTTTCTTAACCACAGGAACATATTCTTAAACTCTTACATTCCTAAGAAAACTTCTGTCTCATAACCCTTAGATACCAAGCCCATGGATAGATTGATGTGAAACTCTCTCTTTCATTTAAAACAATGCATGAAGAACAATTCCTACTCTAGCAGCTGAAGCTGGGAAGTCACCCAGGAAAGTTCAATGGGAATTCCAGAGTTTCACAAAATTTGGCAATGCACCTTTCCTGGAGGAACTGAAGGCAGCACTCCTGGGACTCCAGAAGCAGCTTCCCACTGAGCTCCAAGCCCTGCCTGGGGCTCTCCTTGCAGCCAGACATATCCAGCCTCGCTGGATTTGGGATGCCCACAAAGGGGGCAACCCTACTGCCTGCAGGATGGGATGGAAGTCTGGGATCTTGATGGATTTAAGCTGTCACTATCAATCAGAGCTAGTGAAAAGGCTGCTTTCCAGGTGGCACAAACAAGCTCTGTTTGGGAATCCTTTCCTAGCCCTGCTTCTTTGTGACTGGGGGGAAATATTCCACTTGTTTTCTGCTCCCCGTGGGGGGGGTGTTTCAGAAGCTGTGAGCCCTCCACCGTATAAGACTGGATGCACAAACAGCAGGAGGGAGCTCATATTCAAAGGAATGGAAAGAAAATAATGAATTACTGGAACAGTACTGGCCACTTCAGTGGGAGCACCAGTCATCTAATGAAAATATTGACATTTATGGGAATCCACAGGCAGAGTTAGGCATAGTTGTGGTCTCTGCTACTGTATCACTTTTCATGATGTTTTATTTCTGTTTACCTTCCAAAACAAACTACTGTAACTAATATGTTCATAGTAATTAATGAGGAGACAGCCAAGCTGGAGAAAGGAATGGCCTCAAAAATTTACGCTTTTCCCAGCTGGGAGGCTTAATTGGGCTGGGGACTTCTTTTCTTTCCCTAATCAGATAGGGAAGAAGCAGGGAGGTAGGAATGAGGGCCCTAATTATTGCTGGTGTAACTCTGTGTAAAACAATGTGCTTGCACGAGGGATTCATTTAATGCATTGTCCTTTGCTAATCACTCCATTAGCAGCTAAATAACCACAACTAATACATTTACATGCATGCATGTGTGTATATACATATTTATGAATGTCACACATGCCCCCTGGTCACTGCTGGAGCTGGAGGTGGTGCACAGTGCCCCAATTCAGCTGACAATAAATTATCTTGGGGACAATTTCTCTTCAAGCCTCGCAGCAGCTTTTGTGGTCTGTCAATGCACAGGGACTGACAGTGCACAGACCGTGCCTGGGAGGAACAGGGAGAAAGCTTTCTCAGGGAAAAGTCTGTGACTGCTTTGCAGCCAAAACCAGTCCCAAACCCGAGGGGTCTCACTGCTGAAGGAATGGGATGGCACTGAGCACTGGGTAGACATGACTGGGATTGTGATTTTGCGAGATGGACTCAGGCTGATCACCTGTGGCAGGGAAGTCTGATCCCTTAATCTCACCCAGGAAAACATATTCTCTGCAACTTCTCTTAATTACTCATCAGGGAAGGGGAGCCCTGCTCAGAAAGTGGCAGAATTCAGCTGGTTACACTGCTTTCAGGCTTTCTGCTCTGGGAGCAAAACAGAGCTGCCTTTCCTGGTCTGCTGGTGATGAAGGTTCCTCAGGTTTGTCCATGCAATGCTTGTATAGCCAGCAAGGATAAGCATCTTTTGGCCTCTCATCAGAGGCTCCCACAGCTTTCCATCTGCCCAGCTGGCCAGACTGGAGAGGTAATTTCTTAAAGATAGCCATGACATGGATCTGTAAGTTATGAAGTAATGTTTATTCCTTATGGATCAAAAAGTGCTCAGGAGAAGATGTTGTAAAGCCAAAATGCACATATCCCTTCTTCCAACAGAGAGCTATGCCCTCAAAGCAGTGAGAAATCTACTTTTTGGCACTTGTCAATCATGTATGTCAGCTGGTTCCTTTAAAAGTATTGATTTTGTTTCCAAACAAGTGACCCAATTAGTAAATTAATAAAGCCAGTCAAACCCAAAATGAACAGTGAGGAGTTCCTTAACTGAAGACTGAAAGGCCTAAACCAAACCCGACACTCACCTCAAACACTGTATATTGCTAAAAGAGCTTCACAGATATGCAAATCCTGCATGCCAGGCAGCAGAAACGTGCTGCTTCCTGACTCTGATGCTTTCACATTTTAAATAACAGTGTGTGCACCAAAGATTCCTTCAAGTTCTGTCCAGGGCATGAGGGAAAATACTGACCTTGGAAATGCACCTCTATCTCATTGGAAATGCACCTCTACCTCCCTGCAGGAAATATATTCTCTTCTACAACACAGCCACTCTTGTCTGAAGTAATTTGTCATTTGAAAGCCACCTTGCAATACTGAGAAGTACTACATTTTCCAGTTCCCTCTAAACTAACGCTTCTGCTATCTGCAGATCCCGAGTGCTTCACGTAATGGTTACAGTTCAAGCATCAGTGACAACAAAGGGACTGGAATCAGTCTTTCACTCTAACAAACAGGCAAAAATGGCAGCTAAAACACTAAATAACAACTTTTCTGAAAAAGGCTAACCGTGCTTACAGTTGGGAAAGGATGAAGTTAATCTGAGATACTTAATTTTTAAAAAGGACAGAAGAAAGGACGAATTTTTCCATTTATCAGCTCTGAGAGACAAAATCTGATTTATTGCTTTATAAGTTATGTAGAAGTTCTGCTGGAAAGGTATAATATATCTGTGATAGTATAGCCTTAGAAGAATCATGACAGAGTTTTAAATCAAAAGGCTCTACCATTCAGCAGCAAACATGCAATGATAAAATGTGGCAGTAGGGGGGCTCTCTAATTGAAAAGGGATTCGAATAAAATATTGATAAACTCAGTGCATCTCCATACATTCCCCTAATTCCAGTTGGAGCTGTGTTAGCATGGCTAATGCTGGGAGGAGTTACTGGTTAAAAATGCTGAATTTACTTTGTTGTTCTCTTCTGAGGGCAGGAGTTTCTGAATCTGGAAAGTATTTTGGTTTCACAAAAGGATATGATCAAACATTCCTGACAAAGCCTCCGTGCCCCTACTCGATTGGAATTTTTGAGCAGCATGTTGCAAGCTGCTGAGCTCTCTGAGCAGGGCTTTGGGAGAGTGGTGCAGGCTCACACTCCCAGCTTTCTCTCTTTTATGGTATGTGGTGAGGTCTCCACCATCCTGCTAAAGGCACAGCAGCAGGAAGCTCTCTCTGCTCCATGGGAACTCTGGAGGCACCACCTCTGGAAAATCACTAGCTGACAGATATTAGGAGAACCTGTTCCTTAAATCTGTTATATCTGTTTTTGAAACTTCCTTGGCTACTTTTGTTTTTCCCTTTTCTCTTTGCAGGGTTTGTCCCACGAGCAATTTTAGATATTAATGGTCTGTATTTTAGAAAACGATCTTGCTGGTTATTTATGCCCTATATCTCTATTTCAGTTATGCATTCAGCAGCTGGAGTCCATATGGAAATGTTGGCCATTTTAACTGAGTGAAGACCTTTGCAGATAAGGGATAGGAAATCTGATAATTTTTTTTTCCTATTTGATTCCTAATCATATGCCATTAAAGAGAAATATGTATGAAACAGGATATTTTTCCTGATGTTATGATTTACTATTACCAATTTCAACATACAACTTGGTCCTGGAGTGGGAAGCAAACAATGAAATATTTTATTTTAGAACTGTGAGCAGGAATTAATGGGATTGAACATTTCACTACCAGTTTCAAGGAGCTTGACCTTGAGCAAGGCCTCCTTCCTGTAGGAGCATCTTTTTCACTTTGCTACCTCCCTCAGGATTGTTTCTGTCTGGGAACCAGCTCCACTTTCCTATCCTGACACAGGACTCAGGTTATAAATAAGCAAGGATATATTGAATACTTTATTTGGGATGCACAGAATGGCAGCTCAGCTGTACCTACAACCCAAAGGATTTTGCAGAGGTCCAACAGACTCCCAGAGGGCCCATCTGCCTTCCCAGCAAGTGATCTGCTGTAAACACAGTGACTCCTGCTCAGCCCTGCTCTCAATTCAAAATCAGAAGCATTTTGTTACAGACCTACAATATTTTATTCAATTAAATATCCAGGCTCTCCTTATAACCTTCAAAACCAGCTGTATCAGGACCACAGGGCCTGACTGTGCCTCCCTGACTGCACTCAGGTTTGGTCAGCAGAAGATGCTAAGAAGTGAAGCAGACCTTGTTCAATATTCTTTTCACCTCAGGAATGCAAATGAATTTCAGTTTCCAGCCAAGTATCAAACACCTGTATGTTCCCCTTCCTCGAGAAGCTGACTAAATAAACCCAGCATTAAAAGCAAAGAGAAAATGAGCCTGACAGACTCATTCTGATCTGGGCACTCTTTCCTGGTTTGCTCTTTGCCAAGCCATGATTGCAAAAACAACTCCTTACACCCTTGAATAAACACCACAGGGCTGTTCCAACACCTACAACCAGATAAGGAAATGTGGGGTGCTGTATTGAATGAAGCTGATAGCTGTGCATGAGAGAGTCAGGAGCAAATGTCACTTCTGGAAGTCCAAGGCAGTGATGGCCTGACAGGAAAATCAATTACAGAGCTGCAGTGAGGCAGTGGAAAGAGAACGACGGAGAACTAAAAAATTAAATATATATGTGTATATATATTCTAGAATTCCAATTGAATAACCATCTTGCACCTGCCATGCCCGTACAGAAGAACGTAAAATTGTGTAAAAAGAAAAAAAAAAAAAAAGAAATATAAAAGCCATAACCTAACATTACCAAAATTTTTGAGGGCAGATGGAAAATCCATGTAATAGTAAAGAACATAGCTGGTCTGTCTGCTGGTGTGCAAATGAAAAGAAAGCAAGGCTGCTCACCAGCCTCATTAAACTTAAAAGAAGCAATGGTTTCAGGACAGTTTACCACAAACAGCTGCAGGAAGTTGCCAAGAGAAAATTACAAGTGTCACAAATCCTACACTTTCACAACTGTAAGACTTTCTGACAAATAAGACTGAGGGAGCTGAATTCACACAGCACTTATTTTTCAGCTGCAAATTCTTACTCAAATATGTGGTTTGCTTTCAGAAATGCAGCAACTGCCGTGCAGAGATAGCAAAACATTTTCATATTAAACTCTTTAGTGGCAAAGGCTTCTTGGACAGCCAATTTCTCTGAGCAAATTATTGTCTACCCATCCTTTGTTTCAGGTGAAGACGAAACCTGGGGATTTTCAAAACAGAGTTTTTCCACTTTCCATTATGAATATTGTCTGAGCTGCTATTTGTGACACACTGTAAAACATATGTCTACCTAAATTGTACATAGGGCAAAAATTAATTACAGGCATTGAGTGGACATTGGTATTCTTATACATTTTGAAGAGGAAGAGGAAAGTCTGGATATTAAAAAAAAAAAAAGTGAATACTGCACCATCAGGAAATATTTTGCTTGTACAGACAATTAGATGTTTTCATGGCCTGAGGGTATCCTGAGGGTATGCCAGGGTGGGAGTGTTTCCTGCCACATGGTTTGTCCAGCTGATTTGTCAGGTGCCCAAGTGGCAACATTTTCTACTTGCTCTCTTTAGGATGTTATTCCTGAGCTTCTTTATTTTCAGCTTCCCCCTTTATTTTCAGCATGTCCCCAGAAGCCCAGCCACCTGTTACCTCATATTCATTTCTTTGTAACATTTCCACAGATTTTGAAGGAGGAATCCCAATGTCCAGTCTAAACAATGTTGGAAGAAAATTTGGGAATAGTGTGGGGAAAGAGAAGGGAGCCAATGTCAAAGTGCTTTGAAGAGAGAGAAGCAGACGATATCCTAAATATCTATCTGTAAAAACCAAGCTGTGTTCAGTTTGGTTTGCAAAAATCATCAGTACTGGATTCCATGCAGCTACAGCCATTGAGCCAGCACCCCCCCAAGGAACAAGGAACCAAGCAGGGTGTGCAGTGCTCATGGATGCAGGACATGGAGGAGAACAGCCACAGGGAGAGCTCGAGGGGTGCTGCCCATCTCTGTCCAGCAGCAGATCTGGAGAGGGAAGTGCTCACAACTCATTTTCTTATGTGCTGGAGCATCTGGCAAACTCTGTCACATCACCCATACATCTCCCTCTTTCTCTGTTTTTAATTTTTCTTTTTTTTTTTCATGGGCAGTTTTGAGGTATGAAATTCTCAGAGCTGAAATAATATTAAAAGAAAGATCCTTCTTTGCAAGGGAATTTGATCTCTAAACTGAGTTTGGACTTAATGATGTTTGCAGGTCTGTTTTGTTCATTTTCCCTGTGTGTTTCAGCACTCCAGCCTTCTCTGTGAGAATACTCATGGAAAGCGAATTTGAGGCAATAGTTCACTTTGGACTTTACAGTTGACTCTCAAGCTTGCCCTTTGCAAATCTCATTATAGCAATTAGCCAGGTAGATGATGGACAAACCAAAGTATCCCGTGAGGGAAAACCTGGGCATGGTGAAATTCAGGAGAGTTTTGCCAATGTAGGATTTCAGCCTGTACTTGTAATGTGGCAAAAAAGGCATCTGCAATTTTCAAGTATTCATGACTGGTGACAAGATTTTCCCCTCCAAAGGAATTAAAGCAGTCAAATGGTGGATGCATCCAACTCAATTTGCAGACAGGAAAAAAGCAGTAGTCAATTATTGTAGTGTGAGCTATTGGCTCAGCCTAAAATTCCAAACCAGAACAATTTTGCCAAATTCACAAAGAATTTGAGTGAATTAAATCTATTCCAAACCATCCTATGATTCTACCATTTTCTCCTTCTAGACCAGTTTTAATCTTGAGTTAATCTTAGAGCAAGTCTTGAGATTATTTAACCCTAAATACTGACACAGACTTTTGCTGTTAAAACCCCTTTTCCTGTACAGAGTTTTTTAAACCCACGCCATTTTCCTTGTGTAATCAGTGGATTAAACATAAATAATGCAAAACTTTAAGAAAATACTTGGCCATTTAGTCACTGGCGACTTGTTTGGATTAGATAACCAACTGGAAAGCTGACAGTTTTCTCAGTTTGCCCATGTGCAAAGTAGTGTGTGCTGTGTGAAAGCAGCAAAGTCTTGAGACAATTTATCTCACTGGTATCTCGCTCTGTGCATGTGCACTCATTAATGCCCACCCTCCTCTCCGTGCTGGGAAGTGACTGCCCCAATAAATACCCAGTTTTGAGGGGCACATAATTCTTAACCCTGTCTCAAGGCCTTGGAGAACAGGAAGAAAGGTGGGTATGGACTGTGGAATGACAGATCAGGTCAGGTTCTTCAGTTTGCTTCCCCCCAAAGCTGAGTTTGTGCCTCAGGAGAAACAGTGGCTTGCAGGAAGGGAGTTTGGAAGGAGCTGCAGCAGCACATGGGGTTCGAGGTTTCCTATCCCAGCACTGCCTTTTAGAGCAGAGAAACAAGATGGGCAACCTTGCTGCCTAACACAGAAGCAGTGTCTCATTTTATAATCTCTTCACTTTATTGGCTCTAGGGAGAAAGAGAATTATTCAGAGAGGAATTGTGTAAGTGCTGTCTTTGTCAAACATGTGCAAAATGAGAAATAAACATTTAAAACAGCTGAAGGGCAGAGAAGGCACTGCCAAAAAAATGCTTGTTGAAAAGAAGAAAATTAAATTTAAACCGAGTGCTACTAGTATTGCAAAAGAACAAGAAACAGAACCTTCTTCTATACACAGCACAGGAGCCACAATGGAAAACCCGGGAGGGGACAGGAGGGAAGGTGCCAGCCCCAACACAGGAGTGTCACCGGCACAGCCACAGCGGGAGCAGCCAAGCATGAGCCAGGGCTGACTTGGGCAAGCCCTGTGAAATTGTCTCTTCCCACTGCCATGCCCGGTGGGACAGCCCTGCTGCTGGGGGGCCCCATTACACGTTCCAGGCACCCCCCTCTGTTGCACCCCAACAGCCAAGACCCAGGGACAAGCTCTGCAAAAAAGGGAGCACCAAGAGAGCAGGACTGCCTTGCTGTGCTGCTGAGGGATGCTGAGGAGCAGCAGGACCCTCTGCTCTCTCCGTGGTAAACAGCAAGCAGCCTCCAGCTGCCAGGAGCTCCTCTCAGGAGGGGACATCTGCACTTGCCTGACAGCCTGGAGTTTGCTCATCCCACTGAGCTCTGTCCTCCTGGACTACTCACAGGGATAAAGAACAGCCAGGACGGAGCTTGGCCCCACGGCTCCCCCTTTGTTATGATTACGAAATATCATCCTATCTCGGTCAGCTAAAGGAACAGGGTGTTTAATTCCTCTCTCATTCTTTATGGACGTGGGCCCGAGCCACGACGTTTGGATCCAGCCCCTGCATTAAGCATTTTCAGAGCTGAGGGTTGTTTGGACGTGGCCATCCAGCTCAGCTCTCTCTCCCCCCATGCCTCACCCTCACTGCTGCCAGCCATGTTTGGGATTTTGCAAAATCCCTGCAAATGGATAGAGGAAAGGAGAGGCAAAGCTCAAAAAGTAAGGTATGGACCACAGGGAATAAAGCAGGGAAAAGGTGTTGTGTAGTTGGCACTGCCACAGATTTCAGAGAGCACACCAGACCTGTCACAAAAGAGATCCCAGGAGATTTATTCCTGAGACACTCCAGGACTATGCCCAGAGAAAACCTTTTGCTCCACTCTAGCATATCAGAGCTGCAAGGTGAAGATAAGAATCAGATTGCATCAGGCACCAGCTGCAACCTAAAACACACTGCAAACCTATTCATGTTAATAAAATAAAGCTACAGAGTTTCAAACGGCAAACTGGAGATTTAAATGAAGGGATTCTTCAGGATAATATCAGGACAGGAGGTGGGAGCAGGCTGGTTTAGAGGAACCCTCTCTCCTCACAACTCTAATTTTGTAAACAGCCTTTTAAACTCCGCATCCAGTAGTAAACTGAGCTGTCCAAGATTTGCCCCTTTACTTATGTATGTCATATAATCAGGAAATGGAAATTATACAATCTGCCTCTGGCTTCTGTAGCTAAGCAAAACACTGCCCAGGCTTACTGCAACAAACTACAGAATTCCTTAGTAACCTGGAATGCAAATTAAATGAGACAGCTTCCCCTTTCTGATGATAGATGCCTTGTGTGAAGAAGAAAACCCTAACATCTGGGCACAGGATTATGTGTGAATTCCTCTCTTAGCTGCATTGAAGTGTGTTTTAAGACAGTTCCAGTATCCCATTAAGACACTTATATCCAAAACAAACTCATATTTTCCCCCCACAGAAGTGAGTAGATATATTACTATCCAGAGGCATGTAAATCTATACAAATTTACTACTCTGTTCTAAATAAGTTTATTTGTTGATTTATCCATTTCACCTCTTTAAAGAAAACAGAGCTATAAGCTCTTCAAAGGCTGTGTGGTGACAGAGTCACCATCCTGTTTTTGAGTTTGTGGGCAATAAGTCAGCCCTGCCTCCCCCCAACAGCAGAAGTGTCACACAGCACACTCACACACTTTGTCTGCAAGAGCAAAATGGACATCTTTTAATTCACCTTCTGAGCTCCCTGACTTTACTTGGGCTATGGGGCTGAAAGAGGGGAGATGGGGATGTGCATGGTCTGCAACACCCTGGCTCCCACCCTGCAGTCCTCTGCCAGCTTTGGGAAAAGAGGCTGCTGAGCCTCAGTCAGGGCTCGCAGCAGCGTCACTCAGGGAGCTCAGGCGACAGGGCGTGATCCCAGCTGTCTCCTTCCTTCCTTCCCTGTCCTCTGCAGGGACACAGGAGCTGATGTAAATCCACTGACATCAACAGGAGCCTCATCAAAGCGGCCTGGGTTAGACCCCAGGGGCATTGCCTCCAAGAACTGTTTATGGCAAATCGATGTGACTTCAAGGAAGTGCCCTGACTTCAAAATTAAACATAATCTAATTTTAAATATCAGGTGGGGTAATCTTCTATTTAGGTAGGTCCTGATCCAGGAAATCACTGAGTACTTATTTAACTTTAAGCATCTCATTAAGTTCTGTGCTGTCCAGCTTGAGACCAGAGCACAAGTTCACACGTCTTTGGTTTAAGTACATAATTAAAGGTAAGCATGTGGCTAAGTGTTCTGCTGAATGGGGATGGAATTACTTGTGTGCTCAGATGCTGGGCTGAACCACAGAGACAGGGGCAGCTTTGTACTCGCTGAGTAGAGAGAACAGGGAGCCTCTGCTGAAGACCGAAGGGCAAAGAAGTGAGCAAGGCACTGAGTAAGTTTGAGGAGTGGATAATCTAGAGGGAAATCAGTAGGACTTTTAGACCTGCTACAGAAATATTGGCAGAAATAAGGAAATCTGGGTGTGTCTGGTCAGTCTTTGCTAATTCTGCAGTCTTTTTCCTATCTGGCTTTTCCTCCATCTCACAGAGTGGTTGAGGTTAGGGGGTCATCTAGTCCAACTCCCTGCCCAAGCAGAGCCTCTAGAGCATGTTCCTTAGGATTGTGTCCAGGTGGCTTTTGAATATCTCCATTGAGGGAGACTCCACACCCTCTCTGGGCAACCTGTTCCAATATTCAATCCACCTGCACAGTAAAGAAGTTCTTCCTCGTGTTCAGGTGGAGCTTCCTTTGCATCAGTTTATTCTCATTGCTTCATGTCCTGTTTGCCCTGCCCCACTAAGGAGAACTTGGTTTGTTTTTCTGGCACCCTCCCTTCAGACTCTTAGGTACATTGGTAAGATCCTCTTTCAGTTTTCTCCAGGCTTCTCCATCTCCCCTTCAGAGGGGTCTTGCAGGAATGCTTGGGAAAAGGGAACGTGACAACAAAAGAAGATGAAAAATCATCAAAGAGTATTTTTAGGAGACTTTTTGCAGACTGTTTGATGTTGCATTCTTTCTGTAAGGGGCGCAGGAGGGACAGACCTTACTGTTCTTCCTTTCAGGTGTATGGGCACAGCCCAAACCAGAAGGAGTTGCTTGAGTTTTGCTCTTAGATAAAGTGCCTGGCATTTCGGTGACACTACATAGGGGCTAAAAAGCAAAGCCAACAGGATATTTTCCAAGCCCAGCGGGCTGTGCAGCGGTGCTGCCGGGATTTGGATGCATGGATGGATGGATGGATGGGGCGCTGGTGCCACCTGCTGACCCAATTCTTCCCGCCTGGACACATGGGTCCCGCAAATGCAGCTTCATCTTGCTGCTTGCTTGAAGTCTCCCGGAACAGAAACATTTCCCTCTGCTTTTCTGGTGTAAAATACTCCACTCGATCTCCACATCTTTGTAAGCAAACGATGCTCAAAGCCAGCCTTACCAGGGTATTGTTATCCCTGGGCTACGTGCCACAATTAGTGTTTTGTTTAACTGCACCTTTGTTTATTCCAAAACATCCTGAGCCTTGAAAAAAACACCCCCTCCTGCGGTTTTTAAAGTACAAGGAAAAAACGTGGCAGTGTTGGTTAATTTTACCTCTGCAGAAAATTGGCTGCTCACCTTGTTACTCTGTCCTTCCTTGGAAAAAACCCCATAATTACCTCGACAAACCCAATCTGGCTGATTTTTAGGGGCACGTGGTGCCCACCAAGCCCTTTGTCACCGCCGGGGCAGGCTGAGGGCACAGAGCCAACCCTGCCAGGTTCACCCCCCCGACTCGAGACAGCAGCTCCCCATCCCAAAGGAGGGGAAGGAAGGAAGAGGGATGGAGAACAACCCGCCACTGCACATTACCCTGCATCAACGAGCCCTAGAGCCCCAGACTTTTGGAAAAAATGCACATTCAGAACATTTAATGCAGCGCAGCAGGCGAATACCAACAGGGCAGGGCTGCACACACAGGGTGCCCAGCCCCAGTCTGACACCCAGCTTAGTGTCCAAAGGCACTTCCCTTCCAGTGCACTCGGATTTATTAGGCAGCTTTATGGACTGATACTTCCTCACATTTTGCTAGTTTGATTAATTCAGCTGGCACCTCTGATCTTGCCTCCACTACTAACATTTTCCCTTGAATGGGATGGCTCTGTAGTCTCACCATTCATGTGTTCGAGTCAGATTTTACATCAAAGATGTCCTGGGTTTTATACTGTCAGAAGTAATTTTGTCCCAGAAGAATGAAGATTGTGATTATCCCAGGAGGAAAGCTGTCAACTCAGCTCTGTGTAGAAAAAACTGCTGTCTACAAAAGCTTATATTGGACACCCTCTGGCAGACTGCCCTCTTCAAAAAAAAAAAAAAAAAAGTCCACTGTTACCTACATGAAAGACTTTTTCTAAGAGGGTTTGTGTGTTTGCTGACTTGGTTCGCACAGCGAATTCAAATGAGAAGAAAGAGAATTATATCTTTCTTTTATAAGCACTCATTTTTTTCAGGGCAATGCAGAGAAGAGTGATAAAGGGGAGCATGAGGAAGGCATGTTTTGAGAAGGGGGTGACAAATGCCGAGCTTTGATGATGCTTTGTCTCTCAATTAGATCCAAAGTTCTGCGGGATCACACGTTTACCAAGAAATGGTTGAGCCTCAGCTCAGGCTCTCTGCAAACCTCCACCACTGCCCCAGACACAGGGGATCTCCAGACCTTTGCTCATTTAGGCATATTTGGTCTGAAATACACCAGTATGCTCTGCAAGCTGGTTAAAGACCAGCACACAACAAATTTTGGTCCAAGAGTTGTGTCTTGCTTCCATCCCAACAGGACAGGAAGAACATCTCACAGCAGCTGCTTTTCACAAAGTTCAAAGCCTGGGGTGCTTCACCAGATTATAAATCAGCTTCCTGTCCAGCTGTGGCCAGTGTGGCCCTCCAGGAATCTGAATGCCAATGGAATATCATCAAGTCCAAGGATCACTTCCTTATTTCTTTTCTTTTCTGAAAGTACCTCAGAAGAAATCAGTGCCAGTGAGCAAACTTGGCATGACTGTACTGACATGAAATCTAGGAACTGAAGGAGGTGCAAAACCCCATCAAAATAAGACAGAAGGATAAAGATTTTGATTTAATGAAGAGCTTGAACAGAACACTTATACCCACTGGTTTCAAGAGAGCTCCAGTATAAGCTTACAGCATGATATATACTTAAGTGATTTACTAATTCAAGGCTTGATTACACAAACTAACAGATAAAAAAAAAAAAACCAAAAACAAACAACTTGTAATGAAAGAAGAAATCTGAGTGCCAAAATCAAAAGAAAATTTTACAGTCTGAAAACTAGAGGCTGTCATTCTGTTCAGAAACACAGGTTTCACTGTTTAAATTTGTGCCTTCCAGGCTTAATCTAATACGGTGGTATTTTGTAAAACTTCAAAAAAAAAAAAAACCAAAACAACCCACCCAAAAAAATTTAAAAAAGTGACAGGATGGGGTACATTTCTATTGCTGGAAATGGAATTTTAAGCACAGAGTTTATCTTGTCAGTTTGGCTCAGTGGTGATGTGAGCTTGCAAGGGGTGAAGTGGATCACTAATTGCCAGAGAGTACGACAATAAACCGATAAGCATGGGAGCTCAGAGTGTTTTAGATGAGAGAGGTTCCAGGAAAGGGGGGACTGTTTGAACAGGTACTCATCCTCCTGGAACTGGCTTCTCCTTCAGCTCAGCAGTGTTTGCCTCACTTTTGTTCTCTGATCCCCAAAAAAGAGCTCACTGGCAGTTGCTTGGGCCAAATCAGGGAGACAGGTATATACCTGCACTCTTTGCTGCCAATGCCAGCTCCACCCTGCAAATCTTGCAGCTCTGTTTATGCTACATTTTTCCATGGCTCCAGACAGCCACAATTTTGATTGGACTGGCTGATTGTTTTTTTAACCCTTTTTTATTTATTTCTTTTCATTTTATGATGCTAATCTTGGCACTGGAGGACTCCCCTAATTCAAATTACAATATCAAAATACACATCAGGTAATATAACAAATGGCCATTCACCTAAAATTAGGCAATCTACTGTAAACAATAAGCCAAATTAAACCCACGCTTCTCCTTTCTTCCTTTTGGCCTGAGCTGCTCCCCAAACATCTAAGGAAGAGGGAAGGCTCAGAGATGCAGGAAGGTTAGAGGGGGAAGTACCATCCTTGCCCTGGGCTTTCAAGCCTTGAGATGCATTTTCCTCCTCACAAATGGAGTGCAACAGAGGTAAAATAAACCCCAAACCTTGGCTTGCTGTGAAAAGGAAGTCACACAAGTGGGAAGAGACAATTTGGATGCAAGTTTTTCCTTCTGAAGTGTTGCCATCACTGTCAGGAGGAAAAGAAAAGGAAAGGAAAAAGGGGCTTGGCCCCATTTTGGGCGCTTTGTTCTGTTTATGATGCCTCCTGGAGCTTCCTCCACACCCTGCAGTCCTCAGCTATTAGAAAATAAAATAAATAAAGGGAAAAAGAAAGGATTTCAGGAGCACATGAAAACCCTCGCTCCCTCAGAAGAGAGGCTGGGTCTTAAATTGTCTTGGAAAGTACCCTCAAGATGGGCCAGTCTATCTACAGAGAGCCTGGGCACATCAGCATCAGAAGGAGCAGAGATGTTTTGCTTCCAGGTTCAGGCAAAAGTTTCCCCTCATTCCCATTTGCTCAGGTGGTTATTTATGAACTAGCAAGCTGGCTTTATGGCACACTACACCTCCTCAGTGCCCCCATCCCAGTGGACTGCTCCGTGAAATATTTACAGATACTACTGACTGTCAGAAGTGGTTTCCAAGTAGGCTGAACGTGGGATATCCCTAAAATAACCAACATAACCGAGTTTTGTGGGAGTTTTTGTAGCTTTGGCCCTCACCTCAGCAGGGCAAATTACTGCTGCCCAATATAAGACACCAAGTATTGTATTTCCCATCCTGCCTGGATGGTTTGCAGTCTGAAGGGGGGGAAAAAAAGTACAAAATAATGTGCCAGACGAAACTTTAAAAGCATTTTTGTTTAAGGTAATTATGATCTCTATTTATGCCTATTAAATTACAAAGATTAATATTAAAGAACACGCAAAAACTGCCAGAAGGCAACACCTGAACTGTGTATGCTTAACACCCGCACTGTTTCTAAAGTAGCTGCTCACTCATCTCCTTAGAGATGCCTGGATAATTGCAACTTTTTTGTCCAGAGGAGTTCATTTGAAATGGAAGAAAGCAGGCATTTCCTATTCCACAGCCTGGGAATGCAGGGTGGACTTTGATCCCTTGTTTACACACCATACCTCTGATAATGCCTTACAGCATGGTGGGATTGTGTTCACCTAAGTACAGAGAGATGTTTGCTGTAGTCACAGCTGTGCCAGCTTTTCCATCAAAAGAATGGACACATAGAATTGCCAGAGCTTTCCTCACTCACAAATAACTGTAGATAAACTAAAGTGTATTTTAATGTTTCTATTATTTGGGCATAAAGCTTGTGGGGGTAGCGGGACAACTGACATTTACCTTCATAAATTTCTTTTCAAATTTCCTCAAAAGTTTGTGACCAGATTCCTCAGTGTTTCAGCTCAGAAAACATACTGTGAAGTGAGTACAGAAAAGACCTCTACAAATTTTTTTGTAGGCAAAGAAAACCTTATCCTCAAGTTGCAAGTAAATGTTATAAAGTAAATTATATGGAATGTTGGTAGCTGTTTGGTCTGTAAGATAGACAGCAAAGATCTCCATTTTAACATGCTCCAAACTTCCCAGTCCTGACCCCAGGAAAAACTAATAAATGTATCTGTTTTATAGAAACTGCTATTATGGTGTAAATTTTGGAGGAGTAATACTTATTTTTTGAGTGTTATTAGCAGCTTCTTCAAGCCAAAGTTAAAAGAAAAAGGGAAAACCAAGACAGAAACTTGGCATCTCCTGTCCCTTAGCTTGAGCTGGAAACCTCAGTTATGAAAACAGGATGGATAATAAATAGCTCTGTCCAAGTGTCATGTGGACTAACATGATTAAAAAGGCAGCACATCACTCAGCACGTTCCCTTGGTCCCTCACTAATGAAGCCCAGCCACGTATCCAGCTCCAGTGGGGCTTTATTAAATGCCAGAACCTCGTATCCTGCTGCAACTACTGATTTAATCTGCCCAGGGTTCCCTCGTGTGGAGCTGCTCACACTTTGCACCACAGGCACAGGAGGCACAGCTGGATTGCCCACACCTTCCTGGGGGTGTGGCACAGACACCTGAAGGGTTTGGGGATGCTGCAAGGGATGGTAGCAAGGCTCACACTTAGAGGAACAAAGATGTGGAGAAGTGCCTGGGAATCCTTGGGGCACTTTCCATGGAGAAATGAGCATTGCGTCTCCTCAGCAACTTGATGGAGCAATATTTACATGACCTGTGAGGTCCTATCCAAATGCAGAGCCTGCAAACTTCAATGAGTTACCAGGAAAAGGAAAATAAATTATTTTCAAGTTTTTTATTGTTTCGAGCTCCTGTATTTTTTCTGTCACAAAGACCTCTCTCTTCTCATAACACTTCAATCAATGCTTTGCCAGAGACAAAAACTACTCCTTCCTCACGCCCTCCCCTTCCTTAGGATTTTTACCTGTGGGTTGTTAAAAAAACCCTCAACAACCCCAACCCCCTTCAAGTGCTTGTTTCAAGCCTGTCATCAGTTTGCAGTTTTTCTTCCTCTCAGATGACCAGGCAAGGTGGAAATTACAGAACTCCAATGGCAGGTTACACATTCAGCCCCTCTGAGGGGGGGTGAAGCTACATAACCTTCCTTTCAAGCACCCCCCTGTCCCCTTCCCGCCCTCTCCCCGAGGCTCATTCCAGGTTTGTTCACAAATCAGAGGTAACCGACAGCAGCAAATCAGATCCCATAAATCACACGGGAGCTGCTGTGGCGGGGAAGGCGAGGCCGCGCCGCTGCCGTGTGAGCCAGAGGTCACCCCAAAGCTCCTCAGGCTCCCCTGCCAACCCCAGCCCTTGGCACCACATGTAACACAGAGCCCACCCCGGCCACCAGGGCACTCTGTGGGTTCAGAATTATGCCTGCAAGGTCAAATCTGGGGGCCTGACAGCGCCACTTTTAAGAAGTAAATCTTGGCTTGATCCTCGCTGATCCTTCTCAAAAGAAGATTGCTTACTACTGTGTTTCAGAGCAGATTTTGACACCTTTAAGAATTAAATCTTGACTTAGTCCTCCAGTGCTCATCTTCTCAAAATAATGCCACTGATGAGTGGACTTCAGAGCAGAATTTGACACTGTGTTGGTTTAACTCCAGGTGAGGGAGGGAACTGCGCCATTCTGTATTACCCTGACTAAAATACAGCACACAGGTAGTTTTAATACCACCTGCCATGCTGAAATTCATGGGAACTATGATTATAAACCCACAGAGACGTGAAAAACTGTGCTGAACCAACAAATTAGAACAAAGTGTTAAGTAAGAAAAATCTCCAAAGCCCCATGAGCAGGCTGGAGCCCTTCAGTGAAATGATCTGCTTCAATGGATTACTAAATTACCAAAAATGGGGTGGGGGTAATAGTTGAATGTCTTAACACCATTTTTAACATCAAAAGGTTTTCATTTTGTCAGAAAACAACCCCCAGCACCTGCAGAATGGCGTCAAAACAAATTAAGTGGTTGCCACCACACTGCCATTAACCAAATCTTAGCCGTTTATAATGTATAGAAACTCGACTGACCAATTTTTTTTGAGTAATTACTTTCTCCTCTCTGTGTACCTGCCTAGGTACTTCAGTTTAATTAATGATGGCTTCTGCTCAGTATATCCCAGAAGGTACATGGGTAGAGGTGCTGAAGTGCAAGTATGGAGGTAGGTTTTCTCCCTGATCTTTGCAAATTGTGTTGAAAGCTCAGAGAGGAAAGGAACACCATCCCGAAAAGCCCAGCCTCCCCTCTGCTATGGTTTGGCACTTCAAATAATTTTGAAAGTTGAAAGTAACATAAAATCCTACTGAATGCTATGAAAAAAACGAAGGTTTCAGATAGCTCTGGAAGTAGAGAAATAAAGAGGATTTTAATCAAGAAAGTAAAACAAAACCAAGAACTCCCTATGTGGTCTCAAAATACAGCAAGCTTTGAGTAATTTGTTGTGTTATTTCCTATTCTAACCTGTGCAACTTGGTGTTAGGATGCCATATAATTTCCAGAGGATGTTTAACCTCTGAAAACTACTCTGATATAACCCACACTTCCAAAAAAAGGTACACATTTACTTGATACTGGACCATGCAACATTACTTCAACTGAAGACGATTTCTCAAATCCTACACCATTAATTCAAGTTATTAATGAACTTAGCACAATCTCTGCTTCAAAAGTTCTCTATGTGACTAATTAATGAAGCTGGCAGGAAATATTTTAAACAACTTCTCAGGGATTAAAACATATCACAGAGACATTAGATAAAGGCTATTTTTCTTTTGACAGTACCAGAATGACCTCATCCTCTACTGTCAGGGTGAGTGTTCAAGCACAATTCCCTCTCAAAATGATGAATTCACCCACAAAGAAGATGATTTTGGTTCTAATGCTGTGGCCAAGTAAAAATGTTCTTTTTCATTATTTCTATTTCTGCTTTAGGTCAAGATCGGTTGTCACAATTGTACAATTCCAGTGAGAAGGTGTCACGTCAGAGCAACTGATGCAAGGAGTGTTTAAAATCTCTTATTGGATTTCCCAAAGTGAGGAATATTTGCTCTATTGAAAACCACAAGAAGGCACATGAGCTATAAGATGCTAAACATTTTTATCTTTTTTGTTTACTGCTAACACACAGAAATTTAGAAAGACTAATGTAAGGCCTAATGCTGAATATCAGCAGCTGTGATGGAACTCTCTCTTCTGCTGAAACAAAGGCAAAAAGGGATCAAAGCTTTAGAGTCTGGTGAGAGCAAAGCCATTTAGTTATTTTTAGTCCCTGCATTTCACTAGCTCCTTCCTGATCCCTTTCTATTCTCACACCTACGCAGATGAGATGGTATCCCATGTCCTGAAGCAAGTTTTGTAATGAATGAGGAATTAGTAGTTTACACTTAAAGCTATGCTTTTATGGAAGAAAATCATCATCAGTCAGTTCTATGCTACTCCTGTGAGACCAACAGAAAAATCCCAGTATCAATACTGAGATACACCTATGAGAGATTTCCATGGAAAACATTGTTCTGCATTCCCAGTTTTGCAGCCCTGGTCTGGATGTGTGGCAGCTGGATTTGAGGACCGTGTGCTGTCTTTTGGGGATGTATTCATGGCCATCGGGCAAGGGAGCTGGATTAGCTTCACCTTGGGGAGTCTGGTACCTGCCCTGTATTTTTACAGATACGGGGCAAAAATCCACCCTCCCACTCTAGGACTGTTGTACTGCAGTATTTTCCCAGGTTTTCATCTCTAATTGTTACTGCTTTAAGCTAATTCCTAATGATACTTCCCCCCAGGAGCCTATTTATGGATTTCTGTCCTTGGTGAGGCATCTCACTGGCTCAACCCTGCACTGCAGGTCTCAAAAACCTGGGAGATCAAACCTGCTTCTGCCTCCTTAAATAACTGCTGATTGAATTAGTCTCTAAATCTGACTCCAGAGAGAAATTAAGCTGGTTCCAAGGAGTTAAACAGTGGGAAGCCTTCAGTCTTTTGGAGTTGAGATGCTCAGTTTTGAATCAGAGTGTGGCATGAGCTGAAAACAACTTTGAAGCCTTATGGTATACAGAGAGTTATTGGTACCACCAGAACAACATGAAATATTCCCCTCATGTTGGAAACCTGCTCAACATGCCATTTTCTTTGTCAATATTTACAGCAGTGGACATTTTTCTGTTAAACATTTATTTCAAGGTGGTTAAAGCCAAGCAAAAGCAGAGGAAGGAAAGTAGAAATTTACCTACAAACCCTAAATGGGGGTCAGCTTGACTCTCCATCAAATTTTCTGTCTGTGAGGAATTTTGACAGGTTTATATGTGACACCAGGTTACCCTGGAAAGTGGAAAGCCTGTAATTAGATGCCCTGCCATCAGCTACCTCCCACTGGCAACCAGTCTGCCTTAAATCTGCCACCAAGAAATGCCCTCAGGGAGGCAGAAGCCACTCACCTGTCACTTGTGGGATGTACCTGAACACCCCTGGATTCATGGGATGCTACAGATGGGGTCAGGGGTTTGCCTATTGCACTTCTGCTGTGCTGAATTTGGGAAAAGCTTTTTCCCCAGCAGCTTTTTCCCCAGCAGCAAAACACAAACAGGAGAATCTGACCTGATCCACAACCTCCCAAGCCATCAGCAGGACCCCTCCTGCTCTGTACCAGGGCACAGCTACACCAACATGGAAAAGGATGTTTTCAATGGCTTCAAAAAGAGTTTAGCCAAAAATGTGTTATTATTTGAGTGAAACATTCTTAACCTGTGTGTACCACTGTGCTTGCCACCAGACAGCTGCTGGTTTTCATTTGGGGGAAAAAGCAGCCTCTGAAACAGCTGCAACTATACTATGCAAAAGGCAGGCATGACAATAAAATATCCTAAAGCTTGAGGAGCATGAGACAGGATGGACCATGGTGAAGAAATGAGCTGAAAATTTTTTCCATCCGAAGTCACTCTTGTATTTATGATTTTGCTATTTCTGAAACGTCACCTACAACAGAAGAATGCATTACATAACAGAGAGGCATTGCTAAATACCCAAACCCGTACACCAGACACACGAGTGCCATAAAACTTCAAAAGGTGGCTGCCTCATTAAAACACTAATGTTTTTAATCATGTGTTTCTTGGAACTGGTTTTAAGGTGCTCAGATATACGTAGCTGCTTTCTTCTCAGATAACAACGTAAAAAAGGAGAAGACAAGGCTGCTTCGTGAGCATCTTGTGCATGTGACTGATGGACACAGCACTGAAAGGGGGAAAACACTTCCAGATGGGCAGGAAGGGATTGCAGTTGTAGATCTCAGTTAAAGTGGGGCACCAGAGCTGTCCCGAGTTTCTTGGGCAAGCACCGATTGTCTTTGAAAAGGGGAAAGGAGCACCTAAACCCCAAACTTGTGAAATCAAGCATTTATCTGCATCTTCAGAGTTGGAATGATTTCTTCTGCAGGTAGAAATGGATCTTTTAACTGTAATAGGTGCTTTAATCACAACCAACTATATTGCAGCCATAGTTTGGGTTTGAGCATCTAACTATGCTTCACTTTATGGTGTTCAGCTCCTCAGACCCCACAGCTCAGTTCCTTTAACTGGGGCAACTCATGCAATATTACCCTGCAACATCACAGTCTGCTTCACAGAGCACTAAAATCCTTCGAGATGCAGGCTGAACATGAAAGTTTAACTAAAATTTATATTTTTTTTTAATAGGAAAGAGGGCATTTTAAGAAAAAAGTACCTTAACTCTCTGGAGAAAAGCTGGCCACATTCGAGTCTTTGTATGTCTCAGTATCCAACACACAAACACAGAAATTAAAATAGTAACATTATTTGAAGATGACCATAGGCAACCACTGAGACTGACAGACATCCATATTTCAGTTTATCACTTTCACTCCACTGCTGAAATATCTTTTGAGCAGAAAAGCATAAATGAAGAAAAAGTCACTGGTTTCAGACCAAGTCTTTCATTAGGACTTAATACATGAACCCTTCTGTGTCATATTTACAGCAAGAGTCGCTGTGGGCAGCTTCCATTCTCTCCCATCAATAATCCAAGTGGAGGATTGGGTTACCAAGACCTGCCAAGCAGCTTTGCCAGTGTGAGAACCAACACAAATGATTACCAGTTAGCAACCTTGTGGGGCATTTGGCAGCTGGAACCCATGACCTCTGCTTAGCAAAAGCTGGAACCACAGGAAAGTGAAAGGGATGCAGAGACCATGAAAATCTGGCTATGGGCAAGTCGGAGGCAGGGAAATTCAAGAGCAGAGGGAAATGGCAAAATTAATTGAATTGCTTTGTCTGTCACAGAAAACTCTACCCCAATGTCTAGAATGGCCTGTCACTTGATTAAGAGCTTAAGGGACTGCACAGAGCTGGCTGAAGTTTGTTGTCATCCAACACAAAATTCCTGTCTGCACTGAGCACAGAATCTGAAGTCATTTCCATTTTAAAACAAACACCCACACAAAACTGATTTTCAAGGTTAGAGATTTTCAATGAAAAAAATTGAAAAAAACCCCCCAGACTTTCAAAAAATGTGATTTGTTCCACTGCAGAGGGACTTGATGGAATATTATTTTGTGCAGCTGCATAGGAAAAAAGAGCAATCTTATCAGTGTGCCCATATGGCTCCGTAAGAGTATTCCTGTTTTTTGGCTCAGCCACCACTGATGCATTTCATTGCAGTGTGTAGACTGGAGTAAAAGCCAGGGGAGTGTGCCAAGGCTAACCTGCAGCAAGCTGAGGGAACCTCACACTGCTGGGATGAGGCACTGATGGAGGTCCTCTAGGAAAATTCACATCATCCTGCTTTATGAAGGGATCAGACTCCACACTTTTCTCCCTCATTTTTGTCCAATGCTTCATCCTGGCAGCTTATTTTCTCCTTTCTGCCCTTTGGGCAAGGCCATCACAGTAGTTTTTAAGATCCCGCTGGTAAAAAAAATCCCAGATCCAATGACTGACTGAAAGGTTTTCACTTTGAGAGCTTTTTATTAATACCTGATATAAAAGTCCCACAATATTCATGCTTTGATATGACTCTCCAAATGAATGGAAAAGGCAGCTCTTGCTGGATTTCCTTAAGGAAATTTTCTTGCAGTGGCAATGCTTAAATTTATCCCAAAAAAAGTACTTCTGTGCCACCTAGTGGAGTCACAGTTAGTGACACACTCAACCCTTCATCACCGAACTACCAAGTTCAAATGCTGTCCAAGATGTTATCGAATTTTCTTATCAGTGCTCACACGTTTGCGTCCCAGTTGCCAGGACAGGACAGAGATATCAGCCAGGTGGGACCCCAGAAAAAGTTTTTATCGAGTGTTCTGGAATACTCTGCAAGCAGAAGACACTGTCCTGGTCTTTTGAGAGCCTGCCCAAGGGAAAGGTAAATAAACCAGTCCAAATATTACTGCATTCTGGCAAGAGCCCTCTCAAGCCTGCACTGCCAGGTCTTTTTAAATGCATGCTGTGAAAAATTACTCCAAATGAATATATGCTGTATTTCATGTAAAACCTGCATTTAAACTTGCCTTTAATAAGAGCAGTGAACTCTGCCTTACATGGCAGGGTTTAGTGATTTCTGTGAAACCCTTGCCAGCCAGACTTTGCAATGACTTGAGGTTTCCTTCTGCAGTGCTACAGCAGCCCTACAACACCCAGCCAAAATGTGATGTAGTTTTACTCCTGCACAAGGAAACCCAGGGCCTTTAAGACAGATGGCAGTGTAAAGGAGACTTGAAGTGAAAATAAGCTGATTTGGGGCCACGCAATGTATAAAGAATCCAGACATCCCCCTGAAATGTGAAACTCCTGTGCCTGTCTCGAGTGACCAGACCCCACTAGATGGCAACCCACGCCTTGGCTCTGTCCCGCTCTGGAAGTCATATTCCTTGCCTGGTTTAAAAATAAAGAGGCCCAGATTCATCATTAAATTACCTTTTTTAACTCTTTTTTCTCTCCTCCCTAAGAGTTTAATTTTTTAAATATGTGTTTACTTTTTGTTTTTTTTTTTTTTTAATGAGATGCTCTTTTTTGTAATGTAATGCTTAAGTAGAGCTTAACATTTTCTGGTGTAATACACAGATTTACAGACTAAATAAAAACCCTGGGTATTTTGAATCCAGGCAGCATCAGTAATGCAAACATTTTGTAATTTATGGCCTGTTATAAGTTGGCTTCAGGCCTAGAGAAGAAGGAATTCAGTCAAACATCAATAGCTATATCACAGAAAGATAACTCTGACTGTTTCAACACTAGTCAAACCCTGGTCTCTCACTGCTAAAAAAGGCCTTTAATTCGTCCTCCTCTTCCCTAGTTCCAAAAAGACATTTCATGGGATGTTAAAGGAACACCTAAGCCAAAAGGACATTCTTTCCTCTGAAAAAGTCCTAAACTTTCAGTTTGCAGCAACAGAAGTCATATATATACATAGAGATATATATTCACATACATATATATATTTAAAAGCTTCAGTATTAAAGCTCAAGAGGAATTGCTTTTGGTCTGTCCTCTGGTTCTCAGGGTATAGCTGAAAAATTGCTTTGTTAATTGCTTTGCAAGGATTCACTGTAAAGCAGTTGGCTTTGACTCCCATGCAGACATCATCAAACAGGAGTTTTGCAAATTAATGAGGGCCATTCTAAGAAATGGTTTGTTCATGGAAAAGCAGAATGAAAAAGCTGCTCTGCATCAAGGGATTTACAGAAGCAGAAAGAGAGATTGAGGTACTTGTGGTATTCAAAGGTCATATAAAGCTTTAAAATGCAGGCTGAGCACTCATTTTATATAAAACCTCATATTTGCCAGCTCCCTGGATAGAAATATATTCCAATGCACACTCCAGTATTTTAGTCCCTCACAAACTCCCCTTCAGACTTGTTTGTGCTCTCCATCACCTTCTCCCCACCACCAGCACAGGTTTCCCAGAGAAGCTGTGGATTTCCCATCACTGGAAGTGTCCAAGGGGGGTTGGAAGGGGCTCTGAGAACTGGTCTGCTGGAAGATGACCCTGCCCATGGCAGGGGGATTGGAACTGGAGTGGTCTTTACTGTCCCTCCCAACCCAAACTGTTCTGTCATTCTGTGACACACCGAGCCAAGCAAGTTCAGCCCTGCTTCAGTCATATCCTGAGTGCAGCACCAGCTAAACAGCATTTAAACCAGCATTGCTGCAGCTCCATCCTGCTGGAACAAATGCTCAGACACCAATAAATTCTCTTTGAATGAAAATGAACAGTTGCAGTAAATTCGCTTCCTACTTCCAAACCCAAAAATTTCCTCTAATTTCTTTTTAAACAGCAAATCCTTCTCTCCCCCACCCCAAGCTGAGGACAAACAAACATCTGGAATTGCTGTGCTTCAGGTTTTGTTTGTGCATATTTAATAGATGGCCAGAGGGTTAGAAGCTGCCAAATAATTCTACTCTTAGTAGTTTACATTAACTAATTTCCATGGGATTTGGGGCTCATTTGCCAAGTTTCAGATACAAGCAGAGCTTTTGTGGTTGAGTTGCAACTCCTGGAAGGAACAGCCAATAAATGGAAAGGCCAGACACGCATCCCTAATTCATCTTCATCCCGAGCATTGCTGTACTGGGTGAAGCTGTAACATTTAACCCCTCATGAATTACAGGGAGTAAGAACTGGCAAACAGCCTAAGCCACTGCTGGTCCCAGAGTCACCTTTGGGGGGAAGATGTGAATGTGACCTCAACAGGGCTTTTCTCTTTGGTGACTAAGTTTACACATTTTTAAACTTCTACTTGAGTATTTAAAGGGGTGACTCCTATCACTGTCACTGCCAAAAATCAGTTTACTTGGCCAGGTCCTTAGAACTGCTAATCTCTAAAAAGATGGGCTTCCAAGCCTGTATTTGAGCAACAAAGCAGACAGGATTCATGGAAATACTGCAAGTCCACAGCTGCTTGTGGGGTTAAACCTTCCAGTGTAACAAATATTTGGCTGCAATAGTGCCCAAATGCTGGGAACAGAAATATTTTTTAAATAGAAGCTTGAAGTAATAATGACCACTAGATCTTAATCTTGTGGGAAAAATAGGTCAGTATTAGGAAAACCCATAGATGACAGTAGACCTGAAAAACAAGTCTAAGTTATTTGCTATAGAGTTAGCTCACAAAAGCAAATTATTTAAATTGATTAGCTGTGTTTGCATAACTCCTTACACATCTGTGTGCATCTACAGACAGACCACAAACATACAACTGGCACCCAAATAATGGCAATTCCACAGGGAGAACCCAGGTGTTGTGCTTGAAAGAAAAATAATTGCTGCACACATGAATTATCTTCCTATAGCAATAGCAATATATTCAGATATTTCCTGCCCTAGTGGTACCTCAGTTCTCCCTCCTTGCAGACATCCATAACTGTAATTTTTAAGGCATGGATTTAACAGATTGTTTCTATCCCATAGGCACCTTTTTATTTAAAACTGTTCATTTATAACCCCAGGCACTGCTTCCCACTCCTTCCTTTCCCCAGCCTTCCTCCTCCAGGGCCAGAAGGAGGAGGAATATGAGCAGCAAGCTCCCCGTGGTGAACCCAGTTCAGTTGCTCAAGCATTTCCCTTCCATTTGGGAGCTGTTCAAAAGCCTTGGAGAGTTTCAGTTCCTGGATGTGTGCTCTCAGCTCTGCCTGTGCAGGGCTCCCAGGATTTCCATCCAAGCACCAGGCTCCCTGCTGGGGCAAACCCACACAGGCACAGACAGCTGAGCCTTGCTGAGAATCCCATTCCTTCCTCCAGGATCTGTTCCCGTGGGCAGGTTTCTCCCTACGTGCATTTTATACTCATTTTTTGCTTCTCTTCTTAAACACTTTTATTTTAATCCTCAAGGACAAAAATGCATCTTAACTCTAGGTAGGAAAATGTTTGATGTTTAACACATCCATGTTTTTTCCCTTCCCAATTATTGTTGTGCTGATTTTTCACTTCCTAAGCACCCATTAATCTCTGGTATTTGAAGCCCATCACAAAATGACATTAATTTTAAGACTGACCAGATGGGTTTTTTTAAATTCAGAATTAGCCTTGACACACACACAAATTGTGCAAAATTGACCTAGAGGAAGGAGAAGAGTTCCACCAAGGGAAACAGGAGCATTCCAAGTTTCCTGTGTGCATTTAGGTGGTGGATTTTGAATTACTGATTGATTTTATTTCCCAAATTTGGCATAAACCAAGAGTTCATCCCCAACTGATATGCTGAACCATGAGGAAGAGTGTATTCTCTTCCATTGCCTACTGCTATTTATCAGCCTATTCAGGAGGAGATAAGCTGCCCACAGCAGTGATGAGCATGAATTCTCATTTTAAATGAATTCAACAATTATGAGAAAGTAACCAATCTGATATAACTACCCAGCATTTGGCCATGGGTTCACAGTTCACTGAAATTGTACCTGAAAAGCATTAATTCTGTATATAACCCTGCCTGGTTAAGCATCAGGCACAGAGGCTCCTACCTGCATTTTCAACCACAGTTTGCAAAGTGGCTCCTTTCTGTTAAAAAATGAGCCCAATGTTATGTTTTTCAGTCTTCAACATGGCTGCTCTAGGTATATTGAGAGTGAAAATTGTTATTTGACTCTTTTATGGGTTATGATAGATGGTACTGAAAGGGGAGGGAATATGAAAGGAAAACAAGGCCATTGTTTCCTTAATAGATTCCTATTCTTTACAATATCCAGGAAGTTTCTAAGCTTGCATTATTAATGTGCACTTATCTTTTATGCAGAACAATACCAGAAGAGATTTACAGTAATTTTCAAGGTAAAACGAGAAAATTGAAACTGGGGCACTAGCTAGTTTAGTGCATTTTTCAAAGTTAAGCCTTTAAAGAAGTTAGAAGGGAAAAAAAAAAAAAAAAAGCTTGTTCACTACAGATTCTCAGTAAGTCAAGCAGAAAATTATAATCTGAAGGAAAATAGCTTTTAAAGAAAGCACAGACTTGCAGCATTTTCTTACAATTACTGAAAGATTTTTGCATCTCGCAGCAGTTCAACACCACTGAACAGCAAGTGTAGGCTGGGTATAAACACATAAATCAAAAACTGATTTCTTATTCTAAGCCTAAAGTTTCAGGGGAAAAAAATACTCAGAAGAGTATGGCTGCTGTTCTGTGACAGACAGACCCACAGTCTTAACTCCAGACCTTCTCCTGTGACCACCAGGGAGATTTTTCCCCATAAAATGGCAGAGTCCAGGGAACACCTTAAGGAAGCAATGAATTCACAGATAAGAGACTATACTTTCCACAGGCTAAGTCACCACATTTTCAGGGAAATTTTTCCCCACAACACCTTTGTCTCTGAGGATGACAAATGCCACAGCACCTTGCACAGCTCTGATGTAGCTTTAGACCACCTGTGTAAAGTCCTAAGCCTCTGCATCCCAGCAAACTGTTCAACTTCCATATAAATATTTTCACCTCAATTTTAAATCTTTATGTTAAAAAAGTAACCACTGGTATAACCCAAGAGTGGTGTTTCCTTGACTTGGCTCTCCTACAACAAGCTCTGCTTCCTCAGCCCTTCTCTCCTGCTGCTCTTTGTTTAACAATTGTGGCTTTCCTTAGTTAGTTCTCCTCTAAACCAGAACAATCTGCCTTGGTAAGTCTTTCCAACCTTCCTGATGATCCCCATGGCTTTTCTCCAAATTTCATTCAGGTTATCTAGTTTTTCTGTGCAAAAATTGTTTTTCCTGGAGGTGTCATTTAAAGCAATTTAGTGGAAAGGTCTCAGTTGTTCCTTGGATAAGCATTAACTGCCTTTCATATTCTGTATTTTGGGGAAAGAGTCTACCAAGAACATCAACCTCAAAATATTTTAGACTGAACATGGGTAAAATATACAGGAAGAGCACTGCATTAGGAGGTTGTACCAGCTGATGCAGTATTAGCCTCTTGTCCACCCCAAGGCTAGTGCAAAGCCAGTTACAGACAATAGAAGCAAAGCTGCTAACCCTATTAAAATATTTTGGATGATTTCATTGAGTGGAGCTCTAGGCTATAGTTGCATTTGAAAAAATATTATGACAAAATTAAAGCTGCTTTAATTTACAACAGCAGCTACATGCCTGGCTATTGTGTTGTTTAGTTTTTAAGTATTGATGACAAAGGAATTTCTGAAAAGAGTTCTAAGGATGAATGGAGAAAAACCATTTCCCAAAAAGGCAGGAAAGAAAAAAGTCTTGAAACATGGCAAAGGGGAGGTATTATGGAACTTTTAATTAGAACTTTCCCCACCCCAGGAAATTCAGAAGTGCCTGCAACCAAAGTTAACAGACAAATTAACATAGTTAAAATATTCTGCTTAACTGATGACTGTTGTTTAGTCAACATAAACAACATGGTTTGCTCTTTTTTTATTTTTTTAAGGTATCCTGTGCTCTTATAAATAAGTTTGTCTTACTTCTTTTGCCTAAGTCTTGAAAACTTATAATAAAAAAAAAAGGGAAATGATGATGGTGTCTGTGTAGGTGCTGAGAGCGGACAGAGGGAACAGCCTTGGTATAGATATTTGTGGTAGTCAGTTGTGCCATTTCTCACTAGGTCAAGTCACAGCACACTGTTATTTTGTTTATTTCCCTGCAGCAGCCTAGGCCAGAAAACTGAAAGCAGAAATCATGGTTCTTCATTACAGAGCTGACAGAAGAAGTCACTAATTAAATTCATCACAGTGTTAATAATCTGTGGATGAGACAAATGTCCAGTTCCTGGGTCCAGCTTGCCATCAGTAGTTTCAGACAGAAACAATTTGTTCTCATTTGTTGAGCTGAACCTGACTACCCCCAGTTCCCTTAAATTTCCTAGGTACCAGAGTACAAGCATTAAGGATTTCTCCTATGCCCCTACACAGCCATTGCAACAATTCATGGGAAGATTTTGACTTTTGACATCCAGAGAAAGCACAGCTTGCACTGGCTGTATGAGCAGGAAAAATATCAATTTAAAATGTATTATTTAGAAGGAAGGGGCTGCAGAGTCCACATGGCAGGTCCTAAGTCTGAGTGGTGGGATCAGTGCTATTCATAGAATCAATAATTAAAGTTGGAAAAGACCTCTAGGATTGAGCCCAGTTATTAACCCAGTACTTCCAGGTCCACCACAAAACCATGGAGACAGAGAACTCATTCCATGCCAAGGCATGGTTGGATTCCCTGTTAAGGGGATCTTTAAGCAGCAATTAGACAACAGAGTTTCTGTGTGGGAATGGATTTCATTCCAAGTGAAAACATTAAAAAAAAAAAAAGGCAGGACACGAATGTCTCCATAAGATGCCTGTGAAATTTGCTTCAGTAAACAAGAGGCAGGGGCCAGCAGGCTCCAACTGGAGAGGCAGAGCAGCACAAAGAATGTGTGGTTACAACAAAAATATACTATCTTAAACAAATCCCAGAAAGAGGACCTTCCTGATCCTGAAAAGCATTAATTCTGAGGGGCTATTTTTAAACAGAGAAAAACATATGTATTTGAGAGGCTGCCAGCTGCTGGCTCAGCGTTTGTTCCACGCAGCTGTTGGCAGCAGCAGCAGCACAGCCATGATAAGGAAAAGCAAACTCAGGTATCATTTCCCAATCCACCATCTAAGGGCTTGATGGAATTACAGAAGAGGGAGAGGGGTCTGTGGACCCTTCCAACCCGTGCAGTACCTCGAGATGTTACTGAGCAACATCTCATTTCCCTTTGAGCACATCAAACAGGCACACTGGCACAATCCAGTAATTTGTATGTTTAATGTCTGTCAACAACTCCCAGGTAATTTTTCCCCTTTATTTTTTCAGTGTTTAATACATGTCTATCAAAGGAGGACAGTAAATAATACCTCAGGCAGAGTTTTTTACCATAATTTCTTAATTTTCTAGCAGTCCACTGTTATCTGGACATACAAAGGAATTATTTTCTCTCCACCAATTAGCAGAGCGGGAGTTCAAAAGCCTCCGCGACTGCTTTAACACAGAGAATTCCTTAATCCATAAAAATTAATGGAGATTATGTTAAAGAGACTTAGATATTTAAATCCCTCTCCACATTAGTCACTCTCTTTTATGTGCAGGTAACTGCAGCTGAAGTCCTCAGGAACCCTGTGTGTGGCAGAATGAACTAATCTCTCCAAATGAGAAATGTGAGTTTTTGCCAGTTCTCCCCTGACAGCAGAAGGTGGCAACTTCTAAGGTCTGGCTTTCCCCCACTGAACCTCTTATGACTTATGTTAAATTCTTAATTGGCTCCAAAAGTCCTAAATGGAGCCATTTATTCTTGCTGTGGATGGTTGTCCCAGTTACAAATAACTCCGTTGTGCAGTTGAGTAGAACTGACTTCACAGCACCAAGAACAAAGTTCTGAATTTTCATTTTTCCTTAAATCTGAAGTGTAACTTCATCATCTTATACCAGTCCCAAACCATCCAAACAGAAACTTTATACTGCTCTTTTTCATGGTTGCACAGCCTTCACACGCACCTATTAACTGTAGTTACATTAAAAGGTTTTGAACTCATTTTCTCTCAACATCATCACTTTAAAAAGACATATCCTCAGAAACAAAGGAGATTTTTAGAACAGAGTAATTATCTCGATGATAAAAAGTTGCATTTCAAAGATTTGCTAGAGGGTACTTACTGACTAAACCTGTCAAAGACAAAAGTTACAGAAGGGGGATTTTTATTTTCCTCTCTCCATTTCTTTTCTTCCTGGCCCCTGAATCAATCTCCCAAATATTTTTTTTTCTCTTAAACCCAGAGGCTCTTTATGAAAGCAACAAAGGGGTAGATTTCCCATATTTAGGATGATGAGGAACCACACTTACTCAGGTTGGTTCATGCCCAAATTCACAGCTCAGTTCGGGACTGGGGTTCACTCTGAGCTGTTCAGATGCTACCAGCAGGGACCACAGCCCCAAAATGTTTCCACAGCTTCAGAGACAACATTCACATTTCTGTTCTGCCTTTTATGGGGGTACTTTGCCCCTGTGCCTGTGCATGCAGAGATACAGCCTTTTTCTCCTTGAACCCTTCTGAGAGGATGAAGCCACCAGCTGTTGCTACATTCAGGAGCTGGGCCAGTGAGGATGTGCAAGTTGTGTATATTAATTTATTTTTCATAGAATCATTTAGGTTGGAGAAAACATCTAAATAGTGATGGGAAAAGGGGGAATGGCCTTAAACTAAAATAGAGTACATTTGGGTAGGCTATAACCCTCAAAGAACAGCAACAGCAGCAGACTGAGGGCTGTAGCTCAGTGAAAAGGACATTAAATACCATCTCATTCCAATCCCCTGCCAAGGACAGAGACTCTTTCTGCTCAACCAGGTTTCTCCATCCAAGCCTGCCTTGAACACTGCCAGGGATGGGGCATCCACAGCTTCTCTGGGCTGCCTGTGCCAGGACCTCACCACCCTCACAGTAAGGAGCTTCTTCCAAACATCTGATCCCAATCTCTCTTCTTTTAGCTGTAAACTGTCGGCACACTCATCTCATCACCAACTCAGCACTGTGTCTCCTTGTATTCTTTAATTATCCACAGTGGCTTTTTGGGGACACGAGAAACCTACAGAAACTTGCTCTCCTTACACCAACTGACCATGGGTTTTCCCTGGCCAGAGGAAAACCACCCAGGTTCATAGTCCTTGTTCCATACATCCTATTTCACTCCCAGTGCTGCCCTTAAGCATCTCCCAGGAGAGATGCTTGCAGTCTCCCATGATATAACCTGTATCGTGTTCATATAAAACCTGAACACAGGCACTGTTTTCCTCCCCTCTTGGAGTAGCAGCTAGCGACAGGGCAAGCCTGGGAAGGACGGAGCTGCCCCTCCCAGCCTCAGGCAGCCCCCCGGGCTGGCTCCGGCCTCCCCATTACCACTAGGGGTCAGCCGGAGCCCGGAGCATCCCCCTGCACAGGGGAGGAGGGATGGAGGGGCGGTTCTGACCTCTCGGGCTGCTCTGTTCCAAAATTAGCATCAGGCCAGGCAGCTGTGAAAGCCAGCCTTCAAAACAGCTTAATTTAAGTTGCTGCCTTCAAAGGAAAAGTGTTGCAGAACCAGGAAAAGAAATGCAGTGAGGTGAAGACAACAAGTGAAACCTTTCATATCTCAGAGAGACTTTCTGCTGCAGCTTTACAGCACAAATTCAGGTAATTGCACATGCTACTTGGGCAGAATTTAATCACAAACACCCAGCACCTTTCCCAGCAGATTGAACTAATCCTTCCATAAAAGTTTGGGCTGAAGCCCTAGAGGCTTGAGACCTACTCTAAATAAATATTGACAACTATTGCATAAAATCACAGAATGCTTTGGGGTGGAAGGGACCTTAAAGATCATCTGGTTCCAACCTTTATGCCATGGGCAGGGACACCTCCCACCAGACCAGGTTGCTCATAGCCATGCAAAAGTCATCCCTGTTTGGAAAAGAAGAATTACAGTCCCACACGGCAGTTTTAGTCCCTTGCAGTAATCCAGAGCAGCCGATTGCTCTGTTAGCAGTCAGTAATACATCAGTGATGTATTTAAAACAATGTAAGAAGGCAGATTTTAGCCTCTGACATATCGGTAAAATGGGCATTACACAGCACAGAGGACTTATGGGGAAGTTCACTGAAACATTTTCAGAGCATTTTCAGCAAGCTAAGGTTTTTTTCTATTAATTTTATGCTTACAAATTGATGTTCCTTTGGTGAAACAGTCTGATATAATATAATTCTGGAGGTACTTGATTCCTCCTACACAGTTCAATAAATTCTTATTAAATTTTATATTGTTTTCCAACTTTTTGGCAAGGATTATGCTAGAAACCACTAAGATGTATGAAGAATAGCTTTTTCTTTTTTTTGTTGGATTTTGCTGGAAGCTCTGCAGACAAATTCATGCAGCGTGCTAAGAACAACATCTAATTCTTGTGAAAACCAGAAATGAAGAACAAAAAATCAGTAGCCCTTTTGTATGTTTGGTAAAGCCAACCTTCAGTCCCTGAAACCCTCAAGCTGCCATTTGGTTTCCTTCTCAAAAAAAAAAAAAAAAAATTATCAAACTTCCTACTACAACTATCAGACAGCTTTCTGACTTTTTCAGAATTAGTTTAATGACCAGAAAACAGCAAAAATTCAGACAAGGACTTTTCAATAGTGTGACTGAAATGGTTTGAACGTCTGATTGGGGGTCATCTCCATTTCTCAATTTCATGCCAGAAAGCCAAAGGTTATGTGAATTCTTAAAGAATTCAAATATGAATTCTTAAAGAGAAACAAAGCAATCTTGTATGAAAAACCAAAAATAAAAGCAATTTTTTAGCTCTGGTGATCACAGAGCATGTGAGTGGGAATTCATGGAGCAGAGCCTGGTTTCTGGAAAGCAAGTGGCTTATTAGCAGTGCCTGCCTTGCAATTGCTAGCAAAGCAGTGAGCTACTTAGCTGAGTAAACCAGGACTGAGAGAAAGAGCAGCAAGGCATGATTCTCCATCTAATCAAGTGCTTTGCAGCCTCATTTGAACGTGCAGAAGCAGGAGAGTTGGGATTGGGGATTGGCAGATGCTGGGGCTGCATTGATCACAAATTCAAAACTGAGCAGCCAAAGAATGACTTTAAACAAGGATGACTCCAGGGCCATGGGGGCTCAGGCAGAAATCTAATCAAGTCATCTAATGAGCTACATGGCAGACAGCTTGCCTGCATGGCAAACACCTTCCTGGGCTCTCAAACCAGCCCATCACTCCCACCAAAGCAAGGCACTCGGCTCTCTGGTCCCACGCTTGTAGAACAGCACAGAAAGAGAGGATCTGGTAGGACAAGCTGCTTCCTCTGCCTTTTGTAAAGCAGAAGTCTCTGTTGTAGCTCATTAAGATCTGTAATGGCCCTACAAGCTTGCATACACCAGGCATTTCATGAATAGCAAGTTTTTGGCAGCTGACCAATCATCTGAATATTTCAAGGCTTGGCAATATTTCAGTCTCCATAGCAAAGGAGGTCATTTTCCTTCTATTCCCTGAAGTGGCAGCTTACAGTTCAGTCAAATTCCTTCAAGTGACCTTTCCATGTATTTAAAATATTTATTTTAAATAACTTGCCATTCCGTTCCAACTTGTTGCAGCAGTTACAGCTGCAAACCCCTAAACCAAGGATAAGGTTCTGGTTTTATGTCATATCATTACTAAGTCCTCCCCTGGCAGACACTGATTAGCAATGACCAATTAACAGCCATCCAGTTTGTGGAACAAGCCTAATTAGCCAGACTGAGGAGTGCCTAGGACACGAATGACTTTTCCCCTATTTGCAGGGGAGAGGATGCCCAGCCAGCACAGCTTAGCAGGGCTCAGGGGGCTGTCAGAGCCAAGAAGGGCAGAGTGGAAGCACAATGTTCAGTGAAAAGGGCCTTCAAGGTGAGAAACTGTCCCAATCTGGTGCAGTATCTCCCTGGTAAGAGCAATCCAGCTCGGCTGCACTCGGCACAAAGGGAACCCAACCCTCTGGAAGAGAAAGCTCATAACCCGCAGAGCTTGGGAGAGATGGATCTGCTCTTGGTCTCAGTGATGCTGAAATACAAACAATTCCCAGCTGAGAGGCCTGAAGCTTGCAGGAGGACAACAATAGGGTCAAGAAAAGGAAGTTTTGGGGCAAAACATATTTTGGCTGGGTGTGAGGACCCCTACTATGTATGATTTGTTCTTTTTTTCCTTTAGTTGTAAGTCCAGCTTGGCTACACAACTTACAGGCTGCTTTCCACTTCAATGACCTTGCAGTTTTGCAATAAGAAAGTCCTTTTTAGTTTCTATGAAACTGAAGGGCTGACCAAAATCATTTTTCTATTGTTACAACTACTAAAATGGGAGTTTTAACCGGCTTTGCTGACTTAGGAAATTATTTTTTTCCACACAGTAATAAGAGAAACTGTCACTTAAGACTGGAAATTCCCACAGTTGCTAAACAGACAAAACAGAGAAAAATCTTTTTAATGTCATGCTTTGTGCAAAAATATTTAACAATTAACAGTCTCAAATTTCTTGTGCATTTCTCTAAATGTTGCAGTTGTTTTACGAAGACCACTGTGAACACAGCTGTGCCAAACCAACAAACAGTTGAGGCCATTGTTGGTATTTTGGCAAAACTCTCTTCGAGAAGAGCATGAAAGCCAGCTGGGTTGGAAATTGCATATTCCAACTTTAAAGATTTGAGGGATGGAGAATGCAAAAATAAAGAGGGTTTATTCTGCCATATTTACCCATGCCATTAACAGCCCTTTGAGACCCACTCACAGCAGGGGAAATATCCAGACTGCAGGGCAGATACACTCTGGGAGGAAAAGGGGGGAAAAAAGCCAGTGAAGGTTGAGGGGACAGTCCAACAGCAGTGGAGTGCAGTCTGGGAAGACATTAAAACTCCCTCCCAAGTTTTAGACGTATTCATCAACCCCAGTAAGTCCATTAATTGAGAGGGCTCAGCCAGTGACCATACATAAGTTGTGCCACCTCATGCTGCTTTATACTCTAAAAATGGACCATGGGTTTCAGTGGCTGTTTCCTGCAGCTGTGAGTAGAGTCAAAATATCCTCTGTAGGTACTGAGATCCAAGCCAGACCTAAACCAGCACAAAATCCCAGCCAAAATGCTCTATCTCAGGTTTACCTCACGTGTTGGTGCATAGCTCTGTCATTGCATTCACAGTTCACAGCTATCTAAAGCACCTTGAAGAGTGACATTCAGAGCACTCTGCATCCTGTGGGCACATGAAACCACTCACTGAGGCTGTGGTGTCATGAGGAGTCCCACAGAGCAGGTCACCAGCAGGTCTGTGGGGTGATGGGGCAGAAAGAGAACAGTACCACAGGATCCATGGCCTGTGTATAGCCTGTGTAATGCCTTAGCTGGACATGATGCCTTGGCAGCAAAGGTTGGCTTGCACACTGCAGTAATTTTGGTGGTATTTCTGTCACCAGCATCAATGGGGAGAGCACAGGTTCCTCTGTCCCATTGAACAGCAGCAGCTTGTGATGAAATAGAGTTTAAAATGTTTAATTTGGATAGGTGCTCTTTTCCTCCTAGTGGCATGCTACCAGGTGTCCCTGTGCTGACTGAAGATGCTGTTCCTGCAGCAGGATTCATTGGGATGGTCCTGATGGTCCCTCCTTCCACTCTGCAGCTGCCAACAGGAATCAGCCAAGCACAGCTGGTCTGCTCCAGTGCACCCAGGTGATGCTGGGCTGCCACAGGAAGCCTGCAGTGATTTTGTGACCACAGTGTGAGTGACACACGGGTCATGTGGGGAACCAGTGGGCTGCAGGCAGTGCCAGCAGGACCTGTGGCTGGCAGAGATTTTACAGCCTTGCTCATTACAGAAAATGCAACTCACCACCTAGACCTAATAAAAGCCAGTGCTCAGGAGCAAGGCAACTGTGACGCCAACATTCAAAGTGGTAGGGAGTGCACGCTTTTTTTTAGTGGTGGAGGCCAAGAAAACATGATACAGTTTGTGTTTAGGGAAGTGTATATTCTGCTGTGATGTTTGATCTGGCAAGAAACCACGGTTCCTTCCTGCAAGCTGGCAAAACACTAAACACAGGGAGTGCCATGCACAGACAGTCTCAATTAAGCTATCTTTTCTGAGCTGTAAAACAGCACTAGGCACATAAAACAACAGAAAACACATTTGTTTCCTCTCCATCTGCACAAGATATACAGTGATTCAGTTTTAACCAACTGGCAATACCAGAGGAAGGAAAAACATGCATTTAATCTTTGTTTAAGACCATCTCACACTGTACTGGCTACTGGTGGCTTCTAAACCTTCAGAAGAGCTAAAGGTGCCTTTAGAGGAACTCAAATCTGGAGCTAAAATCCCTTACCCATGGTCTGTTCTACCTAAATAGAGCACAACTGCAACTGGTAACTAAGCAATTGGCAAACAGAAAAAAAAAAAACCCCACAACCAACCAACACCAAAACCAAACAACAAAAACCCCTCCCCAAAACCCCAATCACATACCTACTGCTTTAATTCCTAGTTTGGTTAGGCAACATACTTTTAGAACAGAAGTAATACCTCCTTAAATAACTTTAAACCTGGCATTTTCTTAGAAGCCAATGTATAAAAATTAAGCAACAGGTTAATTAAAATTATAGTAGTTCATGACATGTGAAGTTGTTCGACAACACCTCTGTGGACCTGATGAAGGTCTCTGTATCCATGGTTTTGACCATGGATTATACACATGGAAAATCTCAGGCTGCTTCAAGACAGAGAGAAATGCAGGGCAATTTTTCACAGCAAAAAAATCTTGTTTTGCATTTGGGTTCTCCACCAGCCAGGTAAGAACCTAAATTTTGTTGGCTAAGCAGGGAGTGCAGGAAAAACTGATATGGGACACCTGACACAAAGTCCTCTTTGTGGCCAACTCCCTCTTTCCACTGTGCTATGTCATACTGTCCCTATAAAGCAAAGATAAATCCTTGGATTGTAAAATAATCTACTAAGAACAAATTTAGGCCTCTATGGGGTTTCTTCCTCATAACTACAGTCTACATGATTAGTACCACTCAACCATAAGAGGAAAATAAACATATTCAAATTTGGCCTTTGATCAGCAGTGTTTCTACTCTGCACGAGAAAAGTTCAGGCTGGGTTTGGCTGGTGCCTTTGAGATAAACAGAAAATTACCCTGCAGTTTTTCTGGCAAGTTGGTGAGGAAAGAAGCCAATACTCAGCTAAAATTAAATGTAAAATTAAATAGGGTTGCCTCATTATTTAACCTCCTCTGGATTTTAAGCTGTAGAACTGGGGATTCCAAATCTCATATTTCACACATTAAGGAAACTCCCAGCCTGACCGTTCATGAAACCCTCTTGTGTTTTCAGGAATCTCATCCTTAAAAACAGACAACTTTGGCTGCATCTGTGCTAATGTGAGCCTGAGGGCAGTGTGGGTATCCCATGTGCATCCCATGCACAGCATAAACCACTTGGATCTCTCCAGCCTGTCCTAGGTGCAGCTGCAGTGGGGCTGTGCAGACCCCACAGAAGTTGCAAAGCAGTGCTTGAGTTGGCTCTCTCACTCTTTCCTCTGCAGCACATATAGATATACATTATTTATTCTCTGTGTGTTACAGAGAGTGCTCATGGCTATCACAGAAGTTGTGTGAGCCCTCTACAAACTCTTTTTATGACTAATCATGCCAACTAATTGCAGGACATTATAGACAGATTGTCTTCTTGTTTATGGCAGGATTAGCTCTCTATCCCCTTAGACCATAATCCGCTGCTCAAAGCTCCTCTCACAGACCCTTTTGAGTGCTGCTGGTCTCAGATTAGTAAATTCTAGGTGACCTATGGTAGCATCTAAATGACTCATATGTCACATGAAATACTGACCTTGGCCAAAGATGGGATAGAAACATTCCATTTTAAAAACTGGCAGAAGCTACATGGACACAGCGGGAGATAATTTCTGTAACTACTAACCTGAAAAACAGATTACCTGGACAAATGGCTGTTAATAAACTCAGGGAAGCTTTTTGCTGATAATAGCTTACCTAAATTAAGACAATTTGGCAATGGATGAGGAAATAATCAGCACAGAAAGAGCAAAAGAACAAGTCCAAGGTTCAGTCAGAGACAGCATCTGAGCAATACCTAGACCTTAAAACAGCTGACAGAAATAAAACAGCAAGAAATTGTGACAATTGGAACAATTTTGTGACAGCTGACAAACTCAAACAGATGTCTTCAAGACCAGATCAAACCATCTAGCTCACAGTCCACATGAAAACTACTGTTTACTGAAAACTATGATTCTTGCTAAACCATAAAAAGGATACATTAAAAAAAACCAAACTATAATGCAGTTACAACCTTCCTTCCTTTTGTCTTATTTACCTAATCTAGTTGGAAGAAAAGACCCCCAAACCTCTATTTTACAACTGAAACTGTCAGGTGGACATGGTAAAGAAAGCCAGTTGTGCACGTAGGGTAGAATTGATCAGAACAGAAACACAAAGCTTGGTGAAAGGCACTTGTCACAAAAAGCAGAACATGAATTACTTTCACAGAAATACGCAGCAATTTTAAAAGTCAGATAGTCAGGATATAAATATATGCCTAAAAACACGTCCCAAAGCAGTGTTATGAATTATGTATTACTCTATTTTATCTATTATAAAGTAACAGTTTTGGAAACATGAGCCCTTTCACATTCCTCTTCCCCACAAATGACACCTGAAGCAAATCAAGTCCCTTCTGAGCACACATGTCTGGTAACAACAAGCAACAGAGCAGCCCAGAGTGGAACAGGTGATTTGGCTTCCCAGTATTCCCAGCTGTTCAATGGCAGGAAGCCATCCTTAAAATGGCATTTTTTGGCAAGGATACCACAACAGTGAAGCTTTTTTTACTTGATAAAAAGCACCACATTCCCCTTTGATACACAAAGTTCCTGCGACACGACGCGTCGACGATACTTGCCTTTATCAATCACTAAAAGTTTACAAGAACTTTTTATTAAAGAAAGGTATTTTTGTCCCATTAGACAGATGGTCTGGAAAGTGCAGGGTGAAGAAGAACCATTGAATTAATGGCCTCTTTTCACTAAAGACAACCTGGCCTGGCCAGCCCTGGCCTCAGCTGTTCATTTCTCTGGTGTCTGGCAGAAGAGGAGCCATGGCATTCGGTTTAGGTGCTTGTGACAGACAGCCTCAGTGTGCCCCTCAATCCCATTCCATTATTCAGAGTTGAGATGGGCCACATCCTCCCTTCTCAAGCTGAGACTAACCATGTGTGCTGAGCAACACCCTGCTGTTTCCTTGCAAACTCATTTCTAAAGTTTCCCTTCCCAGGCTGTAGGAGAAAAGAGGAGTCAAGCATTTATATTTTTTTAGGGAGAAGCTGTTGAAATCCCTTCAGTCCCAGGCTGTTTTCTCACAGCAAGGATGCACCAGCATAGAGGAAGTCAGCAGAAATCCTGTCCTTGCATTCCTGGTAACAAATGACATTTTTTGGGGTGCTTGGTGGCAATTAACATCTAATTCCTTGCACAGAACCAGCATGACAGAGACAAACACTTTTTTATCCTCCTATCTGAGTAACTCAAGTGTGTTCTACTAGTACAGCACTTGAATTCATTATGGTGGCCAATGCACTTCTAGCATTAATAACGACATTTCTACTCTCGGTCCCTCTATAATGGGTAGATTACTTTTAGAAAGGGCAACAGAGAGGATTTATGACTCTACTAGGGTGACATAAAAAGTCCTCAGGGAGAAGTTAATAGCATCCAGAGTCCCATGCTAACACCTTAAGCCCCAGACAGAATTTCCCCTTTATGTAGTGAAGGCACTCCATATGCAAAAGGATAGCATATATTATACACTGCATTTTATCAACTACTTAATATATTGATGCTAAAATGGAAAATAGGGAGCTTCTACTTTATTAATTCCTCTTTTTACTGCACCGAATCCTCAGCTGAATACAAATTAATTTTTTTTCTTTACTGTCCTTAGTTTTTATGGCCACCATGGGTATTTGGCCACTCTTGTGATAAGGTAATTTCCATGAGCCCATCCCCTACATCTCTCTCACCCTTCCCTCTCAGGTCTTTATTAGAGCATCAATCACAGCAGTATCTAGGCACTAAGTGTGTCACCTGGCTAATGGTCTGTGGCTTTCAGACACCTTAACAGCTTAAAGACACCCATCAGCATATCAGTCCTGCCACCCTGGCCATGCAGGGTGTTTGAATCACAGCATCCCTGCCACCCACACATGCAGCTTTCTGCACATGGTGAAGGCAATTTGTGCCAGGCCTCCTGACCCCTGTGCCTGAGAGCATCTCAGAGTAAAGCAATCTCTTCACAAAGCACAAATAAATTACTGAAGCAAGTGTTTTCCCCCATTTTGTCACTAAATATGTTAAATGGAGCAAGAGTTGCTGTCACCTCGCCCCTCTGAAGGCAGGCAGGGGTAGCCAGAACACAGCAGGGACAAAGCACCTGGATTTGCAGCATCCCTGATTGAGCTCCTCCTGCCAGGCAGCGGTGCCCCCAGGAGGGCTCAGGACCACTCCTGCTCTCCAAAACCAATCTGACTCATTCAATAATGCAAAGTCACCCCAACTTAAGGTGCACTTCCATAAGTGCTCCCTGCTTTCCAAAGGCTGCTCCCACCCCTCCTCCCCCTTTCCAGCCAGGCAGTTATTTGGTATTCAGTGCCTTTGTGTCCTTGCTCAAGTCAGCTCACATAATTGATAGTAGAGCAATTTCCAACTTAAACTCCAGCCATTAACATACAAAAAGCAGAACACATTTGGAGTGCTCCACTGTTGGAGGGAAGGAAACATTAGTTCCAGGAAGACTTAACAAGAATGGAAGAAAGTAATTTATGTCTTGATTTTTGCCTCCTTTTATAGCAGGATTCTAGCCCTGAAAAATAAAACTTGGACATCCCTTATAGAAGGCCAAAAAGCCCTCTGAGTTTCGTTATTTATTTCAGACTTCAGCTGGATACAGATATATATGAGCTCTGAAACACTGAAGCATGGTAATCACAGTATAATCAGTATTCTCATCTGCATTAAGAGCTGATCTTGCATTCATCAGATCAAACCCAAAGCTCAGCCCGTGAGCTTATTCAGTGCTGTAATATATTCCATTTCTCTTGATCCATCTGTCAGCACATTTTTGCTATGCAGAGAGCATGAATGGCTACGCAAGGCTCCAAAGTGAGGAGCTGGATTTCTCCTTGATCCTCACAGGGAAGCGTATGAAACAAATTTTGGGTTACTATGGGGCTTTTCTTTCCACCTGCCTTGGCAGAAGGTGTCTGTGTGATGTACAGGTACCTGCAGTGTGGAAGGTGCTCTTTGATTCCCATGAAGTTGTTTGTTTCTCTGGCTTCTTCTACTTGCAACTCATAAATTGGGCACTACAGTACCAATTTAAGTACCTTCCCTTTGCCCTTCTGAAAAGTACACTTACGAGTATCTTCATAAGATGAGGTTATCACTATCATCAATCTCTCCCTGTTCTCAGACTATTATTGTTTTTAGTTGAACTCACAGTTTTGTGCCTTTTGAGCCTCATTAGGCTTTTGTCATTATGCTTGTTTTATGATTTACAGACTGTAAGAAACATTCTGCATTTTCAGCATCTCCCTGTCCCCTCTCCCCTTCTTTTTCTCAGGGATTTATTTGCAGACCCAAGGCCTTTCACTGAGCTGTGGCTTTCCCTTGAGAGCAGCAGACACTGCAGCACACAAGATGCAGTATATCAGCCAGGATTTCCCTTTCTCTGCCCCCAAACTCCAGCTGTCCCCAAGAAAGCAGGGACAGAGGTCACTGGTGGTCACAGCAGCCTGACCAGAGCTGGCCCACAGGAAGGGAGGCACTGCAGCAACCAGTGCAGATAAAATCCACCTCCCACCACAGCACCAACACACAGCAATGCACCACAGAGGGGTATCAGCACTTCCACCAGATAACCTTGTATGCACATGGCTACAAGTGACATGCTTCAGGGAGGACTGATAAAATTCCTCTCCCTAACTGCAATTCAGGAATTCCATATCTGTCCATCTTGCTTATCACACCCATTCCACCCAGGCACATCAGCTAGGAGGCTGCTTGAACCAGAGATGTGTGTACCAAGAGCAGCTGGAACCAGGTTTGGATGAAAACAAAGCCACAGCTTTGCCTGTGGAAGAGCTACAGAGCAAGCAACCCTTGGATTGTTTCCCACCAGCTATAAAAATAATCTAGATTTCCACAAAGGAGCACAGAGTTATCTTTCAAAGTACCTTACAAATGTCTTGAAAGGCATCAACATTTTAATTCTTTTAATTTTACACTTTAAGAAATTATTTTCAGCAGTCTAAGGGAGACTTCAGTTATCACTCACGAGTCACTTTACACAGTTCACGTCAACCTTTTTCAAATCATTACTGTTCTTGGATAAAGAAAACTTTAGGGAAACAAGCATTTACCAAATGCTCCAGAAGGAGGAATATATTTATCAAGAAAACATAAATCCAAGCTGGCAGAGCAAAGCCTGAAAACCAATCACATTCACTGTGAGTTTAGACTAAAGGGTTTTTTTCCTATATTTACTGCTACTGCTTTTACTGTTATTTTCACTCTACTCAAGTCTTCTACACATCTCACAAATATTCAAATGTCCTTGAAAAGGATGAGCATAGAGACCCTCAGTTGCTAGAGATTATCTTTGAGGAGGGTTAGAGGCAAAAAAAAAAGAGAGAACCCATGCAAAAAAACCTCATGTACTCCCATCTTCCATCCAACAGCCAAAGAGCCTCCTTTCTCTTTGCTGGGTGTGAGAACAGGTAATAGATTCATACAATTCAAGACAGAATTCTGGTGTTTATATTTCTACAAGGTTCTATAGCTTTCTGTTTTCTTTATGCAGGTGATTTATCTTGAAATCCTGCTTTGATTTCCCACCCCCATCTCCAAATACCCTGATAGTTTTCCAAGTAGTGATATAATTAAATTGAGTTTTCCTGTCCAGGTGTTTTTGCTGACCCATGCCCTTGCTTTCTGTCTAAACTCCCAAACCTGTTATGATTTAATTCAGTTTAATTTAGACTGAAAAACATATCATGGCTTGATCTAAAGTTAATTCCAATAGTGACAACTCATCTGTTCTTCCCTGACCTTACTCAATTCCCTACCCAGGCTGGATAATCATGTATGATTAGGTATCCCCTATATGATTACAGCTTTCATGAGGCTTATTCTTTGAAAGTCTCACCATCTTAATAAACAGTTCTGTGGATGGTGTGCAATGAAAATAGAAAATTATTTTAGCCTTTTTACTGCCTCATTTTACCTCTCCACTAGGAATTAAATGGAAGTAGAACTTTTGGCTTTATTGCTAACATATATTGCATGCATATATCTTTCACCATAGGAAACAAATGGATAAGCACAGCACCAACTTTTCAGGAAAGATTTCTATGAGATATTTCAGCTCCATGCTGTTTCTGAAGTTGCCTGTCCAAGTGTTTGATAGAATTAAGGTGCACACTGGTCAAACAGATTTGAGTCTTGTGGTGGAGAGATTTTGAGGTCCAAAAAAATGGCAGTCTGGGATTGTGAGTTCTCTGTGTAGTCTAATACCTGAAATTACACTAAATTAGACTTTTCTTTTTAATGTCATCTCTTTGTTTCACAACACATATGAGAACATTATGGGTCTTTGGAGCTCTACCTTTGGCAGCTTTAGACCATATTTGCCAGTGGGTTTATAATCTAATCTAAGATCTGGGAACAAGATGGAAATAGATAGACATCATCTTTACAGAAGGTATATTTCCACAAGAAAAGAAACAGAACAAACAAAGCTGCACGGGGTAGAATATTTTAATATAATGTGCATTTATGAAGTCCCTTTGGAATCCAGTCTATATTACAATCACAGTGAGATGGATCAGCACACAGCATCTCATCTCTTATAGTTATTAAAAATGGGGGTGAAAGAAAAGGCAAGGAGGGAGGATGCCTAATGGGGGCTCTGTGTGGTGGTGAGATGGGGATTTGTGTTGAAGCAACTGCAGTTTTTTCTTGTACTTTTTATTTGTGCTGTTCACTTAGAAAATGCTCGCTGAGTACTCCCTCATGGCTTTGCTGTGCAGTTTGCATTTGCCACTCTCTCAGCATCCAGCTGCCAGGCATATGTGGTAACCAACACAAAAGCTGCTAGAATGTACTTTGCATGCACGAAAGAGGAATTGTGCCACATGAGCTCGCTTTCAGCTACGCTCTAAATTTGTCTGCATGTGCGAGTGACCGTGGGAGGTGCTGCCTGTTCTCTGACCCACACACTGCCCCCCTCACTGCCTTTTAGTAACATCTGTAATGTTGCAAAAAAGTTCTGAAGATATGCACCGTTTTTCATTATTTAGGACATTAATGAAGGGTTGTGGCGTGCACTGCTGTAAGTTGGTAAGAACGTACGGGTTGATTTGTCCTCCAAGTGAGGCAGCAGCATGTGGACAAACAAGTCTGTGTCTTGAGGCATCACAATGAGGGAATGGAGAAAAAACACCCACAGCAAAATAAGTAACCAAGTATCTATTCAATGGAAAAAAAACCAACAAAACCAAACCAACCTTCACTCTGTCATTATTATGTCACTCTTCATCATTACACTAGGAAAGAACCTTCAAGCCCTGTCTTTCTTATGGGAAAAAATGTGTCTTTCACTCTCAACATTACCCAACCTAGAGAAATTTATATCACAGAACTACAGTGTTGGTAGGATTGGAAGGGACCTCTGGAATCATCTAGTTCAACACCCCTACCAAGGCAGGGTCACCTAGAGAATATGATATGAAATTTGTTATAGGATATCAATCAAAATGAAAGGAAGGCATCTCATAAATTGAACACTTTAACAGGCCAAGGTAACATTCTTCCTTATTAAAAGATGAATGGGGCTTTGAGGTGGGCACAAATGTAAATTAAGCTTTAGCCTCAGTTTCGCAAGGCTTTGCTGGAAAATCCCTGGGCATTTCAGCATCACAGGGTTCTCAGGAATACTTGAAGATATTTGAAAGGCAACTGATATTTCTAGCAGCAAAATTGAAGGGAAGTGTTCATGGGACTGTTCTGTTCTTCAAATACCTTCAGCTCCCCTTTGTTGGAGAAGAACTATAGGGCAGACTTGCCTGGGGTTTGGCGGTGTTACTTACTCACTGAATTTCCAGCTGAGTGTCCTTGCTATTATTCTGGTCAGTTTTGAGTCAAAGACAAGCTGGAGTTTGCTACAGGTATTAAAATTCTTAGATCTCCAGTATGAAATAAAACAGAACCAACAACGTTCTTACTGCCAGAAAAGTTAAAAGCAAGGAAAAGTTTCATAATTTTTTTTTTACTTTTCATTTTATTAAATTGATCTTTCTTTTTTGCAATATGTGTTTCCAATATTTGCCAGTTTTAAATAGGAGCTTGTACTTTAAAACCAAAGCAAAGGCTCTACCTTGGCTGTGTGCAGTGTCAGCACCGAGGGAAGACAAGAAATCCCTGCTTGGGAAAGCAGAAGCCCCAGCTCCCGAGGGCAGAGCAGGCACTGCACAGCTCTCTCTCAATTAACCAGTTGGTCTCCTTTTAGGTTGGGTCAATGGGTTACAGTGCATTATGCCTTCAGAGGACACAAACTAATTAAGGGTGAACAAACCAACACACGTCAGTTTAAGTCTGCGTTCCCCCACGGAGCGCTGGGGTATCTGTGGGATCCCACGTGCAGGGCCTCATCCCAGGAGCACTGAGCTTCTCCCTGGTCAGGTCATGTCATGAGCAACATCTGCACACGGTGTGTTGAGAATGCCCACAGGATATTCTGATTGGGAAAATAACACCAGGGCTTTGGCCATGTCTCCAACTCCAGGCACTCCAGTCAAACAAATTTAATACAACAGTTGAAACGTTTATGTCTGATGTCAGCATGTTTACACCCAGTCAGGCTAAAAAACCTTATTGCCTTCACAGAAAAAAGGGGACTTTCTAAAAAATCTTCAATTCTCCCATGACCAATCTCTGTTCTCACTGGTGATGGTGCCACTGCACCCCAAAAATAGGATGGACACATCTGGTACATGCTTGTGGCCATGTAGGGCCAGTCATGTTCTGGTAGGCACACCCCTCTCTGCTTGTGCTAAGAATATGTGGGGCACACTAAGTTTTCTTCCCCCAATTACCTCCCAAACTTGTTTAAAGCCCCTTATGAGGCAAAGTGGTTTTGCCTCGTTTAAAAGGCAAAGTATGAGGGTGAGTATGAGGGAAAATTTGGGCTGCAATTCTGCCTGACAGACAAAATAACATTAGACCTATCCCTAAGACTCGGTCCTAATGTGCTGAAGGGTGGATACTCAAGCAAGCCTCTCAACTCCAGCATTAGAAGATGTTATTTTAAAATAATTTGTATTTATTTTTTTCCTTAGGACATCCCCAAATTTTCCAGGAGCAATTGCCCTGAAGCCAGTGTCTTGTGCAATCCTGCTAACAGCTATGAAATTCCAGGAGGCCATGGAATTTGGCTTATTTCTGCTTCTTATTTCCTATTTCTGGGATTATAGCCTATCTCTGTCAAGAATATAGTCACAGCCACATTATCACAAAGTGGGAATGCAGTTGTTTAACACACCCCAGTTTTTCACAGTGTGTAAAGTTAACAGTAATTTTTTTATCCTGTCTCTGCCACATAGCACAGATGTTGTTGCTTTCAACATTGTCTTCGTTACTGGAGCACAGCTGAGGAATAATTTTAGTCCCCTATTTTACATAGTCTCTTTCATGTGCTGTTGCTGCAGCCATCAGCCAGACAAGACACTTGACTAAGCAAACTGTCAATGTATTTCACACATCCATGTGAGATGGATAAAATAAAATTCCAAGTTTATGCATGAGATGCCTCCAGTTTGTTTGATTTCATGCCAGACTCACTTTCCCTCATTAGTTTCCCTTTTGTTGTAACTGGGAGATTTTTGACAACATAACTTTTATTGTGAATATACTGAAACTTTTCCCAAAAATAGGAATATTTCACACAAACATCTTGTGCTTTATGACAGCCGCAAATTTCTTTTTGATTTGTTCTCTTGCAATGTCAGAATTAAACGTCCCTCAGCAGCTTGCCTGTACTACCTGCAAGATAAAAGTCCAGGTAGAGATTTTAAATCTTCAGCCTATTTCCATGCACACAGGAAAAAAGTTGGAAAAACAGGTGGAAAAATTGACTGTTTAGTTCTGATCTGGCATTTGGAGTGGTGCTGGATAGTCCTGAGGTCTTCCCCTTGTAGAGAAAGGACTTTGCTGTGCCACATAAGTAGGAAGCAATGCACTTGCAGTATGACTGGATCAGCACCCCAACAGTAAAGACTTTCCCTACACTATCACCAAACCCAGTTAGCTTCAAAGACAGGAAACCCTAAACACTCATGACTTTCTAGCTGGATGCAAATCAGACATGAACTGGAATCTCTGGAAGTCACTTAACAGCCTACATGTAATTTGTATGAGAAATGCTATATTTCAAGAGAATTTCTGCATCTGATTCCCCATAAGATACTGCCAGAAGAAGATACTTGCAGAATTTCACCATCTTGCCTTCTGTTTGAAACGTCTGTGAGTATGGGAATATGGAAATGGAAGATAGATTTATTTCAGATCATGTTTCTATAAGTTATCTCTGCTCTAGGCCTTATGAACCAAAATGATATAGATATGAAAGTGAAGCAGGACCTACAAAGAAAGGGTTTTCCTTCCCATTCCAAGGGGCTGAAAGATTGGGAATGTGGCAGTGCACAGCTTATTGCTTCCTGGCACCCACGCTCCCAAGTGTGACAATAATGCTGCAAGGATAATCAGCCCAATTTATGTTCCAAGTGTGAAATGTCCAAATCCTGCACAACAGGGGGGCTTTCATCATTTCATCTGCGTGCAATGAATGCAGAGAATAATTAGCAAAATGAATGAAAAGGCTTTGGACTCGATTTTAATCCACCTCTGTGCAATGGGAATAACACCCCAATTCATTAGGCATCAGATGCACATTAGTGAAACACAGTGGCAACTTAATTCAGCTGGGAAGGGCATCCCCCCAAGGAGAGCTGAAACAAGCAAGGCCATCATTTCTCCATATGTGGCTAGCTTCAATTAAACTTCCCAAAACATAAATTTCTGCTCACCTTGAAGGAAAATGGGGAAGAAGCTACTTAATGCACCTTCCTGTTGTATTTCAAGATGATTTCCTCATCCTGAGCAAGCTGAAACAGTAGGAGCAGTGGGAATTGCCATGGAAGGGAGTTCAAGCACCAGAACTAATGTATTCAGGGGACCTCTGCAACAGTCAGAACAGAATTTGCAGTACCTTTCAGGAATATTATTACTAAATTTCAACTTTCATTTATTCCTCTGGATTTTTCTACCCTTGCCCTTGTAGCTTCTGATCAAGTGTTTTTTTGTGAGCTTGTTTTTCTCATTTATTAAAGGCACTTATTTTTAAGTGGTATTCTGTTTACTCAATTCCATGGGAAAACAGAGTGACAGCTTGCTGTGGCCTTTGGGAATAAATACTGTATCCTGAAGTTTCATTTCCTTGCAAACCCTCCTATTAAAGTAATAATTGGGAAGGGTGAGCCAATTTTCCTTTTCTCTAAACTTTCCCTAAAGGTTTGCTTAGTGTTTTTAACTTAGACAAAATCGAGAAGGAAAACACTCGTGTGCTCCAATTTTTGTTTTCTTGGTAAAATATCTAGGAATTTAGCAAGTGCAGGACTGAGGGGAGAATTTAACTGATACCCTGCTCAGCTGGGATCCTCTTGTCTTCTGAGATCTCAGTTTGCAATTCCAGCACTGTAAAAATCAGCCATTACAGAAATTGCTTATTATTTTTCCCAGGGTTTCAAGTTGCACCCCTGACTTCAAAATTCTCATGGATAATATGTAAGGAAACTGGGATGTGTGACTCCCAGAGCCTGTCCTTGACTCGCTCCTCAGCCCTCTGAGAGAAAAACCTCCTTCTCTGCTGGGGCCACAGCATGCAGAATTGAGGACACACAGTGACTGTTTTCCCAGAATAGTACAGGCACCCTATGGATGTTCCAGGGAGGGAAAACTATGCTCAAATAGCTATCCTCACTTGTCCTGCTCTAAGGACATTTGTGGCTCAGCAGCAGACACAATAAATGGATGAAGGTGCTGCTGGTGTTCAGTTCCAGGGAAAGCTGGGGAGGTGAGGAAATTTCCATGTTACTCACGAAAACCAGCTACTGAAGTTGATTTTGAGGCTGAGGTTACTCCAATGGAATAGATTTAGCCATAACTAATAAGAGCAACAACATGGATGAAGAGACCATAACAAATCAGTCAGAGCAGAGATGTCCTCCCTCCATCACACTCCTTGCACGACTCTGCCATCAGACAGACCTTTCTACCACCCCTCCTCTGATCCAGGGGACACATCAGGCATAAATGGCAAATATCAGATACCTCTTCCAGAGCAATTGGCCTGGCCTGGTGTTTGTTGTGTTTTTCATTCTCCCTCCCTGTCGGCAGTTGAATCACAGACCCAGACCAGCAGGGAATCTGAATCATTTACTCAAAGGAGTGAGTTGCTTTTATTCACTTTTCTGAGTATTTCCTTACATGGCTTGACCTATCCTGTGTTTCTACATCAGCAACACACTTCCTAAATATCCTCTTATGGGGTGGTCATCCCTGTTCACCTGTGAGCTCCTGGTGGGCTCCTCTCCATAGGGGTCTGCCCTGGGACAGGCCTGGTAGAGACAAGCCTCTCTGTGCCACCATGTGCTCCTTTGTGCTGCCATCTGCCTCTGCAGGCAGCTCTTACAGCTCACAACCCCATCCTACACCTTATAATTCCCCATACCCCACTACGACACAAGTCAGTCCTTCTGCATGGGCTGCTCCAGGGAAAAGAGACGTGAGGGGTAAATCTCAGGGAACAGGGAATGCTTCTGCTCTGGGTCTGTGGGCAGACGTGCAGGGTGTTCCTCCAGCCATCTCAACGGTGACAGGCATTTCTGACACTTGTGATTAATCTTACTCTGATTTTGGCCATGTCACTGCAACGTCTCCTTACACCTTCTCCAACCTGTCATGCAGCCCATGGATGTGACAAGAGGTGCAAATTGCAGATGCTCTGGCAAGCTCAACTTTAAATAGTTTAATCCTGGCAAGATTGTGCTGCTGAGGTTTTACAAAGGTTAAGCCCTTCGAGTGTGGAGGTGATGAATAGCTGCTCAGTATGGCAAGCACTCAGGACAGCAGGGGCTTCTACATTCCTCCTCTTTTTCATATTTCACTTAGAGAGCAAAGCATTGAATTCAGTGCAATTCTTGTGTTAATGGCAGCATGATCTGTTTGTAAACATGCAGCAAATGAGGGTGGTATAGGGGATAACAACTCTGTGGGCTTCAGAATTTCTCTTATGTAGCTGCCATTTTGTCAGCTGTTGGAGGTCCAGCTTTCCTTCCTTCCTTCCTCCCTGCTGCCTGGTCCCCTCTGCAGTTCTGGGGAAAGGACTGGAAATGACTCAAGGACAAAGCAGGCTTCCCTTCTCAGCGTGAATAGGAAGAGGTCTGTCTGAGACAACAGAAAACTGTGGGACAGGAGGATTTCCAGGCACTGCAGCTGGAGAGAGCAGAGGGCAGGACAGGAGCAGAACACTGGTTTCTCCATGTCCTGTGGTCCTTCCAGGGCAGAAAATGGACCCTTTTACAGAGAGCCATGTAGCATCTTAGAGATCCTACTATTAGCAAGCTCTGTTTAACCTCTCAGAGCATCCATCAACCCAAAACATTACAGTAACACTCCCCAGCTGTTATATTACATGGATAATTATAGTCTGCAGATGCTAATGCAAGGAACCCATGTCACTTACGATACATCATGCTGGAGGATAAAAGGATGACTTTTTCTTTTTTTTAGGCTTCAAAGTGGCAAATTGTTTCTTTCTTTCCCCATTGGTTTTTATCCTGCAGACGTAGAAGCACAGCCCCATTCAACAGTTTGGACTGGATTAATTTTTAAAGAGCACTTGGAGGCTACTTGGGGACAAGCAAACACTTTGCATGTGGCTGCTGCATGAGTGAGCAGTCAAAGGAGAAAGCACATGAGTCAATCACACATGGCCTCTTAGGGACACTGGACTGCTTTAGTGGATAAGGCAGCAGGCTCAGGCAAGGTGAAGTTTCAGCAGCCTCAGAAAAGTCTTGGTGGAAACCTTGGCACAGCCCCAGACACCTCTGTCAATGCTACACATCCCTCTTGCTCCAGCCCCTACCTTGTTGCTTGGCTGCTTCCAAGGAAAGCTGAAAAGACCTGAAAACCTCATTTGCCCATGGGGTTTTAACAGACACATTTTCCTGCACTCATCTGATGGGTACATGCAATCTCCTTTTTCCACTTGTGTTCCAACCACAAAAGCAGTTGGTGCCCCATGATTACAGTCTTGAACTCAGACTGGCCTAAAATAATGCAGAGAGCACGGATTAGAGGGCCAGACACCCAACCAAATTTGAAACTGCTCAAAGGATTTACAAAAGTGTCTCCAAATCAGAGAGGACTCTGAGCCAGCTTTATTTTACAAGAGAAAAATCAGGGCACATTCCTTTGACCAAAAACCTCCTGAACACTGAGGGAAGGACAAGCAGGCAGGCACATTTTGAGGATATGGGCCTTTATGACAGAATTTTCAGGATGAACTCAGGTAATTTTACATTTGCCCATTAATTTTTCACAAAGTTCTATTTGAAGAACAGGGCTATAATTTTGGCTCACGTTTCTGGTGGCTTGAGGATCATTTTTTTTATAATATCACCAGAAAGCCCTGATGGAACTATATCTCTTTAATTCGTGCTGGTTCACTGTTTACTCCCCACTTTCAGTGTACAGGAAGCTTCTATAAAAGTCACAGAGGTAATTGCATTTGTGGATTTGTACTGTGTGATTAAATGTGAGTGTGTGTGAAAATTTTCCCCCACAATAAGGCTACATTCTGAGGGAAAGTACTGCATATATGAGCAAGTGGATACATTTCTGATGCTGCCATTTCAAACAACCACAGTTCCAGGCTGAATTAAATCAGTAATAGATGTCTATTAATGCATTCACCATTTTTCTTGTCTTTTTTTCCTCTCACCCTGCATGGTAGCTGGCAATGGAGAGAGATATTGGCACTGTACAGACGACAGAGCATAAAGAAAGCTTAGAGCAGGTGAAAATCACATTAATTATAAAGTAGCAGAGAGAAAAGATGCATGCAGGGAAGACCTACCACTTTCATTTTTCTATTTTCCTTTCCTCTGAAAGAGAATGCTAAGGATCCAAATTGCCTTTAATTCTCTGCACACAGTGCATCACCCACTATTTGCAGTCAATAAGTATAATTTTTTTTGCAGCAAGAGGAGCTTTACCAGTCACAGGCAGTATAAGAAGCATTTAATGTAGTGCACTTTTTATCTTTCCCCCCCACTCCCTCATTTTAACTGTCACAACGCAAAAGATAATTTCTGGTGTGGCATTTCCCAGACAGCCCAGGGGGTGCTGAGACAGCTTTAATAACTTCACCCCAACCTCCACATCACAGTTCTGGGTAATGCACGTAACCTGTCTGGTGGCTGAGGCTTTCACAACATCACATCTCTGATCTCTGGCTGCCAATGTCATCCTGAGCTTGCTTTTATCCTTAATGACAATGAAGGAAGCAGGATGCAAACAAGAGAGCTGGGCAGGCTCTATCTGTTGCTGTGGTGAAATGAGAAGAATAATTGTGACTGGCTTAAAACAGCTTCCGCAGTGCCTCCTGTCTGTATCGGGGTAGGCATCAAAGCCACTTCTAAAATGAAGAGAATTCTAGAATGAGCCATTTTCCCTCTTAGGCTGTTGTGAACCATCCATATGGAAGGATTTACGTTGAATATCTATAGTCTTGAGAAGTGTGGAGTTTTAATTTTCTTTTAACGGGTAAAGACAGACCAAAGGGGATGAAAAGAGGAAGCAGTATTAGATAGAAACAAACACAGCTACTGCCTTCAGTTTGAAAGTTAATTAAATTCTGGACATTTTCATATTGGCTTTCTTCTTCCTTGTTAAAGAATGGAAAGAATGAGAGGCCCTGAAAATACACAGCGACCTCCATCCTTCAAATATAATTAATATATTAATTAGCAGCTGCTGCATCTCAACCTTGTTGGCCCAAGAGGTGTACATTAACATATACACAGGAGATAAAGCCACCTTTAATTGTATCTTTGCAATGGTTCATCCCACTGTTCTGGGACTGGAGCATGCTAATGACTGCTCAGGATCAGGAAAGGGCCTCCCATTTCCACTCTGTGGTTCAAATCTCACCTGAATCAAACTCCAAGGATCCTTTGTACACAAATGTAAAAATTAAATACTTTTGTAAAGACAGACCATTGCTGAAGCTGAGCTGCACATGCTTGTATCTGGATGCTCTCAAGTGGCTTCCTGTCATTCCCTGCTTTCAAATAAATGTGTCCTCATGCCTGTGTTTTACATGCAGCCCTGGCCTCATCTGCAGCCAGGAGTCTTTACCTTACTTTCCAAAGTTTATTGCAACTCAAGAGAGTATCGTTTACTCCTGAAAGTGTCTTTTTCCTGTTAAACATCCTCCCTCCTTCCTTCCTCATTCCCAGCTAAAACAGAGTAGAAAGAGATGCCGACGCTCTGAGCCACACAGCAGGAAGGATACAATGTGATTTATTGTTGTAGATCACTGAATCACAGAATAGTTTGGGTTGGAAGAGAGACCTTTAAAGTTCTCCTAGTCCATCCCCCCCGACAATGACCAGGGACAACTTCAACAAGACCAGTTTGTCCAGAGCTCCATCCAACCTGGCCTTGAATGTTTCTAGGGATGGGGCACCCACAGCTTCTCTGGGCAACCTGTGCCAGGGCCTCACCACCCTCGTTGTACAAAACTTCTTAGTCTCTAACCTAGAACTTTATTTATTCTAGATCTAATGTCTATTCTATATCTAATCTAGCTATTTACCTCTACCATCTATATCTGTTTCTAATCTCTGTGGGTCCCTTCATTCAGCTGTCTCAGAGCAACCCCACTCTCTAAATGTGCAGGTGAGTATTTCCCTAAAACTGCCTCCTAGAACCCTCAGTGGCAGATTGTGGCTGTAGAGGGTGATGGGCTCTCTGAAAATGTGACCAGAGCATGCACTCCGTTATATCTGAAATTCCCAGGCAGGAAAGACATGCAGTGTTAGGGAAGAAGTGTGATAAATTTAGCAAGTGATAATGCAAACAGCATGGAAAAAATGTGTGCTGTACAGGAGGGCACAGGCTGCTTTGCTAGCTGGGACATTACTGACCCCTTGGAAACAAGACTGTAATACATTTAAATCTGATCCACAGCCTTGCATGTGTCCACAGTCCCACTGGAGTCAGGGAGACTGCAGAGTGTGCAGTTAAAAGCTATAGAATTATTTATTTTTGTAAGGATCGAGAAGTTGGGGGGTAAAATGTCCTTGACTTCACCTCCCAGATATATCAGCAACATAAATAGGCCGTGACTTTTCACTGTTGTCAGTGATTAATCTGCCTAAGGAGAGCCCTTACTTTCTCTGGTTCACTTTACTGTTTTCTTTGTTGATATTTAACTGACTTGTCACTTTGCTTGAAAGAGTAAAAACATCAATTTGCCAGAAGCCAGAGAACAGTCCCACTCCTTTTAATTTGCTTGTTTTCAGTATCAATTCACTTAGAAGTCTAAAGATTTGGCCTTGTGGTATAGTTTTCTGCAGCTGCATTCATACCTCTATCCATAACCCAATGCAAGTGAGGATCTCGGACAGAGGACAGCTGAAATGTCACAGAGAGTTAGTCAGATTGCTGAACTGCAGGCATTACCAACAAACAATGACAGAAACTCTCAAGCTGAGGCCAACCCTGCCCGCAGCGATTTGTTCAAATTCCTTTCCTTGTCTGTTGCTTCCCTAATTTTCCTCAACTGTAGTTTTATAAAAATCCTCATTGCATCCTTATATTTTACTGTAAACTCCAACCAGGCTGTGAATTCACAGCTCTAGGTTTCCTTCCCAGGTTACAAGAATTGCTTTCTTGCCTTTGTTTCTTCTACAGTAACCTTCAGTGCCATTTGATTTTGGATTGATAAAGAGTGATATTTTTTCCACTTTTGATAAGCCATTGTCTGGATCTGAAGTGGGAAATATCCATCCAGGCAATTTGCATTTACAATACTTCCAGTTCTCCCTGGATTGTTTCTCTCTTTGTAACAAAAAGGCTGAGATGGGGAAGCAAATGGATGCAGTAAGTGAAGACAACATGGAGAACTATTCCTAAACCTTAAAATCCCAAGTGGTGTTATTCCTAATGGCATTAGTTATTTCAAAACTACCTTGCTTTTTTCAATGTGCCAAAATGTAATGTGAAATGTTACAGTGAAACCAGACACACCACAGTCCTCAACAGTTAATTCAAGGCTATGAATTAGCATCAGAAAACAATTAGATGTTTGATTTCACACAAATTGGGAGTGTCACAGTAAATCTACTGTAAAGAAGAGTAACCAAGTGAATTGAAGAAAAACTTCCTAGTCTGACTGCAGTAAATATGTAGTAAATCAGCTCTTGGTAATTCAGGATGCACAGAGGCAAGAAAATAGTAAAGAATCCAGGGTTTTCTAAGTGCCTGCCCTGGTGAAGGAAGGCACAGGAAAGAGAAAGAGTGGATAATTAAAAGGGCAGAGAGAGGTTTTTTCTGTCAACAGCGTTGTAAAAGAAAAGAAAACGCCCTTCATACTCATAGGGGAAAGATGAGAAAGAAAATGTGGTTCTGTTATGCACTGAGCAGGGGATGTTACTGCAGAGCTGGGCTGTGTGCAGGGACACAAAAATGGGCACAAAAGGCTGGGCTGCCCACTTGGATGGGAAGATGACAAATTGCCAACAACATGAGGCTTGCTCCTGTTCAACTGCATTTTAATAACATGACAGGGTTTGGTGCAAGCAGTGAGAGGCTCAGAACAGAAATTACCTCATGAAAAGCTCATCTGCCTCAGTGTCTGTCACTGCTGAGCAGGAAGGACACAATAGCAGGGGAAGAGATCAGGATGCCCTGGCTGCTTTTAGCACACTGCTATGAATGCCCAGATCCACAAGGATGTGGTTAAGGCAACAGACTGCCCGCTCTCTGCGTCTGTTTTTATCACAGATTCCACACAAGAGACCCTGAGGTTGCCCAGAAACTGAGGGAGCAGCAGCAAATCCAGCAGCACTCAGGGCTGCAGGAACCAGAGTGGGGCTTTCCTCTGTGCAGAGTCAAAATGGAGTTAATGAACTTGCATTTTTATTGTGGAGGTCTGGATCACACCTTCGTATTTTCAGAGACAGAAGTTCTACAGCAATTGACCATAAAAATAAGTAGGAAAAAAAGTGCAATGGTTGCTCCCATCTTCCTTAACTCATCACCTCTATCCCCACCTCATTCTCTCCCTGAAACACATACAAATAGATGTGCTGATATTTCTAAATTTCATTTGATATTAAGAGTTTGGTGTTTTCTACAGCTTTGGATGCACAAGCTGCAGAAGTGGAGTGAGAAAAAAAGACTGAGAGGCATAATTGAAAAAAAAAAACTGAAGAGAGAAAAGACTGGAAGATATAAGATTTTGTATAACTTTTTCTCCTGTTGTATCTGTGGAACATTCACATTAGTCAGTGGTGAAACACCTGCAGAGATTTCCTGAAGCAGCTCTGGATGCTCCATCCCTGGAAGTGTTCAAGGCCAGGCTCGATGGGGCTTGGAAAAACCTGATCTAGTGAAGGGTGTGGGGTGTCGGAACAACTTAACCTTTAAAAGTCCCTTCTGGCCTGAACCACTTTCTGATTCTATAATTGTGAAGGAATAATCCCTGCTCAGGATCTAGTCCTCAAATACAAAGTTTTAGCAGATGACCACCTGCCTACAAAGGTCAAGTGTAAAACATTAGTGCTTCAAGCAACACATTATTTTTAACATTCCTTGGACAAACACAATCAATGGGAATAAAATGTCATTCTAGTGGTTCAAGTTCTGTGGGAATTTTTCTCTGGGATTCTTTCACTGTAATTTTTTTTAATGCTGACATAATTCCCTTTGAAATGACAGTTCCATTTCTGCACTCACACCGAGTCAGCCCTTCTGGGAAGGCTTCCTCCTTGCAGCAGAACAATATGGTTCTAATGGGATTACTCAGAGCATAGAGTTAAGTATTTATAGAAATCTTGGAGAGAGTGCAGTGTTAATTACCATCTCTCATAGCAGAACCCAAATACTGAAACATAATAGTGTACACATTTTCCCCAAAGTTGTCTGGACTCCTCTTGGTCAGAGCATTGGTGACACAGGAATGGCTCTGCTGGAGCTTAAGCTCCATTCACTGTCACTAATATCTTTTAGCACAAGCACAACACTGAGCATATCAAATGTGGAGATTTTCAAGTCACAATGCATTTAAAAAATGAAAACTCTGTGCTGAATGTATTAAAGGTGTCTGCAAGTTTTCCCTTTCAAAGTTCTCTGTCAAGATTTTAGTTCAAACGAGTATTCTGAGGTTGAGCAAAACATAGTAGTCACTAGTATTAAAAAGAAAAAAAAAACCCAAACAACAACTTAGGTTTTGTTTCAGTATGGAAATGAAAATGTCAAATTTCCGCTTCATGTTTCCCCCCTCCTCACTCTCTGCTCTCTTCCCCTCCCTCCTTTAGAAGGCAAAGGGAAGGAAGTGTGCAGGGACATATTTTTCATTCTCTTTTATTGTTCTTTTTTTTTTTTTTTGATGTATATATCCTCTACTGAGCTGGAACTCATTTTCAAGAGACTGGCTTTTTAAAACACACTTTTAAACATTTCTGTTGTCTTACATTCTCTGTAATTTTGTTCCATCTCATCATCTCAAAGCAAACTGTTCTTCCTTTCTCTTAGTATTATCTTTTATGTTCTTTCTGAGGAAAGCCACTGAAGTGAACTTTTTGTTGTGCAGATAAGAGAAGCAAGCTGTGGCACTTGTAAGGTTTTAACAATTATGAATAGTTTCATTCTGTGATGAGTTTAATACTCCCACACCCTCCCTCTTTTCAGTTCTGGACCAAGAGATGCTGTTGTAAAAAAAATGAAAATCTACAGAGATTCATGAATTTAGCTATAAATAATACCAGCAGTTAACAGCTCATACATCAGCACTAGGTAAAACTGAGGGGATGTTCACATGGCCTAAAGTGACATGGAAACTAGGTGTGACATGCACCTGCAAGTGCAAAGTATGTTGGGAGAGAAGGGAAAACCCACCAATGATGTAAATAGTCCATGCAGGAGATATGTAAATGGCTAAACTGAGATCATTCATGGTCTCCTAACTCCCCAGGGAATTGCTAACTATGTCTAAATTATATAAGATTTCTTGCTGTCCTTTTCTCTATTTTGTCCCTCTCCCTGTGGTCTCATTAATTAACACTCTTCTCTCACTTTCTTTGCTTTCTTCAAATTGTTTCCAACTAAGAATAAATGAAAATTCCACTCTAAAGTCATTTGTATGCCCGTTTCAATCAATAGGAAGAGAAGAAGAGAAAGCTGGCAGAATACCTCTGCATGCACTGAGAATTAATTATAATAACCAAAACCAATCAATTGATCATTGTTGTCACCTCTTCTGAGAGGAGGGGTGGGAGGTTCAGGGGTTCTCACAGCACTGTGTGAACAGCTGAAAAAACCAAGCAGTCCTTAATCCAGAGCATACCAAGCACTCCTCCTGTTCCTAGGCAGAGCAGGGAGAGTCACAGGCACAGGGCTGGGACAGGAGCAGATCTGGGCAATGGGAAGTTTTCCCTCTGGTGGGAATGCAAGCCCAGCCCTCAGAGCAGGCTAATGGAGAAGGGGGCAGGCACTCCATGTTTTGGTCCTTAATGATCATGGCAGTGTGGTGAAAGCACCCAAACAGCAAATTGTCCCACTAAACCCCAGAACTGAAGGAAAAAAAACACTGAGAAAGGCTTCCCAAGACTGTGGCTGTGCATGAGTTTTGGAAGCTGATCTGTAAATGTCAAGAGCAATGACATTTGAGAGCTGGAGGTGAGATGTGTTTCCTCCAGTGGTGCAGATTGATTAGCCATTCACTGTCACATAGCTAATTGCTGGCTGCTAATCAATGAGATCTGAAATACCGTGTGTGCATAAGGCTTATTCCAAAAACTAAAAAAAAAGCATAGAAAACATCCAATATCCTTGTGGTATTCATCCTCCAAGAGGTATCCCATGTAAGGTAAGTACTCCAATAGTATGTAAGCCCTTTGTGGGGGATGTGAGAATGACAAAAGTGATAGGTATGCTTTATAATAAATCCCTAAGGTTTTCCTTAACTAATAAACTCCTGGAGCTGCCCTCTGACAGACCCCGAGGAGGCAGTAAAAGGGTCAGCTCAGTGATGGCATAGCTCTGATACAGCATTAAACACATTTCCACAAAGCGATCATCTGCGTGACTGCTGCCCCATGACTGAATGTTCTGTCAGACACAGGGGCCCATTTGCTCTAGTTGTGTTCTGAGCATCCAGAGTGTCTGGGCACAGGCTGAAATCTCTCTGACTGGGCTGCAAAAGGCTTTCAGAGCAATTTCCAGCTGAAATTATCCAGACATTCATCCAGACATTCTCAGGGCTGTATCAGCCAAATGGCTATCTCCCAACACAGAATTAAAAGCCTGATACTGAACAGATTATATTTGGGAGAGTCAGAAGGATATAGAGCATATTCTTCTGTAAGACTGGAATGTAATTATGACTTCTGGGGCACGGTAAAAATAAATTATTGCATTTGTCAAATATTTTGGAAAAACACTGTTTCGCATACAGTCCAATGGGTGAGCAATCCTCCAGCAAACACAACAGCGCAAATTCCCACTGTCAGAGCAGATACAGCAGTTTGGATTGTCATGCCCACACAAAGAGTTGTCCTGCCTCTATCCACAGCCTCTTTGCAGTGTGAGAACCCCTAACCTTTACCAAAAGTTGTTGAAGACAAGAAAATTAAATAACTAGATGATATGGAAGTTTTCTCTCTTTTTCTTGGGCTAACTTTTTGGGGGTGAAGGGCATGACTTATTTGCCAGTGTTTAAAGCATTCCTTCCTTCCTCACTCCCATGTGTACAACTTTAAAGAGACAAAAAGGCGAGCACAGTTTTTGATAATATATAAAAAGAAAATATATTGAAATTAATTAAAAGAAGAAATTCAGCCAACTGTTGTAATATTTTGATGTTTTGATGACACCCTTTGATGGCTCAGACAAGAGTAGGTGTATTTCATAGAAAAAGAGCAAAGCAAGCTCAGAGATTTAAGCTTAACCACTAAAGAACAGCATTTAGAAAGCTGCATCTGGGAAATGAGTCTTTTTTATCAAATTGCAGAAGGGACTGAGTGGGAGTATTGCATGAAGGAAACAAAATTATGGTCAAAGGGGAAAAGAACAGGCCCTCACACACAGAGGGAAATGGCAGTGGGGGAGGAAATGGGTTTGTTTTCTCCTTTTTTTTTTCTTTTTTTTGAGAGAAGTAGTTAGAAATATTAATATCCAAGAAAAACAGTAAAGGAAGAAGAGCGATATCATCACATAACTGAAGTATAAGATACCAGATAGCTGCACTTGCAGCTGGTGGAGATTATGTGTAACATATAACCTGTTGCCAATCCCTTTGATGAAACCAGTGCTCCCTTTATGCTACACTTGCAAATAAATGAGGTGGTGACCAGTTACCATTAATCTTCTGAAAAATCACAAATGAAGGCCAGCAGTTTTCTATCAACCTCATCATGAAAATACAGTTGAGGTAAGATCAAAGCTCTGGGGTTACAGCAGGAATGCCCGATTTTGATCAAGTCTCTCCAGAGCAGCAGGACAGTGAAGGATGAACAACAGCACTAAATTTAAGCAGGTCTATCAGTGTACCTGGAACTGCTGGCATACCCAGGGCTCCAGCTCCTGAGAGGACACAGCCCCTTCTCCAAAACCTCCTCCTTTCCCCTCCTTCCCATCCCTCCTCCCCCACCAAATTCAGTGCAGAGGCTTCAATGGGTGATCCACAAAGATTCCAGAGCCTGCCCTTCCCTGCAGACATAAAGGCTACAACAAAAACCCTCCATGTCGCTCTTTGGTAATAACTTTGCTACAAACTCTGCATTCCTTACAGCAGTGGCATTCATTCCCAAATCCTCCTGTTGCTCGTAAACTGTGCTCCCATGATATTGGGAAGAAAATGCACACAGAGACACAAAAGCCTCTCTGCCCCCATCATCACAACAATTACTGCAAACTGTCAAGCACTCAAAAACAAGGATGTGAGGACAACCTTTAAAATGGAAGAAACAGACCAAGGGGTCAAACAAAGCTTAAACTGATTGAAAGATTGAAGCGTCCACTACTAAAATTATCCTTTTGGCTGACTTAGGAACAGTTTCTTTCCTTGTCTTTCCCATTTGTGAGTCCTCACTTCTGATTCAGATTAGGTCTCTCTCCAGATAAGATGGGATGTTATATTTAATAGGGAAAAAAAATCCCACATCAGCACAAAGACATAAAAGCTGGAAGTGGCTCCCATTCCCACAGATGTCAAGTCCTGTGAGAGACTCATGGGTGCTGTCTGGCAGACATGAGGGACAGCAGGCCAGTTTTCTGCTCTTGTTTGGCTGTTGCAGTGTATGGGAAACAGGGATTTGTGCACGCCCGGTAAGAAGCTGAGTGAGTTGTTGTGGAGCAACACCAAACTCCTCAGCCAACATTTTCCCCCTCCCCATTGGGACAGCTTACGGGACTTTGAAGTTTTCTAGCCAAAGGAGTATTAGTGTGCTGTGACAGCTGGCAACACATTCCAGTGGGTAAGTGATGGACTGGCTCTGGAGTGAGTAAAATAAATTATGAAGTGGGTGAAATTTCAGCCCTCCAAATAACAGTCCAATGATTTCATTGGAATGACTCTGTCTGGCAATGTATTCACTGACATACAGCTGGGCAGAACACACAAACACTCCTATATGGAATAGCTGCCTGCATGGGAAGAGATCTCCTTGGATAAATGAGCCTGAGTCGGGAGATGGCAAGAGGGGATATTCAAAATACATTTGTGTGAGAGCCAGTCACGTATGGTTCTGTGTGGATGCAAGTGTTAGAGCCAGAAAGGAGTGTTACACACACTGCTCAGCACCATCAGGATTCCCCAGGTGATCTGCTTGCCCCAGAGAATGTCATGCACTGTCAAAGCACCAGCATATCCAACAGGCTCCCTTTCTACCTCACCAAGCACAATTTGCATGGACAGTTTAGCACCTGGAAACATAAACAGGTCATGCAAATAAGAACCCATGACAGAGTTTTCTGGGAAGCAAAATGAAGTCAGTTACCTTCCTCCCATTTGGAATTAAATAGGTTTAGATGGTACCACCCTGCCAGGTCCCCTTCAAACTCTCAGAGGTGTGCCTGACCCGTGGCTTTCAGCAGATAGGGAATGTTAGGGATTTAGTTGCCTTATTTTGTACCAGGAGACTACTGGTGATGGGCTTGGGCTGACTGACAGAGTTGGAGGGGGAGAGGAGAGCAGAGCAGCTTTCTGGGGACTGGAAGGTTCCTATTTTTAGCTGTAATTTATTCCACAAATTTGTACATTCTGAATGCATCATCAACAATGAGCAGCCTGTTCTGTGAATGTTTGTTGTTGTAGAGAATCTTATATTCTCCTTTTGTCAAATGTGGGCAGTGTAAATTATTTTGATCTGGGAAAGGCTGTGCAGCTCAGCTCTTCAGAATCTGTACATCTTTTTCAGCCTCTGGATGGGATCCATGGAAGTGCAAAACATCACAATGAACAGGCTTTCTTGGAGGTGTATTTGTCTTAAGCATACCTATGTGTCTATGAACATACTCTCTGGTTTGGGAATCCTGTCTCTCAAAATTCTGCTACTGGGTAACTAATAAATTAAAAACCAAACTAAGTCAGAATTAGATTTCATGTTAACCCATTAAGAAACTCAAAGTTTATGTACTTTGGCAAAAGCATAGAGGACTGTAGGAATATAAAACTTCTTTTGTGCCATCAAATTTCCAAATTTAAAGTCTAGGAAACTGTTTTGATTACTATTAAGTAGTCCTCAATACTGAAGGAGAAAAGACTTGCAAAGAAATTTACAGTGTTGACAACAAATAAATATATATAGCCACCTTTTGTTTTCTTTCAAATTTAAACAAGAGGACTGAATAGCCCACAAGGGTAGCTAGAATATTCCAAGCTGACTTGCAACGACAGACTGGTTTGGGCAGAGTTTTGTTTGCTCTTTCACTTCTTTCCAGAATTTTATGATAAGTTATCAAAGTAAAAATGATTTTTTTGTGATGTCTGTCCTTAAATTTTAGGGGTTTTTTTAATTTTTTTTCATAGGAAAAATGTAGGCTGCTAATTTCTTTTCATATTTCAGTTCCTCCTCTGCTTTCTTACTGCTAGACCTCTTGAATACCTCTCCAGTTAGGAACCCCAGAGATCATGAACTCACATGAATGCTTTGATAACAGCCAGAAGCACCGAGGGCAATACTTCTGTTTATTTAAATAGAACACAAAATTATTATCTTTGGTATAGTTGCAAGGAGGAAAAAAAAAATGATTAGGATACTCTTGGACACTATCTGAGCCCAGCTGGAATCTTCAGAGGATTTTAGGGTTTAAAGTTACCAGGATGTTAATTTTCAGTGAGCTCTGGATAAGGAGGGAGCCTGTATGCTCTGTTTCAAGGGAGCAAATCACTACAAATATTCTGGGAAGCTGCTGCTGATATCCAGACATGTGAAATAACAACGGGACAGTCACATTCATTCCCCTCTGCACCAGTTCTCTCCTGGGAGGTGCCTCCCAGTTAAGCTCCATTCATCACTGTGTTATTTTTAGCTCAGTTTCCAAAGGAAACCCCGTGTATGAGACCATGTTGTCTGTCTGCTTATCACTGCCTCCATAAAAATGCACTGTTACCCAGTTTCAACCAAATTTGACAGCAAGATGGAAGTCTGTGGGGTGTGAAGCAGCTTCCAGTTTCCCAAAACATGGTGGCTGATGGAGAGGCTGCAGCAGGAGCTGAGCAGCTGCCTGGTTTCTGGGACCGGCCACAGAACACACACACACACCAGCCACAGCACCACCCACCCTAATGCCAAAGCTCTTCAAGGGTATGGAGAAGGGATGGGCTATCCAGAGCCAGCAGGAGCTGGAAGTTCCCCCCTGAGCTTCCAGGAGGAATGTAAGAAAGACATTGGTTAGAAATCACCTTTACAAAATGACCCCTCTGTCAGGTGTCATTGTTCCTCGACTCAGAAAAAAGCACAAATATGACCCCCAGTCCTACTTTGCTGCTGATGTTCCATGAGGCAAAACATAACAATGGAGAGAAAAAAGCCCAAATTTCCACCAAGCATCCACCTGCTACATTCACAGAGGGTACAACCCAACCAGTGGAAAAGGCAGTGGCCTGACTGGCTGGGCAGAAATTAAGTTGACATGGTGATTAACCCCAGGTGATGACCACTGGTCTAAGTCAGGAGGAGGCCTTCCTCCCCACCAACTCATAACATTTGGTGTGCAGCCAGAACCAGCCCAGTCTGAGCCATCCCCCAGCCTGAAATCAGGGCTTCACTCTGACCCAGAACAAGAGCCAACATCACCACGAAAAGCTATTTTGAGTGTCTACAGTTTAAATATTACCAGGCTGGGTAAAACATCTGTTTTGGCCAATGTGAACAGACCTGGGAGCACTGCCTGCTTTGGGGCTGTTTGTTTATACACTTATTTATGTGTTCTTTGGGTTTTTTAATAGCAATCAAAAGCTTCACATACAGAAGCATTAACTGAAACTATATTTAAGCCTTTAAAGCAAACCAACAGCCAGAACGGCCGAGTGCCTGCAGCTCTCATTAAGAACCAGCTGACGTTTTTACTCCTTGGAAAGAGCAGCTTGGCATTGCTGGAATCAAAGCACTGGGAGAAGAGCTCCACTGCTCCCTTCACTTCTCAGCTAACCAAGCAGCCCACAGAACACGAGGAAGGGGGGATGAGAGATGCTCACTGTATAATGTTTCACCAGGATCTTTGCTTTTCTTTTAAAACAGCCCATTTTGAGTCACCGAGTGTCATCAAGTACTGAGACTGTGAGGTTCACTGACCCCTCTGCAAAATGTAGGGTTATTTTTCCAAATATTTATCTTTTGAGCTGAAAGTGTCTGTGCTTGATCTCTGACTGGAGTGATAGTCTTGGAAAAAGAAAAGCAAAGTACTTTCAGCTGTTTAGAAAAACTTAAGAAATGATTTTATAAAAAAGCAGTCATACATAGTTGCATGTATTCTGCAAGGCCAAAAGGGAAAAAAAAAAGGAATTAAGTTTGAGAACTGGCTTGGTCAATGCTTTCATGTAGATCTAGTGCCTTTGCTGGATTTGAAATAAAACAAGGATCTGCCAAGGAAAACATGCAAGCTGTGCCTTCATAGAATCACGGGTTGGTTTGGGTTGGGAGGGACCTTGAAGACCATCTTGTTCCAACCTCCTTAGCACAGGCAGGGACACCTTCCACTGGACCAGGTTGCTCAGGGCCCCAACCAACCTTCACATGAGGTGTGTCTTTGAAAGGTACACATGAATAAAGAGCTAGTGCTGGCACAGACACCAAAAAAACCAAAGAATCTGTCACCACAGCTGTTCTTGTCTCATGCCCCCTTTTAGCCTTGAGACAAAATGGATCAGTGGGGCAGTGCAGGAGATAAATCTACTAAACTTGAGTGAATTTACTATAAACTGGGAAGACCCAGATTGAAAAATAAATGCAAAGAAGGTTGTGTGTATCCCAAAAATTACCAAACCAAACAGGAATAGTAATCAAGTCTCTGCATTAAGGAAAATAAAGCATGTTCCTTAAAGAAAAGCTGGAAAATTTAGAATTATTTTCTCAGTCTTGAGTCCATATTCCCCTTTTAAACTGAGTGAAGAGAAGAAATGCCACTCAGCTTAGCTACAGAGCTAAACTTAGAAACACACTGTGTACAACCTGAGTACCACACCCCAGATGACCATCAGCTATCACACCCCATGTAGCCTGGTCTCTGTGTTTCATATCATTTTAACAAAGGCAAAGAAGTACATTACTTTTGAAGGTAAGGGTGGAGTGAGGAAGAGAACAAAAGAAGGAAACCTGAACAGGGATAGTGCATTTAAAAAAGGAAAACCACTCTAAAAAAGAGAGATTCTGTAATATGCTGGAAAGCAGTGATTGTCCTTAAAGTCCTTTCCTCTAACCTCTATATCTGGAATTTACACTATGCAATTGCTGCTGGAATGACTGCAAGGAATTACTGAAATCTCCCCTTAAAATCTGTGCTCAGGGTCTTGGATCTTACACTCATTAAAAGTGCAGAGATGTGAAAAACTTCTGGTCTTTTAATTTATGCACTTGTGCCAAGAAGCTTTTGTGAAATACTCAGAGGGGGACTTTTTCTACATTTTTTCCTCTCCAGATTAAAAAAAAAAAAAAAAAAAAAAAATCCTTGTTAATTGCATTCATGGCATCCTTCCTTTAATTGGAAGAGGGAGAAGGTATGTGAGATGACCCTGGCTGGTGACAGCTCTGCCCCCTCACCCCACACTCAGCTCTGGCCCAGCACAGCTGACGAGCACGGTGTGAGGAAGTGGGCAAAGCAAACCTTCCCTTTTTCATCTAAAGAACTGCTGTAACATGATTTTTTTTTCTGCTGGAGGCCTGCTGCTTTCTCAGTGTCATACTTGTGATGAAATGGAAAAACCCAAGAGCAGCTTTTGTCATGTGGTGGAGGTGGGGTAAAATTCCTGACTGCTATCACAGGAAAGGTTGTTATTCTCATTAAATCAACCTCTCTGCAATATCATGCAGAGTTTGTGGACTGCTGCAACCGTTTCTTTGGCAAATGCTCAAGTTAATATAAGCAATCATATTGTTCTAAGGTCATCCAGGAAACCAACAGCCTCCCTTTCCTCCTGACCCCCTCACCAGCTTCCTGTCATTCCTGTGCTCTTCCTAATGCACTGGCCTGATTTCAGCCTTGGGGAAGTAAACTGCTCAGAAGCTCCTGCTGCAGAAAATCCCTAAGAAATAAAAACTTCTCTGGAAGCTTCCCCCTAGCCTCTTGAATGCAGCATGCTTCCTGAGCACAGCCAAACTCCTACTGCACTCAGGGCCAGGAACTTCTTACTCAGCCCTGATGGGATAGTGGCACTCTCAGGAATTTGTTCCCCAGGAACCTTTTTGCTACAGCCACAATTGCACCTCTGTGTCCCACTGAGCCCAAGGAAGAAGAGGGGTAAGCAGGTAAGAGGGAAACTTGCTGGCCAACAACAGGGAAAGTGATCCATGGCTTTTGTCATCTTCCACCACCTGCCTTTCCAGCCTATTATGAGTCTTTGCACAGGAGAGACAGGAGGCAGGTGCTTTATACTAAAAGAGGGTGAGGTTAGATTAGATATTAGGAAGAGATGCTTCCCTGTGAGGGTGATGAGGCCCTGGCAGAGGGTGCCCAGAGAAGCTGTGGATGCCCCATTCCTGGAAGTGTTCAAGGCCAGGTTGGATGGGGCTCAGAGCAGCTGGAGATAGTGGAAGGTGTCCCTGCCCATGGCAGAGGAATTGAAACAAGATGATTTTTATGATCCTTTCCAACCCAAATCAGTCTGTGATTCTCTGACTGAATGGGTACTGATAAGTGACAGTTCACTGGGACCTTATGGCTCACCTTTCCAAGACAAAGAAAAACCTGCTGAAAACATCTGAAATCAGGGCATTACAGAGAAGACTGCAGAGGGTATCTGCCCTGCTGAAGGCTGCTGTGAAACAGAAGGGGGTGAAACAGGGCCAGGTGGTGACAGGAGCAGCAGCCATCCAGATCTGTCAGGGAAGTGATTTTGGGGCTTGTGGGCAGCATAGATCAGTGGCTGGCCTGTGAGTAGGACCTCAAACATTTGGAAAGGCACTGATGTTCATGATGTGCCAGGGGCATGTCCCCAGGGACAGGATGACGTGGAGCCCAGCCCTGAGACTGGCAGCCTGTTCACCTTGTTGGGCTGTCCAAGCCACAGGTAATGGTGTTGATTAAACAAACACCCTGCTGGAGCAGCTGTAGGCATGTCGAGTGCTGTGCTGCTGGGAGCAGCTCCAGAGAGTAAACAGGGGAGAGGAGAGCCACTGGCACATAAAGGGCTTGCTAGGAATGGGCCCACGGACATGAAACCACAGCCAGACAAAGGGAGGGGGGAATTTCCACAGAGCACTTGAAGATCTTATAAAACATTCATTAAATTAGGTTTCCAGTGATTGTCAGCACTTGAATAATAAGGACCAAATGCAATTGAAAAACTACCTTTTGCTTTCATGTGAAATGGTAACTGCACATCAAACGTTTTAATCTCCTCCAATGATAAATATGTGGAAATCTGTAGGTCTATTTATATAAAAGCTTCCAAAAGATATGTTATCTCTGCAATTTACCCCCACTCCTCCCCCAAGGGATTTTTCTTTCATGTCTTCTTGCACGGTCTACATTTATTTACCAGTGAATATCACTTCAAATGAATTTAGTAGCAGGGATGTTTATAGAAATAGCACACTTTCAATGACTTGTGGAGAATACTTACAAAGTGAATGTTGTAAAACACAAGTGTGTTTACATTAGAAAACCAATAACAGACTGGTTAACAGGCAATCAAGGCGTGGAAGAAAATAAGAGACCTGTTCATCCACTCCAAACCAGCCTACAGTCTTGACTATCAAAGTGGTCTTTGGTGGTTTTACCTCTTGTGTCACAAACCTCTGTCCAAGTAAGCTTTAGACTGGGAATTTTTCACTGAAACTATTCAGAGGATCGCTTGTACAATAATTTTATAATCATTTGAAAATACATTATTCTGGATGACAGGAAATGAAGCAAACCTTTTCCAATAAGCAATTCACAATAAATTATTCAATCACCTCTAATCAAAAGTGCATAACATGAAGGCAAGTAGAGAAAAATATCCCTAAGCAGCACTTAAACTGTTATATTTATGAAAGGAACCATATGTGACCAGTGAGCAAAATGAACTTTCCCAGAAACCCTGGTACATTCTTGGTTTGCTTTGGAGAAAAATAATTTAGATTCCAATTTATTTGACAAGGAGCATTCACTTCCAGGTCATCCAGCTGCTTGACAGTTAGAAAAAAGAAAGAATGGGATGTATCTGCGGCCAGTTAAACCTCTATCTACAACTGAACGACAGAACCAGAGAATGGTTTTGGTTGGAAGGCACCAGGTGTTCCAACCCCAGCCGTGGACAGGGATCTTCCCCTAGACCAGGTTGCTCAGGGCCCCATCCAGCCTGGTCCTGAATCAAGTATTAATCAGTTCCAAGAATCAGTTTCGCTTGGATATGCCTAATTCTGCACAGATAGAACTGCTTTACTTCCAGCTGTAGGAAACCTGACAGCCAAACTGAGGCAAACTGAAATGCTCACTGTAAAGGAAATGCTGCCATAAATACAAATAAACATCAACAGCTCCAGGAGAAATTAGAAGTAAAATCCTTATGCTGAGAGGAAAAGACATGGTCTGCAATGAACTGAGATGCAGGAACTATACTAAAGCCACCAAAATGGGAATACTTCCAGTATGGCACAGATGATCAGTATGGTTGGAAGGAGGACAGAGGAACCCTGCTGCCTTTAGCCAGGCACAGTTGATTTATTTTCAAGGCAAGCAACACCCTCCCTCCTTTCTGTTCACCATAATATTGGCAAAGCTAGCTTTTGTTCCTTGCCTCAAGTTCAACTCCCTCAGGCCAGAAGGAAATCAAAGTTCAACCAAGGAAGACGCAGCAAGCAGAAGGAAAGAGGTACAGATCAGTAAATGTGGCATCAGGTTACTCAAATACCCAGGTCAGCATTAACAAGAAGGCATGGAAAGTCCATGTCTTCATGCAAAAAAGGGAAAATGATCATCCCTCTCTCTAGTTTATCAAAAGGGAGCTGCTGCTACAGCATTAAAAGTAGCCCTGAGTGTCCCACGTGCATTAGGACTGTTCTACAGAATTATCTACTATGCCACCAGTCACAGTGATGTTGGTGTCAGGACAAGTCCAAGTGGGGAAAATGCAGTCAGTCAAAACAAATACACTGAAAGAGTGATTTTTAAATCACATTAAAGCCCTCACTAAAAGGTACCATTCAGAAATACAGCAGCATTTCTTCCTTATTTTTTAATCACAAGCCACTAAATAAACAGCATCTGATTTGTTTTAGCCAGCAGAGAAGCCATTCTGTGAAGGTTTAGCAACATTTTCCCAGTACCTTGCCAATTTCAGCAAGGCCATGAAAGGAAAGACCCATCCAGCCATCATCCTGCTAGAAGCAGAGAGTTGCTTTTAATTACAGGAAAAAAAAAGGCCCACCATCTAGCCAAATGCCAGGTAAAAATTCCACTTCCAGAGCCTTGGAGAGATGGTGGAGACAGCTGAATAATGTCTAGAGGGAGTTCCTGAACTGGTAGTTTCACTGGAGCACAAACTTCCTCCCAGCTGTCATTCCAGTACACTCCCCCAAACCAAAGCAAGCTAAATTGGGCTAAAAAAGAGTCCTCTGGATCCACGACATTCCCTTTTCCACACCTAAGCCAAAATCATATAATATTCCAGCCCAGTTTCTAAAATGATGAATTACATTCCTCAGAGCTTTGCCATATAATTATGGACACCTTTAAGGAAACCAGATATCCTTGTAAGTTTGGATTAAACTACTTGCAGAATGTTTACACGGAGTACAGTTATCTCCTCCTATTGTTAAACACAAAGTAGACATTGCTAACATAAAAATCAGAGAAACTTACTCATGTTCAAGGCATATTTATGTGTGGATCTTTGAGTTCTGAAAACCCAAGAGAAATACAGACATTTAAAAGAGTAGAACTAAGAAGTGAAAACAGCATTGCCAAAAGTATCCCTGTTTTGTTGGCACAGTCCATGCAAATGAGAACACTGCATCCTTGTTTCTTCCAGGCAAAAACCCCCTTCATGCTAGATGAAAGAAGTTTCTAAATTATAGCTATAAGTTTTTAACAAGAGTTCACAAGGTTTCCTTCCTTAAGTACTGTTTAGATAAGGTGCTTTAAAACAGAAATTCACCCTTTCTCAGGTTCAAACAAGATCGTGGCTTCCTGTCATTCCAAATTTCTCTGTACCTCTGTCAAACCACCACTGCTTGTTCTCAGCAGCGAGGATTCACCCCCAGCCATCACGGGAACACCTCACATGTTCAAGAGGATGGGAAGGGAGGTAGAGTTGAAGAAAATAAGGGAGAATATCCATGCAAGGCCACTTGGACAGTGAGTCGTGGTCTCCCCAACATTGTTGCTGTACCCATACACTTGGCCAATTATCTGCCAGAAATTAATTGCCTCACAGTGTGCCAAATTTACCAAAATCACCCCTACAGAGAGCCAGGAAAGAAAGCTGTGGCAGTGTCACTGAGGTCTCCCATGCTGCCAGGATGAGCAGAGCTGGATGTGGAACAACCACCTCTCCATCACTCCCTGCTGCAGAGTTGTAATTTTGCCTCACTTGTCCAGGGAGAGAACGGTGGAGTGTCAAGGTCTGCAGCCTTCAGGAGTGAGAGGTGGGGGATGAGGTTTGCTGGAAAGCTGCTCACATTTCATCTGAGTAATCCTGTCTGCTTCCAAGCAGATTTCAGAAAAATATCAGTGTTCTGCTGAATGGCTTTAATGGGATTACCTTTAAGGCTTCTCTAATAAGTGGTGTTATTAAGTTGTCTGGCTCATATGGAGAATTATGCATAACCACTGGCACTGCCCCTTTTCCCTGGTTTTGTTACAAATTGGAATTAGTGTCTACTTGGTGTTGGGTTTCGTGTTTTAAAGAGGATTGGGTTTGGGGAAAATCTTTTGGGTAAAGCCCTTTTTAAAATTTTGCCTATATTAAAAAAAATCCCTTTCTTTCAGCCTATGAAATGTGTCCTAAAAGGGATTAGAGATGGTGTTCAGTACAAATCTGCCAGGAAGTCCAAATCAAGATTTCTCAGATCAAACAATGATACAAATGATTGCAAAAGCCTAAGATTTTGCAGGAAAAAATTCTCATATTTCCAAAGTCAGTCTGAAAGCCCAGTGGAAATTAAAAGGAGTACACAGAGCCTAAAATGATGTAATTCTTTCAGCCTTTCAAGGTGAGTAATTTTTAAAAAAATATTTATATTTAAGTCACTCTTTTTTAAAAAGTGAATGAACTTAGAGAGCATGGACTAGAGTGTTTTGAACTTGACTGAAAGCCTCTAAAAGTGAAGGAAAAAAAGGACTCTTAAATGCAAGAGGTTCTTGATTCCTTCCCTTAAACAAAAGGGATGGAAAAAAAAAATAGTGGTACCCTTAGACCAAAATACACTAAGTTAACATGTATGAAGAATTCTTTAAACACAAGAAAGATTTGACCCCATGTAGAAAACCCATGGAAATTACATAAAGCCCCAGAGCTACTGTATCCAGATAATCTATTGAAGGAAACCCCCCAGGGAATTACAGCCAGTGCTCCTGTGGGATGTTCTGCAGTAGTAAAGGTTATCACCAGGAAGGTTACAGCTGTGTGGGTACAGCTGGCACCTTAAACATCTGTCTCATTTACCTGTGACAGGAGAGAAACGGGCCCTAACTCCAGCATGGTGACTGCCAGCAAGTCTTGGTGCAAGGAAATTTGTTTTCCCTCTTTCATGGCTTGATCCTCCTCCACCCTCTGTTGGCAGCAGAACCTCTTGTTGACTCTAAAAGAGGTCTACTCTGAACAGTTTCCTGTGGCTTTGCTGAAGGAGTCAGAGCTTTGGATTGCCTCAAAAGATTTTTTTCAATTCAGTTTCAATCACTGTGTGTATACATATATATTTTTATTGCCTTAGAAAAAACAGGGAATGCTGATTTTTCTTTGGAGTTTCCATCTTGATATGTGGGACTTCATCAAGATGAAGTTGGAACTTCAAGTGGGAGAATGCTAATGCAGCACAAGGAACCTGCGTGGGCTTTGTTTTTCACATGGGAAATAGCAGAGATGAGATTCAGAGCTGCAATAAAAGCAGTTGAGCAATTGCCAAGATTTGTAGTCATGATCTCAGGATTTCACACACTTGAGCAAATACCCTTGAAACTCCCATTATGGTTTGTGAATCAGCAGCTGCCTTACTTTCTTAGAGATATCATCACTACAAATAAAAGTATTGAATCCCCAGGGAGATCAGAAGGTTCTGCTCTCTATTTTAAGGGACTTTTTATTTTCTGAGGTGTGCAAGGGATTCCGGCTCTACTTCTTGGAATTGGAAAAAAAGCACCTTGGGATTTGCTCAACCAACCAGCCTCCTGTTTTCTCTACATACACCTGACCTTTCCTAACTGCCTGATGGGAGGAGGAGGAGTTCAAAACACAAGAAACCACACTCTGGCAACCCTATAGCACTGCTCAGCATTTTCAGCTGTGAGGAATTTCTTTGCTGCAAGTGGAACTCCTCATGCAGAAAGGCATTTTTCAGGACATGTGGTTCCATAAAATCTCACCCTTCCTGTATCTACTGTCATTTGAAACATCCTGTGCATTATTAGCTTAATGATGGCAGTGAGAAAAGAAAATGTGTCCTGAAGCCTCAGAATCACAGGGCTTCAGAACACATTTAGGCTGCTTCACCTCTTTACACAGCATAAGGTGAAATCATTCTTTTTCCAGTTGCACTGGAAAATCTATTCATGCCCAGGTTTTCTGTGTTTTTCCAGTGGCTCCCAACAGACATTACCAAACCAGCATCACTGCTGAATTTCCAGGCAAAGATATGAGGCCCTGAAGTAAAATGGGGCTGCTCAAGGGGAGTGCTTTTATTGGGATGCCTCCTTTTCAAAACAGTGTTATTGCCATGTTTGACAGATCAAAGAAGAGTTCTGTGATCCATTTTTCATTGACTCCCAAATACATATCTTTAAACAAACAAATAGTAGAAAAGCATGAAAAATAGAAACATAGTGAGTAAAATTTTCATAAGCATCTAAGGAACCTGGGTCCTAAGGAATTGCACCCTGCTCTAAAGAATGATTTATACATCGTGACTGCACCAAAACCCATCTTCAACAATTTTAAGCTTGTGATTCAAACAAATTTTCATCAGTTGACCTGTGTTTCTAAATGGATGGTAGAAGCACTGAATCACTTCTGAAAGCACTTGAACTCTTTCAGTCAGTGATCTAAGTATATTTACAGACAAAATCTTATGTATCTCTGATATTTAAAAAAACACCTTAGTTTCACATATTGCCATAGACATAACATTCCAGTTATTCATTTTTTGGGGGTGTGATAGGGGTATTGTAGCAAGAAAAAGACTGCATTTACTTTCAGAGGTAAAGGGAGAAGCTTTTTATATTTGGCAAGACTTTCTCCCAAGGGGAAGAAGCTGGTTATGATCAAGACAACCTGGAGACAACCACTGGCTGTGACAAATGATGGTTAGCAGGACCATTCCAATATCTGATCAAGTTTAGGGTTCTCTGATGACCTTTCCCATTTTTTTTCCTGTTAGAAGGGTGGACAGTCACAAGTATGAGTAATAGAAGTCTAAGTCAAGTCCTTTTTTAGACATGGTAAAAACTTCCCTCTCTGTCCCTCACAACCTGTTTACATTCCTAATCTGCATGTGCTGCCTATTAACTGAGCATAAATATGGAATGTTAAGCCTCTGTGTATCCCAAGCTATCTGCAGCCTTGAAGGATTCAGGAAAAATTAAACAAGAGAGTAGGCAGTCTTCCAGAAATAACAGAGCTTTAACAAACACATGAAGTATTTATAGAACATGTAAAGAACAAAGGAAATGCAGCATTTCCTCCAAGTCCCTCAGTGTTTCATGAGTACTATTCCCATTCCATGTCACTACTCTGAGGAAAGGGACCACAGCTAATACACCTAATAAACTCCCCTGGACTAACCTGATTTTGTTCAAAAATAGACATTCCAGTGATATATCAATTTCAAGGCCATAATTCCTTTGTAGATTGAGCCTGGCTTTTGAAAAAGGAATCTTATGGTAAGACTTTGGGCTGCAGAGAGGTGATATTTAGTGGTACACCTGCAAGACCTACAATGGGGAAGTGACTGCATATCACATTTTGTGGCCACAATGTTAATTGAACATGCAGAGTGTCTGCTGCTACAATGGCAAATACTGGAGTGCTGTAATACAGGGGAAAAAACAACACAAACATGACCAGTGTTTGTGGCTGTTCAAAGCTTAAGCCTCACACAAGAGATTTCTTAAAATCTCTGATCTCAAGAAAAACTGCCAAAAAAGGAAAAAAAGTAGAAAACTGAAGCTGAAAGCTGACCTGCACTGAAAAGTTTGAGCTTTCTAAGGTGTGTAAAAATGAATATGGAAAAAATTACAACAAATAACTATTTAACTTTTTCATGCAATCAAAGTTCACATACACACAAACTTATGAATCTCTCTTGCATGTGCTAATGGAAATCTATAGAGAACTTTAATTTAGCTGCTGTTAACCATCCTGCTGCAATTGAGTCAAATGCAAAGTGCCTTGTAAATAATAGAGCTGTTTATAACCTGAAGGGCAAATCCAAATCCTATTTAATTTCCTTACCGTTGGTCATAAACCAATCATTTTGAGAATAGAAGCATGATATGCAAACATAGAAAATCTCTCACTTTTATCATCCCATCAGCACAAACCCATCCTCTTTTCCAGCTTTGCTACCATGTTTGGAAGTGAGGGAAAGCTTCATTTCTAATGGTGCAGAGGGACTCCTGACAATGCAGAGCTCCCTGGGCTTAACAACAACAAGTCTCTCTCAGATTTCACAGATTATTTGGTTTAGGATTTCTTGGCACTCAAGCCCCTGAGTGGTTCCTCATCACACAACCTTTGCTAATTGGAACCACAGCAGCATCACTGCCAGTGGCACTGGAGCTCTGCTGGCACTCGAGAGCAGGAGAACCCAAGGGAGAGAAGTCAACGCTTTCTTGACAAGGAGCTTGCTAAAAATAAGTGGCTTGCACACATTCACAGAGGTCCAGGCCTGGCTGTGAATGATTCATGACCATGGAAAGGGGCCAGCTTTGCTGGATGGATGCAGGAGGTTGTTGCAATGAGCTCATGAGCTGCACTCCTCATGCTGAACAGTGAAATTGTGTTCTGGAAAATGGAGATATGGCTGGAAATGGCACCATGGAAACTCTGAGAGACCATGGAATGTTTAGGACGTTTGATAATATACGCTCATCTATTGTGGGGTTTTTATAGACGGGTTTAACACAAGACTAAAGTGGAAAATAGAGCAGAAGATGACCCTTCTTTGCTGAGTATGTATTTAAGTTGTATCCTACAAACAAACTTCAGACAAAACATGGAAATCTTATAAAAAACTACTGAAAATTTTTGGCTGAACTAGGGCTGTGGATGCTCTGTGTCTAAAATAAATCCATTTAACTTCAGCTGGCTCTCTGGTTGTTAAGAGTTCTTAACACACTTCACCCATCTGCCAATTTATCGGTCATCATTTTGAGAGCCAAACTTTTAACTTTTATTCTAGCTCAAGGAACTGATTTTTTGTCACTGGAGATATTGTTGTACTATCTGATCTGTGATTAAATCTGTAATCAGTGTTTTTCAGGGGCATGAGGAAAAGCAAAACATTAAAGTAATGATGAAGGTTTGGTTAAAGATGAAGTTAATTTGAAATCCCTTTCATTCCCAAGGCAAATTTTCAGATGTACTTTAAGGGAGGACCATTTAAGAAAATTATCCATTTGTTGAGATCTTCTTTTGCAGGAATACTTAAGCCTAAATGGACTGGATTAAGAACAGATCTTCAGTTTTTCAAAGTATTTTACTGTTTGCCATACAGAGAAGCAAAGCTGGAAAGAAAATTATCTGTAGGAGGTAGAATGTAATTTTCAGATATTGTTTTCCATGCTACCAATGATTAAACTTTATCTGGGTATCCCATGTGATGCCCCTGCAAGGTTGGCTGGGAGGATTATCTAATCACAGTGCTGGTACTGAAAAATAGAAAATGTAGCAAGAAAGAAAAATGACCTGTGAAAAGAAGATGGAATTATCTGCAGAAGTATGTACTTCAAAGTTTACCTCAGCAGAAAAGGCCGTCAGTAATTTGTTATTAATAGGGCTTTTGCATGTAGTTTGTGCTTTTACAGTGACAGAAGCTATCCATCTCTTTCTTGGAAACACACATTTCATTTCTAGAACTTCCAAACTGCCTGGGCAACAGCACACGTCAGGGTGGAAACTCACAGACTCACAGAATGGTTTGGGTTGGAAGAGACCTTAAAGGGACCCAACAAAGTGCTGTTGTTGCACTTTCTCTTTCCTAAATCCCATATATAATCTTACTCTCCAGGAGGAGGAACTATCACTACGACAGACTAAAAACCCTATTGCTCACTAGCACATAGTGTTGATTTGAGTGCATGTATTGGCACCTTTGGAGGGAATAAAAAAACCCAAAGAAACCAGACCATAACAGATTAAAGATGAGAATTACGTTTGGTATATCCAATACCTGATGCACTTCTTTCTGTGTAATGATCTGCAAATGTCTGCTTGTAATGCAAGTTAAATACAAATTAGGAACATCCCAACTGTTTACTCCTTGCCTTCAAACTGTTTGCAATTTGTAAATAATATACAACTATGCTGGGTAAAATCCTGACCCCTGCAAGTGTGGCTGCTGAACCTCAATAGAGGTTCATCACCCAGATCCTGTTAATTCATGAAAACAGCCTGAAATGTGTTTGAATAAAACCTTGGGCTCCGCAGAGACATTTATATCACCTCAGTCGATGTGAGAAGAATGACAGCATTAGTAATAGCAAACCCAAACAACATGCATCAGTATTTGACAGCTCCTCTGTTAACTCAGGTCACACATGCAGCACGGGTTCAGGCAGTATTTCAAAGGAATGCTGCTTGAGAGCCGTGGCTCCTTTCTGTCGAGACCCATTAGTGGCAGAGACTCCCAGACTTGGAGCCCAGGGCCACCAAAGGCGCAGCCGTGACCCGCTGTCACTGGCCATGCTCAGACACTGCTCTGTGTCCTCCTCCCAAGCAGGAGCAGCAGCAGCAGCTTGCTTTGTGCCATGGGGAACTCTGGGGACAGAACCACAGAATGGGTTGGGTTGGAAGGACCTTAACGATTGTCTAGTTCCAAACCCCCTGCCATGGGCAGCAACACCTTCTGCTACTCCAGATTGCCCCAAAACCCATTGCTCCAATCCCTGCAGACACTTCCACTTCCCTCATAGTAAAGAATTTCTTCTTAATATCTAATCTAAACATGCTCTCTTTCAGTTTAAAGCCATTCCTCCTTTTCCTGCCACTAGGATGCTCCCTCCCTTTCTAAAACATGCAGAGTTGTTTGATGCTGTTAAGCAGCTGCTCCAAGGCCCTAAGGTACCAGCATCCCTTCAGGATGTCTGAAAGCAGAGTGATTCGAAGGAATTATCACAACACAGAGTTTGCAGAGTGGTTGATGTCTGAACTGAGCTGTGCTGGAGAAACTTAGAAATAGGGCCATAATAATGTTTTATACAGTACTTATTTTTATGATCCCTCCATAGCATATTGGAAGCAGCTGTGACATTTTTGAACACGGGGAAAATGTGATGGACCTATTTATTAAAGGGGGTTAAGAGCCCCAGGTGGTCTGGAGATTTAAAGATCAGGAAATACCAGAGACAAATGAGAAAACAGGGTGATCTAAGCCATACCAGTTGAAATAGATTTCGATGATAAAGCACAGTTATATATCTTACAATCTGAGATGGATATGTCATGGCAGGGACAGCATTACTGAACAGTTTCAAGGATGATAATTACACAGTCCTCTTTCCAGAGATTATATGCCCTCACCACATAGATTCACCCAGTCCTACACATTGCTGGAAAACCTGCAATTTTTAAACATTATGGAAATACCCAGGATTTTTATACCCCACAGTTATAAAGTCATAATAATTCATAGACTTTATTTGGGAGTGTTTCCTCACCTGAAATTGAACCCTGCAGAGTCTCAGCACATTCAGATCAACACAAAAACATGGAACCAGGTTCTGCCTTCACATAATGCACGGATGTTGATGCTTAATACAGAAAATAAAGGCTTTCCTCTTTCTATCAATCACATTCAATGGGAAACACACATAAAAGTGAGAGGATTTAAAAATGTCCTTTAGTCCATCCTGCATCTGCAGCTCATTTTCTTCTGGAAGCTTATGGGTTTTGCCACATTACTGGACTTTAGCCAGCCTGATCACACAATTCCATCATTTAAACTTATCACTCAGAGAACTGTCTAGCAAGACAGCCGTGAATGCCTGCAGACAACTTACAGATCATCTCCACATATTTGGGTTGAGACAAAGCTAAGTGAAAACTGCCACAAACCCTATATACATTAGCTGGTTTCAGAGCTCGCTTCGCAGTGCCACAGAACTGCAGTGATGAATTTTATGCTGTTTATTCTCCACTGAACTCAATCAAGCATTGTGGGTCAGCACCAACAGAAGGACAAGCGTTTGGCCAAACTGAAGGCAGTGGGAACGCTGCCACTCACTTCAATGGGGCCATGATTCCACTGCAAATATCTTCCCTGCCTACACACGCATAATGCTGCCTCATTCCCAGGCTGTAGCCTGCCCCGAGGGCAGAGCTCCTTGTTTGTTTGCAAACAGACTCAGAGCAGCATCACCTACACAAGTTTTCCCTAAGTGGGTCAGCAGCGGGCCATTATCACTCCCACGTGCATTAGGTATCAGTGGAAGGTGACGTTACTCAGAATGGCCAGCTGGTTACTCATGTTTCATGCTCTCTGGAGACACCAAGTCCTCCTTTGGAGCTGGCAAACAAAGCCTTGTTACCGTGCAGTGAGTCTGCTCAAAATGCAAAATATCCATTTGACCTGGAAAATCCAGGTTTCATGGGTTCATCCTGACCCTAATCAGGATGAGAAGTAGAATCCCTGAAATTGCAAGTCCCTGAACTTGTGAAATCATGTGGATAAAAAAAAAAACCACAAACCCAACCATCTTGCAAACAAGGATGACTACAGCCTAATAGTGGGGAGGGAGCAATTATAAGAACTCTGTGCTTTTGGTAGTCTGCCTTAGAGAAATTCTCTTTGTCTGAACATAAAAGCACAGGTTGCACCATTTTTTAGCCATTCAGAACTATGGAGCTAAGAACAATATTACTACAATCTCTGGCAAGAAAGAGAACGAGGAAAATATCCTAATTACTCCATAGGCTTGTGCTGTCCATACCTGCATCATACCTGCTGCAGAACAACAAAATACCAGAGCTACAAGAAATATAATTTACAGATCCAAAATTCTGCCACCAAAGCCTGGGGTAAGCAAGGCCAATTGTGCTAACTAGATCCAGTGCTAAGCTAAATTTAAGTGTTTCCCAGGAGATGAGAACGACATGTGGAAGGTTCAGTAATATTATTTATTATTTAACAATATGTTTTCATTTTGGACATCTCTCCTTTGGGATCTGTACTCCTGGCTGGTTACAGAGATTACAGCTGGATGCTGCCACTTCGAAATATCCGTGCACTTTGAGCCAGTAAAAACACAATCATCCAAAGAGTCTCTTGTAGGGTATTAGGAATGTAAGCCATGACTTGGTTTTCCAGGCCAACACAACCAAAAATACCATGTATCAGTTGCAGAGGAAAATGATAAACATTCCCATTTGCCTAACTTTCTTTGCTTTTAAGGGCTAGGAATATAAACTGGATTAAAACAAAAAATAAAGAAAGGCTATAGGATGGTTTCTTCAAAATATGAAGCAGTATTTTCTGTGAGTTTTTCTGTGTTTCAGGAGAGCTATGAGAAGTCAGGGCCCTTTGCCCACTCATAACTATTTGCAGCTGTTAACCAATTCATCTGCACTTTCCATATAAACTGCAGCTAAAAATGCAAAAGTTTTCATCTGCTTTGCAATACCCATCCTGGGTTATCAGTCTCTTACTGAATCTGACAGTTAGAATCTTCATTTTTTTATGCCTTCTGGTTTACATTCAAAAGTAAACAACCACTCTGTATACCTCTAGAAAATGACAAGTTCAGAACGCAAAAATCTTATGCTTCCTTACATCTATGAATATCTACACGTGGGAACTCAGCACTTCTGTACAACCAATCATTATCATTATGCAGAAGCTTTAAAATTCTCCAAAAGACACAGCACCTCTTTGGGAACCATGTGGGAACTCACACACCTTGCAACTTTACTTAATACCTACTTATCACCTCTTTTTGTGTATTTTGCATACTTATCTTACACATTTTACCTACTTTTACATACTTAGGCTTAACCTATACAGTTCACTTATACACAACTCACTACTTACACATCTTACTCTATTTTTACCTATCATAGTACATACACATTTTACTTACTTATTGTTACATAACACAGTACTTCCACATTTTACTAACTCATCCATAATGCATCTCACATACATTTTGCAACTGCAGTGCACAAGATTACACCTTGCTTGATCAGCCCCTCTACTTTGTCCCACAGCTCTGCACACACTTTTCAGAAAATAAGATTGGTTTTAGTCCCATGCAGCACAGACCTTTTCATCTACTCCTTGCTGTTTTAGTACTTAGTTTCTCAGCTTCTTCTTTCCCAATTCTTTTTCAATTTAGCACAGCTTACCTTTCAGTCCTTGATGCTCCAGATCCAGGCAAGCAGAGTCAAGAAGGTGGCAGCAACAAGACCCATCCAGCAATCAGCAGCCAAGTTAGTCCACAAAATCCATACACCCAGACAACAAAGAACGTGCCCCACCTCTCTCTTCTCTTCTTCCCAACTGCCCCTTCTGGCTGGGCTTAAAAACCCTTCAGGAGCTGATCTGCTACACCTGAAGGTGGAGGGCCAGGTGAAGCTGATGAGGGTAATTGCAGCCTGGTCTCACTGTGAGGGCTCCAATAGGCATAATTAAAGGTGGTTTGGCTGGGGCACACTGTCATGGTTCAAAACACCTTACATCTACGTCCTCAAAACCTAGTGATAAACTGAAGGAAAGTGATGGCTTCTTTTGACCTCCAATGTCTTGGATCATGTCATGTTTTTGGCCCCAGATTCATTTGACTTTAAATATTTGCACACGTCAACAGTTCACAGGGCAGAAAATACACTTAGGGTAAATTCACAGACAACCTAAAAATACTCAGACTTTTATTTTGTGACTGTCACTGGTAACTGTAGAAGATTCCTACAAAAATAGGGTATTGTCCTCTTCTTATAACCTGATAATTTATGGAACAATTGTAACAGTCAGTAACATGGTGTCTTTCTGTGCAGTTTAACACCTGACAAAACAGCTTCAAGAGCTGCTTTGGATCTTAATCCAATATAAACAACACAGGCTGCCATTTAATGCTTAGAAACATTTACACCACAAACATTAACAATGAAGTCCTTTCACTCGCCTTTGGACATGGTAAAAAAAAAAAAAAAAAAAAAAGGACCATTTTGGCGTTCCTGAATGTGACAGAAATAATATGCAATTTAAGACACCCATTCAAGATTGGTCTTTGTATTCAATTATTATTTTGAAGGGTCAGTTTTCATGATTATCATCTTCTTTTTGGAATAGCCGTTTGATATATTAGCTTTTGATCATCTTTCAATAATACCATTTCTTTTAACTACCCTCTCTAGTTTTATGGTCACAAATATCTAAAATCTATTACATTTATTAGGTGAAAAATGAAAAATCATTTGCATTATAATCGTAATTTTTTTCCATCTTTCTGTTTCTGTATCACAAATTGAGTGCCAATTCTCACAAACGTCTTCCAAATATTTTCCACATTTAACTCTTGAACCAGAGTTCCCCCATGAATAGATCATTTCCTCTGCTCAAGCCTCTGAAATATAACTTGTACCAATGGGTAAGAGGGGCCCAAGATAGAATTCTCTTTGCTGACCAATTAAATATCACTCCCAAATAATTTTCTTGGTACAATAAATTACTATGAACCCAATCTTTGTTTTCCACAATTATTCTGCAATATTTGCTTTGAATTTCAGCCATTTCTTTTCCTAAATTGAGGTGCTGAGAAAAGGGATTCCCACAGGAGAGGGATTCAGGCACAGCCAGATATGTCTAATCTTAAAGCCAAGCACATTAAGTATCGTTCAGTCCTGACTTTGACAAATTTTAAGCTATTTAGCAGTGGAACTCGTTCAGCCTCTGAAATACCAACACTTTTAGAAGTTCACCACCTGTCAGGCTACCTCTGATCAGAGGCTGGAGTGGAAGCAGCATGAGTTAAAGGAGCTTAACCAACAGAAGAGCAAATAATAACCAGCAGATTTTATTTCTATAAACACAGATTAGTGCCAACTGGTGACTTCATGTCTATGGAAAAGTTTAAATATTCTTGTCTAAGTTAAGCCTTGGAGATTTTATTTGAAGGGATGTTTTCTAAAACATTTGGTAGGGCAACCGGAGCTGTGCCATGGGTGGGATAAAAAGTCCTAGGTAGAAGCAAGAGGAAAATGCTGAATATCTTGAGCAAGGACAAGGCTGAGCTCTCTGAGCCTGAAGGGGACTGTGCTCTCCCAGTCACCCCTTTGGAGAGCCTGGCCTCCTGCCCAGGTGGAGGAGCATTGGGGACAGGTGTTTGGGGAGCTCCAGCTAAAATGCCTGAAATTTCCAACTTTGCACTGGAATCCTGAGCCCAGACATCAGTTCAGAGCCTCTGATTTGTTTCAATGGTTTTATCTATCAGGCCAACCCTGGCACAGATGCTCTCAGCACTATGAATCTCCCACTGCAGATTCCATGGAAATTAGAGATCTGTTGGGGATCTGCCTGGTTCCCTGCCTGCCTACTTCACATGGTCATGGAGAGCTCAGAATCACAGGATCACAGGAAGGGGAAAGTGAGAAGAGCCACTGGAGGTCATCTAGTCCAAGCCACCTGCTCAAGCAGGGTCCCCTAGAGCACCCGTGTCACTCAGGATTGTGTCCAGCTGCCTTTGGGATATGTCCAGAGAAGGAGACTCCACACCCTCTCTGGACAACCTGTTCCAGGAGCTTGGTCACCTGCACAGCAAAATTCTTCCTCATATTCAGGTGGAACATCCTGTGCATCAGTTTCTGCCCCTTGCCTCTTGTCCTCTTGCTCAGCAGCACCAAGAAGAGCCTGGCTCCATCTCCTTGACACCCTCCCTTCAGACACTTGTATACTTGGAAGACCCACAGTTCCAGGACAGCCAGCAAAGCTCCCTTCCCCCTAAGGCCCTGCTCCCTTTCATGCAGAATTCCAAAATGTTTGAGTTTTGGTTTGGATTGGAGCAGCACCAAAATGATCAGACTCGAAATCCCCCCACAAAAGAGGATTGTGTTTCTTGATCCCATCCAAGATCAACAGCTGGGAGTCAGCTGTGGCTGCCTGGGATGTTGGCTGGTGGATTCACCCAGGCCGAGAGCTGATTCTGAGGAACAGCCCTAGGAAAGACAGGGTAAATCAGGAAGGAAAAGTTGCCAGGAATGAAGGTGCCTTTATAACCTTTTTTTTTTTTTTCTTAAAATAAATTACCCTTCCCAGTAAGAAAACACATTACTTAAGCAAAAGAGCTCCATATCAGCTCCTGATCCTGCTCCACCAAGACAGCCAGAGTACAAAACTCAAGAACTACAGTTCCTTCCCACACACCCTCCCCCACAACATCCTCCTCCAAATCTGAATGCATTCAAACTAGGAATGCAATTCAGGCAAAATAAAATTTCTTGGTATCTGTTCCACTCTCAGTAAGAGAGGTTAATCCTCCTTTTCCCCCAAGCTGTTTTGTCTTCTAAGCTTCTTATCACCTTCTGCACTATCCATGATATGAAGACACAGTTTTTGTAAATTTCTAAAGTTTGCCACTGCCAATGCTGTCAGGAGATTGCATTATGACAGGGGTGCAATTTTTTTTTTCCAAATCCTAAGGAAGGAAGTACTGAAATAATATAGAAAAAGATGCTGTACATTCATAGTTACTGTCCTCATTTTTAGAGGAATTTTATAGAATAATAAAGGAAGTACATTTAAAAACATCTATACTCAAACATTCTTGAGAGCTCTTCTCAGCAGAAGAGAAAATTCAGTTCTCAGGAAACAGTTACAACTTTATTGCATGCAGAAGTAAATGAGAAATTGTCTTCTTTTAGTATTTTTTTTCTCATTATAATATCTCTTCAGCATCTAACAAAGAAAACTCTTTTAAATTAGACAGAGCTATTGTTCATAATGTGTGACAAAAAATGAAGGAATTTTTTTGGGTTTTAATTTTTTTTTTTTTTTAATAGAAGAAACTGCTTATGGAGCCCTCAAATACTCAAAGCCATGCAAGCAGTGCAAGACAGCACATGCCCATCCACTAGAGCCATGGATTCCTTACATGGATATGCACCAACAGAGCGAGACTCAATGATCCAACAGCTTCTCCTGGCACTGAAGGAGTCAGCCAGACCTGCTTTTTAGAAACCTCCAGCTCACAGGCAGCTTAATGACATCTGCAGGATGCAAGAGTTAAAAAGGCAGAGCAATAGCAAGCAAAGGTAGAGCTGTGCTCTAGCTTTAGGAGTAGTGGCAGCATCAGAACCTTCAACTTTCTTGCTCCAAACGATAAAAAGGAAGCATTTTGATTTTTGCAGTCTGTTTTGTCAGTCTAGACTGAATCTGAAAAAATCCCTAGTCTTGTTACAATCAGAATGAAGACACAAATGCGAGGAACAGTTCAAATTGAAGCTTCTAGAGTGACATGGAGAAATGGGTTGTACACACAGTGAATCCAGGTTAAGACTGACAATTTGGAGGCAGATCTGCATATGGGACCAAACCAAAGCCCTGGATGGAAACCCCTCCAGGGCTGGGTACCAATCAAACCATGGGTGAGGACCTATGTCCTGATTTCCAGACCCAGAAGAATGTCATTGTTTTCATGAATTTCTCCATGCCTTTCCCCCCAAAACACCTCTACTCTCCCTGAGGTAACCCACCAAGCAGTTGCCTCAGGTACTTTATGCTCAGCTTCCACCTCTGTACTGGCAAGCAAGGCTTGAAGACATCCTCCTTGCTGGTGTGCACATTTCTCACTGCCAGCATCACTGGGAGACAGCTCTCCTGTGCCAAGGAACTCTGTGCTGTCACTAAGGTTCACCCCTTTAATGGCATCCTTTTGTGTTCACAGTCTGCATCTGCCAGGGCAGAAACCATCCTACCTTTGCAATCTATCCCTGCCACCCGATCCTGGGCTATGATGAATGCAAACATGATCTCTTTACTTGGCTTATCACAAGCAGACAGAGCATCTGTCTCACTTATTTAGGATTTGTTTATGCTATCTAAATTAATCTATATCCAAATGAAAGTACTTTGGGTTGAAAACAAAAGTTACCACAGAAATTAAAGCTGAGATATGTAGTTACAATATTCTGACAAAGTGAAAATACATTATCCCTATGATTTATACAAGAATTGGAGGACATGGTGGACTGTAGCATAAAATACTTGTCCAGTGGAACAAATATTTCTGCAAAAAGAAGGTCATGGCAGTTTCTCCAAATGATGGAGCTCTGTAGATAACGTCCCAGTTTTACTTCTGGGCAATAGGAATTGCCTGACACAGATTGGATCAACACTGGAGGCGGGTTTCATGATAAGGGCAGTTTTCAGAAGAAATTATCTTCTCTGCTCAGCAAAGCAGCAGACGGGTCAGGTTCCTCCTGAAGCCAGAACAAGCAACAAATCCAGCTCCCAGTGTCTGGGAAAATGAATTCTCCTCTCTCCAAGGTGGAGCTGCTTCCATTACACTGACAGCAAATATTTCGTACAACTAAAAGGCAATTTTACTGGGAAAAAATGGGATATGAGCTTAGGAATTAGCAGTGAAGTTACTATTTCTCTGTCCCCTGGCGTGTTACCTGACCTGACTGTGGCCATCCCCTTAGAAGGGAGGATGACTCCTGCTCCTGGTGCCTGGGGAGAGCTCCCTGCTGTCCCTAGGGAAAGCTGTCTGGAGCTGCCAGCTGTCTTTGCCCTGTCCCACCTTGGGGGCCCTGGATGGAGCCTGCAGGCACCTTTGCCAGGGCAGCTGCTGTGTGTGGCACCGGCTTTACGTGGCGTTTCCTCGGCTGCAAAAGGCTCTAAACTTGGCTGGGGCGAGGTGTTGAACCTGACACATCTGGAGAAACATTTGTTATTTGCCATGGTGATGCAGTTCTGTTGCTGGCACTCCAAAAACACACTTAATTTCTATTCCCTCTGTCTGCACCAGTGGCAGTGGCCCTGACAGTGACACCCACACAGATCTCACCACACAGCCCCACCATCCTTGGTAGGAGTCACAGGCTCCTCCACCCAAGGCAAGGATCTTGGCCAAACTTTCTGCATCACAGAAATCCTTTTTATTTTCTACTCATACATGCTATAATAATTTTGGCTTTTTTAATAAATGTTTCAAGTCCTGCCCTCATTTTTTTCCCAAAGGAACACTTAAGTGAGTGTATTTGAAGGACATTTTAGAGCTAGACAGGTAGAAACAAACTACAAATGAAAAATACAAATAAATACAGAATGCATTTATATTTCACTGCTCTCAAAAAGGAAAAAACAAGATCTCACATATCTGAATGACCCCATGTATTAAATGGCACTGTGTCTAATGTGGCTTTCATGTGTGAAAACATTAGGCATTTCCCATAGTAAACCATAATTTCTGAAGTCTTAAAGCTGCCAAGATCACAAAGTGAGAGTACTTATTGGGTATAATTTGGTATGGGTTAGCAGGATATTTGCTATGAACACGTTTTCTGAGCTGCAGGTTGTATATTGCAATGTTTGCCTTTCAGATATTGACTTTGAGCTTCTGAAAAAAAGTTAACATTGCTGAGGTATTACAGTCAGCCCCTTATTTATCAGTTGGCAACATTCCCTCTTCCGAAAAACAAGGATCCACTTAATTCCAGGAGTGCAGCCTTCAGATCAATACAACCAGGATGTTAGAAATGAGTGCTAAAGCATTCCTCCTACTGCACAGGCTGCAAGGATGTACTGAAACACGTGTCAGAAGGGGATTGATACAAAAGCATAATGAAAGATTTCCTTCTTTCTGCTCAGGAACAACAATCCATAAATAATTGATGTCATCACAACAAATGCAAAATCATTAGAAGGGTTTATAGCTGTCTTCAGGAGAGATCATTAATGTATGCTTTTCAGTCTAGGAAAATGAGAAGTGAAAAACTAAACCTGGGTAATTAAAATGCTGGAAGACTGAAAATTTGTGCATAAATTATTCTCTCTCCCTCCACCATGTGGCTGGGGTTTGCTTATTTGTTTTGACTCACAGGTAATATAAACCACAGAAATGGCAGACTTGCCGGCCCAGTTTTTCCATTCAGAAGATTTGTTCTGCATTTCTGCCTCGTACCACAGAAGGCACACCCCAAAAACAGCACCAAGGAGGGGAAGCCACAACGTGAAACCTGCCACATTCCAGGCACTGCAAGGGGAAAATGTGGAACACAACGTGCTTCCTGCCAGTCCCAAAGGAGTAGCATTCTTAATGCTGGGGCATGATTAAGAAATATAGAATTCTAACAGTGACACTGAAAAAAAAGTTAATTAATTCTCCATGTACAATTTTATTTTTGATGAAAATACATGATTATTGTAAATAAAAATGAAACCTAAGTGTGTTTTGTGCAGTCTCAAAAATATAGCACATTTGTTGCTTTGATAATTTCCAGATTACTCTGTAAACTCTGAATTCTGATTGAGAGACTAATTTCCAAAATTCAAAGCTCGACTGCAGCCCAGGCCAAATTCACTTCTGCTCTGAATCCTCAGATGTCCATTTTGACTACACTGAGAATATAGATGGTAATGCAGCTATTTGTTGAGAGGTTTTGGAACAAAAAAACCCCAACCACAAGTCATTTGTCTTCCAGGAATTTCATCATTTTGCCAGACTCATCACTAAATGTTAAGTTCATCACTGATCTATCAGTACATGCATAAGAGAGGCCACATTAAAGCACATTAATGGGGATATCTAAACATGACAGAAATGAAGATCTCTGGAAAAATGTCAAAAATTTTTAAACAATGCAACGAGAACACTCCAATTTTTGTCATTATGTTAACCAATGATTTTCACAGGGCCCTGCAGCTGGTTTTAATTCGGCAGAGCAGATTCACTGTGCAGTGTTCATACCTTAATATAACACCATGTTTGTGCAGCTCAGTTTGGAATTGAGCCATAGAACAAGATTTTTTTCACCTTCTTAAACTCTGTCTCAGGGCAGCTGCAATTACATCACATTAACACCTTTAAGAGCACAGGTCAAAAATGCTCTTTCTGTCTTGGGAACCAGCTACACATGAAGCCTGATCTAAAATCTCCTGCTGGGGATTCAGTGGAGCCTGGATGGTGTTCAGAGCCCTCTGAGCAGATGTGGGTGGAATCACCAGTGCACTGAGAAATCAAGCAACAAATGATCCTCAGAGCTCAGCGTTGCTCTGTTTTCCATTTGACAAAAGTGCATGTCTAGCCAAAGGGGCACTCCAGAAAGGAGAAAGCAGCTTTAATTCTGACAATAAAATTCAGTATTTTTAGATGGTTGGTGGGCAGAAAGAAAGGTTTCTCCAGACTGAAAAAATACTTCAGACCTGTATCTTCCCAAACTTCTGTCTCTCAGCTTCAAACTTATTATATTATGACCATATTCTGGTTATAATAAGTACTACATAAGTAGGTTATCTGAAATTATCGCTCCCTGCTGTTACCCTGGATCTGTAAGGGGTTTGCTACTCCTTTAATGCAGAGAAGCAGAACTATTGGTTAATTTATTACATATAAATTATCTGAAATGTGTATGCTATTTCTGCATCAGAAAGTAATTTCAGGCTGCTCAGATGAGGCAAAATCTGTTTGTTATTCACAAACCCTCGCTGCAAAGCATAGGAAAATATTTTTTTCAGAGCATAGTCAGTTCCCAAGCTGTTTGCTCCAGTTATTCTCCCTTCATGCCACGTGGACACTGGGGTTGTGCAGTATTTTTGTGCTTCCTGGCTGAATACAGAATAATAGCTCAACAAATGGTGAATGGTACTGCTGCCAGTTATTTCTCTTCCAAAACTCTAATGATGTAGGCATTCCTCACTACAGACATGTGGTGGAGCTGAACCACTCTTTGGGCTGAGATGAGGGATCAGGAATACCTGCTTTTGCAGTAATTGAGCAGCTCTAAGCTCTTAGGTGTATTTGCACTGTAAAGCAGAAATGATAGCTGAGGAAAGGGTGTCAGGCAGTGCTAATTCATCCAGTTATTTTTATCCCATTAATACCCTTCCTCTGCCCTAAACTGTTTTTAAGCCAACTCTTTATAGCAAGAGTTTTTTATTTCTTCAAAGAATCAGAGGTTAGATTGGCAGTATTTCTGTTTTCTGTCTGATCAGCACACATGGGAAGAGCTTTTCTGCACCTTTTCTCTTTACCCCTCCTCCAGGAGCAGGGGCACAGTCTGTGCCTGCTGACAGTGACTTTCAAAGATAATCTTTCCTGCAGTACCAGGGACAATGCACAAAATCATAGAATCGCCACAGAATGGTTTGGGTTGGAAAGAACGTTAAAGATCACCTAGTTCCAACCCCCCTGCCTTCAATTCCTCCCCCCTGGAAGAGGACCTGGTGAGAAAGGGAATGCTTGGGAGGCAGAGCTGTGTGCATCGGGCTGGCCTGAGGGGTTTTAGCTGGAGCTGTTATTACTGCCATGCATCTGCCTTTCCTTGGATCTTGGTGGACATCGTGGAAAGCTGCCAAGTGGATAGAGAGCCTGAGGGGCACCGAAAACACGGCAGCTTTCACAGTAACCTGGTGGTTTGCCGTGTGAGGAGATAGGGATGAGCAATGGCATTCCCAGGGGATGGATGGGAGGCCTGCATTCAGCTACTGCAGCGTGCGAAGCGGAGCTCAAGGGTTCAGCACAGACACCGTGTGAGGGAGGCACGGAAAGCCTGCCCAGAGCACTGGTGGGAGCTGGAGCAGAGCTCCAGATTAAACTTGTGCCAAAGCAGCAATTAATGCACCACCATTAATTTTCCTCTGAGCTCGGCAGTGCCACTGGTGGTGGTGTTTGCCTGTTTCTGGCCCCGAGCTGCCCTTACCTGTCTCTGGAGCGAGGTGCTGCCCTACCAGTGAAGTGCAGCATCTGTAACACCACCCAGAGAGTGCCTGTGAGACTGCCCAGGCTCCCTGACCGCCCACGGATGGTGCAAATCCCCTGCCACTCTCCGTGCCAGCTCCTCCATCCGAAAAAATGTGGATAAAGTTTTGCACTTCTTCCTCAGGCGCATTTTAGTCCGCTGCCAAGAAGTTACCTGGAAGTCCTGTGCACTATTATTTTTTAATTACTCTCAGGATAACCTGGGGCCCTGCCTTCTTTCTGATTTTATTTAATGATTCCCCTTTCCTTGAATTATGTAACCTTCCAGCTGCCTTAAGTGTTTTGGCCTATTTCTATTCCTTCCTGAATCTGCCATAAAACCCAGCCCAGCTCCAAGGCACTCAGGTAGACCTGGCTCTAAGAGGCAGCTGCCAAGTGGTATATCCTAAAAATTAGCATAAATAAAATCCCCCAACACAACAAAACAAAAACTGACTTTAGATCTTTTTTAGGAATCTAGCTGAACCTTAGAAAGAGTTCAGTGTCTTGCCTGATTTTCTGCTTCAGGTAAAAATCTGCAGGACCTTCTGTGATGATCATGGTCAGTGCTAGAGTAAAACTAAGAATTTTCCTACGATAAATTGTGGTTAGTTTTTGCTCTGTATGTGCATGTAGGAGTTTATTTACAATTCTCAAGGCACACTGTTGACTGCATTATATTTTGAGATTGCTTGGTCCAGACACTCTTGTTGCTGTTACCCCTGTCCTCCATAATTTCTGATAAAAGCAAATACAACGTGAATTTACACGTGCTCAGTGATTAAATAGTCTGCTTAAGGTTTTCAGTGTGCATTTTTGCCCTTTAATACAAAAAGAATAGGCTGAGGTTTCCAAACCCAGTTTTTTAATGATACTTGTTATCAGATGAAAACATTTAGTGTGAGCCCATATTCTTTCATAAATAAGAAAGTTTCTCACTTTCTACAATTTCTCACCTTGTGACCTCAGAAAACACTTCAGTTTCTCTGACAGGAACCCCAAGTCATAACAGCATATTTCCACAGCACAACACAGCTCTCACTGCTGAAGTCTCTCAATATTTCCTGGCCAGGAGGGATTAAGAAGCAGTGAAACAAAACTATTTTTACAGGTTTGGTTGTCTGGCACTCTCACTATTTGCTTAAGCTGGCAATTTATGAGAAAGCAGTCTCCCTCTCTCTCTCTCTCTTGCACCACCTCAAACAGTGTTACTCCCACCATCCTGCACTCTGAAAAATATGTGCATTTTTAGGGCAAGAGAATTGCACCCATTTAAACCCTAAACACAAGTTAACATGGACATCTTAATGTTAACTACCTTGAAACTAAGCTCTTTTTCCTGAGGCATCCCCTATAAGCCCCTCAGGCTGCTGGAAATTCATCAATAATCATGAGGAATAATGTCACTCTTCCCAAGTTTTCTCGCCCTGGAGAGTCCAAAGACCTTGCTCTATATCAAGAAAACATCAGCACTTGAGAAAGCAATAGCTAACCTCTTGTGAGCTCTTACCACGGCAGAGCTGCAGGTGAGAAGCATGGATGGAGAGGGATGAAAGCTCTCAAGGACTTTCCTTCCCACTACGAGCTCTGAAGGGACTGGTTGGTTTTATATTTATTTTGTTTCTGCAGGAACAGACTGCAAATATCCATGGAGACAACATCAGAATGCCGGGAAACCCTAACAAAGATGACTGTTGTGTCTTGCTCTGAAAAAAACAGATGTTTATTAAAATGTCAGCCAAATGACTTATGTGTCACTGACTCTGAGGGCAGCACAGCAGTCCTGCAATGTTGAAAAAGCAATAATAATGAAAAATGGTCACTCATCACTATTGAATGATAACTGGCATCCTTACCAAAATGGTCATTTCTGCTGCAGTCCAAGCAGTGGGGAGGTGGTTGGCATCTCCGTGGCTCAAGATCCTATTTATTTCCAGTGTTTAGATCCATAGGTCAAACCAGTTATTTGGAAATTGATACAGGCTACTTTATGGTTCTGACATTTCTATTTCCCCAATGGATTGCATTAAAGGTTGTTGACCTCTATAGGACTGAGTAAGCCCACAGAGAATGTGCTCTGGGAGACTTCGGCACTGAAAGCTGTAACATTTCTTCACTTTAACAACATTCATCAGATAATTCCAATTACTGGTGGCTTTTGGAGTTCCATACAGAGGGAGAAAGGAATTTACATTTACAGCTCAATTCCCAGCATGCTTTACAATATAGGCAATGTCTATTATTTATGATGTGCCCTTCCTTCTCTCCCTGTGCTCTGCTAAATTGATGCCATTTGATCAATCACAGATCTGCAGCCTGACACCATAAATTGCAACCACTCTGGCTTTGTCCAAATGTCACAGAAGAGCTGGGAGTGCTCCCTGGCCTGTGAAGAATCAATGTTTAAGCCGTAGGCTGGTGTGATGATGTGTTTAGTAAACAAGACTAAACGAGAACACACCAGAGAATTCAGTCCCTGACTTCAAGAGCTGCAAGCACTCGGCTTCATGCATCGCTTCTTGTGGATGAAATGCATGTATGTGGTCTGGAGGACAGATGGGAAGAGCAGGTACAGAATTAGCTTTCTCTGGGGAATTAAGAGAGGAGGGGCAGCAGGTAGGGAGCCCTGCTGCCACAACATCCTATGGGAGGAGTGTGCCTCGTGAGAGAGATTATAGCACTGATAAAAGACTTTAAACTTCCCAGATTTGAGCTGAACTGGCTGGATTCCCAGCAGTGCATTGGCTGTTAATTCCAGACAGCTTCTCTGAATGGTTCTCATGTTTCATTATAGATGCATTCATAATGATGCAAGTTCCACCTGGAAATTACCTGGAAATCAATACTCCTACTGAGAAAGTTAATACTCCTATTTTTAACTGAAACAAAGGAAAAACAATCTCAAAGTGATCTTGAGAAATTCCTAAGTACTGCTCCATTAATCCTGCCCTGGACACAGCAATTGGGAAGATCAGTGAATTAAGTGTGGCTTTTCACAGGCAATGAAGTTTATACTTGAGTACTTTACTCCCATGACTCAGTGATGTGAATTTGGTAAGAAACCTCAGTAAACAAGAGTGCAACAAATATTGTTTTATACTTGGGAGGAGCAAATCAGTGGTTGCTGAAAGATAAATGTATCCAGATGTGTTTATCAGTCGTTCACTCGAGTATTCAAGCATAAATAACTAACTTGCTTTAAGTTATGGTTCTGACTTGTGCCAGGAATCCCCCTGGAAAACTGAGGAAATTTAACAGTTTTGTAACAGTCATGGGAGACTGCATCTGCTCATGTTGAATGTCCAAATGAATACACAAAATTGTTTTAATTTTGCTGTTGTATACTTATCAGTCAGCACCTAAACCCAAGGGAAAACCCTGGTGAAGAGGGGGCACATTCCCTGCTGAAATATCAGATGCTGAGAAAGGCCATCACCGTTGCAGTGATTAACTGCAGAGAAGGATTCACAGCTGTCTCTCCATTTTGGGGTTAAATGCATCTCCTTAGTCTGGAGTGAGGTTTCTGAGGGTCTTTGATAGATGGACTACAAGCAGAAATTTTCATCTTGGCCTTTCCTGCTCGGTCTTCTCCCAGTTTTCCTCTCGGATGTCTGACTCTTCCCACACATGGAGGGCCATACACGGAACCTCCCTGCTCTAGGAGTGGGGAGCTCTGCGTGTTCTTGCTGCAGGATGTGTTCCACCCCTGAGCCTGACTTACAGGCCATGTGAATTAAGAGCCTCTTTTTGTGTGAGTTGAACCCACTTTGGGCTAAATTTCTCTGTAAAACCACTGATAACATAAATGCTGTGTGAATCTGGGCCCGCAGCGTGGCTGCTCGAAGCTTCTGTGTTTTATTTGAAGCACTAAGCTCCTCAGAGCCTTCATGAGTGTCAAGGCACTATTCCTGCAGCATGTGTTGCTTTCTTTTGGAAAAATACTCAGCATGGGATCCCTCAGAAATCAGCAGAAACTTTTTGAGTAGGATGGAGAACACCTACTCAGCTAATCTTGATTTAATCTCTACTCAGGGGACAGAACTGCTGCTCCTCCTTGTCTCTATTTTCCCCAAATTAAGCACGTCAGGTTCACTCCTAAGCTCCTTCATCAGCTTTAGAATATGGATGAGTAAAACCAAACCAGAATTTTTTTAAACCCCATTTTAGAGTCACATAAATAAGCAAAAGCTTAACCATGGAGAATCATGCTGTGAAAAAAGTAAATTTCAAGCTCCTCATTATTTTATGTGATTTAAAAGCTAAGAACAACATGCTCCAAAAACTTCTTACAAAAGAAAAGCACTTATTTATCTAAGTCTTCAGATATATCTCATACCAAAAATGAAATTGCATTAGTCTGAATGGAGAATTACACCTACAAAAACTACATTTAAATGGGAATTTATGGTGTTTAGATTAAAATTTGCTGTAAGGCTCAGTGGCAGTGATTTTGTTCCCAGGGCTAAAAATACCCTAACCCAAAGTAACATAAATTTATTTAATTTCCAAAAGCCATGATTTGGTAAGGAGGTGCACGATAATGTCATTGGAGGAGGGAAATGAAGTTGCCTGGGTTCAGCAATTGCTCACTTCAGTGGTATGTTTTGATTCCTTTTGAATTTTTCCTTGACACTAAATATTCAAGAACACAAATGTTTATTTTGGGGGTGGGGAGGAACTACAGCCTGATATTTATATAAATATTCAATCTTAAGAATAACTTTTAAAATAAAATATTCCCTTATAAGTAAAAGTTTCAAGTTAGGGAAAACTTCAAACCCCTAGATGCACAACTTTCCATTTTAGCAACTTGATCTGTGCATTTTTGTTCAATTTGGAATCTGGGGGATTTTTGATCCCCCAAATAAAGCAGAGTTGATTTTCAGACAGTTCCCTGGCCCTTAAGTTTGCTAAATGTTGCACTGTGCTCTCTTAACTGCTACGTGCACCACGATGCCAGCAAAAACAATAGCTGTATTTATGAAATACATTATTGTAGCTTCCAGCCCACAATTCAGAGACTTCACGGATGGAATCTAAATTATGTGCCAGCATGCACTCAGTTATTATTAATCCACAGTTGGAAACGCAGGCCAGCCCTTAGTATGATATCTTTTTCTTTGTGAACTGGTGAACTACTTCTGTAGATAGAAATCACCCCAATAATTTACCAATTCACCAATTTCCTTCAGCAAATGAGAGCTGATGAATTATTTAGTCTTGGAGCTTAACAAGGCTGCTTCAGGTGAGTTTTTACCAGAATGTGTGTGTACCTGGCCTCCCAGCTTCTTCCCAAATTATTTATTTTTTTTTTTTTCTCTATGTAATAATTTCTCCATGATGTGTTGTCTCCCAAAACCTCCTGACACTTACTAGAAAACAGTTCTCAGCCTATCTTACAGGTGACAACGATTCATTCACTCACCCACAGGTTGCACTGGTTTTCTTTCTTCAAAGATTGTGACTGTAAGGACCCTCCTGTGCAGAAAGCCATGGTTCCACCAGGCAATGACAGCTTTCTGGCACCAGCCAGCAGCACTCAGACAGCAACACTTGCTCACTTAAAGTGGTGCTGAGTGAACTCCACTGGGTAAAAAGGGAATGAGAGGATGATTATGAAGCCCAAGCATTTCTCCACCATTATCTCCAAGCAATCCTTATCAGCTCAAGGTCTCACAGAAATACCACAGAACCATTTAGGCTGGGAGGGACCTTGTGAGTGAATTTGGTCAATCCTACCCCTCTCATCTCGATGTAAACATAAAATCCAAGCCCTTGGAAGGCTTCTGAGCTGCTCCAGGACCTCAGACCCTTCCTCTCTGGGAGCCATCAAAATCAAGTGGTCCCTCCCAGCCCCGTAACCCTATACAGCCTAGCGAATGTGAGGATGCTGATTGCTCAAGTCTGCCAACCCATTTCAGTAGCAGCACCAACACACTTTGATGCCACTAGAAGACCATCATTATACTCTGCACCACCAGGAGAACTGTCTAAGAAAAAGCCACTAAGTCCTGCCACCTCCCAGATCTACCACGGCCACAGTTCACATCAAGAAAACCAAATCCCCTGAGCGTTGCTAATGACTGCTTTCTTTTTCCATCTCCTTATCATTATGGTAGAAGTCTCCATAAGAAAGCCTCAAGCTTGGTGAATGGCAAACTTAATTGGATGTGCCTGGCTCAATATTTCTATTTTTGATAGCCTAATTAGAGTGGGCAAAAGACAAACCACTTTTATATTCAGATGGCTTTGCAGACTGCAGTGTTTTCCTTTTATTTATTAAAATCATATGTGTCTATTTTAAGCTCTTCATCCTAAAATATTCTGTCCTGGAATCTGACAGAAGCTTCCTGAAGAAAATATAAAAACGGTAATTTGAGAATTTAGGTCATTTATAATCAACCCTTGAAAGCAAGATGCTGGAGACAGCTGAAACAATAGGAAAAGTACTGAGGAGAAGGGCAGGAAATAGTATTCCTCCTCAGATTTCAATGGAGCCACACAATGATACCTCTAGATGTGTGCCCATAAAAAGGATGGTGGGCAGGAAATTTAGCACCTCCATCTCCCTAAACCACCCTATACATGCAATATCCTCCTCTGCCAGCTAACAAGAAATTTTTCTGGCTAAAGATAGCAATAGATAGTTCTTACTCCAACCTTCCCTGATCTGGGGCAGAAAGGTGCCACTTCAATGTGTTAATGAAATATTCATATGCAAACCAACTGCAGACCACAAACAGATTCTGCCTTGCAGTTTCTTGAGCCTGTTGTAATTAGAGAATTTACTATGCTGCCTAATCCTTCAGTGTGTGGATATTTGCTACTTTTTGTCCAGGTAGGGCAAAAATGCACAGGGAATGTATTTTGCTTGTTTCTCTCAACTGGGCCATCAGTTTAAAAGTGGGAGGGAGAGTGTATTATGAAAAAAAAAGGAATTTGACCCTGAAATTAATTAGCATTGGGATATCATGTACAATTTTAGAATGGTTTATCCCAAAAGTGAGAAGTTAAAGAGCCTACATGTGTTTTTCTTTAAGGAGTCATATCTCCTACAGATCAACAAAAGGATCTGAGGTTTCTTTTCATTACATTCGATAATTACATTTAAAACACAAACGCTGGCAAAAAACACACCTTCAACTTTTTTACAAAAACACCTGAGACCGTTTGCAGCTCAGACCAAACCACTGCAGGCTTTTATCAGGGCAACACCAGTAATACCTTCATGGCACTGGAGACTGGCAGGGAGGGAAGGGGGAGCAGCCTGTTCTCCAAGGGAGGGCACCCAGCCAGCCCTGGCATCCCCTGTCCAGGAGCTCCCACGCTTTCCTGAGGCTGGCAGCAGGCAAGCCTCAAGTACCCTGCATGTCTGCCACCCCTGCCAGAGGCACAGAGCCAGGGAGAGTGGCACAGAGTGGCTTTGGAGGCACCTGCAGAGGAGGAGTTGCAGCCGTCTCGGTGGGAAGCGGTGCCAAAGGGGGAACAGTGCAGAGCCTTTCAGCCCTAGAGGCCAACCCGACCTATATTTCCCCTGAAAAGCACAGTGATGTCTCAAACACCAGCAGCAAAGGCTGGATGTTTCCTTTTTATCTCATGTGCATGTGGTACCTCCAGCTGCTGCCTGAGGAACAAAAGATGGGGGGCGGTGAGAGGTCTGGGGCTGTGCTTTTGCCTCCCTCTGTTAAATTAATTCATGTTTGATACAACTGACACCTCTTCAGGTCTGATTTTAAGTTATTTGCCTGTGGAGTGAGCTAATTTAATAGATAATTAATGTAAGAGAACATGGATTCATTAATTTTTTTTATTTTGTGAAGCTCTTGGTCTCTGATAAGCATTTTTGTATTTGACTGATGATTTTGTGAAAATAAAAATAATAATAAAAGGATTGGTCATATTTAATGAGCCCAAAATTATTTTACACCAGCAAAAGCATAAATTTAAGACATTGGTAATAAAAATTACTATCCATGCCTGCTTCTTAATGCTTAGTTTGCCTTTAAAATATTTTGGGTGAAATTTTGTATCATCACACCCAGAGTGAGCCTGGAAAAGCATCAGGAATTTTTAAATGGCTGTAATAAAATGTGATAGTATTCTTGGATGGGAAATATTAGACAGATGGAAGGAATCCTACTAATGCCCAACAATGCATCAAGCAATGTAATTACATGCTGTAGCCAGGATCCAGTTACTAATGCTTTGCAAGGCACAAAGGTACATGGAATCAACTATTTTTACAGCTGTCATAAAACCCAATTCCTGCTAATATTCCTCTACCTCTCCTATGTGTATAGCCATAAGTAAAAAATCTGGATGCTAGCAAAGAAAAATCAGGGATTACAGCAGGACCAAGTCTGTTTTAAACCCACAGCAGAACAGACAGCATTGTGCCAGCATGGGGTGGTGTTTGCAGAAATCCCATGACCTAACTCAGTAAACTCTTTTTACCAACTTACAAACAAGTTCTTTGAAGTTTAGGGGTTAATACAGGCCCGTTTTAAAATCTCTGGGCAGTTTTTTCCTAGTAAATCATCATAATACCAGCAGAAATCCCACAATTCTCATTATAAACATGTATCACACACACAGCGCTGCCAGGCTGGTGCATCCCTGACTTTGGAGGAAAATCCAAGTTCTCAAATTCTTTCGCAGCTTCTTTTCTCACTGTGTACCACCTCACCTCATAGCTAAATGCACTTATTTCTGTAAATCTCCATATCTGTGCTGTTTGTGTAGGAATAATTGGCATTTTCCAAAGAGCCTGTACAGTGCCAAGGGCTGTATTCCAGTGGGCCAGGGATGGAGCCTGCAGTTGGCCACGGGGGTCCTGCTGACACATGGCAAGCCCCAAACCATTCAGAGAGACAACATTTGTCAGGAATAATACTCGATGCACACAGCCAGGAAAATTGGAACCAGATTCAGGGCTCATGTGCTGGAAAAAATAACTGTGATTGTGGAAAAACTACTCTTGCAGCCTCCATGGCTGACTCCAGATTACAGATATGGATTGGCTGTGCACAAACCCCCAGTGCTGGGATTGCTCATGTATGGAGATGAAGTGTGGAGCTGGCATTTTAACTAGTTGTACCTCCAAAAGTGAATGAAAGCTCACTACAGCTGCAAATGTTTAGTAAAGCGCATGGAATTATAATTGCTCAACTATTTTCATCTTTTTATCTATCACATATATATAAATGACTTATAAAGAATATTTTTCTCCTGCAGTTCTTTTTAACTTATAATTTAATTACATTAATTGACTTAACAAAAGATCTGCTTCAGATATGGGGAAGCCAGGGAAGAGACTAGAAGCTGGAGGCTCTGCAGCCTTCACAGCACATGGTAGCATTATTTTCTGGAAGATTTCACATTCTTGCTTTAATAGTTTTTCCATTAAGTTCAATCTTGCTAGAGTTAAGTTATAAATTGATTCCTGCCAGAGTCACAGTTACTGTATATCTGAGGCATATAATGATTCCTAAGTTTAAAAAATAGTCATATACCAAATGTATAATTAGCTTTTAAAAATTGCTGTAGCCTTCCCACAATGCTCTTGTAATTCCATACAAAGAGAAATAAACAATACTGCCTAATGATTATTTTTAAGAGGAACTTGCTCTGGTAGTTTTTCTTGGCCATGTTAAAGAAAAGCTCAGGTTCAGAGGTGAACCAGAGTCATTCCTACCTTTATTATTTAAAATGTATTCTCATTGGCATTGTCTGCCAGCTTATTTACACAACAGTTTTTCCTGATTCATGATTTGCCTCCCTGCATTGCTGGGGCCCTTGCTTTGAGCAACTCAGAAGATACAATGGATGAGATTGTCTTAGATGCTGAGATACTGAGAGGAAATATCTGAGTCCTTCAGGTTCCTCCTTGCACTGAGCTCCAGCAATACTTTATTTAATCATTTTCTAATTGAATCCATGCAGCATTTGTTCTCTTTCAAGACGAGGGAGGATGTCAGCTAATTATATGCTTCATACCAGGATGGGAGAGATTAGGTAATTATATATTTCCAATAGCAGAATTTTCTAGAAGACTTGTTTCTTGTGGGGGTACTTTATCTGTTGTCCCTTTCCTTTCAGAAGTTTTGCTCAGTAGAAATATATCCCTGGGCTTTTCTTTACCATGCTGACTGGAAATTGCCACTGGAAAGTTGTATTCTACGGATATCAAGGAGAAATTAAATACAAACAGAAACACTGGGGAAGTATTATAGCAGAAGATCACACATGATGATAAAGCAGTAGCAGTTTTGCATATATAGTACAAAGCATACACTACACTAATGCAAACACCAAGCACAGCAATTTCCATTATCCTTCAGGCATATTCATCACTGATCTTTTTGGCCCTAGAATTATTAGCTTGGAGAGTAACAAAAATCAGAGGTTTTAAGTCAATTTCGCTTGCTGAGATTAAAGCAGAAAGATTAAATGAACAGCAACCCATGCCAAAATTGAAGTTTGGATATCAACATTGTCATTCTTGCAAACTTTTCCAGTGCTATAAATCTTCCACATTATGCTCAAGGATTTTCTTTTTTTTCTTTTTTTTTCCTTTTTTTGGCAGTGACTTGATGAAAGGTAGCAGCACTTTACAGATATTATAAGTAGTGCAAAATGATTGGTAGCCTTGGGAATTCTCCCCGCTTGGAACGACACTTAAAATCTATGAAATTTAATTAAAAATACATATATCATAATTGCTGTGCCTAGCTCTCTTCAGAGCTCTGCTATCCCATTGAAACCATCCCATTTTCCATTTTCCCTGCACAATGGCTCTCAGCTGGCTGGCATGAACTGCTATGACTCTATCAATGTATTGGGTGCAATGTCAGAGCTTTTGTCCTCTGCTGAACCAAGGCAAAAGCAATTTAGCACCACACACCTGGGAGTTCACAATCCCTGGCTCAGTGCACTGTAACCATTAAGCCACTGACCAGAAGTCCCTTCAGATATTTTCAACTTGTATAATCCTGAAGACAGCTGAAGCTTTGAGGCTTTAAAGCAGTTCCCTAGCAGGCCAAGAAGCCCTCTTGAAGCACATTTATACGTGTTATCTTTTTTCATCTGGTACTTATGAAGCTCACACTCCCTGCCCATGGCAGGGGATTGGAACTGGGTGATGTTTAAGGTCCCTTCCGACCCAAAACATTCCATGATTCTGTTCTAGAAACCTACAAATAAAAATGTTTTTAGAAAAAGCATGGTTTTGCACAAGTCTAAATCTCCATTATGAGGATGAGCTTGTTCTGGAGAAAGCAGGTGATATTATCCTTTATTTTTCCATCCAATGAAAACTGTGTACACAGTAGAGAGTGTAATGTTGAGCAGCATTGATAAAACAAAGCTGAAAACCTTGCCTGGATATTGGTTTCCATACCATAAATCTCACATCTTCCCTTGTTCTCCACCCAGAAACCATCCTAGCAACAGCAAATGTAATCCCTTTTATTTGATTGCCGAGAAATCTCCTGCTCTTGTCAGAATCACTCATAATCCTCACTGATGGAACAAGCCCATGGTTGCAAAAGAAATAGAAATATCACTCTGATACTCACTTTTTTACACTGACTGGGTGAGAACTTGGCCATGCTCTTTGCAGCACCTGCTCCTCCACATTTTAACTTTCCTCCCTGTAAAACAAGAGCCACAATTGCTGCCCTCATCCGTGGTTTGGGTGGAAATCCAGTGATGCAGTTACTGTTACTCTCAGAACCTCCTTAAAGCTGAAAGTACATTCTAATTTAGCTCAATTTAAAAAGTTTTTGTATTGTTTTTTAAAGAGAACCTTTACTTTTTATTTTTAAGCAGCCCTTTCAAATTCATATTTTATGAGTTCCTTTAGCTTAAATTGGCAGAGCTATTGTCTCTCTTAGCAAGTCTTGCAGCAGTAAAGATATCAGTTAAGTATTACAAACTAACTAATTAGGCCTTCAATTAACATTAAAATTGTTTTTTTAACAGTTATCTGCTGATATGAAAACCTTTTGATCCTATAATAAGGCTTGAAGTATCATAGTGCTCAAAACAAAGATTAGGTTACTCTTGCATTAAATGTCTCTATTTACATAGAAACTACTTCTGTCTAAACATTACAAAAGAGATTTAATTATCACAAGCAATTATTTCAGAAATAATTAAAAGGCTTTTTCCCCCTCAAAATGAAATTTGAGCCCAGCTACAAACAAAACACTTCCCAATTTTATTTTTGTTATGTCAGTAAAACCTTAAGAAGTCACCTTTGAGAAGATAAACTATAGAATACCTTGACATATTTAATATATTTAAAATGAAGGTTATTTTCTCAAAGAAAAAGGCTCTAGGATACATCCTCTCTATGCAACTTAACAAGGAGGAGGTCTCCTGGTCTTTAAAAAGATTCTGCTGATGGTCAATTGCCTTTATTTTGAAAAAAAACCCAACACCCAACTGGCAGCCTTAATTACAGTCTGCAGCAGCATCTCCTTAAATTAAAGGTTATTGTCAAACACTCTCTGCAAGACAATGCTAAACCAAATGGAAAGACATAAAAATACATCCCAGGGTTTATGCAGCAGAGAGCTGGAGGAAACAGGCCTTGTTTTATGGTGAATTTAAAAAAAAAAGGCAGCATTCCCATTAACACTCATTGTGTCTGAATGGAGCCAGTAAATTGCCCCGGGGTCCATATAATTAACTTTAACATTTTCTTTAATAAAAGAAGGATATAGGAGGATGTGAACTATCATTTTCTGCAGGTCTTGAGTACTCAAGGAACCTCTGCTAGTTTCCTTCTGCTAGGAAGAAAGACGCTTTTGTACCCCTAACTAAAATAATAATAATAATGATAATGATAATGGTAATGATGATGATAATGATAATGATGATGATGATGATAATAATAATAATAATAATAATAGTAGTAGTAGTAGTAACAAAAACACTATTAGCAACCAGGTTTGCTTTGGTAGTGACATTTGTGTCTCTCTGTCAAAAAGCTGTGGTGAGGAATGGAGAAGCACTTGCAGGGAGGTAGAGACAGCTCTGGAGAGGCAGCCCAATAAACCCTTGCCCCAAGATGAAGTCACAGAGTGTTGCAGGGGAAGGTTTTCGTTCACAAGGCATGGGGAGGAGGACAAAAGGGATTAAAGAGACAAAAGAGGGGGAGCATGCCCTGCACCCTTCTTCCTTCACATTGCAATAGTGCAGTGTGCCAAAATTAACTTTTAATCCATCTTTGAGAGACCCCCAAGAAGCAGCACAAGCATCCAGCTGAGACTCAGATGGCTTTGCCTGCAGCACTGGATGTATTTTTAAGGGCTCCCATCATGTGCAGATCTGGTGTGACTCTGCTTAACTTGTGAAATCTGATCACAGAAGTAGGTGATATGACTTAAGGCACAGGGGGGAAATGATTGTAGTGCAGTAAATAACAGCACCAAAAGCTCTGTACAGCACGACTTTCAGTCAGATTAAAGCTGCCTTAGATGCTGAATTTGTATGATCTTCTACCAGTCACGTTAACTGCTCAGAATCTGGTATTAATGGAGTCTTTAGGACAAAGGAATGTAACTCCTGAACCATGGAGATTGAGATCACACAGCAGCTACTTCATCTTCTGTAGTCAGCTCCAAACAGTTTGCTGTGATTAAAATAAACTTAATTATCCATTCTTGTAGAGGAACAAAGGCATTGTTTCTGTCCTTATAAATCAAGTCAGCAGAGTTCACCATAACATTTTCCTACAAACAGAAATTACCTTTTTTTACTGCACCACTGATGGTTCCAGCTGCACCAATCTAAAGTTAGCTTCAATGAAGCTATTCTAGGTGTAAAGGAAATTTGGTTATACTTGAGATTTATAAAACTGATGGGTTTTCTGGGCAATCTGAGATTAAATAATCACAGAATGGTGTGGGTTGGAAAGGACCAATCCCCCTACAATGAGCTGGAACATCCTCAGTTAGGTCAGGTTGCTCAGGCTCCATCCGACTTGGCCTTGAATGTTTCCAGGGATGAAGCCTCCACCACCTCTCTGGGCAACCTGTTTCACCATCTTCATCCTAAAATCTCTCCCTTACATATTTATATGACCTCTCCATGTGGCTTTGTCCCTGGGCAAAGCATCAGGCTTTATAATCCCTGCCTGTTGGACACGCCAGCCTCCAGGCCTAAGATTTTTTATGACCATGAACCTGACTCCAAAATTTGACCAAAAATGCTCCAAATACATGAACTAATGTATTCTGTGAAAGCACACCTGCTTCATTTTGTTTATTCTGAGCAGAATATGCTTCAGAAACGTTCTGAAACGTTACACCTGAGCAGATAAGACGCCCGTGCTCAGGTTTTAGATCCACAGGCTGCTTGGAATGATTAAATCAAGGGAAAAATATGCCAGAGGAGGAAACAAGTTTCCTCCCCCACACACTCTCTGGTGCTATCTCATCTGCTTTTAAGCCTCACCACTGCTCCCCACAAAGCCAAGTCGTGTCTGTGCCCCTTTCCATGTCCCTGATGGATGGCAGACAGAGGAGAGCCAGGAAGCAGAGGAATGAGAGGCTGGAATATGCTTGCTCATACTTCCGAGTGATTTCAACCAATAAAACCAATAAAACACACTAAAAGAAGGCAAAAGCCTACACTTTGGAAAATCTGGCACATGGTAGATTTGCAAGCTCATGTGGTGAAAAGAAAGGAGAATTAAAGCTGGGTGAAGATTAAACTTTTTTTGTTTAAAGACTTCAGCTACCCTGACCCAGAGATCTAAAGGGGAAGAAACTGCATCAAATCAGCTAAAAAATGCAAGCTGCTCATCTCAAGTCCTCCATTTTTATGCCTGACTTTTACTTCTGTAAGTTTTACTTTAAAAAATTGAGGTAACAGAATTACAAAAGAAAGTGCTTCGATGATTTCAAACTTTGCAGAAAATGAAAATTGGAGCTGACTCTGAGTCTTCTTTCCACAGAAGAGTTTCAATTTAGGTGAATTGCTACTATTTTCATATATATATAGCAATGTATAATAAAAATAAGTATTATATATATAATTATATATGTAATTGCTGTAAAAGACAGCAGTATCCTTGTCTTTGCTGGTCCCAAGACCTCTCTGGCCTCCTCAGAGCAGTTAAAAAAGCAGCATTTTCTAGTTTGGAGGTAAAGATAGAGGGAAGGAAGCCATGCAGAGCTTTGCACACTGTATTTTGCAGGCAATGATGTGGAAGGGAGGATGGATGAGTCCTGTGGAGAGTGCCAGTGACTGCACTGGCTGCTCACAGAGCTAATGGGGAACATATTCAGAAACCAGCGTGCACCACAACAAAGAAATTAATCACAATTTGTTGGCACGAGCCTGAAAACAATTTCTCTGGGTCTGTAATGACTGCAGTTGTATTGGGCTCTGAGTCTCAACAGCATTTATAGTTATAAAAATACTTTACTATAAACATCATCTCATAGGGCCAAACTTTCATTGGATGTAAGGCCCCTGAAAAGAGAGTGCATATCTAGATATTTTTAAAATCTATATTGCAATTTGCCAGCACAGTCTCCAATGCCACGTGGTTATGAAAGTCTGCAAAACCAGTGCAGAAAAAAAAACAGAATAAAAATGGGATGGGGCAAATAGTCAAGGATTTTCTCTGTTACCATGCCTCAGGATTGCAATACAGCACACATTTAGCCCAGTGCCCCATCTGGGACTAACTCATGGCTACAGGCAGAGCATATTTAATCTCTTAGACATAAACATCTTTCATTGTCCTTAAACCCAGCTTGAGCACAGGACTGGTCCAAGAGCAAAAAAGGATAGTGGCAAGAGAGCCTGCAATCAGTTTTCATCTGTCCCCTAGGATCAAAGAGGAATATGTGAGTCATTTTCTTGTACAATGGAGAAGGCTGAATCCCTCTGCATCCAGTTAATGCCAAGGACTGACCAAACTGTATTCTGTTGTGATTTGTCACAGATTAACTGCAATCATAAATGTTTCTTGAAGTATTTTTTCATGGGTTTTGAACTCAGCAACAAAACATTGTTCTTTCAGTGGAATTTCAATTACAGAACTCTTATACTAATGCCTAGTAATAAAGTGATCAAGAAGTGATAAATAATAATTGATATTCTTCTCCTATACATTGAACAATGCCATGCTGAAGGACAGTGACAGCTGTTCCCATAGGATTAACTTTATTGTTTTCTGTGTCTTTTCACACTCACCCTTTGAGGCTTTTTACACTCATGTTTCATAAGCTGCTATTGAAGCAATAAAAACAGAGATAGAGAAAACATTTGGGATTTATGCCTGCATTTCCACACACGATATTGCATTGTTCTTTCAGAGATACTGAGTCTGCTGGGAGGAAAGGGACTCAGGGTTGGCTTCTTTCACTTATCTAATTTTCAAAAGCAATATGGAAATTGTTGCTGTGTGAAGTAGCTTTCCTTTTTTAGTCAACCATTCCTAAAGATCCTTCACCCACTGCCAGACGAAATAGTAACAGTGAGTGAAGCAGTATTTATTCCATCATGCTTCATTTGGATTACCTTAAACTAAATCAATTCTCACTCTACTGTAAACTTCAGTCTGAACAGGTATTTGGGGATTAAATTGGTTATGGAAAATGAGCAGATATGTTGTTCTGGTTTCTCCTAAGCAACCTGGTGCTAGAGGGGAAGAAGCTGGCACCCACCTCCCAGGGGAAGAAAGCGGGGATGGGCACTGTGCTGATCACAGCCCTGGGGTGGGCTGAGACACATGGGGTCCCTCAGCTTGGTCCTGTCTTCTGGGGATGTTGTGCGAGCTCAGGAGCAGCCCTGGCCTTAACCACCCCCTCCTGCCTGCTCAGTGGCTTTATGAATGCGCCCTGTAGGAGCCAGCACAGGTCAGGGAAAGCCAGCATTGCCTCGGGGCCAATAAACCTGCTGGCCGCCGTGAGGATGTGTGCGCACGGCATTCCCACGGCACATCCCGCAGTGCTAACGTTTGAGGGAGTGGACCTGGAGACTCCCTGATTAATCTCAACGAACAGAGAATGAACTGTGTCATCAACTGGCCGCATTTCATGTTTAGAGAGCGATTCGAGCTCTTTGGACAGCTCTCAGCTTGTTCCCAAGGAGCCAACCCTGGTGGCAGCCGGGGGGTGACTGGGAGTTATCCCCAGGAAAGCTGCGGTGCTCCAGCTCCGGATGCCGTGACCACAGGGCAGCTCCAGCACTGCTGCACACAAACAGCTCTTGCTGGTCTTAATGGCACAACAGACTTAGGCAAGCGCCTCCGAAATGGAAGAAACACGCTTAAAGAGCCTTATGTAATTTCAAACTAATGAATGCATGGATTAAAGTCCTCCTCCAAAGGGAGGGGCCACGCTGTGCTAGCCTGCTTTCTATCCTAAGGCTATGGCAGCGCCCTGAGATCCAAACAAAGTCCTCCCACCAGCTGTTTCCAAGCAGGGCACAGCCCAGACTACATTAGGAAGAGGATGAAGACATTCTATCTCTAACTTGGTCTTCAAATCACACCTCACTTTTCAGGGCCTCCTCTGTGAGCCTCAGCAACCTCCGGGACAGATGAGCAATGCTCTCTTCTCACAAGGTGAAACTCCCATACCTCACATCCTGTGCTATGTCCACCCCGAGGACCTTTCCAGCATGGCTCCTGCTATGGCCCCTTGCTCTGCACTGGCAGCCCCTCCTCTGACGGGTTAAAAATGAGCCCCTGGTGTGTTTTTGAAGGCTCTGATTCCCACTCTCACCTCTCATTTGTTGCTGAAGGGCAGCTCTCTGGTCAGCCCGTGCGGGCCTCCCTGGAGCTACATGTTCAAACAGTGACAAACATCCCTGTAAAGACCAAGCCTCTCTTCCACATCCGTCTGTCTGTCCATCTGCACGCTCAGCACCACTCCCCCCCTAGCAATTAGGATGCCTAAATGAGAATGGAGCAGATTTAATTGAGACCGGTTTTTCCGTGTGAGGCACAGTGCCCACAACCCAGTGGTCCTGCCAGAGTGGGAAAACTGAAGGAGCCAAGGAATACTTCGACCATGGTGTTATCTAGGTTCTGGAAACCTGCTTTGTTTCTGAAGGAATACATTAGGAGTGTGGGGAATATCAAGTTTAAAGCAGCTCGACACTACTTGGCAACTTCTAGTTACTGTCCATGTGATCTGTGAAAATCCCAGAGTTAAATGAAAAGAAATTGAAAAGGCAAACACAGTCATTATTTCTGCAGGGAAAGTGCTTGATCCTGGGGGTACAGCTTGGCAAACTGGGAGCTTAGGAAACACAGGAGGGAGTACATCTGCTAGAGTAATTTTCCTTTTCACCTGGCTCCTGCCGTGCTGCACAGCGGCACTGCCGAGCAGTGCCATGGAAATACGCTCCTGCACCTGTGCTCCCCTTTGTGCCCACTATTAATCTGAAAAACACTCATTTTTGAGAGCATACATTCCCTATTACCATCATCTGATGGCTTTGGCTAAGAGCTGGAGAGGTGGTGAATCAATATTCAAATTTGTTCATGTTGTTAATAAGGGAAGAATAACTCTGATGCTCCTGAGACTGTCTTGTCTCTATGCAAAATGATCAGCCAACTTCCCTACATGGAGCTGGGGCACAGCAATATTCCTTTTAGGTTGTTGCAAAACAGGTTTTCAGCAGATGCAGGGAAATCCTTATGCTTCAAATAATCTCTACTTTCTGCATTGTGTAATGCTACCATGAACTGCTCCACATTTATTCCAGACCAAATTCTTCTGGACATATAGAGACCTGGTATAAACCTATTCAGGGCTTAAAATTTGTGTTCAGTAGCTGATTGTCCAGTGGTCTCACCCTTAAAGAACAAATATTAAATATAATTTATAAATTACAATGTGCATTTTCAATCTCAGCCACTTATTTCTGGTTTAGTCAACATTAACTGACACAGAAAATACTAATGATAAAGACATTATCTCTGGGTTTGGAAATCCCTGAGTCACAAACAGCTGGAGAATATTTAGAGGAAAAATAATTGAAAATTTACTCTGTTGTTGGACTTTTCTATTCACATCTGATATTGGTCGTTGCAAATGACAGATTGCAGGGCTGGATGAATTTCTGGTGTGTCCTGAAATGGCTGTTCTTCAATCCATCATCCCATCCTGGCAAAGAGGAAGGACTTACCCTTTATAGAAAATAGGCTGCATGTAAGTGAGCCAGTAGTGTGAGCCAAAAAGCACTTTAGTATCAATTTAGGCACAGATTTTGCTACCTTTCCTCAGGTGAAGGGAACCACACTCTTCAATTATTGCTATGGAAGTGGATGCAACTGCTTAAGGAGGGAATCTCGACCCCATGTAAGAATGTCCCTGAATAATTCTGTTCATTAATTTCACATGTTAAAAAAAAGTAATTAGAAAAAGCATTTCAAAGCCAACTCCATCCAGTGCTCTTGTGGGAAATCTGGAGAACACAAGTAGAGTGAATTAACCACACGTTGCGAGGGCCAACACCGCGACAGAGTCAGAGTGAATGTGTTTCTGCCTTCTTCCTGGTCTGCAGTGAACAGCTCCAGCAGCCAAATGAGGACTCTTAATTAGGCACCCTCTAATCATCTCAAGATCTGCTTTAGCAGTACAGTTTTTAGACAAGGTAAAGAGTGAGCCGCATTTTGGGAACTTCAGAGATGACGTGCATCAATCCTCCCTGCTTTCTTCTCATGCAACTAAACCTTGTACATCACCAGTCCAGGTGCTTTTTGCTCCTGCTCCTGTATGGAAGAATCCAGCTGGAAGGGACAGTATGCATCTTGGTCCTATCCAGCTTCTGAAAAATGTCTCTGCTTTGAGAATTTTGCCTGTAAAAGGATCTTGTCTCTCCACACCGTGAATACCATCAAATGACAGCCTTCAGAAACACACATTCCCATTAATTTGTCAGCAGGCTGACAGCTAACCAAGGCACAGGGGAGACATGAAACGTTAGCAGAGACAGAAACATTCAGACTGCTTTATCTCCCATTCAGTTCTGAGGGTTACACGAGCAGAAAACTGGCACTGGGACATGGTTTGGATGCATGTTCAGTACTGCTTCTCGCCAAGCTCTCACCTGCCAGGAGGGCTCCTGGATAAGCCGATGGTTTTTCTATTTTTCTTTTTTTTTTTTTTCCCCAAGAAGGCTTTTGAAAGCTCTGATTGCAGTAGGAAAAATGAGCACAACTCCAGAGAGAGCTTGGCAAGCTCACCCCCGTGCCACGCTGCTCAGCACGGGCCAGACGCAGCGAGGTGGTCCCCGGCCCAACCCCGCAGGAATCCGCTGGAGGAACGCCCTCCAAAGCAGAGCTGACTCCTCTCCCACAGCTCCAGCAGCCAGCCCCCAGCTGCATGGACAGCCTCCAGCGAGCTGCACTGCAAATGCACAAAAAGCAACTAAAAAAAGCAACTAAAAGAAAAAAAAACAAAAAGGCAAGAGATGAGTTAATGCCAGCCAACAGGTTATTCAAGGCAGCAGAACTGCCTAGTGCTGGGAGAGGCCCAGGGGCTTTTCCTGATGTTGTTTTGAGCCTGTTAAGCGACTGACAGAGCAAATGTATCTTTATCTCAGTATTTCTCCTGTGTTTTCTGTGAACTGTTTTGGGGTTTACTGGCGAATAGCAACAACTTTCCTGAGAGCAGTAGGAAAAAAAAGCAACAGAACTATCACACTACTGTTAAAGCTGGAGCAAGACTGGAATGTTTTGTTCTTTGAGAAAACACAATGGTGAACTGGATAGCCAGCATAATGGAAAATGACAGAGTAAATCATAATAAAAGGTCCACTCTTTGCCATTTATGAATAAAAGCTTTGAATTTTAAACAGTCTCCCTATGAGATTGCCTAATGTTCACCAAGTTGACATAACAAGCACACAACAGCTCTGTTCACAGCCTTAACTCAAAGAGAATTTTATTACTCACCTTAGTATTTCAAAAAACCTTTTTCCCTAGGAAATGCAGACTTAAAAGTTAAGTTACATGGAAAAAGTTATTGAGGGAAATAAAATTCCAAAACCAATGCCCAGACACCTTATTCTGTCCCCCCAACCAACCAATTACATTTTAATCCTGAAGGTCAATCTGTTTATATTACCTACATACATTTGGAGATTTCTTTATCAAAATGATTTGCCAACTGGATTTCTCAGTCTGTACCCTATTTCTGTGACTCTTTGTAGCCTAAAATGATTAGGATTTAGATCAATGCCAAATTCTCATTGCTGTCTCTTCAAGGGCCTCCAACTGAAAAGCTTTAGTTTACTGTGCCAACCAGTCTCAGCTTTCTTTTGGAAAATACAAGTAACACACAAGCCAAATTGTTGTGAAGATCTCACGGATGATGTGAAGCATTATTTAATGTGATTGTGTATACTCCATAGACTAAGAGATTTAAAACAGGTGTTGAATAATTTTATTTAAATATTATTACAGTGCTTATCTGAAGAAAATGTCTGTCTCTGGAATGCCAAAGAACTTACTCAAAGATTAATTCAGTGAAAATTCTTTGCTTCAATGAAAAATAGCCACTGGATTAATGCATCTCATACTTTGTTACTTCAGACATGGAGAACTTAACAAAAGAGGGTCAATAATTGCTGTGAGAAACAACAGAAATACACAAAAAACAAGTCAGCAGATAATGACAATTTTGCCATTCACCTAATCTTAGCAAACAGTCAACCCACGTGCACCAGCTGCTGGAATCTGTGTGAACCAGAATACCTGGGGCTAAACCTGAAGCATCATTTGCAGAAGGCACAGCCAAACTCTTCCTTCACACTCATGGTAGCTTTCTGATCTGAAGAAGTGGGACAAGATCACAGGGGCAAAGGGGATTATTGCAAGGACCAGGAAACTTCTCTCTCCTACCTTTTTTAATAACAAATTCAAGAAAAATGAGAGGCTCCATCAGTAAGAGAGCTTTTGCTAAAACTGAAAATACTACTGAGAAACACTCATCAAGGTAATAATTAACAAAATCCATTTGAACTGGTGAAGAACTTACAGCAACCGTAACAGTGAATTTATTGGCCCTCATGGTAATTACAGCATAAAATAGTCATTTTAAACAGAAGGACATGCAGCAAATTTTCTCCTGCAAATGCTCAGAGCCACAGGAATTAATGCCAGGGTCTGAGGCTTGCTGGCCTGGGCTGCTTGCTGGACACACACATCACGCTTCATTTAGTACTACAGAAAAGTTAATCAAGTTTAATAACCTTTTCCTGAAATGTCCCAGGAAACGAGGTAGAAAAATTAAAACAGATGTCTGCTGAAAAGCAAATATATTTATTATGCACTTTAATATACACAGGGATTTTTGCTTAATATAATACAAGGAATAAAATAAAAATTTTACAATGTGAAATTCGTTCAATGTACATTAAAGGCTATTTACAACCCACTCCAGGAAAAAACAGTCTATCTGCAAACCAAGTTAACTGAGGAGTTCAGATGGGGAATATTAAGCATAACAGACATTTGCATAGCAGAGTAACTGAGGAAAGAAAACACCTTTTTAGTTTTAAAGAAATGGCAACGTTTTCAATACTGATCACAGAGAAGACAAAAATGCATCAATTGTGCCTCGGTATCTCTTAATGCATTTCTCTCCAGATGAGTTTTTCCACATGCACACTATTGATATCCATGTCCATAAAACAATCTTTTTCCCCAGCTCTCCTGTCAAGAATTTTGGATGTCTTGTGGAGATGACCTTGGAAGGACCAGCGAAATGGGATGAAGAGAAACAGGATTCCTGTTCGATTCAGGTTTTCTGGGTGGTGAGAACTGCTGCCCTGGCAGGAGGAGCTGTGCTGAGTCACAGCTACACCCCCTGCTCACCTCCCTGCCATTTACAGATGGGAAAGGGCAGAGCAGAGGGAGCAACACGGGGAACAGCAACTCTGCTTGGCACACAAACCCCTCACAAATGGGGATGCTAAAAATCACACGCAACAGCAACGTGGAATCACACAGAGAAAATAGATGATTTAAAACAATTCATCCTCTGTTCCAAAGGGATATTCAAAATGTGGCAGAATTGTCATTCTGAAAACATTTTTGACAGGTCTACTTTCTGCTGATTTGGAGAGAGGGTTTCCCCAGTGACTGTTTCAAATGTAAATACTATTCATACAAAACCCACCAGACTATCTATAAGTTGTGGCCCCTTGTGAAATTTGCCATATTTTTACGTTCTCCGTCCACAAGGTGCAATTAATAACAACACAATAAAATTAAATAAATATATCCCAATGACAGTCAAGGTCAGTAGAAAAACTGTTGGCATTCAGGGATCCCTTTCTACAGAACAAAACATACATCTAATAACTACGAAAAGTCGTATCCTTGCACAGTATTGCAAATGTACTATACTTGAGGTTTGGAACACGTTTGCTGAGAACATTTTGGTACTTTCTCTTTTCTAAGCCACTACCCCTCTTAAGGCCATTCTGCCAGACTCCTGCTATGTTTATTTTATAATTGTCCCACAGGGACAAGAAATTCAATACATGAAACATTCAGAATAATCCATATTGCTGTGTGTCAGCTTCTAACATCTAATTTTACTGTACGCTGAATGCCTGACTATAAAAGATTCTTTTTTTACATTTAGGAACAAGCAAATAAGAATGGAGGTGCAAGATCTAAAAAAAAAAAAAAAAAAAAAAAAAGACAGGTATTTTGATGATGGTTGATCATAATAACCAGACATGGAGCCCTTTAGTGCCTCAGAATATGCACTACATTTACATCCAGGGGCCATTCATCAAAATTTAAGGATCGAATTTAATCAGCTATGAAAAATAACCTCAAGTTCTCTATCCTCTTATTTCTGGAATGATCAGAATTAGAGTATGAAAAAGATGAAACCCAAGCCTTTAGAAGAAATACTTGCATACAAAAATAGGCTTATTTTCTAAAGAGCAAGGCTGTGTAATGGCGAATAGTAGAATATAGCTTGCATTTGTAGGAGAAAATAACGCACCTGCTTCATTTTGTCACTTGCAGAACTGTGCAAGTAAAATGTGCACATTCAAAGGAAAAACTCACACTGCTCACTTTCATGACAATGACCTTGACTTTGCTCTCTTTCATACGAGTAAAATTTTTCTGTTGTAAGAGCGGGAAATCAGTTTTCCATTATCCATAGGTGGACTCTCCCGACTGCTGATTAACCGTGCTCCGGGTACAGAGCTGGCTCTTCCTAATCCCCCTGAAGCAGTAACCACATTCATACAAGTTTGTGCTTTAAGGAGTCATTGTCTCAGGACAGGGCTAACTCAGTAATCTCTGTACTCCCCAGGCAACGCTGTCACTGTGCTTTTCCACTGCATTCTCGCTGCATATTCTCTCAGCCTCACTCACAAAGTGTCTGTATTTTCCATGGTTGGCTTTACTGATGTTCCCAATAATAGTCCTTTACCTTGGAAAAGAGAAAAGAGCTGTTTCTAATGTATAGAGATATACATGAAAGCAGGATAAGATCTTTTAGCACCTCAGACACACCCACATTAGTTACCTCATCACCGTAGCAATAACAGAGGCTATTGAAGACCAAGTGTCCAGAATTAGCCTATTGCTTTCAGTGGTCCCAGTCTGCCATCCAGATTTGGTGCTGTAGTACCAGAGAGTAGATTTTTCCCTCTTAAAAATCCCAAAGATACTGCAGGTGGTTGCAGTCCGGCTTCTTTGCCACCACTGAACAGCAATTACACAGACAGAACACACAAGTACAGTATTTATAAAATACTGTTACAAGACTTGTAATTCTGAAGGGAACTTTTTTGAAGTACACAGGGAACTGACAATACATGACAACAATGCAAATGTGACAAACTCTTTGCTTATTTTCTTTAGCCACAGAAAAATAAATACAAAAAGCACTGCCTTTTCCATAACACAGTTCACTGTGGCACATGCACCTCTACCAAGCGATCTGGAATAGGAAATCAGAATTCCTGGTTCTTACCATTTTCAGCTGTGGTCAGGGAAATACAGCATATATCTTTCTGCAATTAAAAAAAGTGCTCATTCTGTGTATTAAATACAAAATACACAAAATAAAATTTCGAAGCACAGAGGGTTATACTGAGAAGGCAGCCTGAAAATGTAGGCACATTACAGTAATTAAGGTAACTGTACTGTAGGAATCACATTCTTGAATTTCTAGGTGGACTAAACAAGCATTTTTTGCTTTCATCCCAGCCAGCTGATAAATCATTGGGAGCAGAAGCGCTTCTGTTCACAGCATCATGGAATTGGCCTAGAAGTACAAAATAAAAACATTAAGCTTCGAAATAGTCTGTAACACAAACAGTATTGTCAGAAAGGGAGCTGTATCATCCCTAGCTAAGGCTAAAAGCACACAGCAACAACAACCTGATGAGGAAAAGAGTTTCCTGCCTAACCCTAATGCTGTGATTGTTTCCCTGTGCTCTCTGCCATCCCAAGCAGCCACGAGGTCCCTGCAGCAGGAGAGCTTCCTGGACAGGCTGGGAAGCAGCAGCCAGGGAAGGAAAGCCACTCCTGTGGTGCTCCCATGGAGTGTTTCTGAAGTGATTCCCCACAGGTGACTCATTTATCCACCGGTCAGGGAAATTACTGGTTTTTCCGTGCTTGAGACTTGGCAACAGAGGAGGTAAATTACAGCCTGTGCCAAGCAATTCATAATCCACACAAAATTGTTCTAACTCCCATCTTTAAAACGATGCTCTGGAAAGCGTTAAGAGAAAAGCAAAAGGAACTATTTGGTTATTCACAACTCATTTTTTTAGCCATTTGCATAACCAAGAACTTCACTGAGAGAAACCCTGAATTCTCAGTAACACGCTCTTTGTTCCAGATAAAGCAAAGCCAAATTTTAGTATTATATGTGAAATGTTCAGATTTCTTTACATGCTGTTTATATTTTAAAAATATATAAAGATGGAAAAATTCACCCAAACCAGTCTTTTGATGACAGGTCAGGTCAGATGAACACATTCTACGTCAGAACCACGCAATGGATTTACAATAAAGTATAACATGAAAGCAAGTGGTGAACATCAGGTGCAGGCACGTAAGAGTTAGGAAACACAATCCTTAATTACATGTCTTAAAGTTTTATGCAAGCAGGAAAAAATTACAAATAAATTCTAATCCTGTTTGGGCACGATGTACTCCTGTGGGAATCTGAAATCCTTGTAACTTCTATGAAGATTTAAGGCCTTTTGTCTCCCAGCTGATGATTCCTCTCTATGCCTGCTCCTGCTGTCCTGTCCCACAGCTCATGTGACCCTTTGCTAGTATTTGTGCTTTGCAAATGTGCAGCACAGATGTTTTTGAAACACTTTATTGTTTCAAACATTTTAATTTAACCAAAATGCCAAGCCAACAGGGTCCTGCACAATATTCTATCACTCTGCAATACTCCAGGGACCTCAGCTACATCTACAGGTGTATTCCATTAAAATCAATTTCCAGGACATTTTGGGAAAATGCCTGCTAATGTGCTTTTGACAGCTGTAAATCTTCCATCTGTGGACTCTGCATCACCTGCAATTGTCCTAGAAACGTGCTGTCTTTGATGACCTGCAGCAGAACTGAGTCAGAATTGACAAGAACATTCTTGTTCTAAGGAGCAGCAGCCTGAGCTGTCCAAAATGCTGCATTCACACACACAAAAAATGTTTTCAAAAATAAGTGAGCAAGCAACAGGACATGGGCACACATTTCATAAAGATGCTGCTTCTCTGAAATTCAAACAGAAAATATAATAACACATTCCAAATACCACAAAAAACATACACCTCAACAGGAAGAGGGAGAAAAATAGAACTATTTTAGCTGACTCACTGACAATTCAGGTCTTAAAAAGAGACTTACAATTACTTTTACAGGTTAAAATTCAGTATTGGAGAGGAGGTGGGATATCTCAATGACCTTCCCTGATTAGGAACAACAGAAAATTGGTACCATAACATAGATTATAATCTTGCTCTGAGAAAAGCCACCTCTTTTATAGGAGGATTACCTTTACAGTAACAGAAATATAAAATCAAAGCTTTCAAATAGTATTTTAACTTTCTAATTTATACATACTTATGCTTCACCCTTGAAATCCACATTCAGAAGAGTGGTTGCCTATAACTTACAGGAACCTTCAGAAACTTCCTGAGGAGCATTTTTGTAAATAATGAAATAAAGACTGTACCTGAAAATATCACATATTAAAATTCTCATCTGTTCTTATGTTTGAAAATGAAATTCCAAATCAATGCTATGTGAAACCTGCTCTTTTATGCAGCCACTTATCAAAGACAGTGGGGCACAACTGAGCAACTGAATTCAACAGACAACATGACAGCAATCCAATTCCTCTGTGGCTGATGCTTTTAAATGACAGCGAAGGAAATACTTGCCAGGTTAAGATTTTAACATTCATCACATAAGCAATTATGATGGTGAACAATTATAAAATGTAATTTTAGCACACTTTAAATGCACATGGTGAAATGCAGGCATTTGGTTCCTTTGTGACTGGGTAGGTTACCTTTTACAATGGTGTTTCCTTCTTGTAGTTGAAGCTTGGGTCGCTACCTTCAATCTGGAGTTTTAAGGCTTGCTTAAGGCTGAGTTCTGTCTCTGCAGAGGGATAGCCTTCCAACACGTCCTGATGCCCTCTGTCCTGCACTGTTCGTGGGACAGAAACCCTGCCGAGAAAAACCTGATTGCTCTGAAGATGGTAATTTGGATTCGTCATAATGCCATTTCTCTTCTTCTGCTCCCCACTCTGTTGGTGAATCAGGAACTGCTGCTGAGATCGACCAACTTCTTGCTGAGCTGGAGGGACCAAAATTTTGCACTGTGGCTCTGGTGGCATTGATTTCAGCGGCATGCTTGTCCCAGATTTGGCAATAGGTACTCGTTTATCAAACTGAGTCATTTCATACTCTAGCACTTTGGGTTGGGAAGAACTACTCTGCTTTATTTTTTTTCCAGCTGACCCAGACTTGCTGCAGTTGTCTGTTTTGCCTCCTTTGTTCGCTTTAGTTGATTTCAAACTAGGTTTCACTTGGCTCCATTCAAACTCGCTACTTGGTGAATTATGATTTTGACTCAGGGAATGAGTTGTGGAAGAAGGGGAAACAATGGACTGCCTGCTTCTGCTACGTGGCAGGGAATGCTGCTGGATTTGCTCCGTGAACGACAGGCTGTGGAAACTATCAATGGGCACTGTCTGAGCAGTGGCCGTTGAGGACGTGGTGCGGAGAGAAGAATTTTTGGAGCTTTTCAGGGAATTATTTGATAAAGATGACTTCTGACGGTCGACCGTGGAATCAGGTGACTCTGAAGGAGAACTGAAGGCGTGTGCAGGCCCGTTGGATAATCCCCGCATTCCAGGCTGCATGTCTCCTCCAGTACTCCCTGAACTATTGGACTTCATCGTTAAGGACTGCATTTTAGAGGAGACTGATTGTAAGGGTTTCTGCTCCATTGTGTGGACTGGAGACGGAGTGCAACCATTCAGAGTCGATGCACCATATTTTTCCAGTAATTTAATAATCTGTGAGTGTCCATTTTTGGCTGCAACTCGCATAGCAGTGCGCCCAAATTGGTCGGCGTGATTGGGATCAGCACCATGCTCCAGTAATATCTGGACAACGTCAATGTGCCCCTCTTGGGCTGCAATGCAGAGTCCAGTAGCACCTTGATTACACGTGTGGTCAACCAGAGCACCATGCTCGATGAGAAGCTGCACGACCTTCACGTGGCCTTGCCATGCAGCAGACTGCAAAGCGGATCTCTTCTCGTTATCTGCAGCGTTCACATCAGCATGGTACGTTATCAGCACCTGCACCATCTCCAAATGGCCCTGCCAGCAGGAAACATGGAGTGCTGTTCTTCCTTCAGCATCACTTGCTTCAACGTTTGCACCATTTTCTAAAAAATACTCAGCCATTGTAAGCTGGTTTTCTAATGCTAAGATATACAGCGTTGGCCGGCCATCAGCATCTTTGTAGTTCACATCTGCTCCGTGGCTAAGCAGTAGCTCAACTATATCTCTGTGACCTTCTAAGGCAGCAACTCGGAGAGCATTTCTCCCATCATAGCCTCTCTGATCAATGTTGGACTTATTTTCCAGTAACATCTGTACACAATCATAGTGACCTTCTTGTGCGGCTAATATGAAAGGTATCCGCCCATCATTATCAATTTCATTTGTTCTAGCACCTTGTTCTATAAGAGCTTCACAGATCAACCTGTGACCTTCAAAAGCTGCCATGTGCAAAGGTGTCCAGCCTGCATCGTCTCTGTGATTCTCATCTAGCCCCCTGTCCAGCAGAGTCCGTACTACTTCAACATTGCCCTGTGCAGATGCTATGCTCAGAACTGTTCTCCCTTCGCTGTCAATGCTGTCAACAGCTGCACCCCAAAACAGGAGAGTATTCACCACTGAGGCGTGGCCCATGGAGGCTGCTGCCAGAAGCGGTGTCCGGCCGTTGTTGTCCGTGTGATCAACATCAGCTCCTCCTTCCAGAAGCAGATCAACCACGTCCACGTGTCCTTCATAGGCAGCTACCAGCAGTGGAGTCATGCCATCCTTGTCACAGTGGTCAACTTCAGCACCGCGGTCGATGAGGAGGCTGACCACCGAGGCGTGTCCCTTACTGGCCGGCACACACAGCGCAGCCACTGACAGCGCTGTTCTCCCGTCCACGTCCTCGTGATTCACCTCTGCACCGTGGTCCAGCAGGTGCTCCACGATCTCTTTGTGCCCCATGTAAGCAGCTGCGATCAGAGCTGTTCTGCCCTCGTTGTCAGCTTTATTAACTTCAGCACCGTGCTGCAGCAGATTCAGCACAATATCTTCGTGCCCTCCCCACGCTGCCGCTCGCAGCGCCGTCCGACTGTCGGCATCCGCACAGTCCACCTTGACCCCGGCGTACAGGAGCGCGGACACCACCTCCGTGTGGCCTCCCCACGCTGCTGACCGCAGCGCCGTCCAGCCGTCGTGGTCCGTGTGGTTGACGTTGGCCCCACAGCCTATGAGGCAGTTGACCACCTTGGTGTGCCCCTGCCGAGAAGCCAAGGTCAGTGCCGTTTGCCCGTGGGTGTCTTCGATCTCCAGGTCCGCTCCCCTTGACACCAGCAAGTTGACCACGTCGAGGTTGCCGCTGTAGGCCGCGTTGGCCAGGAGCGTTCTCCCGTTGGAATCGCACTGGTTTACGGATGCCCCGTTGTCCAACAAGGTGCGGATGGAGTCCTCTCTCTCCAGGGCCTGCCGAACGATGCAGGACGTGCGGTCGTCTTCGCTGTTGACGTGAGCCCCAGCCTTTACCAGCAGCTGCAATACCTCCTGCTCTTTAGGAACTAAGGTTGACAGGGAGTCTTTGACAGGTGTGCCATTCCATATCATCCACAAAGCCAGCTCTGAAGTCTCCAACTGTAAATTAGAATTAATGAGATGCAATGCAAACTCTTGAGCTTCTAACGGTGCTAAATCCTTTGCCCGGCAGGTGTAACTCATCGCTAGCATTCTGTGTCCCTCTGCAGCATTACACAAGTATTTCTGTGTACAGTGCTTTACATCCAGCAACCACTCTGCAAAACTGTAATGAAACAAGATTTTTGTATTTCCAAGGCCATCAATAAGGACTTTCGACAGGACATCCAATTTGCGTTGAAAGTCTTCTATCGTCAGTGCCATGTTTTTGGTCCACACCGCGTGATATAATTCCGTGGTGGTTAAGGGCCTGCAGGCTGCAAGAATTACATTGAGGATAGGCTGGACCTTTGCAAACTGTTTTCTCACAAAAAGTCTCTGACAGAGCCAAAGGTAGAGGCCATTTAATGTCCCTGGAATATCACGGATCTCCCGTAACATAATAAAATTCTCCACAACTCCATCTAGGACACGTTCCAGATACAAAAAGCAACCGCTGCTTTTGATGTGAAGCTGATTCAGCATTTCTGCCGTTTCTTTTGTGAGGTGTTGTCTCAGGGCTTCTTCCTGGTCTAAACGATGCAGAATATATTGCTGCACATCTTTCACAATGTAAGCCTTTCGGAGGTCGTCCAGACTGATTTTTCGAAAACCTGTTGAGAGGGAAGAAAGTTGTAATTATTTCTGATCCAGTTCTGCTTAACTCAATGTTGAAAGAAGAGTAAATAAAAGCCAAGACATTTTTGGGTGGGGAATGACCACAGTAAAATATTTTCCCCTGTCAACACAGTGAATATAAATTAATTACAATAGCAGAAAACTTTGATCATTAGATGCACTGTTATCATCATCTACTATAAGAAAAAATATGTGCTGTAGCCAAAAAAACATTTAAAATCGCTCTGAATTAGGCATTGTGTGTCTGCCTTGGACAATACTAAACACCCAAGCAAAACCATCAAAACTGCAACCAAAATAAGACTAAGTATTATTATATTATTAAAGGAATAATCCTTTCTCCGATGTGGTTAACAATGGAATTCCAAGTAATTTTCAGCTACTTAGATTAAGACAATTATTATAGTTATTTAATTACAGAAGAGGGTATTCACACCTGCTGCATATGCATGATTAAATGTACATAAATCACTAACTTGATCACCACTGTTTCTTTTAAAAGCTTTTATGATACAAGAGAGACACTTAAAAATAGTTTTAAATATCTAGACCTCTGTGCACTGAAAATTACCTACTTTTTACAGGTGAGAACTGAGTTTTAGATAACCACCCTGGTTCTCTGGTAGGTGACTCATTGCATAAAGAAACAGGTTTTCTCACAGTCATATGATCTCACTGTTTTTCCAGCCTGTTTACTGTTTAGAGGAAAAAGGGCCATTATTTCATACACACAGCCTGTGTCCATCCCCTCCCTACTGAAGGAAAAGGACACTGTTCCTAGCAGCACGTGCGAGGAAGTTCCCTGCACTGCCTCAGAGTAAGACTCTCAGGAATGGGGCTGAGCAAAGGCAGAGCTGTGTGGATACAGGGCTGCCTCTGCCATTTCAAACATTTGCTCTGGTAGGGCCAAGGTAAGCACTTGATGAGGACCTGCCCTCCCTGATTAATGCCACATCGCGTTGTTTGAACGCTGATCTTGCAGGAGTTACAGGAAAACCACAGAGGTCACAGACACAGCAGCTTCAGTGACTGTGTTTCAGGCCAGAACTGCACCTCACTTCTCCAGGGACAGGTTGGAATCCCTTCCTTACAGCCAGCTCAGCTGGTCAGAAACAAAACCAGCTCTGCTCTTCAAACCAAAGCAAAGTTACTAAACTCTAAATTATACCGAAGGAAAGGCAGCCATAAATCAACGTGCTCAACTCAATTCTGACCCCATCTCCA